>JAPDPM010000014.1:6652500-7902500 GCA_032173925.1 Heritiera fomes | reverse complement strand
GCCTTTTGAATTGTTTATATTTTATATGGTTTTTTTGTTAGTTAGTTAGTACACGTTTTTATATTCTAAGAAGATAGAAATGATGTTTAATAAGAATAAGTGGGTATAAGTATAAGGATAATGACAAATATGGTTTAAAATAGATATTAAAATAAGGGATAAAAAATAAATAAATAAAAATTAGGATAAATCTTCCAATGAATATTGAAAATTGTTTAATAAAATTAAAATTATTCCGATGATGGAATCTTTGAGATGATTACGAATGAGTAACACTCGAAGAATTCTTAGGTGAGAAGATCCTTCTAAGTTTATCCAAAATGATGGAAGACATAGAAGGCATTTTCAAAATAAACGAAAAATAAATAAAGATAAAAACATAATAAATAATAAAATTTATATTCTAATAAAAATAAAATAATATATAATAATTAAAGTTAATAAATAATAAAATAATAATTCCAATGATGAAATCCTCAAGGCGATTACGAATGAGTAACACTTGAGGAATTCCTAGGTGAGGAGGTTCTTCTAAGTTTATCCAGAATGATGGAAAATTTAGGAGATATTCTCAACATTAAATACCAAAATCCTAAAAATATTAATAAATAATATATAAAAAATAATATTAAAATAAATAAATAAATAAAAGTAATAAAAATAATTAAGTAAAAATAATAAATAAATTCTAAAATATTTTAGACGACGGAGCCTCTTCAAGGGAGTCGAATGGTACCTCTTGAATACTCTTGAGGTGAGAAGAGTCTTTTAAGGGTTCATCTAGAATGATGGAGGATTTTTAAAAGAATTTTCAATATTTAAACAAAAAATTAAAAGACCACATAATTAAGACTAAGTTAAAATAACACAAGATTAAAATGGTACCAATTTTGGGCGTTGTAGGGGTGCTATAACCTTCCCTACACGTAAACGAACTCCCGAACCCAAAACTAAAAATGTAGACCAGTTTTTAAAGTCATTAGGTGGCCAATCACACCTAGGTTAAAAAAAAGATTGGTGGCGACTCTATTTCTTTAATGTCTAACGACCTAACTCTAGGAACGTTATAACAGCTTAACGACTCCACTGGAAAAAATTAAGATAGTCAAACCATAATATAAGCTTGTGTTATACTAAGTCTAAGTGTAATGGTCCAAATTTGGAAAGTTCTGATGTTGTTTGATGCTCTTTTGTTGATTTCTTGAGTGCTTTGTGGAAATTAATAAGATGAAGTTTCTTCTTACACACCACTCTTTGCATTTGCATGCATAAAGCTCTCGACACGAGCTCAGTCCTTTCTAGGAGGGAGTAGAGTACCTACCGCTCTTGTGAGGTGATAATCTCCGCATGGGCTAGCAAAATATTCTCACTCAAGTTGAACCTTTTCCGTTTATAGCCTGTCATGGGTGAGGATTAGGGTGCCTTACTAGTCCAAAGTGGATGATAGTGAGGAACAATTTGGGACCCTTTAGCCCTTTTATCTAAAGTCATGCATATAGTGAAATTAATAAGACCAACCGTAAGATAGAGCTATATCAACCCATGCTATAGAAAATACCCATTGCCTAACCATACCAATGAGGGATGAGTTTCGTGGAGGCATAAAGGGTTCGAGCCTGGCGATTTTGAAGATTTATAAATGCTAGTTTTGTTTTTGCTTTCTTTTAAGTAATGCAAGATAGTTTTTGAAAGCGCTTAAGCCCATAAGCACAAGATAAAGTTTTATGTATGGGCTAACTTTTATTTATTCCTTTTTTAATAAAGCGACTAGTGTGATGCACTGTCATTTTCTCATTTTCTCTGTTCATTTGCCATTTCCCACATACTCACCTTACCTTTTATTTACAAGTATCCAAATAATGAACATGATGATAATGATGTCAATAAATCTGGGATTCAATTTTGAAAGAACTACTACTGTTGATGAATTACTAGTCTACTAATGTTGCGAAAGCAAGAAAATGAAGGAAAGGTTGTTCACCATCCGCACTTGATAGATGGTACAAGAAAAGTGAATCTCTTACAGAAGCTTCCAACAAGTTTGTCATTGTTCAATAAACAATTTTTAATGAGAGTATTTACATTTGAAATGATAAATGGCCTTCTCTCACTATCCTTCAAGCATGAGTAAAATTATCCTTTGATTATCCCTTTTGAGCATATTATATTTTTGTATTATAACCCACCAAGGATCACCCTCCACACTGGGGGCAAGGAAGATGAAAATCATTTATAAAGAAATTTTGGGGGCAAAGATGAAAGTGTTCATGATGAATCGAGGGGCAAAAAAACCCCAGTTTTGTGAAACAAAAAAGAAGAAGAAAAGAAAAAGAGTTTTGAATTCAAAAAAGAAAACCCAAGAAAGGAAAAAAAGAAGTAAGAAAAGAAATGAGTGAACTAGAAAGGTACTAAATGCTTGAGTGTTTTACTTGTTAAATAAAAGTGATCCCTTGGTTTATAAACCCTGAAACACATTTTGGGCCTACTTGATCCTTTTCTTTCATAAACCCTCACCTGAGCCTACATTACATACCTTTAAAAGCCCATTTTGATAAAATGTAAATGCTTAGGGGTCGTTTGTTTTTGTTTTTGTTTCCTGTTTTCTGTTTTTGTTTTCAATTTTTTTGGAAACAGAAACAGAAAACACGTTTGGCAACATGTTTTCGTTTTCAAAAAACGAAAACGAAAACAAAAATTTCCAAAATTGTTGGAAACAAGAATTTCTTGTTTTCATTGTTTTCGGAAACATGTTTTCATTTCTGTTACTGTTCATAAGTAAGTGAACAGAGTTTATATATTAATATAATATTAATATTTTATAATAAAAATATAAATAAAATTAATTAATTTTTTAAATAAAATAATATTAAATTTTAATATAAAATATTATTTAATATTTTAAAATTAATATATTTATTTTAATATAGAAAAGTTGAAAACATAAAAAGCAATTAAATAAATATTACATTGAACTATAATATTATAATATTATTTAATTTAAATTTTTATAATAATTTATTGAATATATTAAATATTTTAAATAATATCATTTATTATAATTTTGATATGTTAATAATTAATACTATTATCTAATATAATTAATTTTTATTTTACTAAAGAATATTATTATTTAATATTATATTCTATCTTAAATTTAAAATATTTCACTACTACTATTAAATAAGTTAATATTATTAAATAAGTAAATACTTAATATTAAATAATATTATTTATATTAAATATAATATATTTTAATAACTATATAATTTATTATAAATTAATTAGTTAAATATTTTATTTAATAATGTAATATTATTATTATTATTATTATTATTATTACAATTAAATAAAAATTATTATTAAATATAATTTATGATTATTACAATTAAATTCAATAATATTATTTTATTTAATATTTTATTTAATTATAACATTATTTAAATTATATTAAATTTTTATATGATTAAATAAAATATTTAATATTAGTATTAAATAATATAAAATAATATTATTTAATATTATCTACATATTATTATTTAATAAATATATTATTTTTTATTTAATTTTTAAAATTTTGTTTTGTGAATTGAATTATTATATATGTATCAGTTTAAATATTTGTTTTCAAAACGTAACAGCATTAAACAAACATGTTTTCTGTTTTCAGAAATTGAAAACAAAACAAAACAAAACAAAAACAAAATTTTCAAAAACAGAAAACATAAAACAGAAAACAGGAAACGATACCAAACGACCCCTTAAATTGAAGAATCATGTATTGAATGAGGACATGTTTGTATAATGAGATAATGATCTTTTGAAGGAAGTAGATCAAGTTGAATGAAGAAACCTATGAGCTTTAGAAGATATCTTGGATCGAAATCAAGAACGCCTATTAGGGGGCATCAATTTGGATTGAGCACTGAAGGTCGAAGTTTGTCAAAGCCAATGAAGTTGAAAATGAAAAAAAAATACGAAAACAAAGAGAAAAAAAAAAAGAAAAAGGAGGATTCAAAATTGAAAACCCAAAAAGGGTAGTTTGAATCAAATGAAAGGGGAACCTAAGTTGAAAACCTGAAAAGGCGACTTAGGAAAATATCAGCATCAAAAAGTTCTGATACGAGGGTAAGATCGACAGACACTACATGAAAGAACATATTAATAAGAGTGGGATTTTGGAAAAGAATTTTAGATTGACTTGATTGAAATTGTCAAAATGTTTATTAAATGGATACTGAAAACCCTATTCCAAACTGTCCCATTGATTTTTCTTGATTTCATGAAAACTCATATCTCTCATGATTATTTTAAATTCATTCTACCCCTATAATAAATTGAGAAGATGTATGAGTGCATTACATTGGTAGTCGAGTTGGAAGGAAAATAAATAAATGTTGGTAACCCTTTTTGGGTAAAGTTTTGAAAAAAATATATTCTTTTGAGAAATCTTGCATTACTAAGAGAGAGAGAGAGAGAAACAAAAATAAAAAATGATGAAAATATAAACTTGAAAGCATAATGGCAAGTCTTCGAGCATAATTGGACCAAGACTCAATAGGAGATGAGATAATAAGTGAAGATAGAAGATTTAAATAAGAAGAATCCAACGAATTGAGTGGACTTGAGAAAAATGAGATGAGCTTGAGAATCTTGTTACCACAATGGAGATTGCATTTACATACATTCATGGAATAATTCAGGGGGCATGACATTAACATGTGCATAACATTCATAGCATTGTGGTATTCATGGCATTCATTATATTCATGACATGCATGACATTTCATTACTGTATTTTGACATTAAACTATTTGTTAAGACATTAGGATAAGAAGTTCTAAATGATGAAAATTTTGAAGAAAAGAGAAAGTGTAAGAATACCATGGATAGGATGAAAATATAAGAGATGGTAATTTGAAAGAATAATGAGGTATGGGAAGATGATGAGAAAAATATTTTTTGAAAAACCTTAGATAAGAATAAAGCCTAGTCTAGCTGGCACCTTAGAGGAGGATGAAGCCTAATATTGTTGGCATCAAAATGAAAGTTAAGCCCAGTCAAACCCATGAAAGCTGGCATTCTGAAATGAAATTTTTATTTTCAAAAGTTTCACTGCCTCTGTTGAGAGGAGCTCTTTATTTTCAAAAGTTTCACTGCCTCTGTTGAGAGGAGCTCTTTGTTTTTCAAAAAGTTTCAAAGCCTCTGTTGAAAGGAGCTCTTTATTTTCAAAAGTCTCAAAGCCTCTGTCGAGAGGAGCTCTTTATTTTTCAAAAAGTTTCAAAGCCTCTGTTGAGAGGAGCTCTTTATTTTCAAAAGTCTCAAAGCCTCTGTTGAGAGGAGCTCTTTATTTTTCAAAAAGTCTCAAAGCCTCTATCGAGAAGAGCTCTTTATTTTCAAAAAGTCTCAATGCCTCTGTTGAGAGGAGCTCTTTATTTTCAAAAGTCTCAAGGCCTCTGTTAAGAGGAGCTCTTTATTTTCAAAAAGTTTCAATGCCTCTGTTGAGAAGAGCTCTTTATTTTCAAAAGTCTCAATGCCTCTGTTGAGAGGAGCTCTTTGTTTTCAAAAAGTCTCAATGCCTCTGGTGAGAGGAGCACAAGGTTATTTTTCGAAGTTTCAATGCCTCTGGTGAGAGGAGCACAAGGTTATTTTTCAAAGTTTCAATGCCTCTGGTGAGAGGAGCACAAGGTTATGTCTCGAAGTTCCAATGCCTCTGGTGAGAAGAGCATAAGGTTATTCTTCTTAAGTTCCAATACCTCTGGTAAGAGAAGCACAAGGTTTTGTTTCAAAATCTTACAGCCGCTGGTAAGAGGAACTAAATGTGTCTTAAAAATTGTAAATATTTTGTAAAAAAGGAAAAAAACCAAAAAAAAATCCGTACAAAATAGTTGTCTAATTGTCTTTGCACAATTCCTGATTTTCAGAAAATGTGCAACGAGGGGCAGCTGTAGAAACCTTATTTTGTCAGGAGTCTTAATTTGTAAAAATAATTAATTGGATTAGGTGACATTGTATTTTAATTTAACAATTTAGAATTAGGCTAGAATTAAATGAGAATTTTTTAGATTTTAGAATTAACATTAATTAGGAAATTAAAATTAAAATAGGATTTAGGAATGATAATAAAAAAGGGAAGAGATAAGAAAAGAAAATAAAATTAATTTTAGAATAGGATAATTAGATTGTTAGGATAATTATTTAGATTTGGTAAAGTTAGATTAGGATTAACATAAGAATTATAAAATATTAAAAATAAGAGATAATTAATAGAATAGATTAGTTGTATTAGGACTCTAATAAGTTTATGACTATAAAAAGGGGTCAAACCCCATAACTTGGGACAAGAATCCTCAGAGAAAAATTCATAAAAAAAGAAAAACAGTCTGCATCAAGTAAAAAACAGCAAGAAAAGAAGAAGAGAATTTCAATCAAAGCAGCGACGGCATTTGGCCACTCGTTGTTTTCGGGAGCGGCATTTAAGCTTAGGCAAGAGGTTCTGAGGCAAGTTTCCAGCGAAGAGTAAAAGCAGCTAGGAAGGAAGGGCTGCCCACATCAAGGATTTACGAGAGACATCAATGCTTGGAATATTGGGTTCATTTGCTTGAAAATTGAAGGCCACGTGAAGTCAAAGATAAAAGTAATATATTTGGCCATCATCATCTGACAACATTGTATGCTTTTATGCCTTTTGAATTGTTTATATTTTATATGGTTTTTTTGTTAGTTAGTTAGTACACGTTTTTATATTCTAAGAAGATAGAAATGGTGTTTAATAAGAATGAATGGGTATAAGTATAAGGATAATGACAAATATGGTTTAAAATAGAAATTAAAATAAGGGATAAAAAATAAATAAATAAAAATTAGGATAAATCTTCCAATGAATATTGAAAATTGTTTAATAAAATTAAAATTATTCCGATGATGGAATCTTTGAGGTGATTACGAATGAGTAACACTCGAAGAATTCTTAGGTGAGAAGATCCTTCTAAGTTTATCCAAAATGATGGAAGACATAGAAGGCATTTTCAAAATAAACGAATAATAAATAAAGATAAAAACATAATAAATAATAAAATTTATATTCTAATAAAAATAAAATAATATATAATAATTAAAGTTAATAAATAATAAAATAATAATTCCGATGATGGAATCCTCAAGGCGATTACGAATGAGTAACACTTGAAGAATTCCTAGGTGAGGAGGTTCTTCTAAATTTATCCAGAATGATGGAAAATTTAGGATATATTCTCAACATTAAATACCAAAATCCTAAAAATATTAATAAATAATATATAAAAAATAATATTAAAATAAATAAATAAATAAAAGTAATAAAAATAATTAAGTAAAAATAATAAATAAATTATAAAATATTTCCGACGACGGAGCCTCTTCAAGGGAGTCGAATGGTACCTCTTGAATACTCTTGAGGTGAGAAGAGTCTTTTAAGAGTTCATCCAAAATGATGGAGGATTTTTAAAAGAATTTTCAATATTTAAACAAAAAATTAAAAGACCACATAATTAAGACTAAGTTAAAATAACACAAGATTAAAATGGTACCAATTTTGGGCGTTGTAGGGGTGCTATAACATTCCTTACACGTAAACGAACTCCCGAACCCAAAACTAAAAATGTAGACCAGTTTTTAAAGTCATTAGGTGGCCAATCACACTTAGGTTTAAAAAAAAAATTGGTGACAACTCCATTTCTTTAATGTCTAACGACCTAACCCTAGGAAACGTTATGACAATTGTGATTAATTTAATCTTTTGATTTGTGTTATTGTTTGGCCACCTCTAATATAAATCAATTGATTGTTTGAGACATGGTGAGGGTACACATCATATGCTAAGCCATGTATAGCTCTCTTGAATGATTAAATAAATATTTGAGGCATACATCAAGCTAGAATATTTATTTGGTTCTTGTTAGATGTTCTTTTATTCTTAATAGATTTTTAATCATTGATTATGCTACACATCATAGGTAATTAAATGATTAAAAATACTTGATTATAACTGCCGTCAAACAGAGTAATCATATATTAGGAAGAATGAACCCTATAATTGAATTGAGAGTTTTAAGATTGAAGATATAAAATTGCAATGTATTGGTGAAATCAAATTCCTAGGCTTCTCTATATTGGTTAATTTATTTATTTTATTAGGTTAATTAATTTAATTAGTTAATTTAGTAATTAATTATATACTTAGGTAATTTCTTTTATTTGACTTTCATAATTTTTAGGGCATAAGTAGTTGAATTTTAATTGAATAAATATAGCAAATCTTTGTGGGATCAACTTTTGTATTTGAACACTATACTATCTTGATTCATGTACTTGCGAGAATATAATTTTTTGTTCATCAATATATTTGCTCTTTTTTTTAAAAAAAAATAATTATTACATGCGTCATCGGTAAAATTTTTTTTGTATAAACTACAGGTATCTTAATCAGTTTCAATAATCTGAGATTAATTCTGCTCGGGGTTTTATCACAGTTAAGGTTCCTCAACCTTCCCCAAAGGTGTGTTTAGTAGGAATGAGGAGTTTTAACTGTGACGAAGCCCTGAGTAGGATTAATCTGGGACAGTTAAAAAAATCAATTATCTTTTTTAATTTCTTTGCCAATATAGATTGAATTTTTTTTAAAAAATCAATTATCATTTTTTTCCAATAGATTATTTTTTTTAAAATTAATTATCTTTTTCCAATTTCTTTACCCATATAGATTTAAATTCTAAAAGAATATCAATTATCTTTTTTATTTCTTTTTTAATGTATTATCTGAAATTTTTACTTTTATTTACTTTAAGTGAAAAAAGATAATATGGTATGATTTTAAAAAAATAATTATCTGTTTCTTATTTCTTTTTTAATCTATCATCTGAAATTAAGCCACAGCACAATTTCATCAAAGGCATATTCTTTTCATTAGCATTTAAAACTAGAGAAATTTTTAAATCAAGCTCTCACTACTATAACTACCTCAACAACTACCTTGTCTTAACCAGAAATTAGGGTTTGAAAAAGTGACATAGTTCTAATTCAGATATTTACTTGCCCAATTGAGGTTTTCAATAATGTCAAAATCACTTTGGGAACTTTATTGATATTTTCTTTTTAAAAATTAAAAAATGATTCAAATTATATTATATTATATTATACTCACATTCACATAAATTTGAAAAAAATAAGTGTCCACTAATATAGCAGCGTTTTTCTTCTATCGAAGTCCAAAAATTTTTCTTTTATTATCTCAAATTTGTACTTTTAGTCTCTTCTACTTTAATTCTATGGATTTAATTTTTATAGTTTTAACAAAAGTATAAAGATTAAATTTATTAAAACTAGAATAAAAGAATTAAAATAGTAGTAAGAATTAGAAGAATTACTTTAAAATTTTTTAGGACATGTAAAATTAAAGGGGCAAAGAAGAAGGAGACATTGAAAGATGAATTAATCAAAGGGTGAGTTTGACAATGGACAGCCAACAAGAGATGATCTTTTCACTTTTGCCAAAGTTTTGCATTTCTCCATGCTTTTCTGATGTATTTTCCAAACTCTTAGGGCACACTCGTAAAGTTCACCTCCATTCACCTCTTTGGTTTCTGGCTAAACCAGTCATTCTTCAACACTCTAATTACATTATTTTTTATCCCAATTCGCAATAATCTAATGAAAAATAAAGAAAATAATGTGATTTTTCATGCCTCCAATTGCTACGGCCACACACTCCAATACAAAATAACAGAGAAAAATTCGTAAAAATTCAATCATCTGAAATAATATAAATGGAAATGTCTGTCATAATTGTATGATTTATTGATAGAATGTTGATTTTTTATTTTTTATTAATAAAATTTAATTTTTAATAGTAGAAATAAAAAAAGATAAAATCTTTGCCAAATCTAAGATAAAAGTATTTTGATTCTCAGATTTATGTCATCTTCCTGCAGCATGATCAATTTTAGATAGTATTGAATCGAATATCTAATTTAATTATTAAAAAAAAATTAATTTATTAGAGAATGGAGCTACAGACATTGTCAGTTGGGTGAACTTCTAGAAATGTAGTGGTCTCATTCTTACAAATGATCAGTGGGGACTGGGGACTTATGGGATCAGATTGACAGCTTTCAGTTTTCCATTATTATTTTTCTTTTTCTATTCTTTTTTTTTTCCATTAATAGTTTTCCATTAATTTTTTTTTCACAATATATAAAATATTTCAGTGATAGAGAATTTCTTTTTTTGAAAATTAAAAGTTTCCATAGATAATCAACCACCACCAGTCTTTTGTTAATTTGTTACATGAAAGTGAGATTGCTTAGATGCTAATTTTTGGAAAAGTCCTATTTACAACCAACAAATTAAGCCACATTAACTTATTTAAATAAATTTTTTAAAATCAATGACCTTGTATAAAAATACATTTTTACCCTTTATCACTTCATAAACCAAATATCTTCTTTTCTTTTTCGTTCTTAACTTATTTCCCAACTATTTTTGAACCCTAAACACCAAATCAACCCTAAATTGAAGTTTTGATCAATTAAAAGAAAAAAAATGCAATACTATTCAGATAGTTTTATGGAAGATTATAACATGAATGAAGACGAAAACTCAAATGGCATAAAGGTGAGATTTCAGCAAAAATATACAAAAATTTTCCAATTTTTTTTACTAGTTTTTGACACTCTCGAAAATAAATTTGTGGGAGCAAAAAATGTGTCCCAAAAATTCATTTTGAGACTTCTTTGGAGCTATCGGAAATTCACTTCCAATAGCTCAACTTGGCTCTAAGAAGTGGCATTTTCGGGAGTCTCACTTGGCTCCTAGAAATTTAGTTCCGGAGACTCCTGAAAATGCCACTTCTAAAAGCCTTAATATTTCTTTTTAGTTTTGAAATCAAAAAATAATAGTATGGAAGAAATTATTTATTTAACTAAACACATAAACATATTACATTTACCATATAAATAAACATGAGCACATTAAATTACCATATAAAAATAAAATAATTATTTTTTGTTAAAAGAAAATTACAAAATTTGAGTGTTATATATATATATATATATATATATATATATATAAATATTATATGATATTATATTATATTTAATATTATATTTGATAATATATTTAATTTTTTTATTTTTTGTAAGATAATAGAAGATTAGTACTTTTTCTACAAGAACTAGTGTTTCATTCATTCGATTACACTGATTCATTTATTACAAATAAGGTATGAGAATCTTAACATTGATATTATCTTTAATACAAATAAAGTAAGAAATTAATTAATATTAGTATAATGTGTAGGTTTTGCTACTTAAGAAGCCCTGATTAAATGGGCTAGAGAGATAGGGAGAAATTTAGGTATAATTGTGATTAAAGCCTTTGAACTCGGATTTCTTGCAAAAAAAAAAAGCCTAGATTACGACTCACATGTAAACGAAGTGGAAGATACATGAAGTCAAAGAAGAAGCCAAAAACATAGAAGTTAAATTATAAGGGTATGAGAATAAGTGTGGTTTTCCATTTAAGCTATACAAGGTGAAACTGAAAAGGATGATGAGTAAAGAGTTAGAGTACTATGTGGGATACGCAATCATACGCCTACAAATTAGTTAGAAGGTTATTCATTTATAGTTAGATTGTCAATTGAGAGGAAGAATATAGTTGCTGATTTGACAAAGAATATGGTTAAACTAAGAAATATACTTATGACATTGAAACAAAACAATAAGAACGTTAGCACTATGAAGATCATATACAAAATACGATACAAATATAGGTTGGTTGAGAAAGCTGCTAGATTACAAATGCAACAATTGATGAAACAGTTGAATGAGTGTAAATACATGAAGTGTCATAAGAATGATGAGTCAACTGATGTTATCAAAGACTTATTTTGGGCACATCCTACAACCATGATTTGTTGCATATTTTCCTTAATGTGTTGATCATGGATTGCACATATATAAACCAATAGATATCAGTTCCCAGTCCTCGAGATTATTGGTGTGACATCAACCAAATTGACTTTGTTTGTTGCATTTATCTACATGGAGGCCGAACGTGTTGACAACTACACTTGGGTATTGCAGAAGTTAGAAAGATTAATGTTATCCGATGCATTATCATCTATCATTGTCCGTGATCGAGATTTGGCATTGATGAATGTAGTAGAAGCAATATTTCCCAATGCAACTAATCTCTTATATAGCTGGCAGATATCAAGAAATGTACTTGCTAATTGCCAGAAGTTATTTGAGCACAAGGAGAGTTGAAAAGCATTCATGTTAGCTTGGAGCATTATTGTGTTCTCTCTAACCCAGGAGGAGTATGAAAAAAATTTAAGTTTAATGGTAATTGATTACCATACTTATCCTAAAGTGTTGTAATATATGATAGATACTTGGTTGAATAAGTATAAAGAGAGATTTATTACTGTTTGGATGGATAAAGCAATACATTTTGGTAATGTTACAACTAATAGGTACGTTCGTTGTTTTTTTACAGCTTATGTTGATTTTCATAATTAATTCAATTAATTCATTATATTATATATTTCATAATTTCGTATAGGGTGAAAAATGCACATGTGAAGTCAAAGCAACAACTTGGATTGTCTTAAGGAGATTTTCAAACTTCTTGGACTATCATCAATTCCTTGATTGAGCTTCAACTATTGAGACGAAGGTTTCATTTGAGAGAAGTCTTACTATAGTTCTACATAACTACAGTTCATCATTGTTCAAGGAGTTGTGAAGTTTGGTTTCGACAAGAGTAATGAATATGATTTGGAGGAAGGTGAACACAAGGAAAGAGAAATTAACACACACACACACACACACACACACACACACACTCATATATCTAGCCATGTTCATAACATTTCCATATACTAGTTTATACAAAATGCTAGTTGAAATATAACAAAAATCTAATCTCCTCTCTTCTTAAGCTTGACAAATACTAATGGTGAAGGAGTTGCATCTGATAGTGGTGGATCTGTTATAGCTAATAAAGGAGCTTAGTATGATGCAATAAGAGTTAACACTATTGGTGGAACTTCCTTTGATGTAGCAAAACATAGAAATTGATGTGGTCAAGGCAATGACAAGGCTAAGGTGTTGGTGAAGGAACTGACAATTTTTGTAGTGAAGTTGCGTTTGTCTTAACAAGATGTGGTGGCGACGTTCTTATCAAGTCGGTCGCTGAGAAACTCGTGTTAATATTGTAAAAGCTATCGCTACATGTAAAAGAGCTATCATAGATGGTGCAAGAGGTGGAGGAGGTCGAAGTGCTTGTGCTGGTGAAAAAGCTAGCAATATTGGTGGTGGAGCTGCCTCTAAAGTAGCAAGATAGAAGTTCGATGTTCACATTGAGCCTGTCACCAAGAAACTGGTGTCGGTGCTGAAAAAGCTGCTTCCAATGGTAAAGGTGTTGGTCAATTGCCACTACTACCTACCTCCATTGTCGACCTAAGCAACATGCTGTAAATGTGATATAATGCTCGTCTAAATATGTCCATGTTCTGATCCGATTCACTGGTCATACTATCTTAATGCAAACTTGTATGGTTTTTAACACGCGCTACAAGATAATAAAAATATAAATACAACAAATTTAATGAAAAATAAGACATTATTAACATAGCATAAGAAATGGATGACTTACATCATCGCTGGTGAACTCTCTAATGATCGATCTGTCTTGAAATATCGATCTATTTGTAAGATTTTGCATGAACTAATGCGAAGTAGAGTTATATCAAGAAGTATAGTCTAGCGCACACTCGCTCAGGGTCTAGAACCATCTACCTTTATGTTCCTTGGTGATCACATAACAGCCCCACTTATCCCAATATTGACGTAGGAACTGAGAGTGCACTTGATAGTCGAACTGATAAGACCTCTTGTGCTCAAGATGAGGTGAGAGGTAGAGGTAAAATGATTTACATTCAGCCCCACTGTCATAGAACCTTAGCAGATAATACGAATCAACAATGGGTCTGAACTTATTGCATCCATAGAAGAATGTGATCAGCGACCAATGATGATGTGTCTTACTATCTAGATAAGGCTCCTAGAGGACTTGATGACATTGTAGGTCATTTAATCGCTCTCTCAATATTTGCAACTGTTATATGTTGTTGTATAGCTTCCGTCGTCGAGTCCGAAGCAACCCATCAACTTATTATAAGTTTACCATTAGGCTTAACAACGAAAAACGTTCTTGTAACCATGCTACATAAAATAAAAAATTAATTTATAATAAAACCTTAGACTCATAAATCCTAAACTAACACAATGAAAGGAATTTATTAAGGACATTTTAAATACTTGAAGCAGTGTCAAATAACCAATCATCTAGTTCACCTCTGACCTGCTCACAAACCCTAGTTATCTATACATAAATGCGAGGCAAACTGCACCCCAAGCATAGCCACCAATAGTGGTCCTCTAAGATAGCTAAGTACACAATGGGTAATCGCGTCACACTCTTATAAAAAAAAGTATACCCCAGTGAATACAGTAAGAGTGCAAGTTGTGTACTTTTTCTTTTCATTAGTTGCGGGGTTAGTCACACTTCTAAAAACTCATCCTTCAACCATTGCATCCTAACATATGCTCTTTGCCCATCACTCGTCTCAGTAATTGCCTAAATATGGGTTACACTAAGCACACATTTCAGCACATCGTTTGTTGCATTAAAGGAGAGCTGCTCAAACAATAAGATTCGACCTACCTCTTGTATGCCAAGTAATGAATACACTTCATCTAGTGTAATGGTCCTGTCTCCGAACAACATGTTGAAGGTGTTCATGTCACATCCCGTGACCACCTTTTTCACGTAAAATACACAACTTATCTGGTTGGGCTGTCTGTGATACTTCACTTTTCATATTCATTTAACTATTAAATATAAAATGTATATTATCAATTACATCCCCTATTTTGATTCTCAAGAAAGTAGTACTGAAAGTAAGTCTAAATACAGAAAATAAATAATCATACCTCATATTATAAATCAAGCTGTCGCAGTGTCTCCAAATGCGCAACTCGAAATCCTCAGATGTCAGATCTCTTAATCCTCGAAAATCTAAAATGTTAATATTAATGGGTGAGCAAACCACGACTCAGTAAGAGAGTTATATGCAATACTTGATATCTAGCTATCTATATGTTGAAAATACTTTTTCACTTTCTTTTTAAATCTTCCTAGTTGGCTCTAGGCTCACATGTAGGAAGGATATTACAGTCGGCTAGGGATCCGGATGGAGTAAGGCAGGTATTTTAGAATACTTGGCTTGTCCCGGAACCTAGAAGCAACTGTAGAGAGTACTACATTCCTTGTTTTCAAAACGATAAAATTTTCGTTTTCACAGAGTAAACCACTTATTTCTTTTCACTTCAGTATAATTTAAAACACATGACAGTTCAATAATAAAACAGTGGTTTCCTTCACTATAATTAAAAACACGTGACAATACAGTGGTCTGTAAATATCCAAGTCATTGGATAACCACTTCTACAATTATTTCTATCTTCGAAATAATTTCATGTTATTCTTTTTGAATAAACAGTAATTTCTCTTTAGTTCAATAACCGTATATATCTTATAGTTCAGTAAAACAGTAATATTCAATACAGTACCATTCGGTAAAACAGTATTTTGCAAAACAGTAAAACAATATCTTGATACGGTTCAGTCAGTAAACAGTAAACACTAGCTACCAATTCAGTAAACAGTATAAGGTAGCTTTTAGTTCAGTATCATGGAGACCAGGCAACACCCTAAATATATTATGCTATAATAATATCATCTCAAATAGGGGAAACACATGAGATCTATGGCCATAGTCTATAGGGTCCTCAGTGTGCATTGATTAGGTGTCCACTGGGACGCTGATAATAGGATCAGTATCTATCAGCACTAACACGTGACACGTGAGCATGATATGGGGCCTAACAGTCTCAAAATAGTAAACACGTGATATAGACCCCATTTATGAAATCACTTTCACTAAATATAAGTTTAATCAATCCACCAATATTTATAAGGAAAATATTTTCATCTTATGAATAACATTTATAAAATATTCATACTGGTGTCATCATTCCCGAAAATATTCTAAATATTATAGAACATCAAAAATCATATTTTCCATACGATGAAAACAGTTTATAAAATAATCACTGTAAAACATAAAAGGTCATAACTGTCCTTTTTCACCGTAAAACATATACGCACGCTTTTTCGTGCTTTATATGAAAAACATGATTTTCAAAGTTATCGGGATTCAAATCAATTATTTTTATGATTTATGAAAAATCAAAATATTTATTTTCCAAATCACCGCTCCCATCCCGTGTTTTCTATGTAAACACATGCGAAGACCTTTTAGTCTCAAAACATTGTTTTTCACCTTTAATTACCTTTATAGAATTTTCTATAAACACTTGTTCTCACCATTGAACCCATAAAGGTTATTTATAAAATCAAGTGAATATTTGAAGAAAGATTAGTAAAATATTCACTTTGGTCCTTTCATTTTACACCTCGTTTCACGTGAAATATCACCTATCGGAATAAATTTAGGTGATTTCCTTTTTCACCATTTTTAAAACATGAATATTTTAAAATTAATTATCAGTATATTCATGTTTTATGAAAACTAATCGATTTTTCGATTTTCGTGTTAAAAATCGTTTCTCATGATGAAAAATCGTTTATTATGATTTTTGGTAATTTTTCCAATAATTTTCGACAGTATAACGGCTGCAGATTAGCTAGCCTCCTGCACGAAAAATAAAGTTTAGATCTCAACCGGTAAATCACCACAATTTTCCAACCAATCATTATCAATAGCATTTATAAAAATTAAATGCATAATTTAAAACATGTGTGCCAATATCCTTACAGGCTGCACATGTCTCCCTTACCTTTTCCCGGGTCGGCGACTGCCTCTCGAAGGTCGCGCCCTTGTTCACCTCGCCCGATTTCATCGACTCGATCATCTAGGAGATTTTCTGAAATTAAAATTCTAAATTTAAAATTTTTCCATAATTTATTCAAATTAATTACTCGGAAATAATTCCCGAATTTCTTACCGAATTTCTCGGATTTTTGAGTTTCCCGGGATTTCCCGTAATTTTCGAATTCTCGAGAATTTTCCAAATTCCCGGAATTCCTTTTTCTTTTCCTCTTTCTTCTTTTTTCCTTTTTTCTTTCTTTTTTCTCTTTTCTTTCTTTTTTTCCTTTTTCTTTTCTTTTTCTTTCTTTCTTCTCCGGTCAGACCGGTTCAGACCAGTCACCCTTCCTCCACGACCGGTTCTCCTCCAGCAGCCGGTTCTCCGACGGTTCGGCCTTCCCTCAGCTGGCCGGCATCAAGGCGAAGCTGCTGGTGGCCTCCGTTCGGTCTGGATCGGCGGCACGATGGCAGATCTACTCGGTTTTTGACTCGGTTTCTCTTCTCTTCCGTCAGCCTTCTTCCACCGTTCACCGCACCTCCGGTGGCATCCATCCTCTTCCTCTTCCTCCGGTGGTACTTCGATGGCAGTGGCGGTGGCCAAAACGGCAGGCACCGCCGTTTCCTATTTTCTTTTCTCCTCTCGGTTTCCGTCGAAATTTCCTCCCTCCGTTTCTGTTTTCCTTCCGTCTTTCGTAGCCGGTCTTCGTTCCTCACGTCGCCGACAGCTTCACCTCCTTTTCTTCTTCCTCTCTTGGCCGGCCGACGGTGGCCGGCCTCTGTTCCTTTTTCTTCTCAACAGAAACGGGTCCCGATTCCCGTTTCTGTTTCTATTTCCTTTTTTTATTTCCTTTTATTTATTTAATTCTTTGTTATATATTATATTTATAATTTACTTTATAATATAATATAATATAATATTATATTATATAGTTATATAGTACATACTATATAATATTTTATAGATATATATATTATATCAACACATATATATTTAATATATATATCTACATACTTTTAACTTAAATTACATTTATATATTTTGATATAAATGAAATAATACTATATATATTGTATTTACAATATATACATATTCAAACTTTAATGTAATTTAATATTTACATTTTCCATAATGTATATATATTTATATATACATAAAATATTATACTTGTATACATATGTACTATTTAAATTGATAAAATAGTATATATACATAAATATACCATTGTATATTAATATATACTGTATACCATATGGTATTTAAATACATATGTATTTACATCAAAATACATTTATATAATATATAATTATATAATATATTTCACAATTCCTTTATTATTTTCTTATTTAATTTGGATTTCCATTTATCCAAATTAAATTTCTCTTTTCCTTATTTTCCGAGTTTCCAATTTAAATTTTCTTCACTCGAATTTCCACCATCCATTCCTTTCTCAATTCTCGAGATTTTTCACAATATTCCGATTCTCACAATTTTATTTATTTCCACTGATTTATTTTCTCCAATATTTATAATTTCCAATTAAATAAAAAATTTACGGTTATCACAGTTCATCTTTGATTGCCACCTCTAAAAATATGTTGATATAATGGCTTTATTGCATGCGCGATAACTATAGTGCAGTAATGGTGCCAACCGTGACTGTTCAACCCTGGCCCGAATGCGTGAGCGATTATCATCTAAAGACCATAGACGTACTTTCTGATCGTGATTAATTACCTTCAAATCACCTTGCTCCTATATCAAGACCAAATTAATAAATAGAATATTATTAACAAACAAATATTATTATATTAATAACAAAAAATATTTAAAACTTTCTAAATATTTTCTGCTCTCAAATGCCCGCAACAATGCAAGATCCAAAAATAATCAAAATGGATGTATCAGTTGGGTTAGGATACGATCTGGATGCATCCTCTTCACCAAATATAGGCAACTGGTGCTTCACAAGATATAGGCAACTGTTACATAGCCTTGGCAACTAGAGCCTCACCATATATAGGCAAGCTTATCCTCGACGACTGGTGCCTTAGTTGCACGCCTCGCCTCCTCTCAGAGGAAACTAGTTTCCTCCTAGATAAATTAAAAGAAGGGTCACTATTATCATGTACCAATCCTTTAGATGACCAAGCTCCAAGTGCACGTGTCATTTATAACAACACACAATTACAAGACTATTGGAATAAACATCACAATTATATAGTACACTTGGAATTATTGGCATTAAACAAATGCAAAAGGTATCTACATGGATCCAACATAAAGCATGTATAGGTTAGAGATACAAAAGTAGTTTAACAAGCACAATTGAAAGCATGTATAGTCTAACAAGCATAATCAAAACTAGGCTAGAGATAATTTCATTCTTTTTTTTCTTTGTGTCTCAAAAGCTACATAAAAGCACACACTCATACATACATATAAATGTAAAAATGCTTGAAGATTATTGGCATTAAAACCAATTTTGAATGCTTGAAGTGGTTTCGCTATATTTGAATGCTTGGCAAAAGCATGCTTCCATCTTCAATTCTTAGTGGAAACAATGTTTCCACAAAGCACTATTGCCCGACTAAAACATTGTTTCCACCACAATTTCAAGATTGGTTGAAGTAATGCATCAGCTAGATTTGATCACTAACGGATATTTGAATTCACTAGCTAGTCGAAATCGCCAAAACCTGACCTTCATGCAGGTTGTTTTAAATTTTAACAATTATAAACCCTAAATTTAACAAAACCCTAACCTAAATTTAAGACATTAACACATTTTGTGAAGAACTTGCCTTAAATTCGTGCAAAATTTGAAGAGATCGAAGAGTTAAAGATGAAGAGATTAAGAGGTTGGTTGTGAGGGTTTGTAGTGTTTAGGGTGAGAAGAAAGTAGAATAAGAAAATGATTTAATTTTAGGATTATTATCTTATCCATTGCCAATGGAGTCTTTTAACTTTACAAGCGGAGTTAGGATAATAACATGTGTCATTTAAAAATATTAAAAAAATAAAAAATAAAATAAAATAAAACACATGTCATCATCCTAATGGGGTTAGGATGATGACATGTGTTTCATTTTATTTAGTTTTATTTTTTAATATTTTTAAATAACACATGTTATCATCCTAACTCCACTTGTGATGTTAAAAAATTCCATTGACGATAGATAAGATAATAATGTTTAATTTTATAGGTTTTGAGAAGTAGTTTTAGTGTGAGGAAATTAAAGTTTAGGTATTGTAGTAAATAGGTTATGAGGCTTAATTTGTTGATTGTGAATAGAAATTTTCTTTTCTTTAATATACGAATAATTAGATCTTGTCCTACATTTAAATAAAAAAAACGTAAAATAAAAATGGTAGGTTTCTTTTTTGTCTTAAAATGCTCTGACCAAACTATCCGATTAATAGTGTGGAAAAAGACAGAAAAATTAAAAAATATTTTTCCTGCCAATTATGTTAGGTGGTATATCTAATCATTCCTGTCAGCTGTATAAGGCTTTAAGGATAACAAATCAAGAAATTATACATTAAATATTGCACTAAATGGGGCGAAAGATGTCAGTTTAGTCATAAGAAAAATCATTTAGATGGGATTTTCATAATAAGCTCTATTTTTCAATAATGACACCAAATTTTCTATTTTCACTGAAAAAATTTTTTTTTATAGACTAGATTGTATAATAAAAAAATTAATGCTTAAAATTAAAATTAAAATTTGTCAATTCTAAATATGATATAGTGATTGACATAAGTAATAAATATTTTAATTAAAATAAATGTTTAATGTGCCGATATGAATTATAATAAAATAAATTTATACTTTACGTGATTTGATATGAACTAAATATAATATAAATACATAAATTATCAAATCTACTTAAAATATAAATCCGATCTCCAATAATGATAAATAAAAAAAATGGTGAATAAACATCTATACTATATAATATTTTTGTCTCCACCTCTCCCATGTGTGACACTTGTCCAAAATTTTTTTTTTGCCCTCAACAATTTTTCTTTTTAGTTAGGTCCTTTTTTTTTCTCAACAATTTTTTTCTCAACAATTTTTTTAGTTAAATCATTAACATGTTTTTTGTCCAATTATTTTTTTTGCCCTCAATAAGTTTTTTTTTTACTTAGGTCCTTTTATTTTTTTTTTATCAATAATTTTTTTAGTTAAATCATTAACATGTTTTTTGTTATATATAATTTATAAATGTAAGTTCTTTTTTTTTATGGAGAACAATAGACAATAAAATGTTGTTTTAAAAAATAATGTGGCTAGGAAATGCTATAATTTTTCCCGGTATTTATTTGAAAAAATGATTTTTTTGAAAAATTATGTAAGTAATTTTTTTTAAGTAAATCAATACATACTATTAAAGATAGCTTTTGTCAATTGAAGAAATTGGTGATAACGCATGTATGAACACTGTTTTGTCAATTGAAACAATTGGTAATGACGTGTGTATTACAGTTGTGTCGATTGGCGAGCGATTTATGCAATTGTGTGGACTGGCAAGCTATGTCGGATGGTAAGCTGTTTATGCTGTTGTGTGAATTGGCAAGCTATGGGGTTGGCGAGCTGATGTAGTATGAGGGCTGGCGAGCTGATGTAGTATGAGGGTTAACGAGCTGTTATGCTGTTGTGCAAAATGGCGAGCTGTGTTGGTTTGGCGAGTTGATGCAGTATTACGATAGTTGAATCGAAGAAAATGACAGTTTCTACAGCTTTGTGGATTGGCGAGCATTTCTACTGTTGTGTGGATTGGTGAGCTATGTGCTTTGGCGAGTTGCTATCTTGTTTGTGAGGGTTGGCGAGCTACTGTAGTATGTGCTCCTTTTATTAGAGTATATTTCTCATTGATGTAAATATGTTGTTGTTGAATCGACGACAAGGGAAGTTTCTACAGTTGTGTAGATTGGCGAGTAGTTTATGCAGTTGTGTGGATTAGCGAGCTACGGATTGGCGACCTGTTATACTATTTGTGTGGGTTGGCGATCTGCTGCAGTATGTGCATCGTTTATTAGAGTATATTTCTTTTTTATTTAAATATTTTGTTGTTGAATCAAAGAAAAGAGAAGTTTCTACAGCTATGTGGATTGGCCAGCAGTTATGTGGATTTGCGGGCTGCTATGCTCTTTGTGAGGGTTGGCGAGCTGCTATGCTCTTTGTGAGGTTGGCGAGCTGCTGTAGTATGTGCCTCATTTATTAGAGTATATTTCTTATTGATTTAAATATTTTGTTGTTGAATCAAAAAAAAGGGCAGTTTCTACAGTTGTGTAGATTGGCGAGCGGTTATGCAGTTGTGTAGTTTGACGAGCTATGTGGTTGGTGAGCTGTTATGCTGTTATGTGGGTTGGCGAGCTTCTGCAATATGTACTTCTTTTATTAGAGTATATTTCTTATTGATTTAAATATTTTGTTGTGGAATCGAAGAAAATGAAAGTTTCTACAGCTGTGTACATTGGCGAGTGAACATGCAGTTTGTGTAGATTGGCGAGCTATATACTTTGGCGAGCTTCTATGCTGTTGTGTGAATTGGCGAGCTATGTCGATTGTTGCTCCATGTTTACATTGAACCAAAATTTCGATCAGGTTTTGTAACAAATTAATGAGCATGATTGTTCAACTCTTGAGTATTTTAATTTTTAACTCTTCATTTGTATGGATTGAGTTTGAACAAAAAACTGTAAAAAAAAAAATTTCCCATAGCGAAGCACGGGCAATTTTCTAGTATATCTATACATATATATATATATATATATAAAAATTTATAGAATTTGTTCTATTAAAAGAAACCTTGACATCTCCATTATCAGTTTGAGAGACAACTCTTAATTCAGTTGTTTCTTGTGTTATAGGTTGGACTGCTTTTTCTAAAACCCATTCATCTGGGAAAGAAACTTCATTCCACTTAATTGGTTTGGGAATATGTATCCTGGATCTAGTCATGTCTGTTTGGAAAAGAAGTGTCTCTCCTTTTGGGCTATGGATTAAGGCTCCTGAACCTAAAGCTGAAATCATAGCTTTATAATATATTCTATAAGCTAAAGCCAAAGGCACAGATCCTGGTTTCATTTTATAATTATGGGTTTTTATTTGAAGAGTTAAAACATCTAAAATGTTTTTATCTTGTAAAGAAACTGTATAATTTGGAAAACAATTAAAATAAATTGGACCATTACAGAGACTTGATTCAATAGTTCCTAAGAGGGAATCATTGAAATCTTCAAACCTGGTGTCTCTTAATGTCATAAAGATTGAAGTGTTTAGACCTTCTTTTGAGAGTGGTTTAACTGCGACTTGAATTAATCCTATATGAATATATTTATATTTTCTTTGAATATGTTTGTTAATTGATTCTCTTTCTAATAATTGAATAATCTTTTATTGTATTAATTGATCTTTGTTGTGTTCTATCAGGTGTATCTGGTACATATCTTTCATTTTCGCCAGTTATTTCTGAGTTTAATGCATTAAGTCTTTGTTGAATTTCTTGCAGGAAATTTGATTGGGTGTTTGAAGATATTTCATGTGGTTTAAATAAAGGTTTTGAATTTTTTGTTTTTTGTTTTTCTTCACTTTTTTTGTCTTTTGTAGAAGTCTGAATGTTTGAAGTGTCTATTTTTGTTTCAATTTTTTCTAAATGTTGGCTTATTGTATGGAGATTTAGATTTGAAAAATTATTTTGCTCGATCAAGAGTTTAATATCTTTATAAGTGACTTGGGAGTTTTCTCTTTCAGGATTTGTAACCTTGAGTGGGGATGCTTTCAATCCAGATCTATATATATATTTGTCTCCTCAAATGCCACATGTCAACTTTTAGCTTTTTTCTTCTTCTTTTTTTCAGTTTTTCCCTTTTTTGTTTTTCAACCTTTTTTATTTGTTTTTTTTTCATAAATTTAAAGAACAAAAAAAAAGTCATTTTTATGTGAATTTTATTTTTAATAGAGAAAAAAATAAACAACATAAAAAATTGATCTTTAAATTTTATATATTTATTTTCATAAAAAATTATTGGTTCCAATAATAAATTTTTATATATTTATTTTAATATTTATCAATAATGATAATAAATTTTAAAAATATAAAATCAATCTTCAAAAATATTGTTTAACTAACACATAACAATTAACAAATACTCAATAATTAAATAATTCTTTAAATGCATATACAATACATTTTTTTAACGATAGATTACATTTACAAATGCATTTATAGTATATATTTTGTAGATCATTAATTTCTATATATTTAATGTTGATAATTAATAAAATAAAAATATTTTAATATTAAATATATATATATATATGTTAAAACATTTTAAAATTTAATTAAGTTAATAATTTTTAATGTTATTTAAATTATATAAAAATCATATTTTTTTTGCTCCACGTCCAGCTTCATATTGGTTCTGTCATTCACTCATTTTCTTTCACTTTTCTAACCCATACCATTTAATGTTTTATCTCCCATACGAGCCATGTGTCGTGTCTTAATTGATTTAGGATTTTATTTCTGTTTTTTTAATATTTTTTTATTATGCCCTCTAATTTATTTTTAGGTTTTCATTTTTTAGTTAAGTTCTTTAATTTTATTTATTTTTGAATTTTTTTTGTTATACCTTTTAATCTATTTTTAAATCTTCAATTTTTTTCTCCAGCAATAATATGATTCGGCGCATAAATTAAAAAAATTCAAAATAAAAATATGATAGAGGGTTTAACAAATGATGCATTCTAAATATAAAAAATTAATAAAAAATAAAATAAAAAATTCATTTATCTTTGATTTGATTTTTAATCAAGGAAAAAAAATCAAACAACACAAAAACTAATTGATTTAGATATTTTTAATTAAAAAAGTTTGGATCTAATTTCTCTAAATCTATTTTTTAAAATTATATCTCCACTAGCAGATGTAAACTTACTAAACACAAAAAATATACTAGCTATATAAAATCAATCTCAAATCACAATAATAGGTTCTTCTCTCGCCTCATAATAAATTTTTTAAAACATTTTTTATATTTATTAATAATGATAATAATTTTAAAAATATAAAAATAATATTTAAATATATTATTTAACCGACACATGACAAATATTTAAAAATAAATAATACTTCAAATACATATAAATTATGTTTTTTCCAAATTTTACTTTCAAATAAAAATTATTATATGAAAGAGTTTTTTTCTTTAACTTTTCTAGGAAAAATGCTTTTACTTTACATATTGTACTTTGGAGTAAATATAAATAATTCAATTAGTTATTCTTAAAATAAAAATGTTTACAGATGAGTTTAAAACCTTACACATAATTAATAATATGAACAAAACATTCTTACCTAATTTTTTCCTACTTCTTTTTTAAATTGTCTGAACCATTATGCCGTATATAAATAAATATTTATATATATATATATTAATGCTTTAGTTTTTATTGTTGTTGTATTATTATCTTAATTTGTTTGTTTCTAACGCAAATTATCTGTTTGTCATACTATTTAACTTAAGTATTGTGTATTTTTTTAATCCAAGCTAATCTAAATTTTTCAAAAAATTATTTTTGGATATATTGTTTGATATATAAACTCTATCATTAGTAAACACGTTTCTTTTATAAATCTTTCCTTAGTAAACATGTTTCTTTTTTGTACTAAACATTATGAAGGAAATAAATATTTCTTATATCCAATAACTCTGATTTAATAATCAACTTAACTAACTTTAAAAATTGCAAAATAAAAATAGACCTGTAGCATCGCACTGGCTTATATCTAGTATATATATATATTATTGTCTCCAAAGCCCTCCTTTGCATGACATTTGTCCTCTCCTTTGCATGACATTTGTCCTTTTTCTTGAGTAAGAGAAAGTCATAATTAGCTCTTTAGAATTTTTTAAAAATTGAAATAAAATATCTCAAAATTTTGGTTTGCAAAAATTTAAATAAAATACTAATACTAAACATCCAAAAATTTTCAAATCAAATTATAAATCCCTTTTTTATTTGTATAATTCTCAAATTTTAAAAATTGCAAAACAATAAAAATCTAATAAATATTATAAATAATATAAAAATTCAAAAAATGATAAAATTATATAATAAAGGAAAAAATTCCAAATATCATTTTTTTAAAAATTAAACACAAATAAAAATATATATAAAAAAATAAATCTACAAATCAAATTCAAAAAATTTTCATTAATTATGAAAATTGAATGTTGTAAAAGAGGAAATAAAGTAATAAATAGATAATTTCAATATTAAGCACTTAAAAATTACGAAAAATAAAAAGAAAGAATGGTGATAGAGAATTAGTCTATTTTGAATTTATACTGATACTAGCAAAGTTAGGTTACACTCAATAAAAAATAAATGTCTATAACTTTTTTTTTATTTTGGTCTATTTAATTTTCTAACTTTGTGTTAGAATTTTATTTTACTTTTTAAAAAAAATATAAGAATAAAAAAATAAGTGGTTTAATTGATAAATTAAATATTATTATTTTGATTAAAAAAATTAATATTTCTTAAATAATTATCTTGACATATTATTTTTAATAAATATTATTTATAATATTTTTTAAGAAAAAAAAGACCCCTGCATCGCAGGGGCATTATTCTAGTATAGAATAAGCAGTTACCTTCCCGTGGGAATATGTGATGATTCATTATTATCAGCATTTTTTTCCTCTTGATCAAATATTTATTTTAGTAATTATCATGTATGCTTTGTGTCAATTTTTGGGTCCCCTACGGGACCCAACTCCCTCGGTTTTCTTCTGATGAAAAGTCAAATAGATAAAAAAAGGAACATAAACCAAAACGATAGCAAATTTTGGAAACCTAGAAGCTAAGACAAGCAATCAAAGTACGCAGTGTCGTCATTTGAAATGGTCCTGCCACAATTATTGCCCCAATGAAAGAATTCCTGGTAGTGATTGATCACCATCTGACATATCACTTTCATTTTTTTTTCTTTTTACCTTCGTGCTATTTTAACTTTATCAAATTAAAATGATTTTATTTGATTTTTGTAATTTCATTGCCATCAGTCATTGCTAATTAATCTGGTTTATTAATTTAATCTATTATTTTTTCAGCCTCTTTGTCAGGAGTTCTTCTACCTCCAAGAGTTAGAAGTTTTTGATAAGCTATATTTAGAGAGGTAAAAATTGACACGATTTAAAAAATCAATCCGATCAACTTGAAATTGAACTTGATCGATCTGATTTGACAAAAAAAAAATTAATAATTCAATTCCAACCCGGTTCGAATCCGAATTAGTCTGAAACCAAATTATTTCGAATTCATATTGATCCAAATCTGACCTAATCCTAATCCGAATCCGAATTGATCCGAATCCAAATTCATCCGAATTTAGATTAATCCAAATTCATCCGAATTTAGATTAATCCAAATCTGACCTAATTCGAACCCAATTGATCTAAATCCAAATTAACTCAAATCCGAAAAAACTCAAACTTAAATTTAATATTATCAATAAATATTTAAATATTAAAATTAATGATCAAAGAATTTTACTATAGTAAAAATATAATTTTTTCAATAATACAAGTGTTAAATTTTTTTTGAATCTAGTTAAACTTAAATATTCATATTTATATTATATTCATTTGAACCTAATATATATAATTATTTAATGGCTAATCTATTATAAAATACATAAATTATATTACTTGCACTTAATATCTCCAATTATTCTATAAAAAATAAAGAGAAATTAAAGAGATGTATAGTAGTGTATTATGATATTTAGAAGATTATTAAATCACTTTAGTGTATTATGATATTTAGTAGAGATTATTAAATCACTTTGATTCATAAAGTTATTAATTATTATGGATAATAGAAATAAAGTGAAAGAATGTAATTAATTTATGAATATTGGTAAATATATTATAAAGAAAACTATCATAAGGATTATTAAATATTTTGATTATGTCAATCTCAATTTTATTATAAGGTTATGTAAGAAGCAAATTTTATTTTTATGAGTTTTGTGATTCCCAGAAATATGGTTTCAGTTCATTTTTATACCAAACAAATCACATTGAGATGACCAAGGCTTAACCCGAAAAACCTGTCCGCTCGACTTGAATCCAAATTCAACCAACCCAAATTGACTAAAAAAGTCAACAACCCGATATCCGAACCCGAATTTATCCGAACCCAAATTGATCCGAATTCAAATTGACCCAAACCCGATCTTATCCAAACCCAAAATGATCCAAACCTAAAATAAAATGATTTTTCCCTGACCCAAACTCGTCTTGATTTGAATCGGAAATGATCCGAACCCGAAATGATTCAGACCCGAAATGACCTAATTTTTCTTTAACTCAAAATGATCTGATCCAAAACCTAAAAAACATGTTCGCTCGACTTGAATCCAAATCCAACCAACTCGAATTGACTAAAAAAATCAACGACCCGAGCCTGACCTAATCCGAATCCGAATTAATCCAAACCCAAATTGACTTAAACCAGACCTGATCTGAACCCAAAATGACCTAATTTTTCCTTAAGTCAAAATGATTCGATTCAAAATAACCCAACTCAAACCCAAACCGACCCGTTTATTTGCCACCTCTAGCTACATTGTTTAGTACCTACAATGTAACCAAGCAAGTGGGAAAATGTGAGTGAAAATTTTGAGATGACAATGCAAAAAATGATTGGAATAACACAAATGAATGTCAATTTCCATTGATTGAGATTAACGGCAAAGTGTGAAATCGACTATGTCTATGACTAAAAACAATGAAGTGCAAAATTATTGGAGGAAATGACTTTCCAAGCCATTTGGTGGAAAAAAAGAAAAATTTCTCTTACTTGGGATGGTTGAATAAAGATAAAGCTAATAACAGAAATTAATGAAGGCATTGAATAATTAAAGAATGCAGGAGTTTGTCGATCTTCTCATAGCACATCTTCAACTGTTCAATGCAACAGGATCTTAAAACATACATTTTTATTCTGAAATGTTAACAGATACTGTTTCCATGCACTCAGTTGCCTAAACCATAAACCCCTAATCTATTTGATCAAAAAAGAGCTAATTACATTGCAGATATCAGCGATTTCTAAGCAATTAGAATCTCTCCTACTTAAAGATGGCAAGTTTGTCTACACAAATATGAGCAGTAGTGACCAATTCTTAGGCAGTAGGGTCTTCACTGATGCAAAGATGGGCACTCCCACACATGCAAACAGGTGTATGGCTGCAGAGCAAGAGATTCCATTAAAAAACAAGTGTAATAATTGATGTTTCCTACCAACTTAAAAGCAGAAGGTAGACAAGGGGCCTCCATGGCTGCTTAAAAATTAGAGTCATTCCTACCACTGTGTATCACTACATATTGTGTGCAAACTAAAGGTAACATGCACTCATCAGCCGCATCATTGGGAGCCAAAAAAGAAAACTCAGACAACAACAATAATCACCCCCTCCCTTTTTTTTTTTCCCATTTCAATACTAGATTTTTTTAAAGCTAATTGGCAGAGAATTTTTTAGAGAAAACTGGCACACTATTCTATCAGTTAATACTGGCTTGGAGATTTTAAAATTTCACTGTCCATTGTCTGTCTAGTGAAGGTTCTTAGATGAAAGGGAACTGCTGGGCTGAATCGAGTTTCTATGATTAATGGGGGAGAGTTTCGAACAATGCTGGTGGATAGAAAAAAGTGTAGGGTAGCAAATTATGATAAAGAAAACAAACTCGTATGTTTACAAACTTTCATAATATATAGCTTTAGGTTAAACCAACAATCTAAATCCTGTTCTAGCAAGATCAATTTTTGGTTAACCACTTCGAATGGTTAATTCTGCAGGTGACGAGCACAGCATAGATCAGGCACCTTATATTTTAATCTCCATTACAGAAATGCATGCAGTGAAGTCCAACTGGGGTCCTTTCAGCACTATTTCTTCCCAACTCTGCTTGTCAAGTGTACTTTCACTCTATAGATTACAGCAAGCTTTCGATTCAATAAATTATGTTCCTAATCCTCAAGAAACGACCTGCCTGAGATTTCTACGTGTCTAATACAATTAATTGAACTCTGCAAATAGCCCCCGCAAAATGTGAATCGAAAAGGCCCCTACATATCATTTTCTCTTTCTTTTTCATTTTTCTTTTTTCAATAATCAGAGACCAAATGGTCACTGTTAATTGTTAAACCTCTTTTTTTGGAAACTGTTAAACTGATTTCAGTCCACATGAAATGATAGAGGAAACTTCAAGTAAACCTTTTTCTTTATCTGCTAAAGTACATAAAACTTACTAATAGATTATCAAAGAAAAAACAACAAAAAACCTCCCTAGCAAGGGATGCATACAGAACAAAAGCCTCGGTTACTACATGTCTCATAACTTTCCAGAAAATCGGACTGGAGTAAACATAAGAATAAAATACTAAGACTATCAATCACTTCCAGTAGCCATCAGGAACTCACCCTCACATACCAAGTCACCTCCAACATACGCTTTCCCTTCCATCTTTGCTATTCCAAACCGCTTCTGCAGCTTGACAAGTGTCATCCTCATAACCAAAGTATCTCCTGCAATGACTGGTTTCCTAAACCTCACTTTGTCAACTCCAGCAAAAAAGAAATTTTCCCGAGAACCTCCCACTTCAGGTTGCAGCATAACCAGACCTCCAACTTGTGCCATTGCCTGAACCAAGCAAAATACTTCTATTAGTACCTACTAATAGTAAAGATGCAATAGATTGGCATCCCAGTACCATTAAGATCATTGAATCAGCCAATAACAATAGAAGACATCAATATTATCCCTATAAGTACGTTTGTTCCATACTCCAATTAGTTTCACTAATTCCCTTCATACACACATTATTTGGAATCAGCCAATAACAATAGAAGACATCAATTTTATCCCTATAAGCACGTTTGTTCCATACTCCAATTAGTTTCTCTAATTCCCTTCATACACACATTATTTAGAATAAAGAATGCTAAAAGTTGAAGTTTACTCTAAGCACCTATAAAGATGACTTGATGTAAATAAGTAGCATTGCTGACAAAGGAGGCTTGAAGACTTTGACAACAATAAAAAATTTTCCTTCCAAATATAGAACAGCAAATTTTGCATGATAAAAAGAAAATTGAAAGAAGATATCGAGCAGTGGCTAAAGATCACACCCAAATACTTGACACTAAAACAGAGGCAAAGTAGCAGACACGATCAAATCAAGCCAATTTAAAGTTCTTTGGGAAATAAAGATCTTTAAGTGCATAAACCTTCTGAAATGAGGTGATACTAAAACACATAACTAATCTGGAATTAAGTCGATATAGAAAAGGCAATCAACAAGTGATGAAAAACATTATTCTTAGTCCGTTCGCATTATCATTCGAGTCAAAGGAGTAGTTACCGAGCACAGCTGGAATAGAACACTGTACACAGGGCTACTACACACGTGTCACAACTTGGTCAGACAAACTCCAATTACCATTTTCTTGGTAATTGTTTGCCCAATTGAACAATCAAGCAGTTTTAAAAACAGAAACACTAATTAGCATGTCTAGCTAAAATATTACATTTAAATTTGCCAACAGAATAATCTATTTTAAAATAGGAAAAAAATATGGCAAACCGGGAAATTTTGGGATTTTTATGCACAGACTGCATAAAAAAATACGGCATTTTAGGAGATGAAACGACAATAGGATGATTAAAAGCTGTAAATGCAAAATAATGCATAGATGCCAGAAGAGCAAGAAATTTAAATGAAGAAACATGACGGTAAAGGAAGATCTCAAACAGCATAAAATCTCCCCACAGCTTTGTAAACAAGTGAAAGAAAGAGCTCAATTAAGCTTAGCTTTCAACAAAAAATTAATGCATCGAATAACAAATGAATCAAAATATATTAACAGAATACTTATTCATGCTAACGTACTTTACACATATTCATGTCAACTGCCGAATGGTAACCGAGGGGTGAAAAAGAATTCGCAACTGATTCTATAATAAATATATATAGTCAAGCCATATTCATTAAGTACGTTACATACAGACGATATGGATCCATAACAATGTCAAACATGTGTACAGAAGCAAGTAAAGAGTGAAAATTCTGCAACCACTTAATAGCGGATGAAACTGATGACCTTAAGGATGATGTGCTGCTATCTACAGATGAAAGAGCTGAAAGATAAAACTAGCCAAACTATCCACAATCGTGTGACTGCATCTCATTCAAGTATTCAAAACAAAATTTTCAATTTTAGGCGGAATAAGATAGCAGAGTGTTGAACAAAGACTCTTCATAAAATGTAGTAATTATAAATATAATCATTAAAACTTTTATTTTATGTTTTTTAAAATAATTTATGACATCTCATCTTTTATTTACTTGAAAAGATTTATTCACATTTTTTAGGTTATAATATAAATTATTCATACTTAAATTAGTTACGATAATTAGAAAAAAATAAATGTTGAGATTATAAGATATAAGAATTATTATTTAAGTGGTTAATTCTTATGCATCATATTTGACTTAATAATAAACATATTGAATATTTAAATGAAAAAGAATGTGATACCCATCTTAATTATATTACTTTATTTTTAAAATATTTGATGTGATACCCGACATTCACAAGAAGGTTGTATTGGTATCTATCGAAGATAAGATGAGTAAAAGTCGTTTACGTTGGTTTGGACGCATATGACATAGACTTATGATGCTCCAGTTAGGAGAGTAAAAGCTATAAATGATGGAAAAAAGAGTCAAGACTAGAAAAAGACTGAAAAAACTTGGAATGAAGTAATTCGAAAATATATGATGGCACGAGAATTGAAAGAACACATTACCTCAGATTGAAATGAGTGGATGAAAAGAATTCCTGCTGATGACTTAGCGTAAGGTCATATATTGGTTCATGTATTGGAGCCTACCCCAATATTGGGATAAAGGCTCTAGATATGATGATGATGATTTATAATTAAATATCTCAATAGTTTCTGATTTTAATTTTATTTGATTACTAACTTTTAATTGAAAATTTCATAAATTCTAAATAAAAAAACTTATGCAGTCCCATTGACGATGATGATGCAGTTTCATTATTTTATTGCATCAACTATATTAAGTATTTCATATTAAAGCCATGTTTAAAAGAAATTAAGAAGAAAGTAGGATACTTGTATCTGGCAATACTAAATTGAATCACACATATATCCATCCCAAACCTAACCCAGTCTTGCCCACACACTTTTCTCTTCCTTCCTTCATCTTTTATGCATTTTCTCCCCTAAATTCTTCCCTCAACCACTCAAGCCTCACCGTCTTCCTCTTCCCCTTTTCTCACTTCAATCTTAGTTCACTAGTTCTCTTCTCTCCTCTTTGTTCAATTCAACCCAACTCCCAAAACCCAAACACATCAAAACCCTACGATGATTGTCGAGGTTGAATTTGGGATGAAATTGATGTTGATTTAATTATTCTAATATATGTTAGTTTACTGTTTTAGGGATTTTCTCGGATGAAAACTTTCAGTTTTTAACACCAAAAAGCTTTTTTTTTTTGGCTTCTATATGTCAATTGGACAAAAAATGTGAATAGTGGCAATAACAGAACATTATTGCCGCTATTCACCGTTATACTGTTTTTAGCAGACCACGACCTTCCGCTACAACCGTGATTCATATTCTCCCTCGTTTTTCTTATATAGTGTGGTAGGCAGTGCTGTTACTGTGAAATAGTTGCGACAACACTGCTACACCACCGCTTTTTTAATCCCGGTGTGTGATGATGACTTTCAAGTCACTATATGATGCTCAATCTTTGGAAAAATTAACTCTTTAATGTTCATTACCAAAATCATAATAATGTTCATTACCAAAATCATAATATATTTTGAGCTTATTAACACACACAATTGTCTTTTTCTTTTGTATCTATTAATCGTTTTCGAAGGTGATCAATCTTTCCGTTTCTTGTGTCTTGGGCGAAAGAAGGGTCCTAAGACCTAAAGTGTGCCTTATGCATTTGACCCAAACTTTTAATAAGTATGTTAGAGCAAATCAAGATAACCAAAACCTATCACCTTTGGGAGAAACGGACCAACAGCATTTAAAATAAACAACAAAAGAACTTCTTGATAGAATAATGCCTGTTCTGATACAAATTACAGAAATATAAGAAAGAAATTTTATCTCAAAATCAAGAAATATAGATTATTTTAATCAGATAAAGTATAAAGTGAAGCACCATTGAATTTAAGCTACATAGTGCTATGGGCAAAAACACCCATGATATCTCCAACCCTTTTTCTCATTTTGGTTATTACATGCCTTCTCAAACTGCATACATAGAAACCAGGGCTTTTTCCAACGATATTTTACCTCACCAGTAGCATTGCCTACTCTATTTATGTGTTGAATAATGAGGTATGAAAAAAAAAAAGGCTACTAACTGCAGAACTATATCGACCAAAAAACATACTAGCTGGCAGTAGACACCAGTGGCAAACATGCCTGCAGGTATCAATATCAATATATTTAATCATAGTTATATTGATTTTAATAAATTAATTTATGGAAACTGGAAAAAACCAAGCACCTAATTTCCAGCCACAAATAGCATTTTCAATGTCAAAACATTTGCCATTCAGTGTGCAGAATTAGGTATCCAGTAACTAATGTAAAAGAAACATCATGAAAAAATATATTAAAAGAAAAGGAAGTAGAAACATCCAAAACCTAAAGATGCCAGACTGCTTCTGATGTAGGACAGATCTGAGTTAGGTTTGAATTAGGGTTTAGGATGTGAATTGGGGCTAATTATTCTGCTAAAACAGTAAAGAATAAAAGCCTAGGAGTCTCACCTAGGGTTTCTTAAGAGTCACACCTAAGAATAGTTGACTCACACAACCAAAGAGCAAAACTTTGCCGAAAATTCTGAAATTATTATTCTCAATTTTTTTTAAAGAGAGTATAAAGCCTATTTATAGGCAAGTAAACAAGCCTAACCCTAATAGGATACAAACTTTCTATTAAAATTCAAATACGCTAATCTTATAATAAAAATAAAACAATAAAAGACAAATAAAATCCTAAATCCTATTAATAAAATTAAACACAATATTTTTCAGACTAAAACTCTAAAACAATTAAAAGACTAAAACTAAAATATTTTGTTGCTCCCATTCTCCATCAGCTTCACTATATTCCTTTGCAATAATATAAAAAATGCTTACAGAAAGATCTAAAGGTGTTGGAAACAGAACCTTAACAGCTCATGAAAGAATAATATTACATGACTAATTGAGAGCCTCATTGTTTCTTTACCAGCATACAATCTAAAATATCTATCAAGAGCTCATTATATTGTGTCACACAGGTATTCCTTTTTTTCGCTTTTCTTTTATATATGGCATTATCTATACCCTTTTTTCTTTTATATCTCCGTTTCATGCTATTTATTGTCAATTTAAAATCCAGAAACTTTATCACTAATGTACAAACTACTAAGAAGCTAGATTGTTAAGCAGAATGGTACAAATGTATCTCAAACAATCTAAGGCTTAAGCCACAGCTAGTTGGCAGTAGCTAAATGAACTGCTGAACTAATGTCAGAACGGTACAAATATCAAAACTTAACGTTCAGAATAACCAGAATTTTTCTCTAACACAGACATCCTCATTCGATAATTAAGGTAAAATTTCTGCAAGATATCTAGTTCAATCTCCAGCTTAGACTGCCAGAAACATTTCTTATTCATTTTCCCCATATTAATATTGGTGCATCTCAACAACTATAACTTGGCTACACTAAGTAGTGTTTCTATTTCACACAATAGGTAATCACAAAGCAGAACCAGACCTACACCTTTATTAAATTGATAACCAAAAAGTCATTCGATAGAACTACAGAATTTCATACATACTGATATAAGCCTACATTCGACATCCTCATTAAAGAAACTATGCATGCGATAAAACATCTTTAAAATAAAAAATAACAAAATTTAAATGAGAAACAAAGTGATTACATACTCAACCATTCAGCTAAAAGGAAAAAAATAAATAAGTGAAAGGAAAGTCAATTACCTCAACCATGAGAACACCAGGCATTATAGGCCTCTCAGGGAAGTGGCCAGGAAAAAAGTTATCATTTATAGTCACGTTCTTTATACCAACCGCTGATACCCCTGGATTATATTCTATTACTCTATCCACTAACAAAAATGGAAACCTACAACCCAAAAATAAAAAACACATAACGGAAAAGAAGCAAAAGAAATGCTAAAATCAAAAAATGGAGAATTTAATTCACCTGTGTGGTAATATCTCTCTTATTTGATTAATGTCCATCACAGTAGGATAAGCTGGGAACCCTGAAACAATCAGGAAAAAAATACACAAACCCAGATTTCCTTAGAACATAAAGATTTTAAAAAAGTGGAAATTGGGACGAAAAAAGGTAAAAAAAAAAAAAGGTTTACTCGTTTCAATCGGGGTCTCCTTATCTGTGCTGTAGGGTACATTTAAAGAGCAATGGAGAGCTGAGTTTGACCGGTGGATGAGTTTTAGAGACAGTGAACGAGATCCGGACAAAGAAAGAGATGGGGAAGGGAGAGGTTGGGAGATCCTTCCGAGTTGACTCAGCGAGCCGTGGGTGAAAGAAACTAGCGAGTTGGGGGCAACTGCCATTAGGTGAGAGATGGACAGAGAGCGGCAAAGGCGGAGAGTTCGAAGTGGTCTGAGAGTTTAGAATTTCTTTTTATTTTTGGGTATAAAGTTTGAGAGTTTAGATGAAGTGAACTTGGTTATATCATGTTTGCCTTTAAGCTTTGTTTAATAGGAAAGATAAAAAGAGTTCTGGATGTAAAATTTGATAATTAAATAGTTAAATTTTATAATTATTTTTTATTTTATAATTTGATCATTAAATTAGTAAATTCTTCATTTTCACTCTTTTTTATTATTCTTATCAAGTAAAACTTTAATATTAACTTTTATCACAAATCCGAAATGGACGAATGGCTTTCATATATACAAGTATTATACCTGTGCCTCAAGCAGAATGTAATAATAATAATGATAATAATAATAATAATAATAATAACAATAATAATAATAACAAAATTATATCATGATAGATATATTTTGATATATATTTACATATAAGAATATCGGTGTAAATTTTATTTAATAATTTAAATAATATTATATAATTATTTATTTAAACATTTTAAAATTTTTATTCTTAATATATATAATATTAAGAATATTTGCATTTTATTAATTATCAAAATTAAATATATAAAATTTAATTATTTACAAATTATATAAACGTATTTGCAAGTATTACTTAATTATTAAGTATTCACTATGTGTCATTTAAACAATTTATTTGAAGATTATTTTGATATTTTTAAAATTTTATTACCAGGATAAAAAAATCAAGTGAAGACTAAAAAACTCACTACGTGATAGTCAAACAATCAATTGAAGTTGTTTTAATAAATTATTGATAAATTTCTCGTTTTATCATTAAAAAAATTGCAATGATAATAGATTTAAATCTAAAATAAATCGACAGTATAAAAAATTATTACCACTTTCAAATTATTAAAAAAAAAGTTAAAGAGTTAAAAGATTCATGTTCACACTCAAATTATTAGAAAAAGTTTATGAGCTAAAAGATAGAAAATATTTCTATATGATGCATTGACAATATATAGTTTGATTAGTTACTATACACAATCAATCAATCACATAGTGTTATTTCATTAATGAGTAAAATTTAAAAATATACTATACTGTAACCAAAAAAAAAGTTTAAAAATATACAAACACTTAAAAATAAATTTAAAAACTTTATTAATATTTATATTTTAGGAGCATGTATATTTTTAATTTTACTCATTAATGAAATGTCATTCTATGGTTACATAAACTCTAAAAAGAATTGCACTAATAATTATGTAACATGTGACAAAATTGAAAGTTTAAGATCAATAGTAACTATTCAAAAACTTAACTAAAAAAATTAAAAAGCTAAAAAAAATGGTCTTGAAAAAAAATGAAATACAATAGATATTTTAACCAAAAAAAAAATGATAGATTTGTTTTCTATGTTTTGCTATTTTTTTAGAGCCAATACTCATTTAACAATTGGCATAAAAGTGAAGGTCTAAATGAACAGCAAAATTATAAGATTACTTTTAAATAATATATATATATATACACACACACACACACACACACACACACACATATATATATATATATATATATATATATATATATATATATATATATATATTACTCTCTTTAAATTACTCTTTTTTGAATTAATAATCTTTCTAACTCCAAGAGTTTCTACTGTATTGTTTTATAAGTTAGGTCCAAGGTTCAAGTCTTAGAAAGCCAACAACTAAAGAAATTAATTTTTTGAATACACCAAGTTGATGTGAGGTGCGCTCTCAGAGATCAGTCTTGAAGTGCGCATAAACTGATCTATAAAAACCTTGATCATAAAATGAAAAAAAATTTCTCTAATTTAATTAAAAAATTATGGTCCCAACTTAAGCCGCTATATAAAATTAATAAATTGTTTAATCGTAAAAATTAATAATTTTGTTTTAAAACTTAATTTAAAATTTTAGTGTCAATTGTTACATAAATTAATAATTTGATAAAAATGAAAAATATAGTACGTAATATTCAAGAATTAGAAAAATATTTTAATACTTTTAATTTCAATAATAAATAAGAAGATAGAAACATAATGATGCTAGATGGAGTGGTGATTTCTAACCGACCGAATCATTTTAGATATTTGGCCTACAGATGGATGAAAAGATCTATAGGGATGTGACCCATAGGGTACATACTAGTTGAAGCAAGTAAAGAAGCGTTATAGGTGTGTTATGTGACAAGGGAATTCCTTTATGGCTGAAAGGCAGGTTTTACAAGATAATTGCTAGACTAATATTGCTCTATGGCAGTGAATGTTAGGCAACTAAAAGACTGCAAAAACAGAAAATGAGTATAGTAGAAATACAAATGTTGCGATAGATGTGCAAATATACGAGAAAAGATAGAATAAGTAATGAGGACATTCGCAAAAAAGTTGAAGTGGCACCTATTGAAGACAAGATAAGTGAAAGTCATTTACGTGGGTTTAAACACATACTACGTGGGCATATGGACGCTCTAGTTAGAAGTGTAGAGGCTATGAATGATGTAACGAAGGTTAAGGCTAAGAGAAGATCGAAGAAGACTTGAACAAAAGTAATCCGAAAAGATATGGCAAAATATGAGTTAGAAGAACATATTGCTTTAGATAAGAATGAGTGGAAGACGAGAATTCATGTTGACGACTTAGCATGAGGTCATATATTAGTTCATATAGCCTATCCCGGTATTAGGATAAAGGCTCTGATGACGATGATGAACTAAAAAAGTATAAAATATATTCTATAAGATATATTTGCAAGGAGTTTTTTAGGAAATTATCAATCAAAAATTAGATATTTAAGGAAACTAATTGTCATAGAGTTATTAAAAGAGCTTAAACAATATGAAAAAATAAACAGACACATTTTTTAAGACAAAACAACAATTTAATAAACCCCTTCAAATTAATACTTATTGGCTCTATTGAGAAAAGGGTGAATAAGTTTTTGTCTAAATTTGATGTTTAAAAGCTTAACCAGCAAAAAAAAACAATTTATGCAATGAATTCACAAATACAGTAAATAAAGAGTAAGGGACAAGAAGGAAACACAAGATTTATAGAGGTTCGACCAAATTCTCTTGCCTACGTCCACTCTCCTTGATCCACTTGTCAAGGTGTTGATTCAACTCTTCTTTGAAATACAACACACACCACTTCAAGGTGTCTTGAGACCTCTTACACTTCCTTTTGTAGGCTTAGGAAAAAACCTCTATAACCAATCCCTTATAAAGCTACCCAAACTCTCACAAGATAGCCTCACAAGATTACACTCCCCTTTCTGAATTAGAATTGAGTTTGAGATGGGTTGCGTACAATACAAGGTCTCTCAAAAATGGAAAAACACAAATGCAGTACAAAGAGTAGATTTTGAGCTTTGAAGTCTTGAAGCTTAGAGAAGATGATGAGTGCTTGTTCTGCCCTTCAATCTCATAAATGCTGGAATTTATAGTGCAACCAAAGCTGAGGACTGTTGTTGGAGCATTAAACGCATTTTTGCTCGTTGAAACCCTCAAAATCTAGCCGTTGGAATCAAATTTCATGCCATAGGATCAATCTTTAGCTTGAAGGGATTGATCCTCGTAAGTTTTGTTGAGCTTTTGGAGCATTCTGCCTCCCTGGGATCGATCCTCTAGGGGTAGGAATCGATCCCTCATGTCCTGATCAGCATTTTCCTGCATTCTGTCACTTAGGGATCAATCCCATGAAGAAGGAGATCGATCTTTTCATTTTAGACTTGACTTTTCTAGTACTTTTGAGTTACATTAACTGTAGTCTTTGATCCCAAATCATTTTTCAAGTTCATGTAATTATTTCTTAACTTAGTTAAGTAAAAATTTGATTCAAAACATTTATGAAGTAATTTTGTCAAAATTTTAATCAACATGTTCAATGGAAAATTACTTAATCTCATGTTTTCCAAGTGCATTGTAATAAAACATTTTTAATATATGCTTGCACTTGATATTGTTGTAAAAAGCTTTATGCAAATTTACAAATAAACATTAAGCATTTAATTGTGCTTCAGTTTTTGTCATTTCAAAATATCTCATTGTTAATTTAAAGCTAACAATCTCCCCCTTTTTTATATGACAAAACTTAAGGTAAATTTACTTTGAAACATCTTTGAGGAAATGCTCAAACATTTTTGAAGAAATGCTCCCCCTTAATTAAAGTGTGAGTTTTAATAAAATTTACCAACACTTCTTCTCCTTTTTGTCATAGCAAGCATGTAACTCCCCCTTAATGAATGCATATATAACATATAACAAAGGAGTTCGCAATTTAAAGCAACAATAATGTCACATTTATGAAGATAAGATCTAGTATAAACATAGGCAAGAGGAGTCACAAAAACAGTCATAAAGCCATAAGCAGTCACAAAGTGAACATTGCTAAACAGTCATAAACAGTCATTAGATAAGTAGTCTAAATTAGATATCGTAGTCAGTCATGGAATCCTAAGAACTTAGATATCCTAGTTATATCTAGCTTAAGACCTCTTAGGAAAGGTCTTGTGATATTGCTCTACGAATTCCTCTTGTTGCATGCCGAGGTTTTGAACTTCATCATACAACGCAGTTTGAGTCTCCTCCATGCGAGCAAAATGAGAATAAACATTATCTTGGAAGGAGTTGAAATTGGACTGAAATGCTTATAGGTGCTTTTCAAGAGATGCAAAACGTGTTTCAATTTGGGTCAATCACATCGTAACATTCTGTTGAAAAGCTTGCTGAATTGTATTGAATTGTTGAAGCATTAGCATGATTTGGTCAAGGGTAGCAAGCGTGGAACTCGATGGTGCAAATGAAGAAGGAACGTCTTGAACTTCTTCTACGGGAGCTTGTTCGGGAGCTGGATGATACGCATGTCGCTTCTCCCATCCACCAGTGCCACTTTGCACATCTCAATACCAACCCCTGTTGTGAAGTGTTCTAGATTAATTGTTGTACTTGGATTAGGTAGAACACCAACTTCACATGAGCAGTCAATCCCTTTCTAAACGAGATAATATGCTAGTGGCTAAGGAAACACGATTGTCTTTGCACCACCTTCTACAATTTTTACCCAATCATGGAAAATGAAGTGAATAAGATTAGGCTTTATAGTAATGGGATTGTGAATATGATGTAGCCAAAATTGATCAAGTTTTTAAACTTGTGAGTACTTGGTGCTGAAAGAACGAAGATTCCAAGAAATAATGATATGAAGGAGACGAGCAAAGATGGGAAGATCACCTACTTGATCTTTAACTAATGGAAAGTCTGCAGGTGCATTCTCATCCTCATAAATGAGGCCTTTGTTGGGAATGCAAAAGACCCTGGAAAGCTAGTCTGGATCAACTTCAATGGACTGTCCCATGATGAATGACTTAATCCCAACAACTTTGCAACGATCGTTAGGACTGGTGATGAGTTTGGCATTAGAGAAGAAGGCTTGGATGATGTTACATGGGACGGGAGTGTTGATGCAAAGAAATTTGGTCCATTTGAAGGCTTCAAATCAATGAAAGTATGGCAATTCAATTTCTTTAAGAAATGTGAAGTTGATGGGTCGCCAATGTTTGATTTTCATATTGGCAAAGTACTCATGGAAGCGGTTCTTTTCTTTCAGATCGCAAAAACTTCTATTGAAGGCAGTAGGAATGGATGAAGATGAGGAGGAGGGAACTATTGATTTGCGTTTCTTGGCTGTATGTTTTACTCGTAGAGGCATTTTGAGCAAGTTTAGAAGATTAAAACAAAGAGAAGTTCTTTGAGGAATTTCAGCAAACAGTTGGAGGTGGTGACTTGGAAGGAGTAGAGATGTGATTAAAGAAGATGTTGGTGATATCCAACACAACACCCAACAAGTTAACGTGGTAGTGATGAAATTGGAAGAAAAGAGTATGATGAAAGGATGAGTGATTGAAGAGTAAAGGGAAGATGAAAATGCATAAAAAAATGGGTTTTTGGTTGAGTCAAATCATGCAAGATAAGAAGAAGTTTTGAAATAATGGTTGTGAGAAGTGAAAATAAATTGAAAATGATGAAGAATGGTGGAAGAATGATGAAATTTGGTGGAGAATTGAGAAAGATTGCAATTTTGGGTGAGAGAGTAGGTTTTGAGGTGGAATGCTCAAAGAAGATGATGAATAGTGAAGTTTGTTTTGAAAGATTGGACTTTTATAAACCCAAATTTGGCGCATTTGGCCTATGAGATCAATCCCTTTAACGAAGGGATCGATCCCTTCAAGGCAGAATTAAAAATTCGAAAAAATTGAAGCAAGGGGATCAATCCTATGGTGATGAAGATCGATCCCTCATAGTTGAACCCCAATTTTTAAGCATGAAAAACCTAGGGGGATAGATCCTATAAAATGAGGAATCGATCCCTTAGTTATTTGCCTCAATTTTCATGCAGAAAAATGTCTTGAAAACAAGTGAAATCATGCATTTTTAGTCTTTTAAGATCAAAATAGGATTTGTGCAAGTTGAAATCATCTTGTATGAAATGTAGAAGACAAAAACACTTAGCGAAATCATTGAAAATGCATTTTGGTATGTTTTGAGATAATATTGGTATGTAAAGTGTCTTTTTAAGAGCTAACATGGTGATTATGCAAAATTTATGCTCTTTTTCAAAATAAATGAGTGTTGAACACTTAACAAGAAATTTTGAACATAATCATATAAGTGTTAAACACACAATTCATCAAATCATCCTAATGACTAAAGTTCATCACAAATTGCTTAAAGAATTATGGTAAGTTAAGTATGTGAGGAGCAAGTAGTTAAAATATTCTTTAAATTCCTAACTTGCATCCATCATTACACACTTAAACCATTCAACCAAGAATACAAGGATGATATTCAAGTTCAAGGTGCATTCATTAAACCAAGTTCTCATCTAAGTGTGCAAAATCTTTCTTTATTTAAAGGTTTAGTAAAAATATCAGCCAATTGGTGCAAAGTATCTACATACTCTAGAACAATATCACCTTTTGGCACATGATCTCTTATAAAATGATGCCTTATTTCAATGTGCTTAATTCTAAAGTGTTGTATAGGATTTTTTGTGAGATTAATAACACTAGTATTATCACATTTAATAGGAATTTGATTCATATCTATTCCATAATCACTCATTTGTTGCTTAATCCACAAGACTTGTGCACAACAACTTATAAATGTAATATATTCAGCTTCAGTTGTGGATTGAGCTACACTATTTTATTTCTTGGAGAACCATGAGATGAGTCTATTTCCTAAGAATTGGTAAGTACTGGATGTGCTTTTCCTATCAACTTCGCATCCACCAAAATCTGCATCAGAATATGCATGAAAAGCAAAAGTAGAGTCTTTAGGATACCATAATCCTAAGGAAGAAGTGTTTATAAGGTATCTAAAGATTCTTTTGACAGCTTGTAAGTGTGGTTCTCTAGGAGATGATTGAAATCTAGCATACACTAAACACTATATCGGACCTACTAGCAGTGAAATATGGCAATTAACAAATCATAAACCTATATAGTTTAGTGTCTACACACTTACCTTTTTCATTTTTATCAAGCTTGATAGATGTGCTTATTGGGGGTGGATTGAGGTTTGGTCTCATCCATCCCATATCTTTTGAGCAAGTCCTTAGTGTACTTAGCTTGATTTATGAAATTCCCATCTTTATATTGTTTAACTTGAAGTCCTAGAAAGAAGGTTAGCTCTCCCATCATGCTCATTTCAAATTTACCTTGCATTAATTTGGAAACAATTTTACACAATGATTCATTTGTGGATCCAAAAATGATATCATCTACATAGATTTAAACCACTAACAAGTCACTACCCTTAGATTGAATAAACAAAGTTATGTCTACTTTGCCTCTTGTAAAACCTTTTTCAATTAAAAACTTGGATAGTCTTTTACACCAAGCTCTAGGAGCTTGTTTTAATCCATACAAAGCCTTTGAAAGTTTGAAAACATGACTGGGAAACTTTGGATTTTCAAAACCAGGAGGTTGCTCTACATAAATCTCTTCATTTATGAAACCATTTAGAAAAGCACTTTAACATCCATTTGATAAAGTTTAAAATCTTTGTAGCATGCAAAGGCAAGTAGCATCCTAATAGCTTCTAGTCTAGCTATCACAGCTTAAATTTCATCATAGTCTATTCCTTCTTCTTGCCGCTTGTGCCACTAATCTAGCCTTGTTTCTAATTATCACACTATTCTTATCCATTTTATTCTTAAATATTCATTTAGTTCTAATAATTGGATGATCATTAGGTCTTTTCACAAGATTCCAAACTTTACTTCTTTCAAATTGATTCAATTCCTCATGCATAGCCATAATTCAATTTTCATCCTTTAAAGCCTTATGCACATTCTTTGGTTCAAATTGAGATACAAAGGTTATATGTTGGCAAATATTTCTATAGAATGATCTAGTACTAACTCTAATATTTGGATCTCCAACAATGTCATTATTTTTCACATAATTAAGTTCTCTAGGACATCTGGATTCTTTCTCAATTATCTCTTGATCTAATGACTCCTCCTTTTTATTTATGTTAAGATCTTCTAATTGTTCCCTAACATTTTTATCTTGAAATGGATCAATTATTGGTTTATCAAATATTTCTCCATCATCATCAAGATTGGTTCTACTAGAGGAGTTTGATTCATCAAAGATTACATGAATTGACTCTTCTACAACAAGTGTTCTTTTATTGAAAACTCTATATGCCTTAGAATTTAAAGAGTATCCAAGAAAGATACTTTCATCACTTTTTGCATCAAACTTTCCTAAATTATCTTTTCCATTATTCAAAACAAAACATTTGCATCCAAAAGGATGAAAATAGCTAATATTAGGCTTTTTTCTTTTATAAAGCTCATATGGTGTTTTCTTTAAAATGAGCCTAACCATAGCTCTATTTATAATATAGTATGCAGTATTAATAACTTCAACCCAAAAATATTTTGCCAAGTCGTTTTCACAAAGCATGGCTCTAGCCATTTCTTCTAAGGTCATATTTCTCCTTTCAACTACCCTATTTTGTTGAAGTGTTCTAGGAGCAGAAAAATTATGGCTAATTCCATTTTCATTACAATAATCATCAAAACCAAGTTTTTCAAATTCTTTTCCATGATTCTTCTAACGCTAGTAATTGAATAACCTTTTTCATTTTAAATAAGTTTTGAAAAAGTGATGAATTTGTCTAAAGCTTCATTTGTAACACTTAAGAAGAACACCCAAGTAAACCTAATATAGTCATCAACTACAGCAAAACTATAGTGTTTTCCTTCTAAGCTAATAGTTCTAGTTGGCCCAGAAGGATTTAAGTGGAGGAGTTGGAGTGACTTAGAGGTGGAAACACATTTTTTGGATTTGAAAGACACTTTCTTGTGCTTTCCTCTTATACAAGCCTCACACACCTTATCATTTTCAAATTGAAGCTTAGATAATCCTACAACTAGGTCTCTTTTAGCTAATTTGGATAACACATGCATGCTAGCATGTCCTAATCTCCTATGCCACAACCAAGATTCATCTTCTTTAGTGGCCATAAAGCATAGATTTTAGTTATTTAGTTCATCTAAGTGTATAATATAAATGTTTCCTTGTCCCCTATGAAAAGAATTTGATTGATTTTAGCATCAACAACATAATAACACAAAGCATCAAACACAACCTTAAAGCCTCTATCACACAATTGACTAATAATAAGTAAATTATGCTTTAATCCTCTAACATACAAATCATTTGCAATAGTAGATGAAAAGTTACTAATGGAGCCAATCCCTTCAATTTATCCTTTGGAGTTGTCCCCAAATGTGACATCTCCATCACTTTTAGGCTTTAGTATTTTGAATTGGCTCTTGTCACCGATAATGAGTCTTGAACATCCACTATCGAGGTACCAATACTCCTTAGACTTTGAACGATCCGTTACCACATTTTTCACGTTATTCTACACAACTTATCCGATTGGGCTATCTATGATACTTCACTTTACACTTAATGTTAAACAATTTTTGTACAACAATGTTAACATTTTACACATCCCATCTCTTACTTATAAAAATGTAGTACTGTATACATGTCTAAATACAGAAAATAAATGATCGTACCTCATATATCTCAGTCGGTCTATCACATTATCCTTTGTGTACAGCCGTGATCCACAATCTTCGGATCTCACAATCATCAAAAAACCTGAAATGTTAAAATTGGGAAGTGAGCAAACTACGGCTCAGTAAGAGAGTTATATGTCACACTTGATATTCAGCTACCTATATGCTGAAAATATTTTTTTTCACTTTCTTTAAATTTTCCTAGATAGGCTCTAGGCTTACATGTAGGAAGGATACTACAGTCGGCTAGGGATCCAGATAGAGTAAGGCAGGTATTTTAAAATAACTGACTTGTTTCGGAACCTAGAAGCAACTATAGAGAGTACTATATCAATTGTTCTCAAAACGATATAATATTAGTTTCCGTAAAGTAAACCATTTATTTCTCTTCACTTCAGTATATTTTAAAACACGTGACAGTTCAATAGTAAAGTAATGGTTTACTCCTATTCTCGTCAATACAGTTAAAACACGTGAAAGTACAGTGGTTTATAAATATCCAAAATTGTTGGATCAGTAAACAATAGTTTTCGGTACTATTTATTAATTCAGTACCTTAAAACTCAGTAAAATCGTATCTTATAGCTCAGTAAAACAGTAATATTCAATAAAACAGTATTTCGATACGGTTTAGTCAGAAAACAGTAAACAGTAGCTACCAATTCAGAAAATAGTATACTGTAGCTTTCAGTTCAGTAAATAGTAAATGGTAGCTTTCAATCCAGTAAACAGTAATCAGTGGCTACCATTTCAGTAAACAGTACAATTCCATAAACAGTATTTTGGTACGATTTTTCATCAGTAAACAGTAAACAGCACAGTAATTTAGTACAGTAAACAGTACAGTACAGTAAATAAGATTCCGTAAATCCTTTTAGTAAACAGTAAGAAATAAGTGAGACTAGGCAACACCCTACAAGTAAATCATGCTATCATCGTCCACTAGGGACATAGTAACAGTAATGAGATCTATGGCCATGATCTATAATATGTCCTCGGTGTACACTTGCTAGGTGACAATCTGAGACGTTGATGACTAGCTGGTCAATTAGCCACGTGACAGTAACAGTATGGTATGATGCAAGAAGCTCGGGGCCTAAGTCTCAAAACAGTTTAAAACCATACCATAGCCTTTATGGATTTTAAACACAGTAGTGTAAAATATTTCACAATTATCCATAAGGCTCACATGTATAAATCATCACCTTTATGAAATAATTAAATCAAATATCATTTCTCAAAATATTTCATAAAGGTATAAATCATATTTTTCATACAGTGAAAACAATTTATAAATCATCACTGTAAAATATAAAAGGTCATAACTATGTTTTTCACCGTAAAATATATACGCACGTTTTTTCGTGCTTTCTATCGAAAACATGATTTTCAAAGTCATCGTAATTCAATTCAAATATTTTCATAATTTATGGAAAAATAAAAATATTTATTTTTCAATTTCCATAATTCTGTCTCCATGTTTTCTACTAAAACACGTGTAGAGACCTCTAGTCTCGAAATCATAGTTTTCCATCATTTCTTAACCTTTACGGAATTTATGTAAGTACTTATTTTCATAATTAAAACTATAAAGGTTTTATATAAAATCAAGTGAATATTTAAGAAATATTTATAAAATATTCACTTCGGTCTTTTTTATTTTCTATCTCGTTTCACGTGAAGTATCACCTACCGGGTGAATTTTCGGTGATTTCATTTTTACCATTCTCGAAAACATGAATATTTTATATTTAAATTTCCATATATTCATGTTTTATGAAAAATACTTGATTTCTTAATTTTCGTGACTGAAAATCGTTTCTCGTGAAATCAATCACTTATTATAATTTTAGGTAATTTTTGGTAAATTTTTGGCAGTATATCAGCTGCTAATTGGCTAGCCACCTGCACGGAAAATATGGTTTTATAATTTTCAACCGGTAATTCACCACAATTTCCAAACCGATAAATCACCACAGTTTTCAACCAATCATTGTCAATTGCATTTATAAAAATTTAAATGCATAATTTGAAACATGTGGCCGAATATCCTTACAGGCGGCACATGTCTCCCTTACCTATCTCGGGTCTACGACTGCCTCTCAAAGGTCACGCCCGCGTTCACCTTGCCCGATTTCATCGTCTCAGTCATCGAGGAAATTTTCTGGAAATTAAATTCTAAAATTTAGAATTTTTTCATAATTTATTAAAATAAATCACTCGAAATTAATTTTCGAAATTCTTACCGAATTTTCGAAATTTCCAAGTTTTCGAATTTCTCGAGATTTTCTCGAATTCTCGAAAATTCCTTTTCTCTCTCTTTTCTTCTTTTCCTCTTTTCTTTCTCTTTCTTTTTCTTTTCTTTTTCTTTTTCTTTTTCCTTTCCCAGTCGAACCGGTCACCTCCCCTCACCACCGATTCTTCTCCGGAAGCTGGTTCTCTGACGGTTCAGTGGCCCCTCAGTTGGTCGGTGCCACGGTGAACCTGGATCTGGCCTCTGTTCATCCCGAATCGGTGGCACGGCGGCGGATCGACTCGGTTTAGGTCCGGTCTCTTCTCCCTCTTTGCCCTTCCTCCTCCGCCATTCTCCGCCTCACCGGTGGCCTCCTACCCTTTCCTCTTCCTCAGCCGATGCTTCGGTCACAGTGGCGGTGGCCGAATCGACCGACACCACCACTTCCTATTTTCTTTTTTTTTCTTTCGGCTTTGCCGGGTTTTGCCTCTGTTTCCCTTTTCCTTCCGCCGCTGGTCGATTCCTTCTCCTCTTCCCTTGCCGACGACGGCTCCTCCCTTCTCCTCATCTCCCTTCTTGGCCGGCCGACGGTGGTCGACTCGCCTGGGAGCAAATCATGAGTCTTCTCAATTTTTCCTTTCCTATTTCCTGCTTTATTTTGCTATTTTAATTATATACATAGTATACTATATATTATTTTTATATATAGTATAGTACTATATATATGTATTATATATTAAGATATGTATATATACATTGTATATTACAAATATATATATCTAATACATACATATATATATATATTATGTATATGTATATGTATATGTATATACTTTTAAAATAAAATAACATTTATATATATTTATATGAATGTAATACTACAATATATATTGTATTTACAATATATATATATATATATATATATGCAAACTTTAATGTAAAATACTATTTACATTTTTTATATATGTATATATTTATATATACATAAAATATACATATTTACTATTTAAATTTATGAAAAAGTATATATTCATATATATACTAATGTATACTAATATATACTATATATCCTTTAAGTACATATGTATTTGTATATAAAAATATATTTGTATAATATATAATTATATAAATATATATCATATTCATTTCTTATTTTCTTATTTAATTTGGATTTCCATTTATCCAAATAAATTTCCTCTTTTCTTTATTATTTCTAAAATTCCCCCCTTATTCTTATTTCCAATTTGAATTTCCCTTCATTCGAATTTTCCCAATTTATCACTTCCTCAATTCTCGAAATTTTCACAATATTCCGATCTCATAATTATATTTATTTATTTCATTAAATTTTCAATATTAATAATTTTCAATAAATGAAAGATTTACGGTTATCACAGACTTAGCCTTGTAGTAATACGCTTCCTCCTACAAACAAACACATCAAACTTTTGTCTTAGGTACCCAAATTTTCTTGGGTCCTTGAAAGTTAGTATATACAATCTTTGATCCCTTAGGGATCCATTTCATTCTCAAGGATTCATCATTTGAATTCATAACATTCTTGGGCACCCAAATCTTCTTTACTATTTTTCCTCTTAAAGTGGTCTTCCTAAATCTGCATACTTGTGAAAAGTGTCCAAGTCTATTGCATAAAGTGCACAAAACTGATTTTTCATTCATAACAAGGAAATTTTTTAGATTAGTTTCCTTATTTGATGCATTAAAACCTACTCCTTTCTCAAAGAATGCTCTTTAGGTCTCTAACATGTGATCAAGTTTTTGTTGACTTATATAGAATCTAGAAAAGGAGTTTTTCAAATTGATGTTCTTTTTATTTAACTCTTCGATTTCTAGATTGGCATTTTCTAACTTCTTTTCACATTCTAATTTAGCATTCATGAGCATTTCATTTTTTTTTCAATTTTGAAATCATTTTCTTATATTTTATATTCATGCATTCAAATTCATTTGCTAAATCATCAAATGCATCTTACAACTCATCAAATGTGTATTCATTAGTATCAGATGAATTGGACTTTACCTTTTCATCTTCAATAGCCATGAAGCAAAGATTGGCTACTTTATCTTCAACAATTTCTTCATCGGAACAATCACTATCACTTCATGTAGCCATCATTGCCTTCTTCTTTGGTTTCTTCTCACCTTATTTTCTATAAAGAGAACAATAAAATTTAATGTGACTAGGTTTTCACATTCATAACAAATAATTGGATCTTTTTCTTTCCTACTTGTTTCTCCCTTACTAGTGTCTCTCCTAAGGGGTCTCCTAGAGTTTCCATTAATTCTCTTTCTTATAAATTTGTTAAATCTCTTAGCAAACATAGCCATCTAAAAATCATCATTATCACCACTTTCATCATTGTCATCTTTACATTCCTCATGTGTGGTGGATTTTAAGGTGTGAGAACTCGTTAATTTATACTGTACATGTACGGAATAATAAATTTTAAATAAATAATTAATTAAATTTTTTATATTTTATAAATATCGAAAGAAAGGTGTGATAGAATTGAAAATTTTGAAGTTGTACAAGGGAAAAAATAGTTTTCTCATGAAGTGGTCAAAGTGGACCAGATAAGCCATAATTTGGCTTAAGAAGTAAATTAAATAAATGAAAATTTAATTAAAAAATGGGCTGGAATAGAAAAGAAAATATGCAGTGGCAATATGAGTAAATATGGTGAAAGTAGAGGACATTTTAGATTTTAAATAAATCACATCAGAAATTTATAAAATTAAAAGAAATTATGGCCAATCAAAATAACCCAACAAAGCTGGCTTCATTTAATTCCCAGCTGAGATTTGCACCGCCTCACGAGAGGTGCATTCTGTTTCAGATTTCTTCCCCATTTTTGCTAGTTCTCCAAGTGATCCCTCGTTACTTCTATGCTAGATCTCTTCTTTTCTTCATGTAATTATTTAAAACCTTAGATAAAAAAATTGTTTCCTACTTAAAAAGCTTCATAAACATCTCAACATCTCAGCCTAAACATACGAGAAGCTGCCAAATGAATTTGTTCTGCCTCTACCAGTAACGTCTTCTACACATGTAAATATTTGCCTTAGCTGCTGCAGTTGTATTTTGTGTATGATTAGATTTAAATAAATTGAGGTGTACAAAATTGTTGTTTTGAGGGAGACTTGTTAGAGGCACTTGGATGTTCGGTCGTGAATCAAATTTTAAAGAAATAGGATTGAAAGACTGACAATAAAGGCTGTGTATGTGTGTGCGTGAATGGCATGATTTAATGAAGCAGAAAATTTTGTTGTTCATAAGTGTGACTTGAAGAACAGAATTTTAAGATCTACATGAAAAAATATATATTATATGTATACATGATACCATACGGTTATGGTTAGCCATGAAGGTTGCAAAGAGGTATGAACATGGCATCTAAATGCTATGGAAACGGAAAGTAGAGATTCAACCGAACAGGAAGAAAGAAAGCTGGAAACGTGAATGATGGAATATGAGAAAAAAATTAAATAGATATGGGACCCCACTACTACGGTCAACCAAGAGTGTTTTAAAGGAGTAAATGTGATATTTTGATGGTGCAAACAGAAATTAAAAAGCTGAACCGAAACAGAAAGTAAAAGCTGGAAACCGAAAATGAAAATGGAAAGAGGTGTATGGTGTTGACTGAATGTGGTAAAGGGCTAAGAATAAAAGTCAATAAAATGGGCTGAATTGGTGGAGAAATAAGAAAGAAATGAACATGTTGCTACCGTGAATAAGGAGGAAAAAACATAGATTGAAAAACTGAACAGAAACAAAAAAGGAAGATTTAATTGTTTTGTTGATCAAATAGGATTGTAATGAAGGTTGGCATGATGGTCAACAAAAGAGGCTAAATTTAAGAACAAACATAGTCAACATATGAGGGCTGCCGATTATGGAGGAAATAAAAGGAATAAATTATTACATATTATTCCTTAAGTGATGGAAATTTACAAGGAAGATGGCAACACATTTAAGTGGTATATTGACTAAAAATGAAAACAATGAATTTTAATTAGATAAAGGTCATTCAGCCATAAAGGAAAAAGGAAGAAAAATGGCATTAAGAATAGCCATTTTTAGTTATGAGAATCTACTTATATGTATGGTTTCGATGTAAATCATAGTTTAAATTAAAATGATAATTAAGCTAATGATTTTGATGAATTAAATTGCAGTCGGAAGTTCGGCGTTCGTGTGAGCACGACAGAGCGCGATCTCGATACACAGGTAAGGGATGCGTGTGTGAATTTGTAGGGATATCTGAATGCATGGTTTTCATGCTATGAATTTTATAAGATTTATAGGATATTGAATTGCCTTGAAATGCTACGAAATTGTAGTTTCTAGCTGTTGAGACTGTGTTTGAAAGTGCAAGGAGGCTAGGACTCTGGGAGCCGTTATATTGCCGAAATTTACTAAAGATATTTCTAAAAATATTATTAAATATTTTTAGTACATCATTGGTGTTTATCCTAGCCTCAAAAGTAATAAATTAATTATTTTTCATAAATGATGGAATTACCGAAAGTAGTGATAAATATTCATGATACCGATTTCGGTAAAGGTTTCACTACTGAAAATTTATCCCACGTGTTTTATAGTGAAAGGTGTGATTGGTGAAGTGAAATGGTGAATAGTGAATATTTTATAATTATTTTCAAGATGATATTTACTATTCTATTTATGGTTTTCTTTTATGGATAAAATAAATTTCATCACATGTAATAATTTCCACAAAGGCTTCATCATTGTGAAATTATTGTTTTGAGACTAAAATGTCTCTACACGTGTTTTATAGCATGAAATGTGTTGGTGAAATTATTATTAAATTTGGAAAATAAATATTTTTATTTTTCCATAAATTATGAAAATATTGGAAATTGATTTCCAATAATTTTGAATTTCGAATGTTAAAAAGGAAAATGTGGAAACATGTGTATATGTGTACTACAGTGAAAAGGTACAGTTATGAGAATTTTATTTCACAGTGAAATTATTTTATAAACTGTTTCACCGTACAATAATATGATTTATACCTTTATGGATTTTCTGAAAGATGTTGTTGATTTTACTTAATTTCATAAAGGTAACGAGATTTCACATATACTGTTTTGAGACTATTAGGCCACATATCATGCTCACGTGTTCATGTGTACCTTCTCATGTGTTGTGTTGTTGACATTGAGCCGTCTTCAGCGATCCCGGCGTCACCCGCTTAGTGTACGACCGAGGACACTTATAAACTATGGTCATAGATCTCATGTGTTTATTATACTATCCCTACAGGGATCTCACGTGTACCCTATTATTCCCTATGGGACTTATAGCATGATATCATCAGGGTGTTGCCTGGTCTATACTATTATTCCACGTGTTATTATTGGTTTTGGGTGATAACTATCGAAATATATTGTTTATTGTGATGCTTTATCATTGACTGGTGATGTAAAGACTGCGAAACTTTGTACCATGTTAGTGAATAAATAAAAGACATAAGATAAGCTAGTACTGAGATACATTTTTGGTAATTATTATTCTTATGTCAAGTAATGAGAATGAAGTCTCAAATTAGTGAAATTAGAAAATAAATTGTAATAATAACTAAATATGAAAAGAGATATCAGGGAAAATTATTACCTAATGTCACAATTACTGTAGTTGATGGTTAATATTAAAGTCTGCAAGTGAAGTGCAGTCTTAGTTAAACTATGAAATAATTATTATGGGATAGTAAAGAATCCAAAAGAACCATGATGTCATAGAAGTGACTATGGATTGAATGACCAAATTGATTCACTTCTACATCATCAAGTTCTTGATCTCTTAAGTGCCCTAGTCGATAAATATATCTGTGAAATGGTGAAAAGGTATGTAAAGTTCTAGTGAGCGAGTACATGTGATAGGGATCCCTGATTGGCCCCATGCCTAGAGAGAGTAGCAACATGCCTCGAGATTCCAAATTTACGGTTAGCACCGCCTCTTATTGATATAGATATCCGAGCGCATTGTGTGGACGCTCAATGATATGTTGAGAGCAGGTGCAATGGATGTAAAAGCTACTAGGACAATTACATACGATTGACTAAAATTGTCTAAATGATAATCACCAAATTATGATCGACTTGGCACTAAATAAGATACTATGTAATAAATAGTGTGAAATTATCTACTGTATGAAAAGAAGTGGAAATTGCTAACTCCCAAAGATGATAAATAATTACAGGGAGTATAAATTGATTGTGAAAGAGGAAATATGGGATTTAAAGGAAATTCGGAGAACCTGTAAAGAACCTGATGCTTCCTGGATAATTGTGGATGAATTAATCAAGTCTGCCCAATTTCTTAGTTATGAAATTTACTGATCCAATTATTGCCTTAACCGAATTATATATCAGGGAGATAGTGAGAGTACACAGTGTTACAGCGAGCATTACATATGACAGGGAGTCCCACTTCGCATCTCATTGTTGAGAGAGACTTCAGGAAGCTATGGGATCCCAACTGAGTTTTTACACCGCATTTTATTCGCAGACTGACGGACGGTCCGAGCGTACAATATAAACGCTCGAGGATGTGTTGTGAGCGTGTGCACTAGACTCTAGAGGCTCCTGGGACGATCGTCTACCCTGATAAAGATTGCTTATAATATAGCTAACAGGTGAGTATTGGCATGGCACTTTACGAAGTTATATATATGGCAGACAATATAGATCCACGATAGCATGGGAAAAAGTGGGAGCCCCATAAATTATTAACTCCCGACTTAGTCGAGCAGGTTCCCGAGATGGACGAGTGATGATATATTTTTGAAAGTCTCACCCCCTAATGATATAATAAGATGCAGTAAGAAAGGAAAGCTGAGTCCTCAATACATCGGACCTTTCGAGATCGTAGATTGTGTGAGAAGTATCCTGAAATTTTTCAGTGACAGGTCCGGATGAAATTTGGAGGACCAAATTTCTTAATGAGGGGAGAAATGTGAGACCCGAATTTGTTACACTGTACACCATAATTGTAAATGATTGATGTGGAAATAAATATTGAATGTGGATTTTCACTTTCCATTTTTATTATTGGATTTAAATTATATATGGTGTATATGAAGTAGAATGAATATCTAAAATTATAAGAATGGAAATTAAATTGTTGGAATTATTGGCTCAATAGCAAACAAAGGAAGTGAAGAAAAGCCAAGGGGGATGGACAACACACCAACAATTTTACTACACTTAGTGTATTCGGTTGGAAAGAATTGCTAGAAAAAGCAATTCAAGTCATGGATTTAATGGTATCAGAGCAGGGTTGGTCAGATGTCTAGTGGTGCTTGAAACAAAAAGTGAATAGTAAACATTTCCTGTAGTACTGTATAGCCTGAATGTATAGAGGAATCAAGTGACTGTAAACTGATTTAAGTGTTTAAAATGATGTGGAAGTTTATGAATTAAGGATTACGAAAGGGGATTGTAATACGATGATTTTACATGAAATAGATGATTCTATGGTCTTATTGGAGGTCTGTTCGGAATGGTACGAAGAGGAACTCGGTAAGGGCCCCACCAAGATTTCTCTGTCCGAATCGAACTAAGACCGTAAAATGATGATATTAGAGTGACATGGGATATCATCACTATATAGACCTTAAGATCGTCTGTTTGAATGTATCTTAAAGAGGCAGAAATAAACTGAGAAATGACGAATATGCCCCTATATTGAAATAATGCCTCTAAAACATTGTTGACTAAATTGATTTGCAACTGATTGATGGTGAGAGAGTATTTGATGGTGTAAAGGACATATTACATGTTTAATGATCCCTACTGTGAGCCCCGTTTATATTGTGATAATCAATGCGACCTGGAATGTATACCGGAGAGGTCGCGAGATAGTCGACCATGTTATGAATTCTTTAAGGCCTGAGCAAAATGTGAAAGGATGGGGTATTTGATTGAGGATTATTGGATATTATGAAAAGTGACACACTTATTGAGTGTAACTAAAAAGGTGAATTATGTATTGATGATGCAATATCAGTGTTATTAATTATGGTTCTAAATAATCCTTCTGTTTCATATGAGTATAAATCAGATAATATAGAACCAAAATCCCTTGAGATATGCTTTACATAATGGTATATTCTGAAGTGAAAACATATATAAGTGAATCGATTGACATATATGTTACATGATTTGAAAGATATGTATATGTGAGGATACATAGTGGATTAGCGGGATGTAAATAATAAAACATCCAAGACGATATGAGATTATGATTTAGAAGTTACTGTATGAATTTCTAAATAATTTTTTAGAGTAAGGTGGATTCGAGAGATTATTGACTCGATTCACAACATGAAATCTATTTATAAGCTCTTACCAATGAACCTAAAAGAGTTTGAAGAGCTTAAGAAATGACTCTAGAGATTAATGAATAAAGAACCCATCTGTATTAGAGTAGCCAGTGAAAATGTGTGAATAAGAGTAAAATATGTGATTTACTGTAGATTCGGGATGTTACAGATTTAAAATAAATATTGAATGTGGATTTCCACTTTCCATTTTTATTATTGGATTTAAATTATATATGGTGTATGTGAAGTAGAATGAATATCTAAAATTATAAGAATGGAAATTAAATTGTTGGAATTACTGGCTGTTTTTACTGTGTTTTGTAAATAGAAAATATAATACCTTTTTGGAAAACGATCATTTTAAAGAAATGTGTGAAATATTCCTTAAAGGTTCTTTATAAGATATGAATTGATTTTTGAGACTTTAGGCCCCGAGTTTCATGCATTACTATTCACATGACTGATTGACCTACCAAGTCATCAGTGGTCTCGAGATCACCTGGCAAGTGTACCCGAGGACCACATATAGATTGTGGCCATAGATCTAGCTGTGTCCCAGTGGGGATGCGAATTGGAGTTTTGGCCTAAGGGCATGCTTCGAGAAAGCCGTGAGGGGCGATGGCCTACGGGTGCACCCCAAAGAGAATGACTAGTGTTCCTGTGGGAACGTTGATAGCATGATTTAATTGTAGGGTGATGCTTAGTCTCAACTTACTAAGTTCTGTTTACTGAAGGATTTACTGAATCCTATTTACTGTTTACTATATTATATCGTAAACTGTTTAGCCAGTGATTTGAATATTAGAGACGTTTCACTAGATCCACTGTTTTCCCTACTGGGTATGCTATTAGGGAAATATGAATTTTTGTGGTATATAGTTTTTGATTTATAAAGCAGCATACAACTCCTTTACTGAGCACATTGTCACTCACCCCCTTATTTTCACTCCACAGGTTATTGATTTGGATTAAAAGGTTTACCTTCCAGAGTTATCGGCTGCTAGAGTCAACAGATATACGATATTGAAAGTACATTGTATTCTTTTATATATTCAGTAATATGGTAGGGTACTACTTTGAATAAAAAGGGAATGTAGGTTATCTAAAAAATTATGAGGTATTCATAGTTCTATTTTGGTACTGAAATGAAAGTACCATTTAGTTCTTAAAAGGTTAATAGAGTGTTAAGCATCACCGAAGCCCAATCGGTGAAAATGTGTGAATAAGAGCAAAATATGTAATTTACTGTAGATTCGAGATGTTACATAAATAATTTATACCTTTGTGTAATTTAGAAATCCTATAACTAAGTTCAAGAATTATATAAGAACAAATAGATGCATATATTCCACAAAATATATATGTATATTTGTTTTAATAAAATGAAGGCACAAGTATACTAAAGGAAATGTAGTGTACTTAAACATTAAAACAATTAAAATATAAATAAGTGAGGAATACATAGATATATATATATATATATATATATATATATATATTTATTTATACATATACCTATTGAGTATTAAATATGTATATATATATATATATGTAAATTTTAAAGTAAAGGAGGAATATATATGTATATGCATATACCTTCATTAAAAATATATTAGACATAATATATATATTGATATATATACATACATATGCGGAAATACAACAAAACAAATAAATATATATTTATATATGTAAATATAAATATTAGTTACATATTTATATATATTAATTATGCAACTATAATTATAAAATATATAATATAGATAATTGTGATAGGAATAGAAAACTAAAATAAAAACAAATTTAAAATACATTAAAATAAGACTTAGTGGAGTTTGATGAGACTTTCTCGCATCAAACTCCACTAACATTCTCGGCAACAACACAAAAGCTTCTCAAGGAAGCCTTGAAAATAAAAGAAAAGAAAAGAAGTGAAAGGAGGAGTGAGACACAATGGGGAGAGAGGGCTAAAGGCTAAACATTCGGTGAAGAGAAAGCAAGGGAAGCCGAGAAGGAAAGGGAAGGAAAGAAAGGTGCAGCCGAGAAGAGAAGGAAGAAAGGAAACGTAAAGCAAGAAATATTTTCATTCAATTTTAACTTGTAATCGTGATTTTATGAGATTGATAAGTCTATTTACTGCCTTGGATTGAATTTAATTCATGTACAAGTAATTATGGTGTGTCCAATCATGAAGTAGAAGTAAGGAAATTGTTGTGATTTGAGGAATGTTTTGATAGGAATTTGTAAAAATGATGAAAGGAATTTCATTTGGAAATTTAATTAATGATTTTGAATTGATTATTTATGCTAAATTCTGGAAATTGTGTGAAGAGGGAGGCTGCTGATCCTTGTGTGGCTGAGTGGTGATGATTAAATTCTTATGAACTTAAAGTATTTGATGAATATACTAAGTGAATAGAAAATGTTTATAAGGTTAAAGTTAAGAAAAGAAGAGAAACAAAGTGCTAAATGTAGATTTCAATTTTTACTGGAAAACTGTCTATCTGAGCTAGATATTTAAAAATTCAGTTTGGGGGTTTTAGAATGAAATAAATTCTGGAAAACTTATTACAGGTATCTTTATGAGTTAGGAAAAATTCAATTTTGGAATTACCTAATTTGGAGTTGTGTAGCCTGAGATATAGGCAGTTGAACACAGGGCACTCAGTGCAGTAAGCGAGAAGCTCTGTGTCAAATTTGAAAATTTTTAGAAATTAGCACAGATTGAATTTGGCTTCAAAATTTATGTTTCTAGAAAGTTAAATGAGTTAAGAATAATATAGTTTTGAGTTTGCACAATTGGACAACCCTATCTTGAGATATGGCTCAATTTGTACATAGAGGTCAGTAGACAATCTGCTAAAATGCATCTGGAAACAGGGCAAATTTGAGGAATTATTAAAAATAATTTCAAAATGATAAAATTGTGAAACTTGCTATTCTGAATAAGGAATTGGATTAAGATTCATATGGTTTTGGGATTCATAATTTTGGATATCTCTACAATTAGTAATATAAAATTTAATGCACAAACATTAGAAAACCATCCTGTCATATGGGTCAGAATTGGGCTGAACTTTGGAAAATTGTGAGGAACAACATGGAATGAACTAGAAAATGGGCTTTATACTTCTGGATAGGGAATTAAGTCAGATTACATATAAAATTGATGGTGCATTAATCAGAATTCAATATTTTCCGTTATGAATAGAAAGGCATTGATATGTTGAAAATTCTTATAAAGAATAATTCTACCTTAATGAGTAGGATTTCTAAGAATGCTTAGTGTATATGTATATATGTAGACATGTATGATGTTCGAACCATGATAAAGAAATAAATCATGGGTCTAAGACTTGGTTGCAAATCTTAAATATATATATATATATATATATATATAAAACAAGTTGAAGATTAATAAATATTTTATTATCCTATAAGGAATATAAGGTAAGGTTACATCAAAACGATTAGTATCCTAGTAAGATACATAAAGATTTTAACTGTTGACCAAGGGATGAACTCAAGTAATTATGGTTCAAAGATGTAGGTTTGGTATGTGACTTAAGGCAATTAAGATATATTACTAAGACAGTAGTGAATTGGTTGTAGTGACACGGAGCGGTGTAGGAGCTTAAGTCGCAACTTGGAAATTGAGGAAGTGAACTGCTAAGCTTTGAGGTAAGTGGGTTAAATAAACCATACTAATATCATCTTGTAAGAGATGAAAGAAATCTTTATTCGATAATTATCTAATTTCATATCAAGTTTGGTGAAATACAATGGAAAAGACTACGAGGGTAAGTCTTGGTAAGATACAAGTTGACTTGATGTGTTCGTTAATAGTTTTCGAATCAATTGTAATTTATGCATGGTGTGTTGTAACTTGTTATGCTCAATGAGAATGCACACTGGTATAAAATGTAGTTGCCTGTATCATGAGAAATGTATGTGATTTAATTAAGTTGCACCTAGTGAGCATGCCAATACAATTGTTATACTTTGAAATGTATATACGAACTAGTGTACAAATGTATACAGCCTACGACGTTTAACTTATGGACCTCGAATAGCACCTAGTTATATTTATCAAAAACTAGGATAATGGAATCGTATGATAACTGAAGTGCTTATGTGACTCGGGGAATTGAATGATTTTAGAGCTTTATCTCTAGAAAGCATGTGCCATAGAGACCAATCCGAGTGAAACTCATTTCCTTTGTATCGTGTGAGCCACCTTTAGAGAACTCAAAGGAACTACGTGCTACGTAGCTTTCTTCGTGAGCTGTGTGAGCTACCTCTAGAGTCCTTTGAGAGCTAAGTGTTGCACGGGTACTAATGAAACATCAAAAAGCATGCACCACAGAGGCAAATCCGAGTAAAACTCATTTCCTTTGTACCGTGTGAGCCACCTCTAGAGAACTCAAAGGAACTACATGCTATGCAGCTTTCTTCGTGAACTGTGGGAGCCATCTCTAGAGTCCTTTGAGAGCTAAGTGCTGCACGTGTATCGATGAACAATTAGGAAACGTACGCCATAAAGGCCAATCCGAGTAAAACTCATTCTTTTGTACCATGTGAGCCACCTCTAGAGAACTCGAAGGAACTAAGTGCTATACAGATTCTTCAAAACTGTGGGAGCCACCTCTAGAGTTCTTTGAGAGCTAAGTGCTGCACGAGTACCGATGAACCATTAGAAAACATGCGCCATAGAGGCAAATCCGAGTAAAACTTATTCTTTTGTACTGTGTGAGCCACCTCTAGAGAACTCGAAGGAACTACATGCTACACAAATTTCTGCGGAATTGTGGGAGCCACCTCTAGAGTCCTTTGAGAGCTAAGTGCTACACGAGTACCTATGAACTATTGGAAAGCATGCGCCAAAGAGGCAAGTTTGAGTAAGACCCATTCTTTTGTACCGTGTGAGCTATCTCTAGAGAACTCGAAGGAACTACATGCTACGCAAATTTCTTCGAAACAGTGGGAGCCACCTCTAGAGTGTTTTGAGAGCTAAGTGCTGTACGAGTACCTATGAGCTATTAGAAAGCATGCGCTAAAGAAGCAAATCTGAGTAAAACCAATTCTTTTTGGTCTGTGTGAGCCACCTCTAGAGAACTCAAAGGAACTACGTGCTACGCAGCTTTCTTCGAAACTGTGGGAGCCACCTCTAGAGTCCTTTGAGAGCTAAGTGCTACACGAGCCCGATGAATCATTGGAGATTATATGCCAAAGAGCCAATGGATAAAGCAGTTGTGACCTTGTGACATTATAACCATCATTAGATAAGATGGATATTATACATATGACAATGACTTGGAATAACTGTTGAACTTTATTTATATTATGCTATAGCATCATGTGCTATTTGAAATGGTTAGTTACTTCACGCTTAACCATATCAATGAAAGAAATGAAAAGGATGATATTGTGCGAGTTAAAGATGTGAATAAAAAGTATGAATGAGCCTATACAATCTGTCATAGATTATATGTTAGTAGCTAATCATGGCAGAGTGCATACATGATTTTTATATGGTTCATGCATGTATGATCATATTTTACGATATGAGCTTAGTCTGTATTTATTTAAGCTACTTACTGAGCCGTGGATTGCTCACCCCTTAATTTAACATTTCAGATCATACGAGTTAAAATCCAGCTTCAGGCTTCGTATAGGCTCTCTCGGGAACTATACCTAGCTGTGGTACTCGTCTACGTTCTCCGAGCCTTGCTTTTGTACTTTTGAGGTATACAATGGTATATCATTTGGATAATTATGCAAACTTTATTTTCACAGTACTAAGAAGTAAATGGGATGTAACTTTGGATCGCACTTGTAGACACCCTGTTTTGTCCGAGGTCTTAATTTGTATAAATAATTAATTGGGTTGGGTGACATTTGTATTTTAATTTAACAATTTAGAATTAGGCTAGAATTAAATTAGAATTTAGAATTAACATCAATTAGGAAATTAAAATTAAAATAAGATTTAGGAATTAAAAAAAAAGAAAAGAAAAGAGAGAGAAAAGATAAAAAGAAATAAAAATAAAATTAATTTTAGGATTATATAATTAGGATAATTAGATTTTTTAGGATAATTATATGGATTAATATTAAATTTGATAGAATTAGATTAGGATTAACATAAGAATAAAATAGGAGATAATTATTAGAACAAGTGTGATTGTATTTAAACTCTAATATTCTTTTGGCTATAAAAGGAGGACACTGCCATTCTCGTGGGTTGAGGAGGATCTGAGCCTTTCACCAAGTATCTCCATCACGCAGCTCTACCATCTTCATCACTCTCGCTACAACCCTCGCTGTCCACTATTGTTGCGCGATCTGCCTTTGCTATTTCCTCTGATCTTTACTGAAGCTGTTCTAGCCTCCGTCGCACAGCCCTGCATCATCTTCGCCCCTGTTTTGTTGCCAAATCCCTTGAGCTTGCTTCCTGTTCCGTTGCCAAGTCCCTAGGGCCATCTCTGCCGCTAACCTCTCGGCTTGCACCATTGCTAATCACTGCGGTTCGGTTCTGTACCAGCGCTGCTCCTTGTTGTGTTTTGGACACGCTCCTTCCTTGTTCATCATCATTGCTTGCACGTCGTTTCACCCATAAGCTATAGCCATAGTCGATCGTTGCAGCTACAACGAAGGAGAAGGCTAACCTTTTTCCCCTGTCAGGTTCTTTCAATGATTAATTAGTTGATGTTTCACAAGTTTTATAGATCTTTTGCATGATAATTAATTTAAGTAATCTAATAATTTTTGTATGAAATTTACTTTAATAATTTAACTTGATAGTTTAATAGTAAAAAAATAATTTAAATAATTAGCTGATTGTCTGATTAAATATTTTGATAAATTAACAACTTGATGATTCATATTTAATGGGATATAATAAATTGGAATTTTAGAATATTTAAGTAATGGAAATTTGCATGATAATTAATTTGACTTGATAACTGTTTGTGAAATATTAATTTGTGTTATTTGATTTGTTGTATGACTATAGTATAGTACATTGATTTAGTTTGCATGTATGATTTTGATTTAACCATGTTGTATGATTTAGATGAGTATTCTAAGGTTATAAAAAAATATATGAACAATAAATATATATAATTAAAATCAAATAAATAAATGTGGATTATACCGATGATGACATTTTGAGGAAGTCAATTGAGACACCTTAGAAATGTCTAGGTGAGAGGATTCTTCCTTAAGTTGAGCCAAATTAATGAGATACTTTTGGGAGAATTTTCAATAAAATATAATTCACATTTATTTTAAGATTAAATAGAGATAAAATAAATGAAATGATAAAAATTAATTAGTAAAGACTAAAATTAAATGAGCATAAATAAAAACAATAGATAAATAAAAGGATAATAAATAAGAAATAAGAATTAGATTGAGAATTAGATTTTATAGAATAAGTATGAATTATACCAAGGATGAAACTCCAAGAAAGTCAATTGAGACTCCTTGGAAATTTCTAGGTGAAAGAATTTTTCTTAAGTTGAGCCAAATTGATGGAATACTTTTGAAAGAATTTTTTTAATTAATTCATGTTTATTGATAAATAAAAATAAAAGTAAGATAAGATAGATGGATTAGATATAGATAAATAAAAATGAGCAAATAAAGACAAGTAAACAAATAAAGATAAATAAAATAAAATAAGATAAGACAAAATATCTAAATAATAAATAGAATAATAAGATAAATAAAAAAGGGTAAATATGAGTTATGCCGATGATGAAATTTCAAGAAAGTCAATTGAGACTCCTTGGAAATTTCTAGGTGAGGAGGTTCCTTTTGGGTCGAGCCAAATTGATGGGACGCTTAAAAGTGAATTTTCAATAAAAACATAATTCATGTTTATTTCTTGCAAATAAAATAAATAATAATATAAAAATAATTAAAAAATTAGAAAATCTAAGAAATTTATAAAATGGATATGGAGTCAAAGCTAGAGACAAAATTAGGAGAAAGTAGGAATCTCATAAAATATTAAAATCTATCCGACGATGGAGTTCAAGAAAGTCAATTGAGACTCCTTGAATATCTTGAGGTGAGAGGAATTTCTAAGGTTAGAGCCAAATTGATGGAAAAATCTTGGAAATTTCCCAATATATAAGTATATTGAAATTAATATGAACTTAAGGCAAACTATAAAGATAACCTAAAGCTAGTTGGTACCATCTTAGGATGGGCGTTGTGGGGGTGCTAATCCTTCCCCATACGTAACCGTACTCCCGAGTCTAAGAATCTTTGAACGTAGACCATGCCTTATCTTTAGACAAGAATAGGTGACCAATCACACCTTAGGTTTGAATGGTTGGTGGCGACTCCTTGATATAAAGTCTAGCGGGTTAGGTCTTAGGACTTGACACGTTATGACAGCTTGGCGACTCCACTAGGGACTTTAGAGAGTCGAGCCAATGATTGGTTTTATGTTATTCTATGTTTGCCTTAGGAATGTTAATTTTGATAAAATAATTGTTTGTTCCTTCAACACACACTTCACGTGCATGTGCATGCATTAGCCCTATATCCGGGCTTTATCCTTTTTAGGAGGAAGTAGAGTAACTACGCTCTCGTGAGGTAATACCTCCGCAATGGCTAGTGAAATACTACTACTCAAATTGAACCTTTCCGTTTGTAGCCTGTCATGGGTGAGGATTGAGTACCTTACTAGTCTTGAGTGGACGATAGTGAGGGACAATTTGGGAACCTTTAGAACCTTTAATTATCCCAACCCAGCATGTAATGAAACATAAGACCTAGCCTTGAGTGGAACCATGCTAGATTGAAGTGTAGATATAAACCTAAGATAGGACACATGAAGGAATAAGTTTTACTTCCTCTTTTTACATTGTTTTTACAAAAATAAAAAATAAAAAAAAATAGTTTTTCTTTCTTCCATTTTTCAAAAAAAAAAGAGTTTGTCTGTATCATTAAGTCATGCATAGTTGTGTCGCATAACATATCATTCATGTAAGTTTGCACCTATCTTATCATGAGAATGACCATACTTTTGATTGTTAGGAGAGATTGCTAGACCTAAGTGCATTCTGTCGTAACGACTTTAGGCCCTAGACCTAACCGCTAGACATAATTTCAATGGAGTCGCCACCAATCATTTTTAGCCTAGGTGTGATTGGTCACCTATCCTCATTTAAGGATAAGGATTGATCTTCTTTTCAGATTTAGGGTTCGGGGGTCGATTACGTGTGAGGAAGGTGTTAGCACCCTCACAACGCCCATTCTAGAATGGTACCTAATTAATCTTGTGCTATCTTAAGACGGTTTTGTTTGAATAATCTTAATTTGTCGTATTTTTTTTATTTTATTCCAAATAATTAAATATTGGTAAATTTTCTAAGAAACTCTCCATCATTCTGGCGGAATTTCTTGAAAATTTATCCTCACCTCAAGAGTTTTCAAGTAGTACCATTTGACTTGCTTGAAGATTCCATCGTCGGATCAAAATTTTCTCAACTTATTTTAAACTAATATTTTATTTTCATTTTTATTTATCTCTTTTATTATTTTGTTTAATTTTATTTAATTCGAGAAATAAATTTAGATTATTAATATCGAAAACTCTCTTAGTCTTCCATCATTCTGGCGAGACTTTGAGAAAAATTCTTACCTAAAGAATTCCAAATGACAACCATTTGTGACTCTTTGGACTCTAATCATTGGAATAATTTTTTATTAATTATTATTATACATTATTAATCCTATATCCATCTATTATTATTTATTTTTATTTTTATTGTTATAAACGTTTTATAATTTACCTTTTATTATTACTATTTTAAAATATTGAGAATATTTCTTAAATCTTCCAACATACCGGTAAAATTTAAGAAAAATTCTCTCACCTGGAAATTTCCAAATGTCAACCATTTGTGACTCTTTGGAATTTCATCATAGGAGTTATTTTTATGTATTCCTCATTCTCTTTTATTATTTAAATTATTATTATCATTATTATTATTTCGAAAAAATAAATATCTATTATTGAAAATTTTACCTAAATCTTCCATCATTCTGGCGAGATTTAAGAAAAATCTTCTCACCTAGAGATTTCCAAATGTCAATCATTTATGACTCTTTGGAATCTCATCCTCGGAAATTCAAATTTATTATTTGCATTTATCTTTTTATTTATCTATTTTCATTGTTTATTATTCATTTAGTTATTATTTTTTAAAAAAAATTCTTCTAATAACATTAAAGTTTATGTATGAAATTTCTTTCAATATCCTAAAAAATACAAACGAATTCTTTTAATAAAAAAAAATACACAAAGTCTTTTATCAACCGTACAAACACATAAACACTTTTGTTGTTTTACTTTACTTTTTATATATCATTACTATTATATTTTTTTATGGCATAGATAAATGAGAACAAAGTCTGCAAGTGGGGAACGTACCTTAAGAAGACTAAAATGTTTACACCTTTAGATGTAAGTGGCTAAACCTGCAGTGGACAGCAAAGCACCGTTTCTTTGGCACCAATTAGCAGGTCACACTTCTCTGTTTTGGACAGCTTCTGCTTCAGTTTTGATTGCAAGCTTGCAACAATTCTCGGTTACGCTCTGTCTATTTGATTGTTCTCGGTTGCTGGCGTGCTTGGGGAGAGAACGATACAGCGGCTTAGCAGAATCGAGTATGGCATTGAGCAGCAGGGAGCAACAATGGTGGCGATGGAGGAGGTCAGCAGAGTAGTTAGGATCACTACTACAAGGACGATGGGGGTTTCGACAATGGCGTGGGGCAGTGATGATGATGATGCCAGTGAAAGAGCTGTAAAATGGAGGAACGCAGCAAATGGCGGCAAGCTCGCGATAACAGCGGCGATGAAGATGCAAAAGAGTCGTGAGGTGATGATGCAGGGTGATGATGCCTCGGCTAAGATGAAACAAATGGTGACCGTGTAGGGAATGAGTGAAGATGGCCAAAAAAACAAGGACAGTAGGGGAGGGAGATGATAATGGTGCAACCAGCTAGGTTTTATTTTTCTTTCCTTTCAAACCAGTTTCGCTTCTTTTCCTCTGTTCCTTCTTTCACGTTCTTTCTTTTGGATCTTTGTCATTCACGTTGTTTTCATGTTGCTAAACCAGCAACTCACCTGTACAGAGAAAGTGTCTTCACATAACAAAGGTGGCAAGTCAGAACAAGAATAACAAAGCAAAAAGGCTCAATGCAGTAGACAGTAGTGAGGCAAGCATGGGATGACGCAATCGCTACAGCAGTGGCGGGTTTCACGGTGATGCAGTGACGGGACAGGGAAGCCACAGTCGTTGCAGCAGCGATGGAGAGGCAGCGCACGGTGGCAGGGAACGATGGTGGTTTTGCCACAAGCAGAAGCGGTAGCAGCGAAGATAATGATGATATTATTTTCGATCTCCCATGAACTGCCGCCCCTTGTCTCCTTTATGATCCTTCCCTCCAAGGTTTCTAGGTTTTTTTTTATTTGCCCGTGTGTTCTTTTTTTTCTGGATGGGTCTTGGTTTTTTTTCTAAGGGTTTTTTTTTGTTCCGTCCCCCCCTTTTCTGTTTCATTCCTCTGGCTTTTTATAGCCACTTAAAACTTTTCGGAAGGAAACAAACTTCCCTCTTTTGATGCTTAAACCATGGCTGTCATCATGGGATTTTCATTCATGATTTATTTCCATCAATTTGCAAATTATTATGTTCATTTTTTTTGGCAACAAATCAACCAAGTCAACTATTGAGGGTGTAAATTTTGCATGTGCTTCACATGGATTTTTAAATTTGAAATATTCAACTTTAGGGTTTGCATGGATTGCATGGGTTCCAATTTAAGATTTGACCAAAATTGACTTGTTTATTTTTATCATTATTTATTTTTTTTTATTTTTTTGATTTTATTTTTTTTAATTAAAAAATTGTTCGGACAAAATTAGGTGTCTACACATTCCATGTGCATTCATTTTTGTGCATAAACATATCACCACATGAAATAATTTCAACTTAATTGTGGCACTCAAGGTATCAAATTGCATCTAGTAGACGGTCCGCCCTCCATAAATACCATACAAGGTATCAAGCTCGCAAAATGGAAGAAGACCAAAATAATAGGATAGAGAAGTTGAAAAAGGAAAATGCAGAGATAAGGGGGCAATTGAGCGAAATTACCCAGTTGCTAAAAGCCATGATTAGAAGAAAGGAGAAGATGGGTAATCAAGAGGAGTCTATCCAAGAGACTCAACAAAGCATGCGAGACAATCCCATTTTTGTCCCCGAAGGAGGTACTGTTAAAGCCCCAATGCCTTTACAGATGCAAGGAGAAAGTCTTCAAGGAAATTCATCAACAACACAAGCTCAAAACCCAGTAGAGGTGCCAAATTTAGATGATCCCACAGAGCTAGAAAAGTTGAAGCATAAGGAAGAATATAATGGTACTAAAGCCTAGCTGAGCTTGATAGAGGAAAGACTAAGTGCCATGGAAGGATTTGACTATTTTGGACCCATTGATGCTGAAAGGTTGTGTTTGGTATTGGGTGTCGTGCTTCCACAAAAATTCAAGGTGCCTGAACGGAACATCGTGCCTAAAAGATCATCTCACCATGTACTGTAGGAAGATGGCGGCATATGCATGGGATGACAAGCTATTAATTCATGTTTTTCAAGACAGTTTGACTGGGTCAGCCGCTAATTGGTACAACCAATTGGAAAGGAGCAAAGTTTCTTCTTGGTCTGAGTTGACGAGAGCTTTTATAGCTCAATACAAACATGTGTCTGATGTAGCTCCTGACCGCTTATCTCTCCAAGGTATGGAAAAGAAAAAAGATGAGAGCTTCAAAGAATATGCCCAACGATGGAGAGACGTGGCATCACTAGTTCAACCTCCCTTAACTGAGAAGGAAATCACCATGTTCTTTTTGAATACTCTCAAGGCTCCTTACTATAAGTGTATGTTTAGCAGTGTGACCAAGAATTTTGCAGACATAGTGTTGACAGGCGAAGCTATTGAAAATGCCTTTAAGAGTGGTAAGATTGAAGCATCAGTGAATGATAGCAAGAGGAATGGGTTTTCAAAGAAGAAGGAAGAAGATGTACAAGCTATCTCCAATAACTCACGTCGCTCCTATACCTCTTATTCACCTTCAGTGAATTACACTTATTCTCAACCCCACCCACAAACTTATCATCAGAATGCTTACCAACCCATTTCCCATTCACAAGACCCCACTTTTTCACCTAATGACCAAAATAATACTCGAGCTAGCCGAAATGTCACGATAGACCCTATACCAATGACATACACAGAGTTGTTCCCACAATTGGTAAGGGGTCACCTTATTGCCCCTGTTTATGTAGAGCCCTTGAAGCCTCCCTACCCAAAGTGGTATGATCCTAACACAAAGTGTGCTTATCATAATGACAATGTTGGTCACTCTATTGAGAATTTTATGGGCTTGAAGAGGAAAGTCCAAGCACTTTTCAATGCTGGAATTTTGAGTTTTGGGGCAAAGAATGACCTAAATGTGAATGATAATCCTCTGTCAGATCACACAAAGGGTAGCGGTTAATGCTATGGAAGAAAGTGGATGATATTGATTGATTCACTTAGTTTGAAGATAATAGTTGTTTCTTTCTAATTTCATCTTAGGACGTTTCAATTTCTTAGGTAATGTAGGAGTGCCTAAGCCCACAAGGCACTGAGAATTCTTTTATGTATTGGGCCAACTTTCATTTATTATCATTTTCAATAAAGGATTAGTGCAATACATATTTCTTAATTCCTTATTTCAATCTTGTCCTTTTATGCAAAACACCAATACCCATATTCTCTACACTGTTACCAAGCTTAAAAGTATCCAAATAATGAACATGATAATGATGATGGCAATGAGTGTAAAATTCAATTCTGAAAGAACCACTTTGTTTGGTTGGATGGATTTCCAGTTTGCCAAGATTGTTCAAGCAAGAAGAGAATAGAAGATATTTGTCTAAAATCTTCACCTATAGAATGTTACGAGTAAAGGTGAATCTCTACATGAAATTCTAATGAGTTTGTCTTTGTTTAATAGATGACCTTTAATGTGAGTACTTGTATTGAGATGAGAAATGACCTTCTTTCACTACCTTTCAGCGTGAGAAAAATTATCCATTGATTACCCTTTTTGAGCTTATTATATTCTTTTTGATATAACCCACCAAGAATCACCCTCCACATTGGGGGGCAAAGAGAATAGAAGATGAAAGATCAGTGGGTTAAAGTAAAAATCTAAAAAGGAAAAAAACCCTTTTTGTGAAAAAAAAGAACAAAAAAGAAAAAAAGAATGAAGAAGGAAAGAGGGTTTGAATCAAGAAAGTGAAAACCCTAGTCACATTTGAATAAAAAAAGGAGAGAGAAAGCAAATTAGAATGAGGCAAAAGTCAAAATGCCTAAATGATTCATGAAAAATGATTCTTGGTTTAATAAACCCTGAAACACTTATTTTGGGCCTATATTATTCTTTCTTTCATGAACCCTCACCTTAGCTTACATTACGTGCCTTAAAAAGTCCATTTTGATCAAATATGAGTACTCCTATTGAAGAATCATGTGTTGAATAAAGGCATACTTACACTATGAGATGATGATCCTTTGGATGGAATTAGGACAAGCAGATCAAGATAAGCAAAAAGATTTCGTCTAGATGGAAGAAGTGAGATTCCAAAGACTCTCTTGGATCCATGTGAGAATTAAATTGAGTGAAGAAATATTTGATGTTGGGGCATGAATCAGAATGGAGAATAGATAAAAGAAGCTTCATCAAGGACAACGAAGTTGAAAATAAAGAGAAATGAATAAAGAAAAGAGAAAGAAAAGAAAATGAAAAATAAAAAAAAAAGAAAAAAGAAGAAAAGAAAAAAATGAAAGGAGGATTTAGATCGAAGACCCAAAAAGGGCGGTTTGGATCAATGGAGTGCGTCTAAGTTGAAAACCTGAAAAGGCGTCTTAGATACCAAAAAATACTGGATGTCAACGATACTGAGGTAAGAGGATATTTTGATAAACTCAACATGATGAGATAAGTGGACCTTTGAAGGGAATTTTGTATTCATTGATCAAAATTGATTGAATTGTTGTTATTTGGATACTATTACCTGAAACTTAATCCTGAAAATTCTTGCTTACTTTCCTTTTAAGCCTTTCAAATTCTTGTTAAATCTTTCCAAATGTTGAAAAATACCACTCTTTTCTTTTCACCTATCATTTCTTTGCTATATCCTTACCTTGAGGGATTGAGAAATTGTATTGCATTGATTTTGAAATTGGAACGATAATGAATGTTTGCTTGGCAAAATATGTGAAAGATTTCTATATTATTTAGGAAAATGAAAGAAAAGGGAAACTTGTGAATGAATGAAAATGGAAATTAAGAAAAAAAACAATGAAAAAGAAAGGGATAAGATAAGATATAGAGGGCACAAAGACAAGAGCTTCATTGGGAAAGAAAAACGGAAGAAGGAAAATGAGAAAAGAAATAAGAAATATAAGGACAAAAGGACAGATGAAAGAGAAGAATGCATGAGATGGATTGATAAAGAATAACTTTGTTGTTGCCACGATTGAGCTTGAAATGTTTTTTGAAAAAACATTGCATGGATAGAGTAGATTGCATCATAGAGATAAAACAGATTGCTTGAATGACATTGCATGGATAAAATAGGCTGCATTACGTGGATAGAATTGATTGCATCAATAACATTGCATGGATAGACTAGATTGCATGAATGATGTTGCTTGAATAAGATAGCTTACATGAATGACATTGCATGGATAGAACAGGTTGCAATTGCATGGATAAGATAAATTTCCCAAGATTTCAAATTTTAACAAGACAAGAAATTTTAGAGGGGTTTCCTAAAATTTCAAAAATTAGACAAGATAGAAGTCTTGGAGGAGTTTCCCAAGATTTCAAATTTTGGACAAGAAAGAGAATTTTAGAAGGGTTTCCTAAAATACAAAATTTAACAAGAAAAGAAGTTTTGGAGGGGTTTTCCAAAATTTCAAAAAAAGAGAAGAAAAAGAATTTTAGAGGGGTTTCCTAAAATTTCAAAAATTAGACAAGATAGAAGTCTTGGAAGAGTTTTCCAAGATTTCAAATTTTGGACAAGAAAGAGAATTTTAGAGAGGTTTCCTAAAATTCAAAATTTGACAAAAAAAGAAGTTTTGGAGGGGTTTCCCAAAATTTCAAAAAATAGAATAAAAAGAATTTTAGAGAAGTTTCCTAAAATTTCAAAATTAGACAAGAATAGAAGTTTTGGAGGGGTTTCCCAAAATTTCAAAATTGGATAAGAAAAGGAATTTTAGAGGGGTTTCCTAAGATTCCAAATTTTTTGACAAGAAAAATTTTAGAGGGATTTCCTAAAATTTCTTTTTTTTTTAAAAATCAGCTTTTTTTGGACAAGATTTTAAAGTTTGACTACCAGCTTGTTTAGGGGGAGCTTTTTAGACAAGATTTTTAAAGTTTGACTGCCTGCCTGTTTAGGAGGAGCTTTTAGACAGGATTTTAAAGTTTGACTGCCTGCCTATTTAGGGGGAGCTTTTCGGACAAGATTTTAAAGTTTGACTGCCTTTCTGTTTAGAGGGAGCTTTTTCAAAAAAAATGATGAAAAAAAAAAGAAAAAGAAGAAAGAAAGAAGAAGTCAGACAAAATAGGTGTCTATGTCTTTGTGTAATTACTGTTTCACAGCAAATGCACAAAGAGGGGCAGCTGTAGACACCTTATTTTGTCCGGGGTCTTAATTTGTATAAATAATTAATTGGGTTGGGTGACATTTGTATTTTAATTTAACAATTTAGAATTAGGCTAGAATTAAATTAGAATTTAGAATTAACATCAATTAGGAAATTAAAATTAAAATAAGATTTAGGAATTAAAAAAAAGAAAAGAAAAGAGAGAGAAAAGATAAAAAGAAATAAAAATAAAATTAATTTTAGGATTATATAATTAGTATAATTAGATTTTTTAGGATAATTATATGGATTAATATTAAATTTGATAGAATTAGATTAGGATTAACATAAGAATAAAATAGATAAAATAGGAGATAATTATTAGAATAAGTGTGATTGTATTTAAACTCTAATATTCTTTTGGCTATAAAAGGAGGACACTGCCATTCTCGTGGGTTGAGGAGGATCTGAGCCTTTCACCAAGTATCTCCATCACGCAGCTCTACCATCTTCATCACTCTCGCTACAACCCTCGCTGTCCACTATTGTTGCGCGCGATCTGCCTTTGCTATTTCCTCTGATCTTTACTGAAGCCGTTCTAACCTCCGTCGCACAGCCCTGCATCATCTTCGCCCCTGTTTTGTTGCCAAATCCCCTGAGCTTGCTTCCTGTTCCGTTGCCAAGTCCCTAGGGCCATCTCTGCTGCTAACCTCTTGGCTTGCACCATTGCTAATCACTGCGGTTCGGTTCTGTACCAGCTGCTGCTCCTTGTTGTGTTTTGGACACGCTCCTTCCTTGTTCATCATCATTGCTTGCACGTCGTTTCACCCATCAGCTATAGCCATAGTTGATCGTTGCAGCTACAACGAAGGAGAAGGCTAACCTTTTTCCCCTGTCAGGTTCTTTCAATGATTAATTAGTTGATGTTTCACAAGTTTTATAGATCTTTTGCATGATAATTAATTTAAGTAATCTAATAATTTTTGTATGAAATTTACTTTAATAATTTAACTTGATAGTTTAATAGTAAAAATAATTTAAATAATTAGCTGATTGTCTGATTAAATATTTTGATAAATTAACAACTTGATGATTCATATTTAATGGGATATAATAAATTGGAATTTTAGAATATTTAAGTAATGGAAATTTGCATGATAATTAATTTGACTTGATAACTGTTTGTGAAATATTAATTTGTGTTATTTGATTTGTTGTATGACTATAGTATAGTACATTGATTTAGTTTGCATGTATGATTTTGATTTAACCATGTTGTATGATTTAGATGAGTATTCTAAGGTTATAAAAAATATATGAACAATAAATATATATAATTAAAATCAAATAAATAAATGTGGATTATACCGATGATGACATTTTGAGGAAGTCAATTGAGACACCTTAGAAATGTCTAGGTGAGAGGATTCTTCCTTCAGTTGAGCCAAATTGATGGGATACTTTTGGGAGAATTTTCAATAAAATATAATTCATATTTATTTTAAGATTAAATAGAGATAAAATAAATGAAATGATAAAAATTAATTAGTAAAGACTAAAATTAAATGAGCATAAATAAAAACAATAGATAAATAAAAGGATAATAAATAAGAAATAAGAATTAGATTGAGAATTAGATTTTATAGAATAAATATGAATTATACCAAGGATGAAACTCCAAGAAAGTCAATTGAGACTCCTTGGAAATTTCTAGGTGAAAGAATTTTTCTTAAGTTGAGCCAAATTGATGGAATACTTTTGAAAGAATTTTTTTAATTAATTCATGTTTATTGATAAATAAAAATAAAAGTAAGATAAGATAGATGGATTAGATATAGATAAATAAAAATAAGCAAATAAAGACAAGTAAACAAATAAAGATAAATAAAATAAAATAAGATAAGACAAAATATCTAAATAATAAATAGAATAATAAGATAAATAAAAAAGGGTAAATATGAGTTATGCCGATGATGAAATTTCAAGAAAGTCAATTGAGACTCTTTGGAAATTTCTAGGTGAGGAGGTTCCTTTTGGGTCGAGCCAAATTGATGGGACACTTAAAAGTGAATTTTCAATAAAAACATAATTCATGTTTATTTCTTGCAAATAAAATAAATAATAATATAAAAATAATTAAAAAATTAGAAAATCTAAGAAATTTATAAAATGAATATGGAGTCAAAACTAGAGACAAAATTAGGAGAAAGTAGGAATCTCATAAAATATTAAAATCTATCCGACGATGGAGTTCAAGAAAGTCAATTGAGACTCCTTGAATATCTTGAGGTGAGAGGAATTTCTAAGGTTGGAGCCAAATTGATGGAAAAATCTTGGAAATTTCCCAATATATAAGTATATTGAAATTAATATGAACTTAAGGCAAACTATAAAGATAACCTAAAGCTAGTTGGTACCATCTTAGGATGGGCGTTGTGGGGGTGCTAATCCTTCCCCATACGTAAACGTACTCCCGATTCTAAGAATCTTTGAACGTAGACCATGCCTTATCTTTAGACAAGAATAGGTGACCAATCACACCTTAGGTTTGAATGGTTGGTGGCGACTCCTTGATATAAAGTCTAGCGGGTTAGGTCTTAGGACTTGACACGTTATGACAGCACTAGATTAGTATGTAAGTCCATGTGATTATCGAGTATGATCCAGGATTAGATATATATTTTGAAATACGTATAAATTGAAAAATGTGGAATTATCACTGGTTTAGATTCTTGAAAAACATGTGATGTATGATGATGTGAATTCTGGGAATTAAAGTTGGTTGTGTTAGGAAAGATTGAAATGTATTTTAATGCAGGTGATTTTACTGGAGAAAGTGATAAAATACAAGGGGGAGGTTTTCGACCTGTTTCCTTTGGATAAGTGAAAAAAAGGCTAAAATGATTAAAATTACTTTGAGAAGTATGACATAGCTAGAGAAATAATATTATCAAGACAGGATTTGATTTAGTTACTACACTAACACCGAATACAAACCGTAAGTAGAAAAGAAAAAAATTTTGGTTCGTAATTTTTCAAAAGTAATAAGATAAGTGTTAAGTGGACGTCATTGGCCATCGGGTCGTGACAGGTGAAATATGTGAACGGGTGTTTTATTGCTGTATGTGTTTTAAGTGATTGATTTCAATGGTAGAAATCAAATAATTTCCAAGTGTTGTTCACATGATTTAATAAATTATTTTGTTTAAACATGTGATATTTTATATGCAGTAAATATTTTAGTGAGTTTATATTAAAATAAATTTTTACTCCCTATAGTCACTCTAGGTTTTCGAGACAAGACAAGTATTTCAAAATACCTTCCATGCTCCATCTGGATTTCCCGACCGACTATAGTATCTCTCTCTTGTAAAGTGCCAATTTATAAATAGGAAACTAAAGGTTTTACTGCATGTAGTCTTCAAGGTATCAAAATTTGCATACAAATCTCTTATTAAGCTGTGGTTTTGCTCACTCCAATATTTTATCTCCCTAGATATTTTGCAGTGACCGGTTGAGTATATCATCCGAGGATTAGAGGATGCACACTGAGCACCACGAGGCAGCATTTATAGATCCCAGAGGTATATTTATTTTACATTATATGTTCAGACTTCTGATTTATGGTACTGCAGTGTTACATTAAATTAGGGGATGTAAGTATTAATTAAAATACAACTTGTAAATATTTATTTTCGTTAATTATATTAAATTACGAAAATCGTGTTTTCAGTGAATTAAATGTGGAAATTAAGATATCGCAGACAGCCCAACCTGTTCATGTGTGGTGAAAATGTGTAAAAAGTGTAAAATACTGTGTACTTGGGATGTGACATAAGGCAACTCTAACTTTCCTAGGAGGTTCTTGATTTCTCTTGATCTTCATTTCATAAGTAAGAAGAGATCCTATGAGTACTTCCAAGGATAGTGTATGGGGATTCTTTAACTCCTCAACAGCAGTAACTTTAGCTTCCCATGATTTGGCAAGCTATTTAGGATCTTCTTAACCATTTCAACATTAGAGTAAGTCTTAGCTAATGATTTGAGACTATTTATGATATCGGTGAACCTAAGAAACATGTCATTAATGGATTCTTCATTTTTCATTTTAAAGAGTTCATAATCTTGAGTGAGCATGCCTACCTTAGTCTCCTTAACTTGTGTTGTTCCCTCTTAAGTGATTGCTAACTTATCCCAAATTTGTTTTGCATTCTTACACAATGATACTTTATTATATTCATTAGGCCCTAGTGCACAAAAGAGTGTGTGTATTGTCTTAACATTCAATTGTGTCATTCTAAAATCATTTGTATCTCATTCATCTTATTTCTTGGGCACTTCCTCCCCAATAATTTTCTTAATTGGAACTGGGGAACCTTTTACAATAATTCTCCACACTTCATAACCATTGGCTTGAATGAACAACATCATTCTAGTCTTCTAATATGCATAATTCTCACCATTGAAGAGTGGTGGCCTAACTATAAAGTGCCTCTCTCCTACTATGGGTGTAGCTACACTGTTTTGAGCCATTTAGATCATTTATACTTTATGAAAATTACTCCAAATCAATCTCGAGCCCAAGCTCTGATGCCAATTGTTGGCTCTATCGAGAGGGGTAAATCCATTTTTGTCTAAATTTGATGTTTAAAGGCTTAACCAACAATAAAACAATTTATGCAATGAATTCACAATGCAATAAATAAAGAGTAAATAAGAAGAAGCAAACACAAGATTTATAGAGGTTCGACCAATTCTCTTGCCTATGTCCTCTCTCATTAATCCACTTATCAAGGTGTTGATTCAGCTCTTCTTTGAAATACAACACACACCACTTCAAGGTGTCTTGAGACCTCTTACACTTCCTTTTGTAGGCTTAAGAAGAAACCTCTATAACCAATCCCTTGTAAAGCTACCCAAACTCTCACAAGATAGCCTCACAAGATTACACTCCCCTTTTTGAATATAAAACTGAGTTTGAGATGGGTTGTGTACAATGCAAGATCTCTCAAAGATGGAAAAACACAAATGAAGTACAAAGAGTAAATTTTGAGCTTTGAAGTCTTTCTTGAAGCTTAGAGAAGATGATGAGTGCTTGTTCTGCCCTTTAATCTCATAAATGCTGGAATTTATAGTGCACCCAAGGTTGAGGACAATTGTTGGAGCATGAATGCATTTTTGCTCATTGAAACCCTCAAAATCTAGCCATTGGAATCAAATTTCGTGCCATAGGATTGATTCTTAGCTTGAAGGGATCAATCCTCTTAAGCTTTGTTGAGCTTTTGGAGCATTTTGCCTCCCTAGGATCGATCTTCTAAGGGTAGGAATCGATCCATCATGTCCTGATCAGCATGTTCCTACATTCTACCACTTAGGGATCAATCCCATGAAGGAGGGGATCGATCCTTTCATTCTAGACTTGACTTTTCTAGTACTTTTAAGTTACATTAAGTGTAGTCTTTGATCCCAAATCATTTTTCAAGTTTATGTAAATATTTCTTAACATATTCAAGTAAAAGTTTGATTCAAAACATTTATTAAGTAATTTTCTCAAAATTTTAATCAACTTGTTCAATGGAAAATTACTTAATCTCATGTTTTCCAAGTGCTTTGTAATAAAACATTTTCAATATATACTTGCACTTGATATTGTTGTAAAAAGCTTTATGCAAATTTACAAAAAAACACTAAGCATTTAATTGTGCTTAAGTTTTTGTCATTTCAAAATATCACGTTGTAAATTTAAAGCTAACAATATTCAATGATGGATCCCAAGAATATTAATTTAGAAAGGTTTTACTATATATATGTATGAGTGTGTGTGTGTGTGTGTGTGTGTGTGTGTGTGTGTGTGTGTGTGTGTGTGTGTGTGTGTGTGTGTGTGTATAATGAGATAACACTTAAGTGTAAAACTAATTTGGTTTTATATATTTTTATATTTTTATACGATTTATATCTTTTTAATTCGATCGTTGCGCTTTATGTTCTATTCATGTAGTCATGCAGTCAAATTTCAAGTTAATCAAAAATGTCTAGCTCTTTGTTTCGTAATAATGAAATTTCAACTATTAATATATTGAGAAAAAAATGATATTCTTGATTCAAATAATAGGAATATAAGTACAAGTAAATTGTTAAATCTAATAGTTGGTTTGCAAAATTATTAATCCTATATGAAATTATAAAAGTACGTAAAAGAATTTGTTTCACACTAGTGCAAGTAGATCTTTTATATATATAGGAGGGATTTACTTATATCAGTGTAAAACTAAATTTTTATATGATTTATATCTTTCCAATTTGATTATTGAATTTTATGTTCTATTAACTTAGATCATGCACACCAAATTTTAAGTTAATAAAAATTTCTAACTATTTTTCCATAATTATAAAATTTCAACCGTTAATATATTAAAAAAAACTATTCTCAATTAAAATGAGAGGAATATCGGATTGTGTGAGGACCATATTTTTCCAATATATTCCATAAGTAAAAGGTTATACAAATGAAAAGACAAAGGATAAATTATTAAGAAATTGAATAATTGGACTTATACAAAGAAAGTGGCATGTGGGCCCCACAAGACTTCTACAATCCCGATTGGGATGAAACTCCAGAGTCATGATATTTGGAGTGATATAATGAGCTGGGAGGAATATGCATTTTGAAATTCCTTCGTTTGTGCATGTTTTGAAAAACGTGCAATAAATTCGAAAATGACGATTACATCCATAGGCCAAGAAACTTTTTGTGAATAATGGTTAAACTGAGTTGACTTTTGATCAACTAACAATCGTAGATAAATCCTCGTGTGAGAAAGTCTTAGACCTTGTTGACTAATAGACATAATCACACAAAACTGTGAAATATTACGTGATTCAATGTTTAGGGCCATTTTGGTAATTTTGCCATTTTTACCCATCAAACCCTATCAAAGGCCTATCCAATGATTAGAGCATGTTAAATTAATATGTTTTATGATTAAATAAAATATTTTGACATTAGGTTGAATGTTTAAAACAAAGTCAGATCACGAAGGGCAAAATTAAAACTTTTGAGTAAGTATAAGGGCATTTTGGTCATTTCACATCAAGATATTTATTTTTAAAGACTTTTCTAGTCTTCTTCTTTATCTTGGCTGGCCGCCACCTTTCCACCATTCATTCTCACTCTAAAAGCATTGTGAAGAGAGAGAAAATCCTTAAAACCCTAATAAAAACTCACTAAAACCGAAAACTATTTTCATCAACCCTGTCTAGTTTTTAGAGCTCTACAATATACTACCAAAATCCAGCATAGAAGTGGCCAAATTCAAGGTGAATCCTGAAAACTCACCTACTAGATTCAATGGTTTAAGCTTGTATTTGAGCTTGATTTGAACTAAAACCATGAGAACTTACCCCCAAGGGTTTCGACCAAGTACAAATGTACACAAAAGTAGTGTTGTTCAATGTGAAAATAATGTAGAAGTAATGTAGAATAGGTGCAGAACATAGATTTAAGCTTAAATTGAAGAAAAGAGATGTGTAGGAAAGAGAGTACCATTCGGCCAAGTGAAAGGCATGGTGAAACCATACTTAATTCAATGTAATTTAGGTCTAAGAAAATTGTATAAATTAATAGAAGGCTAGTAGTGAAGTTAGAATAAAAAATGGAGGTGTTTTAACAATAGTTGCAGTGTTAGCACGAGTATGAAAGAGACCGGATTTGCAACTACAATAGGCAATGTAGTGGGTCTTAAGGAGTTAAATAATTGTTAGAACTTTAGTGTGATGAATTAACTATGTTGGTATGATGTTTTGCAGCCCGAAAGTGAGGTGTGAAATTACTTGTGCTAATAGGCTATTTGGCAAAATACAAGTGGTAAGGGATATGTATAAAGAACGTAGGAGATACTGAATATGATTTTAAAATCACTGCTTTGGAAATATAAATTGTGTTTGCATTGCAAGAGGTTTAGAACAATCGTGTCGTTATGCTACCAAAATTTCATAAAATGTTAATTTAGCACAGACTAAACTTTGGATTTGAAAATGTGTATGAAGTGGATTTTGTCATAGGTTTTGATTCTTGAAATATGTCTCATCGTTTCGTTGCATTGAAGTTTACATGATGATTTGATCTAGTTATGGCTTTGGTAGTTGATATTATTGATGTACGAATTTGAAACTTGGTTTTGACTAGATTTCTAATCGTTTTCTCACCTTTTAGGTTACTAGCATGTTTTAAAACATGTGTTTATACGTAAATAAAATATTTTGAACACTGGTTATTGTACCAAAAATATTTGCTAAATTTTTATACTTGAAATGAAATTATTATCTATTTTAATATTTATGAACTGACTCAAAGTGTATTTTATTGAAATCAATTTCTGCAAGTATTTCTAAATGTGATATGAACTATTTTAAGACTTTGCTCCCTGTAGTTGGCCTTCAGGTAATCTTGCAGTATTTTTGACTTCTGATTCTAAATAGCTGTTAGACCCTAAGCAAGTCTACAGCCACCTCGGAATCACCTGCTCAATGGTTCTATGGGGTGTTTCTGATTTTGAATGCTGTATTGACTTTGATCTGATCACCGCATCCACAGTTGTCACCTAATCCATGTAAATTGTGGGCTATTTATGACTATGGCCATATGTCTTCTATTCTCCCTTTATGGGATCTGGACTACATGATTTCTATTAGAATGTTGTCGTATCTCCACTGTTTTTGATTTATTTGAAATTATATGATTTCTGAACTTCTGATGTTTGAATTCTAAATTCTAAAATGACTATGATTATTTGGATTTTGAATGATTTATGAACCTCTCATATCTTAACTCTAAAATATGAAAATGGTTTAATACTGATAGTATGAATGTTATCTGAACTCTGAAATCCGCATGTTTTCTGACTGGTTTAAGATGATATGAATAGCGGTGAACTTTTGAAATCTGCATGGTTTTTTTATTGATTTAAGATATTTGCATTGTACGGATTTGACATGAATTTTGAATATTAAACTGTTATGATTATGATTTCGAGACGCACGAATTCCTTCTCTGATATATTTAGCAATCTACTCTATAGCCAAAGTGTTAAGAAAAGAGGATAAGTGAAGTGCTTTAAAGCATCTTTCTATACTCATCCCTAATCCTAATGAGCTATAGAGTTTTTCTTTCTCTAAATTTTCGTTTAAAACTATCATTTGGACTCTGACATATAGCAATCAATTTTAAGATACTTGCATATAGTTTACGGTGTCTGTATCTTTATGTATATTTCTTACTGGGCATAAAGCTCACCCTCCCTCTTTTTCCATTTGCAATAGTTTTGGTTTTTGAAGAAGATTTTGTGGGATTCCTTCAACGCTACTAGAGCGTACCTTGAAGGTATATCTACTACTATTATTTTGTATATTCAGACGTTATTGTAAAGTACTATAGTGTGTAAAAAAGGGATATAAACCGAATGAACGGATGTAGATTACACTATGAAAGATGTAAGAAAATATGTGTATGAACATTGTAGATTTCGATAAATATATAAATATTGATATGCTTGAGGTTGTTTATATACATTGATTTTGTAGTGAATGGTTCTGAATACGGTAAGTGGAAATAAGAACGTGTATTCGAGTGTGTTAAATGACTGAATTGAGACCAAATCTTAACGATAGATATTGATTTAGCTAATTAAGTTTTAGCTTAATATTGAATTAGCAAAATTGAGCACGGTCCAACCGAATGACTGAATTACAAAAAATTTGCTATGAAATTTCAAAAATTGGAGCGTGACAAATTGTCTAAAAAATTTACGTGCATGATATATACAAGTATGTTTTTAAATCTAATGGTTGGTTTGCAAAAATATTGATCCTACATGAAGGATCTGTTTGGTTCATTGAAAATGATTTTTGGAAAATGTTTTTGCATTTTCTTGTATTTGGTTGGCAAAAAATTGGTTGGTCAACGGAAAATTAGGCTTTTTTCGGAAATTGTCTTATGCTTCAAAAAAGGGGAAGACATTTTCCGAAAAATAGCAGTCTATGTCTAAAGTTATTTACCATGCTCATGAGTATTAATTCTACTAAGTTAGACATTAAATATGGTTTTTTTAAACTTTGATTTAGTTTAATCCTACATAAAATATTATTATATTAATAAAAATATTTTTATTTAATTAGATTAAAAATTTTATATATTAAAATATTAACATTGAAAATCTTTCAATATTTTAAATTTAAATATTATTTTTTATTTTATTAATCTTAAGTAGTTTTAATATTTCAATAATAAATAATATTATATTATTTTAATAATGAATACTAATTTAATAAATAATATTTATTATTTTAATAATAGATACTTTAAAAATTTATTAATATTTTAAATTAAGATATAATATTTTTATACTTTATTTACAGATATTTTATATTAATATTTTAATAATAAATATAAATAATAATACTTTTTTATGATTTTAATAATAAATACTTTTAGCATAAAATATAATTATTTTAATACTATAAATATTTTTAATATATTATTTAAAAAATATGCATATATTAAAATAGTAATATTATTTCAAATTTTTAAAAATATTAATATAAGTAATAATAAATAGTTTTCTTTTAAATGTTTAATAAAGTAATATTTTATTACCAACTATTATTTTCAAAATATAATTATTTTTAATATTAATAAATTAATTAATAAATAAGAAATAATTTTTAATATTTTATTAGTTATGTTAATATCATTTGAAAAAAGAAAATAAACTTTTCAAAAAACAACCAAACAATAGAAAATGTTTAGTTTTCTAAAAAATGTAAACATTTTCCATAAATCATTTTTCGAAAGTCATTTTCAGTAAACCAAACAAAGTCGAAGCTATAAAAAATATGTAAAACAATTTCTTTTTATGTTGGTGTAAGTGGATTCTTCTTATACATACATACATACATATATACATATATGAGTGTAAAATTAATTTAGATGTACACACTTTCATATCTTTTTATCCTATTTATATTTTTTAATTTAACTATTAAAATTTATATTCTATTCACGTAAATTATACATATCAAATTTCAAATTAATTAAAAATGTCTAACTATTTTCTCAATAATAATAAAATTTTAACAATTAATATATATAGAACAAATGTTTCATACATACATACATACATATGTACGTAGAGCTATTAGTGGGCCGGTCCGGGCCAGTTCTCATTGGTTCCGGCTCACTAACAGCTTAAACCGGTCTAAACCAGTTGTGAATAGGTCCGAGCCGAGCCGGCTCTCTTTATTTTAATTGCAAACTGGCCTGGTTCGTGGACCGGTTCGGTCCATTTTTTTTAATTTAAATTTTTTATTTTTTTAAAATTTATATTAATTTATTTTAATAAAAATAAATATATATTAATAAGTTTTTATAATTTAATCTAATAAAATTATTTTTATAATAAATAATGTTCATAGTTTAATTTAACAACAATTTATTATAAAGTTATTATAATTTATTTAATTAATGTAACAATAATATAAAAATAAATTACTATAAAATTATGTCATAAAACTATTGTTATAATAAAATAACGTTATATTATGAATATGATATTATAATAAAATTATTATGATAAAAAGAAAAATGAAATTTAGAGAAGAAAATGATGATATTATAAATATGGAATAAAAGAATTTAAGTAAATTTGAGAGAGTTTGAGTGATTATTGAGAGAGTTTGAGTGAGTATTAAGAGAATAAGAGTGGATGAGTATTTAGATTTGAGAGAAAATATGAAAGAAAATGTAAAGCAAAATGAAAGGAAATGAATTTGTATTTATAGAGGAAAAATGAAAATTTAAAATAATTAAAAATTTTCAAAAAAATAAATAAAAAAAAGAGGGAGGGAGCGACGCTCCTTCCCTTACAGAGTTGATGGGCAACAACCATTAGGCCCTTGCCCATCAACACATGCAGTAGCCTTTGCAGGCTACTGCTTGTGTGCATGCAGCCTGCCATTGCGCATGCTTTTTATTTTTATTTTTTTAATTTTTGTTGAACCGAACCGGTTCAACCTAAACCGATCCGGTTCGTAACCAGGCTCGAATATTCCAGGCCCTTAACGAGCCCGGTTCGAACCCGACATTAGCCAGGTTCGATTATCGGGCCGAATTAACTCGATACGATTTCGAACCGGGTCAGGCCAACCCGGCCCGATAATCACCTCTATATGTACATACGTACATACATACATACATACATACATATAAAGAGAGATAAAGTTATCTCAGTGTAAAACAAATTGTTTTATACATTTTGTGTAACTTCATGTAGAATTAATATTTTTGCAAACTAACTGTTACATTTAACATCATGTAGATGGCTCATTTTATCCAGACTTAGTTTAGTGCTTACTATGAGTTCAGATCAAATTTTCAAATAACCTCAATTTCCTTAACCTTAATCTAGCTACTTTGTGCTCTTGAGATAATTAAATTATTGTCACGTCCCATAATATACAATAAATATCGTATTTCGCACACACAATAGTAATTAGTTGGGCTGTCTGTGATATCTTTATCACTATTCACTTTCACTTGTAACAGAAAATATATTTGTAAATAGTATTCATATTTATTTATAATCAATATTTACATAATTGTACCCTTTATTTACATCCCCTGTATACAATTATACATTTGTAGTACTGTACAAAATAAGTCTGAACATATAAAAGTAAATAAAAATATACCTCCGAAACCTGATCAAAGCTGCCTCGAGGAACGATAGCACAACCAAAATCAGTGAAACAGTATATATGCGATCACTACAAATAATCTGTGAAGTTAAAAATAAGAGGTGAGCTAACGTGCTCAGTAAAAGAATCGTATGTAAAGATTAATACTATGAAATCTATATGCCAAAACACTTATTTCCTAATAGATTACTAAGGTACAATGCGAGAAGGATATTATAGTTTGTTAGAAAACCGGATGGAGTATGGAAAGTATTTTAAAATACCTGTCGTGTCCTGGCTCCTATAAGCGATTATAGGGAGCGATTAGTTGAATTTGATATTAAAACAATATAAAATGCAATTGAAAATCACATAGCAAAATAATTTAATAAATAAATAAATATTTTAATTCAATAATAATATTCAAGTCAATATCAATAAACTTAGTACGTTAAACGGTTTAGTAAACAGAATGTAAAAGTACGATATCAGTAAACAACTCAGTACTAGCCAACAGTTCAGTAAAAATAGTACAATAAACAGTAATCGTATAGTGGAGACCAAGCAACACCTAAGGTATATCATGCTATGATAATATCCCAAAATGGAAAAAATCAATAAACATGAGAGACATATGGCCATAGTCTATAAGGTCCACAGTGTGCACTAATTAGGTGACAACTGGGACGCTGATAATAAGATCAGTATCTATCAGCAACAGTACAATAACAGTAACAAGTGACACGTGAACATGATATGGGGCCTAACAGTCTCAAAACAATGTATATCCAGTAGAAACACCATTTTTGAAATCAATTTTACTAATAATATCTTCAATCAGTCCATAAATAAATATATTAAAAATATCTATTCAATTTATGAATAAAAATTTATAAAATATTCACCTTTTAATTATCTTTTCGGAAAGTATTCTATTTATCTGTAGAACATTTATAAGCATGTGTTGGTACCTTTATGTAATTAAAATTCATTAACATGAAAATTTAAATATTGTATTTCGGTAAATGATAAAATAATGCAGTTTTATCAAATCTCATGAGAATCACTAGAAATTCTATTTACTTGCATCACTTAAAAATATTAGCATTAATTTCTAAGAATTTTTTTATAAATTTTGGCAGAATAACAGTTGTTTCTAACCTAACTCTCCTGCACTGAAAACATAATTTATAAACCAGCCAGTATCCACAATTTCACCAATTCCAAAGCAATAAATTTCCAAATCACTTCTTAAAATTTATTTGATATAAATCATGCAGTCACAATATCCCTACAGCTCACACACTCATCCCTTACCTGTCTACTCCAAGCAATATTATCGATAGCACCACACGTGAATCAGCACTCCCGGGCTACAAAACATTACACCAATCACCACTATTCACCATAATTCAATTTTTTATAATTTTTTCTTCATTAAATTCTACCACATTATCAGAAGAAATTATTAACCCAGTCTAAATTACACTGGTAGTAAAACACAACTTCATCTACATAACTCCGAGTTTAATTCCGACTTCACCAACAGTCTCCTTATAATTTCTACAGTCTGATGGCACCTTAAACTCATCAAATGAAGCACAAGAACCCCTTCCCCTTGCCATGGCTAGATACACACTATGGCTAATTTCATGGAATTTCAATAATTCAACCTTAGTTTCATGCTTTTCATACTTATTCTCTCATTTGGCACCATTTTTAAGCATCAAGCAACATGAGAGCATGATGATTCAATAATGGCCGAATACCCTAGGGAAGGAATTAATGAGATTTAATCCAAACTAAAGCTAAATTCATGCTTAGTGAGCTTAAATTTATCATTTCTTACCATTAAAACTTAAGGAATCCAAATGTATAGGAAAAGCTTACCTTGGTCGAATATGATGGACTCCCTTTTCACTTGATTTTGTTCACTTTACAATGATCTATGGCTATGGGCTTGTAGAGGATGAAGAATAGAATAAGTTTGTAGAAGAAATTTTCTTGATTTAATGTAGTTTAGATAGTGTTTTGGTTGAGTTTTTGTTTTAGTTAATCTTTGGCTATGGAGGCATGAACGTGAGGTTGAAGATGAGATGGAAAAGTGGCCAGCTGCAGCTTGGAGAATTACTTAGAAGCTTCATTAAAAAGGTAAAATGACCATTTTGCCCTTGGTTATAAAGATTTTGGACAAAATTGCCCTAACCTTCCGTAATTTTTCTAACTATGCAATTAAACTCCGAAAATTCATATTTCATCATTAAATATTGTTATTAGACCTATTTTAATGAATAAAGGTGGTTTGATTGGGGTTTGACCTACCATAAAAGTGAAATTGAGAAAATACCCCTATCGGGCCAATCGCATAAAATTCTCATTTAACCACCGATTTGCTCTATCTATTGACATAGCCTAGGACTTATTTTCATGTAGAATATCATGCTTCAGTTAGTGGATCAAAATTCCATTTAGTTTGACCAAAATTTACAAAAATTTATTTGGGCTATGTCCTTAATCGTCATTTTCTAATTTGTTGGCATGCTTCTCAAAAATGATCTAAATAAAGGATTTTAAGTTTTGGATTCTTATCGTAGGCTTATTGGACTCTCTGAATAACATCTGTCCATTCTCACGTCCATCCAGGCATTGTAGAGCCTGTGGTGCCCACTTGACTATATTAGGTCATACCTGCGAAATACACAGGAAATGAACAATGGTGAGTATCCCTACATGTACAACAATACTTGAATACATAGCTCTCACATTCTCCCCACTTTTAGAAATTCAGTCCTCCAAATTTAATCGGACCATTCAATGGAATAGCTCTGGGTACTTTTCTCGCATTAGACTTTCTAATTCTCATGTAGTCTCCTCCTTTGAGTGGTATTGCCAAAGCACTTTTACTAGTGGGATCATCTTAGACCGTAGTACTTTTATCTTTCCGATCCAGAATCTGAATCAGTCTCTTAACATAACTCATATCTTCTCTGATCTCCAATGGTTCGTACTGAATTACGTGAGAAGGATTTGGATGGTACTTCCTCAACATCGACACGTGGAAGATGTTATGCACTCCAAATAACTCTAGAGGTAATGCTAATCGATAGGCAACATCTCCCACATGATCTAAGATCTCGAATGGTCCAATATATCGAGGATTGAGTTTTCCCTTTTTACCGAATCTCATAATACCCTTCAATGGTGAGACCTTCAAAAACACAGAATCTCCTACTAAATACTCCAGTGGTCGGCGTCTCGTATCTGCATAACTCTTCTAACGACTCTAGGCTGTCTTCAGCCTCTCACAGATAAGTTGTACATCTTAGGAAGCTTACTCTACCAAATCGGGAGCTAACAATTTTCGATCACCCATTTATTCCCATACAACTGGTGATCTACATCTCCTGCCATATAACGCCTCATATGGTGCCATGCCGATACTGGCATGATAGCTGTTATTATAGGCAAACTCCGCCAGTGGTAAGTGGTCGTCCCAAGAGCCTTTAAAATCTAGTGCACATGCTCTTAACATATCCTCGAGCATTTGGATGGTATGCTCGAACTGCCAGTCAGTCTATGAATAAAAATCGGTGCTGAAGTTCAACCAGGATCCCATTACCTCCTGAAACCTCTCCCAAAAATCTGAAGTTAACTGGGAATCCCTATCCGATGTAATGCTTACTAGAATACCATGTAATCTTACTATCTCCCAAACATACAAATCAACTAAGGCACTGAGAGAATCTGCAGATCTCATGGCAAGAAAGTGAGCGAACTTCATCAACTGATCAACAATCACCCATATTCCATCATGATTCCTCCGGGTCCTTGGCAAACCCATAATGAAGTCCATAGCAATATGCTTTCACTTCCACATTAGAATTGGTATAGGCTATAGTAAACCTGTAAGCTTCTAGTGCTCAATCTTCGTCTGTTAGCATGTGAGACATCTAGCAACGAACTTCGAGATGTCTCGTTTCATCTTAGGCCACCAATACACTCTCCTTAGACTATGGTACATCTTAGTACTGTTTGGATGCAGAGTATATTTGGAAGTGTGGGCCTTTGTCAAAATCAGATGCTTAAGCTGCTGGTCATCAAGAATGCAGATCCTGTCTCTGAACCTTAGTATCTCATCGATGCCAATCTCATAATCTGACTATACACCCATTTGAACCTGACTGGCAACCTCTATACAGTAGGCCAATCATCTGAGCATCCCTAATCTATCCATTAGATTCGACTCAATCCAAAAACTAGCTGTAAAACCATATCTCTCAAAGGAAATCACATTAAGACTGAGGCTTGAGAATTGCTCTAATAAGTCATATTCCCAGACCATCATATACAATACCATCTCGATATACTTTCAGCTCAAAGCATCTGCCACCATGTTCCCTTTCCCCAGGTGGTAAAGGATCTCGCAATCATAATCCTTCAACAGCTCCATTCATCTGCGCTATCTCATTTCAACTCCCACTGCGAGAATAAGTATTTCAGACTCTTATGGTCTGTATATATCTGGAACTTCTCCTCGTAAAGATAATGTCGCCAAATCTTCAATGCAAACACCACTACAGCTAATTCCAACTCATGCGTCGGATAATTCTTCTCATGCTCTTTTAGCTGCCTGGAACCATAAGCAATTACCCGATCATTCTGCATCAGAACACATCCCAATCCCAATGAGGACGCATCACTGTAGACTATAAAACCTCCGGATCAACTGGGAAGGGCTAGAACAGGAGCAGTAGTCAATCTCCTCTTCAACTCCTGGAAGCTACGCTCATATGCATCTGTCCATTCGAACTTAACATCCTTACATGTGAGTCGTGTCAATGGAGCAGCTAGTCTCGAAACCCCTCAACGAACAGGTGGTAATTATCGGCTAGACCCAGAAAACTCCGGACCTCTGTCACTGTTTTAGGCCTCTCCCATTGCACAATGGCCTCTATCTTCGATGAATCTATTGACACCTCGTCCTTCAACGCAACATGTCCCAAGAATGTGATGTGATCTAGCCAGAATTTAGACTTAATGAACTTTGCATATAACTTTCGATCTCTAAGGGTCTACAAGACTATATAGAGATGCTGCTCGTGCTCTTCTGATGACTTAGAATATACTAGTATATCATCAATAAATACTATCATGAACTTATCCAGATAGGGTTTAAACACCTCATTCATCAAACCCATGAAAGCTGCAGGGGCATTCGTCAATCTGAATGGCATCACCATAACTCGTAATGTCCATAGCGAGTCCTAAATGTCGTCTTAGGGACATCAACCTCCCAAATCTTCAACTAATGATACCCTGATAGGAGATCTATCTTCAAGAACACCTGTGCACTCTTGAACTAATCGAACAGATCATCAATCCGGGGCAGGAGATACTTATTCTTGATGGTAACTCTGTTAAGTAGCCGATAATCAATACATAATCTCAAGCTACCATCCTTCTTCCGAATGAATATTACTGGAACACCCCACAGAGACACACTGGACCGAATAAAACCCTTATCCAGTAACTCCTGGAGCTAGTTTTTAAGCTCCTCCAACTCCACCAATGCCATCCGATAAGGGGGCTTAGATATGGGCTTTGTACCAGGTACCAAGTCGATGGTGAACTCGATCTCCCGATCCGATGGTAACCCTGGTAAATCATCCGAAAATACATCTAGGAAATCCCTGACGACGAGAATCTCTAACAGCTCCAAACGTTTCTTTTCTACGTCCTCCACATATGCGATGTAACCTTCAATCACATCACAAATACACTCAAACAATTTTAGTAATAGTATTTCACTTTTATTACTTATGTAATAATGCTACAGTATATCTTTCGAGATAAGAGAAGGTGATAAATTTAGTATAACAGTCTAGACTCACATAACTTGCAACTAACCAATCCATTCCTAGGATTACATCAAAATCAAACATATTCAACAAAATTAGGTTAGCTATCGTTTCCTTCTCTCTTACTGTCACTTTATAATTTCTGTATACTACATCAATCACTTGTGTTTCTCTAAAGGGCGTATTAATCTACAAAGGGTACCCTAAGGGTTTAGGTTCTACAGGTATCTTACTAGCACAAGTAGGTGACAAAAAGGAATATGTAGAACCAGGATCAAATAAAGTAAGCACCAAAATATCAAAAATATAAATCTTACCATTGATCACATTCGTAGAAGCATCAGTAGCCTCCTGGTCTAGTGCAAACACCCGACCCTGCTTCACAACCTCCTTGCCTTTCTTTGCTACTATAGCACGTCTCAACTGTGAGGGTGTCACCTTCTCTGTCTGAGTCTCAGTCTATGCCGGGGCCATTGGAGTTGGTACCATGGCTGGAGCTGTAGATGTAGTGACCTCCTTCAATATCGGGTAATCTGTCACCAAGTACCCTGTCTGTCCACATCTAAAACACGCCCTGAAAAGAATATAATAAGGACGAGTACCGTACGACCTCCCACACAATGTACACCTAGCCGCAATATCCCTCTGAGTACTATTAGGGCTAGTAGTAAAGGCAATAGTAGCAGATCTAACTGATCGCCCCTCAGAAATCTGGACAGCCGATGTCCTAGCCCTCTTAGGCTGCTATCTACCAGATTTGTCCTCTGGACCCTTCTTCGCCTTCTCATTTCCTTTGCCTTTAGCCTTTGAACTCGAATATACATGAAATTGCTCGTAATTCCTCTCGCACACCTATGCCCATCTAACAGCCTCATCACACGTTCTGATATCAAGAGGGACTAACCGGGTCCTGATAGCAGGTTTCAGTCCAGCCATAAACCTATCAATCTTGTATTCCTCACTGGTCTTAGTCTGAGGATCAAATCGGTTGAGGGTAGTGACATAGACTTGTATTGATCAACCGTTATACTCCCCTGAGTCAGTTCTAAAAACTCCTACTGCAATTTCTTTTTAAGCTATATGGGGAATATACAGTCTATAGAAAGCCTCCAAGAACACCATCCAGGTCACTAAAGGATGCCGGGCTAAAAAAATAGTCTGTGTCGATTTCCACCAGTGCTCTGCATCATCTGTCAACTAGAACACTACCAAGCCTACCTTCTCGGTCTCCTAGCACCCTATATGCTTAAACAACTTCTCTATAACATTAACCCACTGCTCGGCCACCAGTGGATCCTTATCCCCCTTAAATTTCAAAAGATCCAACTTCTTAAACTGCCGCACTAAGGTAACATCGCAATAGGACTCAATATCTGATGGCTGCAACTGTACTGGTGGCTGCGGTGTTGTTGGTGGCTGGGGCTTTGGACGTGGCTCGGGAGATGGCTGTGCAGGTGTAGGCTGAGGTAGGGGTGGTGCTACTGGAGCTGCTACTACTCTTTCTCTCTCTGCTCAATCAATAGCTCGATTGGCATTATACATAGCAATGAAATCTCCTAACATCCGTTCCACCCTTGTGATTCTCGTATTAGGGCTCTCGGCTGTGGAGGGAGTGCAGGTTCAAGGGCAGGTTTCGGTACTGACTTTGGAATAGGCTCCTCCCTACCGTGGCCTTTACCTCAATGAGTACCCCTACGTCCACTCATTTCTGCACAGCACAGACATTCAAATCAATTTTCAATTACTTAAATCATTTATACATTTAGACTGTACAGTACTACAAGGGATGTATTCCTATTCTGATATAAAGACACTGACAGACATCAGACCAACCTTGCTATGATACCAATTAAACTGCCACATCTCGTAATATACAGTAAATATTGTATTTAACACACACAACAGTAATCGATTGGGTTGTCTGTGATGTCTTTATCACTGTTCACTTTCATTTGTAATAGTAAATATATTTGTAAATAATATTCATATTTATTTATAATCAATATTTACATAACTGTACCATTTATTTATATCTCCTATACATAATTATACATTTGTAGTACTATACAAAATAAGTCTAAACATATAAAAGTAAATAAAAATATACCTCCAGAACCTAATCAAATCTGCCTCGGGGAACGATAGCACAACCAAAATCAGTGGAACAGTATATATGCGATCACTGCAAATAATCTGTGAAGTGAAAAATAAGGGGTGAGCTAACGCGCTCAGTAAGAGAATCGTATGTAAAGATTAATACTATAAAATCTATATGCCAAAACATTTATTTCCTAATAGATCACTAAGGTATAATATGAGAAGGATACTACAGTCAGCTAGAAAACCGGATGAAGTATGAGAGGTATTTTAGAATACATGTCATATCCCGGCTTCTAGAAGCAATTATAGGGAGTAATTAATTGAATTTGATATTAAAACAATATAAAATGCTATTGAAAATCACGTAGCAAAATAATTTAATAAATAAATAAAAATTTTAATTCAGTAATAATATTGAAGTCAATATCAATAAACTTAGTACGATAAACGGTTCAGTAAACAGGATGTAAAAGTACGATATCAATAAACAACTCAGTACCAACCAATAGTTCAGTAAAAACAGTACAATAAACAGTAAATGTATAATGGAGACCAGGCAACACCCAAGGTATATCATGCTATAATAATATCCCGAAATGGGAAAAATCAATAAACACGTGAGACATATGGCCATAGTATATGGGGTCCACAATGTGTACTGATCCGGTGACAACTGGGACACTGAAAATAAAATCAGTATTTATCAGCAACAATATAGTAACAATAACACATGACACTTGAGTATGATACAAGGCCTAACAGTCTCAAAACAATGTACATCCAGTAGAAACGCCATTTGTAAAATCAATTTTACTGATAATATCTTCAATCAGTCCATAAATAAATATATTGAAAATATATATTCAATTTATGAATAAAAATTCATAAAATATTCACTTTTTAATATTCTTTTCGAAAAACATTCTATTTATCTGTACAGCATTTATAAGCATGTGTTGGTACATTTACGTAATTAAAATTCATTAACATGAATATTTAAACATTGTATTTCGGTAAATGATAAAATAATGCAATTTTATCAAATCTCATGAGAATCATTTTAAATTCTATTTATTTCTATCACTTAAAAATATTAGCCTTAATTTCTAAGAATTTTTATAAATTTTGGGTAGAATAACAACTGTTTCTAACCTAGCCCTTCTACATTGAAAACACAATTTATAAACTAGCTAGTATCCACAATTTCACCAATTCCAAAGAAATAAATTTCCAAATCACTTCCTAAAATTATTTGATATAAATCATGCAGTCACAGTATCCCTACAGCTCACACACTCATCCTTCACCTGTCTACTCCAGTCAATATTATCAATAGCACCACATGTGAATCAGCACTCTCGAGCTGCAAAACATTACACCAATCATCATTATTCACCATAATTCAATTTTTTTATAATTTTTCCTTCATTAAATTCTACCACATTATCAGCAGAAATTATAACCCAGTCTAAATTACACCGACAGTAAAACACAACTTCTTCTACATAACTCTGATTTTAATTTCGACTTCACCAACAGTCTCCTTATAATTCTTACAGTTTGATGGCACCCTAAACTCATCAAATGAACTGCAAGAACCCCTTCCCCTTGCCATGGTCGAATACACACTATGGCTAATTTCATGGATTTCAACAGTTCAACCTTTGTTTCATGCTTTTTCATACTTATTCTCTCATTTGGCACCATTTTTAACCATCAAGCAACATGAGAGCATAATGATTCAACAATGGCCGAAAACCCTAGGGAAGGAATTAATGAGATTTAATCCAAACTAAAGCTAAATTCATGCTTAGGGAGCTTAAATGTATCATTTCTTACCATTAAAACTTAAGGATCCAAATGTATAGAAAAGGCTTACCTTGGCCAAATATAATGGACTCCCTTTTCTCTTGATTTTGTTCACTTTATAATGATCTATGGATATGGGCTTGTAGAGGATGAAGAATAGAATAAGTTTGTAGAAAAAGTTTTCTTGATTTAATGTAGTTTAGATAGTGTTTTGGTTGAGTTTTTGTTTTAGTTAAGCTTTGGCTATGGAGGCATGAATGTGAGGCTGAAGATGAGATGGAAAGGTGGTCGGATGCAGCTTGGAGAATTACTTAGAAGCTTCTTTAAAAAGGTAAAATGACCATTATGCCCTTGGTTATAAAGATTTTGGACAAAATTGTCCTTTAACCTTCCGTAATTTTTCTAACTATGCAAATAAACTTTGAAAATTCATATTTCATCATTAAATATTATTATTAGACCTATTTTAATAAATAAAGGTGGTTTGGTTTGGGCTTGACCTATCATAAAAGTGAAATTACGAAAATACCACTATCAGGACAATCACGTAAAATTCTAATTTAACCACTGATTCGATCTATCTATTGACATAGTCTAGGATTTATTTTCATGTAAAATATCATGCTTCACTTAGTGAATCAAAATTCCATTTAGTTTGACCACAATTTACAAAAATTCATCTAGGCTATGTCATTAATCGTTATTTTCTAATTTATTGGCACGCTTCTGAAAAATGATCTAAATAAAGGATTTTAAGTTCCGGATTCTTACCGTAGGCTTATTGGACTCCCTGAATAAGTTATGTCAGATCTCACATCCATCCGAGCACTGTAGAGCTTGTGGGGCCTACCTAACTGTATTAAGTCATACATGCCAAATACACAGGAAATGAACAGTGGTAAGTATCCCTATATGTACAACAATACCTAAATACATGGCTCTCATAATTATCAATTAATTGAAATATCAATTTATCGTGTAGGATGTGGAAGTGTGCAAGACTTATAGAAGGCTACATTTGTCCTAGAAGCTTAGTGAGTATAAGAATGCTCGATATTTAGTAAGACAATTTAACTTTTCGTAATTAAAATATCTAAGTAGTTATTTTAAATAAATTGAATTGAGGAAGCGTGATTAGGGTTATTGACACATTAAAGATTATAACGCTAAGACAGAAAATATATTAAATTAAAATTAATATTTAATTATAGCCTAGTAAATGAAGTAAATTAAAATACCTAGGCTAAATAAAGTAAATTAAGGTCTTGTTATTATATCACATGGTGGAAATACTATATGATCAAATTAAAGTGGAATATATGTACATATACACACACATAAACTTTGTAATATATTGTCACGATCCGGTTACCGAAAATCAAAACTAACTTTTTTTTTTAATTATAGTTGGTTGGGTTATTTTTTGTGTCCTCTCTCAAATCTATCATTCATCAACTATTTATATTCCATATTTATTCGACCAATTCATTCTTTATGATATTAAACATAAAATTTCGACTTCAATTTCATATATATGAAATTCCTCAAATTTGCATTCAATATACTACAATTCAGTTTACATGCCATACATGATAATATACACAAAATAGTATTGTACATAGGTAGTCCGAACATATAAAGGTAAAACAATATACCTCTAGGTGCTCGAGTAACCTCCCAAGGGATACTGTTGTCAAAAACCTCTGTGCAGAGACAAAAACTATTGCAGGTAATTTGAGAGGAAAATTAAGGGGTGAGCTTACAACTAATAAGAAATATATATAAAAGAGCTGATACTATGCATATCCATATGCGTGTATCTTAAAACATGCTCTTACACTCAAGATCAATAACAATGCAGCATTTGGGCACTCTATTGAAAAAGATACTATAATTGATTAGATAACCAAGCTGAGTATGGAAGAATGCTTTGAAACATGTCACTTGTCCCGATCTCTAATTTCGACTATATGGAGTTTATCGAAAATTTCTTTGATCACACAGTTCAGTAGACACTAGAAAAACAGCACAGTAAACAGTTTTCAATAGACAGTATAAAAATCAGTCTAATAAAGCAATTCAATAAACTCTCTATAAACAGTATAGAAATCATTCCAATAAAACATATTCAGTAAATACTAGGAAATCAGTACAGTAAACTATACAATGGAGACCAGGCAACACCCAATAGAATCATGCAATATAAGTATCCCAAAAGGGAATAATCGTAAGACATATGGATATAGTCAAAAAAGGTCCACAAAGTACACGGGTTAGGTGATAGTTGTGAGTGCTGAAGATGTGACCAAGGTCAATCAGCAATAGTATACACACACTCAGTATAGCTTGATATACTCGAGGGCTACTATGGGGCCAACAGTCTCAAAACAGTTCATAAATCACATCTAAGGTCAATTCATAAATCTTTAAAAGCAATGACAATTGTAGTTGAACTATTAAAATTCACCATATATTCTCAATTTAGCAAACGATGTTCAAAATATTTTATTTACGTATAAGAGTCACACTGAAACTTTGTGTACATTGAAGAACATGAAAATCATTAAAAATCCATTCGCAAATTGAGTTACAAATCTAAGCATACTTAAAGGTCTACATGGAACCTTGACCTAATCTCACCTTTATTTTATTTCCTCTTGTAAAAATAATACCAAATGGTGATTTTAGGGTTTTACATTTGATTTAAGAAATTTCAACAGCATAACTGTATTACCAATCCTAACCATTAGCACTGTCAAAATGGGTCGACCCTAACGGGCCAGGCCATAAATGGGCAAGGACAAAAAGCCTTTTTGATTAAATGGGCATAAAAATGCAAGCCCATATCCGGCCCTAAGGGCTAACAAGCTTAAACGGGCCGGCCCGTATAAGAAATTAAAAAAAATAAATTTTATATGAAAATCTCATTTTTAGTAAATAAATAAAGTAAATTTTGAAATAAATATTAAACAAACATCAAATAAATTCACATCAAATCCATCAAGTTGTCAACATCATTTAAACATTACATATTAATTGTTTAACAAGCATAATATAAATTGTTTTAACAAACCTAGATACTGAAAAACATGTCTCAACAATATTAAAAATAAAAAGCATGATAAATAGATCCATGTCCATCCATCTCCTTCATAGTGTCAATCACATTCAATCAATTTTTTTTCAACTTTGCCATTTATAAATATAAATAAAGAACAATATAAGAACTCATAAGAATTAAACTTATGAATTGATTAAAAATTGTCAACTAATTAATAATATTACTTTCAAAACCAAGAATTCAATTTCGGATGCAAATGAAAGTTTTCACGTTCTCATGATTTAGAGAACTTCAATACTTATTTAAAACACAAGAACCAATACTAAAAAAAAACTCTCTGATGCTATTGTTGTTATTGGAATGCTCAAGATATCACAAGCTATACTTGCAAGCTTTGAAAATCTTAGTTTATGATCTTTCTACCATTGCAGCACATTTAAATTTTTAATCATGCGACCCATAATCTTTAACTCTTCCAAATAAAGATCTAATTGAGATTTTGGTTCTTTCACTTGAATAGTTTCAAATCTTTTAAAAGCCTATATCCTTGGACATTTCAAAATAAATTAATTGTCATTACAAAAGAGAATTTAAAATAAAGTATAAACTTAAAAAATAAAAATGAACTTACATCATTTAAAGCAAATGTACTCTTCCCCTTCCAACTAGCATGTGTAAGAGGTTGTGAGTCATTAGGTTGGTTTGAAGTAAATTAGTAATACTAAATAGTATTAATTTTATATATTTTACTGTGATTAAAGTTTTACATATAAATAATTAAAATAAAATATAAAATTTTAATATAATTAAAAATATTAAAAAATTAAACAGGCGCCCATTTAAGCATAGGCTAAATCCATTTAGGCCCGGACCTAAATAGGCCGGGCCAAAAAGCCCTCTTTCTTAAATGGGCTACAAAAATGAAGTTCAAGCCCTGAATAAATGGGTCGGGCCGGTCCAACAAGCCTTGGCCCATTTTGACAGTGCTACTAACCATCCTGCATGAAAACACAATTTAATATCTACAATTTCAGTGTTCCAATTTCAATCCAAATCACAATATTTAATCTCATAAAAGTCCTATTTTATCATTTTAATGCATCACAGTATGCCTACGCCTCTTATAGATAACTCTTACTACTTGGATTACGTTATGTTGCCCGATAGCACCAATATGTACTCCTCACTTTCAAGCTACAAAATATCATACAAACACTATTAATTTACCACACTTCAGTTATAACAATTATATATCTCCTTGAGATCTATTACATTGCCTATTGCAGCTGTAAATATGATCTACTTCATACCAGTGTTTACACTGTAACTACCGTCAAAACACATCTTTTTTCGGTTCTGACTTCACCAACAGTCTTGTAATAATTTATACATTATTCTAAGACCCAAATTGCATTGAATTGAGCATGGTTTCACCATGCCCTTCACTTGGCTGAAACTACTTCTCATGCCTACACACTTCATTCTTCAACTTAAGCTTAAATTCATGATCTACACATTGTCTACATTAATTCTACATCATTTTTACATTGAACAACATCATATTTATGCATGGTTGTGCTTGGTCTAAACCCTAAGGGAAGGATTCTCACGGTTTCAATTCAATTCAAGCTTAAATACATGCTTAAACACCTTAAACACATCACAAACACCATTAAAACACCAAGAATTATGCTTTCTCTCACTTCATTAGCCTTGGCCAAAACCTCAAGGGCTTGATTCACTATGGAAATGGCCACTCCAATGCTTGGTTTGACAATATGTTGTAGAAGGAAGGGAGATGAGCAAGTTTGATTAAGGTAGTTTTCAGTTTTACAGTGTTTTTTCTAGGGTTTTAGTGACTTTCTATCTGTAAATGAAGCTTTGTTAATGGAGGAGTGAGAAGAGGATGATAATGGATGGCAATGGAAGAGAAGAAGACTAGAAATCTCTTTTAAATTAATATCTTATGTGACAATTTACCAAAATGCCCTTATACTTTTCAAAAATCCCTATTTTGCCCACTACGATTTAATTGCTATTTAAACATTCAGTCTAACCTCCAAAATATTTTATTCACTCATAAAATATATCTATTTAACTTATTCTAATTATTGATTAGGCTTTTGGTAAGGTTTGTGTAGTCATAAGGGCGAAAATATTAAAATAGCCCTAATTGTCCAATCGCATAGTTTTTTAACTATTGTGTGATTCAGTCTATCAGTTAAAATGGTGTGAGACTTCTTCACAAAAGAATTCATATAGGACTATCAGTCGGTCAAAAGTCAATTTAGTTTGACCGTTATTCACGAAAGTTTTCGCGGTCTATGGACTTAATCGTCATTTTCGAAATTGTTGCACACTTTTCAAAACATGCATAAACAGATGAGTTTGAGGTGTAGATTCTTATCATCTCCATATTTCACTCTAAATGTTTGTTCTATCAAATTTCGTCCTCATCGGGGTAGTAGAATTCCAGTAGAGCCCACAGTTCAATTCTCCTTTATACTTACTAAACATAAGGCATATAAACAGTTATGAGATATCGTATTTTCCTAACTTCCTTAACAATATATAAAGGTACTAGAAAATGTGACTCTCACATATATTGTACAGCAAATGAAATAAAGAAATTAAAGGAAATTAAAATGTGAAAATCGTGTGCTGTTATTAGTGTAATTAATACTTTAATTAATTAAACAAAACAAGAGAAATGTGTAGTATGCATGTTAAGGAAATGGGAACACACGGCATTGTATATAAAAAAAGGAAGTTAAAATATAAACACATGTAAAGTGAGTGAGTTGATAACTATAACATGCCTTGTAATTAATGGAATGGAAGAGAGATTAAAACCAAAAACGTGAGCTGCATTTGCTAACCTTTAAACAAAAATAAAACAAGTGTGGATTTTGAATAGCACGGGTGTAGAGCTCATGGCATGAGTATGTATGCGCAAGTGCATGTACGAAGGAACAAAACAACGGTATCATCTATGCCCTAACAATTTATTTAAAACCATATATAAAAAATGTACAAAATGGAGTAACATGTTTAAAGCATGAAAGAAAACAAAATTATTTAAAATTAAATATCAATTAAGACCATTAAATCAAAACTTAAGATAACACATGATTACTCTCAAAAGTCCTCAGTAGAGTCGCTAAGCTATCATAATGATTTCATCCGTAGACTCGATCACTAGCCAAGTTTGAAAACAACATATGGAGTTGCCACTAATCTTTCTTACTAGGTGTGATTGGCTAGTTAAAAATATTTATCTTTCGATAAAATCTTAAAATTAATTAAGTTTTACTAAAAGGATAATTTTTTATCTGTGAAAACAAAGTTTGGATTCAGGAGTTTGGTTACTTGTGGGGAAAGATTAGCACCCTCACAGCGCCTATTTAAAAAAAAGTACCATTTTAATGAAATGGTCTTAATTTCTTATTTAAAAAGAATTCTCTTTTTTTTAAACTTTATTTTATTTTAAAAGATTAAATTTTTGTTGAAATAAATGAGAATCTTTTGTATTGAAAATCATACCGAAATACTCTAATACTCTGGTAGCATTTTGGTTAATTTTCTCACCTAAGGATTTATTAAGAGTCGCTTCTTTCGATTTCTACAAAATCCAATCTTTGGAAGATTCATACTTATTTTGGAATTCCATGAATGATATGATGCACGATGCATATGAAAATTTTATTATTATTATTATTATTATTATTATTATTATTATTATTATTATTATTATTATTATTATTATTATTATTATTATTATTTAAACTTTATTTTTTTTTATTTTAAACAAGAATCCATTTTATTAAAAAAATCACACTATATATTCCAATACTTCTTGTAATATTTAGTGAATTTTCCTCACTTAGAGATGAGCTAGAAATTACTACTTGTAAATTCCATAACATCTTATCATTGGACATAAAATTTATATTTTTATTTATTTATTAATATATCATTTTTTTATTAAGAAATTTTAATACCGATCACTTAAATGTTCTAATACGCTGGTAATATTTAAGAATTTTCATTCGATCCTGGGGATTATCGAAAAATTGCTACTTGTGATTTCTATTGGTAATATTTAAGTAGATCTTTCAATTCCTTTTTGTTGATTCCTTCAATGTCGTCTATGAATCCTCATATCTAACATTAGGAGTTTATGTTGCGTGATAACACTCTCACATAAGAAAACCTTACAGTCTAGACATCTATGTCTATCCCTCCTCCTAGTAAAAAAAAATCTATCTAACTTGCTCTCAATCTAATTTTAAAGGTTATACTGTAAGAATCTCTCTTCCTAAACAGTGTTTCACTAAGGTTAGGTCATAAGATAAAGCAAAGCATCCCCATCCTCATTTCTTATACCATAACCAAAAACCCTATGTACGCTCTCAAAACCCTCTTTACTAATACCTACATGTCCATTAAGGTCACCACCAATAAAAAGATTTTCTCCTAAAGGCACTTATTGTACTAACTTATCTAAATCCTCCCAAACCTATCGTTTAGTAGTCTCATCAAGTCCTATTTGGGATGTATACGTACTAATGACATTCAAAATCTCTCATTTTAGAACTAACTTAACCAAAATAATCTTATCCTCTTGTTTTCTAAACTATACAAAATCCCTATGGTACTCTTTATTTATGATGATACCTACACCATTTTGATTTCTATCTCTCCCTATGTACCAAAGCTTATATTACCAATATGCCATCTCTCTAGCCATCTTCCCAACCCATTTGGTCTTCTAAAGACATAAGATGTTAACCTTACTCTACTCATAACCTCACAAATCTCAGCTAGCTTACCATCAAGTGTAGCTATATTTCAAGATCCTAACCTAAGCTTGTGATCATAGACTAACTTCTTTATCCACTGCCATCCATTGTGGTGTGGGAACCTTTGCCTATTTGACACCACATTTAAGCATCGATGTAGCGTGTCACTCCCAGGCAACGACCTAAAAACCCTTGCCCACTTTTCACTACACTTTGGCTCTAGTGCAGCACATCGCTAAGTAGGAGAAGCTCCAACGATGTTCTAATATTGGTTCATTTCATGAAATTGGACTAGTTTTGATAGCTGATCATCTAAACCTACCAACACCCTCCTCCTTTATCCAGGCTTGGGACTTGCTAAGTTAACACTCAACACAAGGGAAGTTAAAGTGTTGTCTAAAGTACTTAGAAAAAACTACGCTTTAATATACTTTGATTATTTTTAATAAAATTGAAAAACTAAGAAAAATACATTAAGATTTAAAAATTTTGAGTTTCAAATTTTTTAAATATATCATTTGTGGAATTAAAAAATTTTCACTTTTAGTATATCAAAATGATTTTTTTTAAATTTTAATTCAACATACTATTTTAAATAGTAAATATCAAAATCATGTTTATTTGACCAAAAAAAAAGGGCAAAGAGTTGGCAAATTAATTAGACATAGAAATTACTTGTACATTATAGGCGAATTTCTAATGTCCAATGAAATAATTATAGAGATATTTGATGAGCTTTTCCTCGGGATTGGATATCGTTGATAAAACAAATACTAGTTACTAGACATTTGCCCTTGGATGGTTGGATTCATTACCATTTAAAAATAGGATTAGTATCCTATTCACTGTCAGTGGAGTTTTTTAACTCCACAAGTGATGTTAGGATGATGACATGTGTTTTTTAAAAATATTAATAAAATAAAAAATAAATAGAATAAGACACATATTATCATCCTAACTCTGCTTGTAGAGTTAAAAAACTCCACTAACAATATATAGGATAATTTTTCTTAAAAATAACAATAATAACTGAAGCTTGATTTTGACCTTCACGTGGTGCAGCTGTCATTTACTTTGGATCCAAAGTTTACGCACGCATAGTCCACATGATTTGCTTCTGGTTAATCTTAAAATTTCATAAATTGAGCCATTTATTTATTTATTTATTTAAATTACAAGATACGATGCTTTTGTCGTAGAGATCCATAACATTTATTTGAAGAGCATTAAAGTCTATATTAATAAATAAATTTTGATAAATATTTAATCAAACTGATAGTCTTTCACACTTTTTTTTTCATGTTTTACGGTTAGAAGGATCTCTTGTTAGACATATTAGGGTTTATAAATAATGTTTAAGAATAATTAAGATACTATTTAAAAACTTTAAATTTAATTTATTATTTTTATTATTTTTAAAAAATATTAATTATATATCATTTTTAAAATTTCATCTTAATCAATATCACTAAACATCAATTAACGTTTCCCTGTTCTCAACAAAAAAAATATTAACTTTCCCTGTGACCAAAAAAATTAACGTTTCCCGATTAGATGATTATTTTCCATTAAGATTGCATTTTATTCAAATTGAATTTTGTAACAAATTACTTATGTTGGCTGGGGTTGGCTCTAGCTTTACATATATGTCTCGAATCGACGCTAATCAATGGCGTGAAGACCTTAATTTGAAATGAGATCATTGGAGGACCATGCTATAAATGAAGCCTAGATCAAGTGGGCTATGTTTATGAGTAGGGTTACATTTTACGTCTTAAGGAGACCAAATGAGTTGGGGAGGAAGCCAAAGAGATAGCACATTGACAATAAAAGCTTGGTACACAGGAAAGATAGAAACCAAAATGATGCAAGTATCATCATAGACAAAGAGTATTAAGAGGATGATTTATAGGTTAGGAGACAATGAGATAAAATTATTTTTGGTTAAGATGGTTCTAAAAGGGGAGGTTTTGAATGTTATTAACTCATATACAACATAGATAGGACTTAATAAGGTTAGTAAACAACAGTTTTGGAAAGACTTAAAAAATGTAGTACAAGAAATGCCTTTAGGAGAAAACTTGTTTATTGGTGGTGACTTTAATGACCATGTAGCTGCTAGTAGAGAGAGTTTTGAGAGCTTACATGTGATTTTTAGTTACGGTGTAGGAAACGAGGGTGGGAATGCTTTCTTAGATTTTATTCTATCTTATAACCTAATCCTAGAAAACATACCATTTAAGAAGAGAGAATTTCACCTTATAACATTTAAGAGTGGACCAAGAGCAAGTTAGAAATAATTTTTTTTACTAGGAGGAGGAATAAATGCAAATGTCTAGACTGCAAAGATATCCTAGGTGAGAGTGTTACCACAAAACATAAATTGCTAGTCTTAGACATGAAAATTCATAAACGACATCAAAAGAACCAACAAAAAGAACTACAAGAATTCAATAGTGGAAGCTAAAAGAAGATTATCATGCAGTATGTAGAAATAGTTGGATCCAAAAAGAAGACTGGACAACAAAGAAAAACTTAAGTATACTGTGAAACAAGATGACAAAATACATTTGGAAGGTGGGCAAGGAGATACTATCAGTATCAAACGAAAGATCACCAACTGAAAAGGATGCAACATGGTGGAATGAATCAATTAAGGGAGCTATAAAGAGTAAGCAAGATTGTTACAAGACTTTGAAGAAAAACAAGATCAAATATAGCTTCACAAATACAAGTTAGTTAGGAAAAGCAAAGAGGGCAATGGTAAAAGCTAAAGCGAAAATTGTGAAAGAGATTTATAACAAGTTGGACACTAAAGATTGAGATATATATATATATATATATATATATATATATATTGGCGCAAACAAGAAAGAGGAGGAGTCCTGACCTAAGAGTCGTGAAATATATCCAGGATAAGTACCAATGAACAACGATACTTTATTCGTAAAATCAAAAAGATAGAGTTAAATGAGGCACTAAAGAGGATGAAAACAAGGAAAGCTATTGGGCCTGATTACATTCTTGTTGAAGTTTGGAAATGCATTAGAGAGGTAAGAGTTAGGTGCAAGTTTCAGTCATACTAAATCAATAAAATACATTTCAATTCAATGATATCTTTATCATTTCAATTGATATTTTTCAATTATAATTTTATTTTTATCAAACTAATAGTTAAATATTTTCAATTAACTTGAAAATGCCGATGCATGATCTACAAAAATAGAAAGATAAGATTCAACAGTCGAATTAAAAAATATAAATAATATAAAAAGATATGAATTCGTGTTAAACTAAAATTGTTTTACACTAGTATATATGAATCTCTTGTCTATATGTGTGTATATATATATACACACACACACACACTAGAATTATATTCGAGTTTTGCTTCCTCAAGAAAAAAAAAACACAATTTTTCTGCTTATTTGTTTTTTATAAATAAAGATATAATCTTATTTAAACTATCTAAATTTTGTAACTACAATTATTTAATGAGATAAAAAAAACCTCTAATGCAAAAAAAATCTAAAAAAAAACAACACAACATTTTGATACTAAACCAAAACTTTTCATTTTTATTGCTTTGTAATTTCTATTAAAACTTTTTTTAAATCTCTATATTGATCCTTATTTCTTTTATTTTTTAAAAATTAAGATACCAAACACATGCCGTTTTGAGCTTTATAAAATAAAAATAAAAACCAAGAATAAATAAAAAAAAGAAATAAAAAAAATATATATGAAAAAAATAGAAAAGGCATGAAAGTAAAAGGTGAAAAAAAAATAAAAAATATAAAACCAAAGCTCAAAAAAGGGAAACTACCAAAGAAAACAAAGAGAAAAAAATACAAAAGATAAAAAGGAAGTAATAAAAAAAGCAAAAAGTGAAATAAAAAGAAAAAAGAAAAGGGTAGGTGCATGGACGGAAAATTCTATAGTAAGATTATAAATTTTGACATTAATATAAGGTCAACGTAAAAAACACATGATTAAGTATAAATTTAAAGTCATTATGCGTAAAATATATTATAAGTATCTTCAACATTTGATAATTAACTAAAGGTTAATATAAACAATACATTGTTAAACATAAATCTAAAGTTATTAGGTTAAAATATATTAAAAAGTATGTAAACACATGATAATTAATATAAACATAAATTATAGCAAAATTATCATGTGTTTAAATCTATTGATACTAATGTTTATATTGATAATCATATTTGTACGATACTTTTAACATATTTTACGCCTAATAACTCTAAATTTATGCTTAATCATATGTTTTTTTTAGTAGTACATTTTCATTAGAAGTTACAATGACAATCAGCATATTACATTCAATGAACAGGTAACTATGAAAATCACTATAACAAAAAAAAATTATAAAAATCACATTATTCAAACTAGGTAAACTAGTAAATAATTATAACAAACTAAACAAACAAGTAAATAATTAGAATAATTCAAGCTTATACTTGATGAGACTCGAACTTAAGACCTCAAATCTCAAAATCTCCTCTTTACCACTAAGCCAAGGTCTCATTGGCTAATTATATGTTTTGTATATTGAACTTATAATAAAATCAAAATTTATGAATTTATCGTGAAAATTACCGTACATGTACACCTCCCCACCCAGAAAAACTTAAAAAATTTATTGCTGGATATGATTGTGTAATCAATTTTTTTTGTAGAATCCATAATCAAAATTTGGCGGCGTAAATGAAAGTTTTCGCTAGTGGATCTGACCGACTCCAGTTAATGCAAGAGAACAAAATGCCGCAGGACGCGAAATCTTTCAATATTTGTTTGTGCATGTGACCATCTTCAAAGTCCCCAAACTACGTAAAATTTTATACACAAACAATCCCACGTACCCCTCTAAAACATCACTCTTTCCTTCTATACTTTCCGTTTTCAGACTTTCTTTCTCTTTGGGTATAAGCCATTTTCGTAGCCTGTTTTGCTAGATCTCAAAGCAATGGCCAGTAAGTTGTTCTTGTTGCACGCTATCTGTGTTCTCCCCATGCTCGTTAATGCAGGCAGGGAACCTTTCCGCATCACCGGCAAAGTTTACTGTGATGCCTGCCGTGCTGGCTTTGAGACATCCAAATGCTCTTACATTCCTGGTATAATTAAATTATTCTTTTCACCTTTGATTATATGATGTTTATTTTTCATCATTGTTTAGTCTCTGACAAGTTCCTTTCAGTTCAATCCATTCTTAATTACCTTTCTTGGTTTTCTTTTGTTTTTTTCAGGTGCAAGGGTCGAAATCAAGTGCTATGACAGGATCACTTTAAGGCTGAAATACACCACTGAGGCACTGACTGACGCAACAGGAACATACAGCATGTTGGTTGAAGATGACCACCAAGACCAATTATGCTATGTTAATCTTGTCAGCAGCCCCATTCCCAGCTGCAGAGCTGCGGATCCTAGACGCAGTAAGGCCACTGTTATCCTCACTCGCGGCAATGGTGCCATTTCCAGCCATCACCATGCCAATGCAATGGGATTCCTCCAGGACAAGGCAGCCGCTGGTTGCCAAGAACTGCTCAAGGAGTTACTGAAGGATGATGAATAAAGAATTTATGGTCTTCTTGGTCTTTTAGCTTTTTTTTTTCTTGCTCTTAGGTTCAAGTCATGATTATGATGTTTCTGATCGATCAATATTCATCTATCATTTTCTTGATGATTGGTGAATTTATTATCCCTTCTCTCCTCTTTAAGAACAATGTTTTAGTTCTAGCGAAAGTTTGAATTTTGATTATAATAATTCTTGAATGAAATCGATCCAAAACTTTGAACTAAATAATTTGTTATTTCCACTTTTAAATGCAATAAAATTTTTACCTTGAAATTTCAATCAAATCATTAATTTTCACAAGTACAACTTTACTTTGTATGTACATAATGAGATATAGTATAATTAAAAAAAAAACAAATCTGACTCTTTAAATATAAAAAAATTCATTCACCTCACCTATCATTAAAACAAATTAATGCTTATATACATTGTCTAGTTTTAATTGACAAATATATCACAATTATAAAATTAATCAAAACAATGAGGGGAAATTATGTAAAATGATCAAAGCCTTAACATCATTCTTAAACTCTTGCACTTTTCAAAAATGAACAATTGCAATTGAAAGAGTGTGACTAATAATTTTTACAAGAATTAACTAAGCTGATGGCAAAACTTTTGGACAGTAATTAATCTTCTTTTCAACTGTCACTGTTATCAAGAGCCATAGAGGTTTTTTTTTTCTTTGCAAAAATCAACATTCTAAAGTTTTTAGATTTTAATACAATATTTATTTTCATTTTCCGACTGGTAGAAAGTTAGTATATAAATTAGTTTTTTTTAGTGTGTTTGTGTGTGTATTTTTATTAGTAAGTAGTAATGGCAAAGTGAATAAGACTTTTGAGCTTGAATAAATATGGTTCAGTCAGCCTAACCAAAAAAAAACAAATATGGTTCAGCCTGAACTTGATTTTGATTAATCAGTTCAATAGATAAAACGAAGAACTTACAGAAGCCCAGGAACGTGGGACCAGGTCGGGCCCATGTAATAATGCAAAAATCGATTTTCCTTGGAACGATGCTGCTTGTCATAAGTCACTTCAACATTGTAATGTTTTTTTATTTGCATTGGCATTTTTAGCCAATTTCTTTTTTTTAATTGTACTTTTGATGAATATGGTTGTAGTATTTATATGATTTGTTTGTTGGGGAAAGTCAAAAGGACATAGTATCTGCCTTCCCAGAATCCCAGTTATTTATTGCATGCTGGGATTTTCTCTGAGTGGCCGCGGGTCTAGTCATTTACAGTGAAGCGGACATGGCATCGCAGTGTAGTTGATTTTGATCGGGGTTTCTGGATTGGATTAACTCACATTATGGAGTTATGTTGAGGAGAACAAACCTTTAAATATAAATCAAACATCTGTTTTTAGTTTAGAACTAGTTATGTTTAGTGAGTATTAGGTCTGTTTTTGAATCTCTAATTCTGTATGAAATTACATCAATTGTAAGCTTATCGAGTTTAGCACCATACCTATCGATGTAAATCAACTTCCTAAAACAACATCTATACATGGGGACATTAATATAAATTAAGAAAAAGGGAAGAAAATGGAAAGGAAAAAAATATCGTGAATAAAACCTAAATTTTCTTGATGTACATCAAGAGACTGTTTCTAGTATATTAACCGATTTGAAGGAGTGCTTAAAAGGCATTTGTTAGAGATGTTATATACAACTTTACATTAATTCGGGTGTAAACTTTGAACGACATGGCATTTGTTAGAGACGTTATATACTTTACATTAATTCGGGTGTAAACTTTGAACGACATGGAAAATGCTCTGAGTGAGGGAGGCCACTCCCTTCAATCAAGGGAAGAAGCTGATCTACTCGCTAGATCGACGAAAAGGATCAAGTCAACGAGTCCTGCTATTGGGTTACAGGAGGAACTAGGCCACCAAAAGGATAATGATAACCAGCCGTCCTTCAAGGATATGGTTACGGGATTTCGCAGATCAAGTGCATGGCAGAGGAAGAATAATGTGGAGAATATGCCTATAGATGACGAAATGATTAAAATCTCGGAACTGGACTCTTGGCCTTGTGTGACGCTTTCAGATCAGTATAGGAGTTCCTTACAGAAGCCTTGTATTCTTATTAAGCTCCTTGGGTGTTCTATTGGTTACAAGACTTTGGAGGAGAAGTTGAAAAAAATGTGGAATCCAAGAGGAGAATATGATTGTAGACACCAAATTTTGTTCAAATCAATAGGACTGCATTCGATTAGGATTTCAAAATCTGAAATGAAACGCTGGGCATCCAAGCCCTATAAAGTGGGCCTGATTTGATTTTGTTATTTGTGTTATTTGTTTGTTTTATTTTTATTTCTGTTATTTATTTTTATTATTATTATTTTATATATTTTGTTTCTTATTTGTTTTTATTATTATATTTTTATTTTATTATTATTATTACTATTATTATTATTATTATTATTATTATTATTATTATTATTATTATTGCTAACAGCCCTTTTTCCCATCACATTAAATGCTTCAAATCTACCAAATCCGCTGGCTAGATTCACTGCCTAGCCGTCGATCCTCCAACCCTTCTCCCCTGTCTCGAGCCTCACCCATTGTTCATCTTCCCCATGCCGTAAATCCCGCTCCAACAGGGGCCTATTGATTTGGTGATTCTAAAAGGCTAGGGGGAGGGGCTCCAAAATCGTTTTAAGCACCTATGAGAGGGGTCCCAAAACTGAATAACAACTCTGATAAGTGGTTCTTCAACTTTTACAGCAATCAAAGATTCTATTTGGCCGTACTTTTCATGGAAATCCCTTTTCCCTCCTTTACTGATTTGATCCCATAAGTTGGCTAAATCTATTAGGTTATTTTGCTGGAGGTTTATATTCACTTCTTGTGGGAGCGAGGTCATGAAATTCCTAGTCAAGCAATCCCCTTTTACTTGTTGAATCTTTTCAGACCAAATTTGTACCTCCTGGTAGGAATCACATGGAACGTTCACAGATGACGAACAAGCTAGCCTTTCTATGAATTCAGTGAAAAGCTCCTCGTTGAAGAGAGCCATGGTTAAAATACCCCCTTATGTGACTATGCGATGCAAGAAAATTCATGCAAAAAGAACAAGAAAACAAATACAAATCAGTATGTGCATAAAATATGAACAAATAAATAAAAAGGCAGATAAAGGATGTGATGTTTATTTATGTCCTATCAAGGGTCACTCTCATAAAAGGGAAGGAATGACTCTAACTTAGGTTGGTCTCCACACAACACACTATATGCTGGTTTAAGATTTCACATATCTAAAAAGTTCCCAAATCATTCCATACTGTCGTCCACACTGGACTAGTAAGGAACAGATCTGAGTGGGAGTATTTCACTTGCCATTACGGAGATAATTACCTCACGAGAGCATAGCTACTTTACCCCCTCCTAAAGAGGAAGGAACCGGGTGTAGGGCTCATGCATGTGAATGCATTGATGTATACAACAGTAAATGAGTATATGTTTTATTTTATTTATTCAACAACATCTTCATACACAAAGAATGTAATGAATCAATATGATCAAAATGGATGAAATGAAATTTTTTTTTATTTTTTATTTATTTATTTTGAGTTCTATGTAGATTTTATTTTTATTTCACTTTTACCTTCTTTTTTTTAAAAAAAGGAAGATTAAATTTATATGCCAACCAAGACTATCAAATTAAAATTTAAGATACCATATGATTATTCAATGGCTTGACCCTCAAAAAGCTGTCCCCAGCGAAGTCGCCAAGCTGTCATAACGGCTTCGTGCTCGACGATTTTGAAAAACATTTAAAAAACAAAGGGAGTCGCCACCAATCTTTTTTGACTAGGTGTGATTGGTCACCTAAAATATTTATCTTCATAACAAAATCTCAAAATTAATTAAGTTTTATTAAAAAGATAATTTTTTGGTCTGCGAAAACAAAAGTTAGGGTTCGGGGGTACGGTTACGCATGGGGAAGGATTAGCACCCCCACGATGCCCGTTAAAAACGGTACCATACTAACCACACGGTATCCTTTAATTTTAACTAAAATAGTCTTGGCTTAAGTTCAATTCATTTATTATATATGGAAAATTCGTGCATTTGCTCGAAAAATTACTGTTATAAACGTTTTAAAAGATTTCATTATGAAAATCAACATGAACACCATTTGTTGAAAAATTAAATCAGATATCCCAATACTTTGGTAACATTTGAAATAATTTTCCTCACCTAGAGATTTCTTAAGAATCACTACTTGTGAGTTCTATAGAATCTCATCTTCGGTGGAGCTCATGTTATTTGTATAATTGATTAAGGATGCATGTGACATTGATAAAGGAAACATGACGCGTATGGATTTATAAAAAGGCTTTTATTTTGATTTTTTATATGAAATTCTCGATATTGAAAAATTTAACTAAATATCTCAATACTTTGGAAACATTTAGCTAATTCCTCTCACCTAGGGATCAGTTAAGAAATCACTACTTGTGAGTTTCATGACATTCCATCCTCGGAAGAATTTCATTTTATTTATTTATGCAGATGATGCTAACATATGATATATGATACACATGGAATTATAAAAAGAATTTTATATTTTGATTTTTATTAATGAAACTTTTAATATTGAAAAATTTAACTAAATATCCCAATACTCTGGTAATATTTAGCTAATTCCTCTCACCTAGGGATCAGTCAAGAAATCACTACTTGTGAGTTTCATGACATCCCATCCTCGGAAGAATTTCATTTTATTTTCTTATTTTTATTGATTTGTTATTTCTTTTGTATTTCTATTATTATTATTATTATTATTATTATTATTATTATTATTATATATATCTTTTAAAAATAAGCATGAAATTGAATATTGAGAAATAATATCGAATATCTCAATACTCTGGTAACATTCGGTATAATTCCTCTCACCTAAAGTTTTTCGAAGAATCGCTACTTGCGAGTTCTACAAAGACTTATCATCGGGATTTCATACTTATTTCATTTTATTATATATTTTTTTATTATATTATTCTATTTATTTATTTACTTATTATTTTTGCCATGATAATACACTAAAAATACCTAAACAAATATTTCTATGAAACACATGAATGAATAAATAAAACGAAAAGGGAAATATACCCTCCTCGGGCGGGCGAGTTCCTCGAACAAGCAAATGCGGGGGTCCTTTCTTCTCGGACGGGCGAACTCCTTGAGCGGCCGAGCGAGTAGATCTCAGTCGCGTCGAGCGGGAGCGACACGTGGATACTGTTTCTCTTGGGGCGGGCGAGCTCCTTAATCTTCTCTCTAGGACGAGCGAGCACTCGGGCGAGCACTCGAAATCTTCCCTCTTTTCGAGCGAGCGAGCACTCGGGCGAGTCCGTGGGATTTTCTCTCTTCTCAGGTGGGCGAGCACTCGGGCGAGTCCGCGGAATCTTCTCTCTTCTCGGGTGAGCGAGCACTCTGGCGAATCCGTGGGATTTTCTCTCTTCTCGAGCGGGCGAACTCGGGCTAATCTGCGGGATTTTCTCTCTTCTCGAGCGGGCGAACTCCTTGAGCAGGCAAGCTCGCGAATCTTGGTTGGGTCGAGTCCACACGCGAATCCTCCTTTATTCTTTTTTTTCTCAACTATAAAGGCGACCCTCCCTTTTTTAAAACTCGTTTTCCTTCTATTTCTTCCTGAAAAAACTCAAAAAAAAACTCAAAATCCTCCTAGCCTCTTCTTCTCCAGACGATTGCCAGCTACCGCACTCCATCGTACGCCGGTCGCCAATGATCTTCCCGACACCTTAAAACACTTCACTCACCCTCCTTTATTCCGATCCGAGCCCTAGTTTAGCCCGAAAACACTCTCAACTTCACAAATCTGACTATCTCTGAAAGCTTTTCCCTCCTTTTTTGTGTTTTGTTTTTAAATCTGGTTGTGATTTTCTTTGTGGTTGCTGTGGTTTGGTTTGCTTTCTCGTTTTTTTTGCATGTTGGTGGAGATTTGGGTCTGAGATTAGGCTCGGGATTCTCAGGTTAGGGGTTTTTGGATTTGGGTTGGGGCTTAGTTTCCTTCGGTATTAGTGGTTGGAGGCTATGTCAGTAGTGGTGATGGCGATGGATGCTCACGGTGGTGGTGTTTGGGGTTGGTGGTTGTCGAATGGTTGAGGATTGGTACTGGTGTTTGGGTCTCTCTGTTCTTTCTCCGAAGGAGTTCGCATCCCTTTGCTTGGGGTATTTTTAAAACGATTTTGGAGCCCCTCCCCCTAGCCTTTCAGAATCACCGAATCAATAGGCCCCTGTTGGAGCGGGATTTACGGCATGGGGAAGATGAACAATGGGTGAGGCTCGAGACAGGGGAGAAAGGTTGGAGGACCGGCGGCTGGGCAGTGAATCTAGCCGACGGATTTGGTACATTTGAAGCATTTAATGTGATGGGAAAAGGAGTTGTTAACAATAATAATAATAATAATAATAATAATAATAATAATAATAATAATAATAATAATAACAACAACAACAACAACAAATAAGAAACAAAATATATAAAATAATAATAATAAAAACAAATAATAGAAATAAAAATAAAACAAACAAATAACACAAATAACAAAATCAAATCAGGCCCACTTTACTGGGCTTGGATGCCCAACGTTTCATTTCGAAAACCCAAAAAGGGCAGTTAGATTAAAGGGGGATATCTAAGTTGAAAACCTGAAAAGGTGGCTTAGATGAGAAAAGATCAACACCTGAAGATTGAAATCATGTGGAGCATGGCATCAGCCGGATGAACTCAGTGTGATAGGGGGCATCAACGAATTAGTTTTTTCCGAAGAAAGCACCGGTTTGGTTCGTGAAGGGTTATCTAGACATTCATTATTTGTTTTGGTCACCATTCCTTAAAATTCACCACTTGACCCTTGTGGCATTCGCTACCCAGCTGTACTTTTGTTATCATTGTCTCTTGTCAGTCCAATAACAAGTGCTTTTCTTCTAAAATTGGTTGTTCTTTTAGCCATTCTACAACTAACCGATAAAGTGCAAGAATGCATGGCGTTTGTTAACCAAATTAAAAGGAAGATGATGATTAAAATGATAATCTACATGCTAACATTACTAAAGAAAAACAAAAAAGAGGAAGAAAGAAAAGGGAGGGGAGAAAGGAGGAAAAGAGAGAAATAAGGGAATGAAACAAAGGAAATTGAAAATTGTGACAAGTACATGTTGTGAACCAACTCCGATTCAAAATTAGTGACAATTATTTTGTGAAGCACGGGTGAAAAGATCAAAGGACACAAAAGGGACGTTCTGAGAACTTGATTACCACAATAGGAATTGCATGATTTTGTCAATAACATGCATTCGCATCTCATTCATATTTTAAGAGTTCAAGCACAATATTTCAAAAAAGAAAAAAAGAGGAGGAATTTTAAAGTTTCATTCCTTCTGCTGCAAGAGGAGCACATTTAAAAAAGGAAAAGAAAAGAAAAAGGAAGAATTTAAAGTTCCATCGCCTCTGCTGCAAGGGGAGCACATTTTCAGAAAAAGAATTTAAAGTTTCATCGCCTCTGCTGCAAGAGGAGCACATTTTCAGGAAGAATTTAAAGTTCCATCGCCTCTGCTGCAAGAGGAGCACATTTCCAGAAAAAGAATTTAAAGTCTCATCGCCTCTGCTGTAAGAGGAGCACATTTCCAGAAAAAGAATTTAAAGTTTCATCGCCTCTGCTGCAAGAGGAGCACATTTCCAAAAAAAGAATTTAAAGTCTCATCGCCTCTACTGCAAGAGGAGCACATTTCCAGAAAAAGAATTTAAAGTCTCATCGCCTCTGCTGCAAGAAGGGCACATTTCCAGAAAAAGAATTTAAAGTTTCATCGCCTCTACTGCAAGAGGAGCACATTTTCAAGAAGAATTTAAAGTTCCATCGCCTCTGCCGCAAGAGGAGCACATTTCAAAAAAAAAAGATTAGGTCTTGAGTTGGACAAAATTGTTGTCTATTGTCTTTGCTCTATTCCTGATCCTCAGCAATGAGCAAAGAGGGTCAACTGTAGACACCGAATTTTGTCCAAATCAATAGGACTGCATTCGATTAGGCTTTCAAAATCCGAATTGAAACGTTGGGCATCGAAGCCCAGTAAAGTGGGCCTGATTTGATTTTGTTATTTATGTTATTTGTTTGTTTTATTTTTATTTCTGTTATTTGTTTTTATTATTATTATTTTATATATTTTGTTTCTTATTTGTTTTTATTATTATTATTTTTTTTATTTATTATTATTATTATTATTATTATTATTATTGTTGTTGTTGTTGTTGTTGTTGTTGTTGTTGTTGTTGTTGTTGTTGTTGTTGTTGTTGTTGTTGTTGTTGTTGTTGTTGTTGTTGTTAACAGCCCCTTTTCCCATCACATTAAATGCTTCAAATCTACCAAATCCGCCGGCTAGATTCACTGCCCAGCCGCCGATCCTCCAACCCTTCTCCCCTGTCTCGAGCCTCACCCATTGTTCATCTTCCCCAAGCCGTAAATCTCGCTCCAACAGGGGCCTATTGATTCGGTGATTCTGAAAGGCTAGGGGGAGGGGCTCCAAATCATTTTAAAAAGACCCCAAGCAAAGGGATGCGGACTCCTTCGGAAAGAGAACAAAGAGACCCAAACACCATTACCAATCCTCAACCATTCGACAACCACCAACCCCAAACACCACCACCGTGAGTATCCATCGCCATCACCACTACCGACATAGCCTCCAACCACCAATACCGAAGGAAACCAAGCCTCAACCCAAATCCAGAAACCCCTAACCCGAGAATCCCGAGCCTAATCTCAGACCCAAATCTCCACCAACCTGCAAAAAAAAAAAACGAGAAAGCAAACCAAGCCACAGCAACCACAAAGAAAATCACAACCAGATTTAAAAACAAGACACAAAAAGGAGGGAAAAGCTTTCGGAGATAGTCAGATCTGTGAAGTTGGGAGTGTTTTCGGGCTAAACTGGGGCTCAGATCGGAATGAAGGAGGGTGAGTGAAGTGTTTTAAGGCGTCGGAAAGATCATTGGCGACCGGCGTACAGCAGAGTGCGGCGGCCGACAATCATCTGGAGAAGAAGAGGCTAGGAGGATTTTGAGTTTTTTTTTTGAGTTTTTTCAGGAAGAAATAGAAGGAAAACAAGTTTTAAAAAAGGGGGTCGCCTTTATAGCTGAGAAAAAAAGAATAAAGGAGGATCCGCATGTGGACTCGACCCAACCAAGATCCGCGAGCTTGCCTGCTCAAGGAGTTCGCCAGCCCGAGAAGAGAGAAAATCTCGCGGATTCGCCAGAGTGCTCGCTCGCCCGAGAAAAGAGAAGATCCCGCAGACTTGCCCGAGAGCTCGCCCGCTCGAGAAGAGACAAAATCCCGCGGACTCGCCCGAGTGCTCACTCACTCGAAAAGAGGGAAGATTCCGAGTGCTCGCTCGCCCTAGAGAGAAGATTAAGGAGCTCGCCCGCCCGAAGAGAAACAGTATCCACATGTCGTTCCCACTCAACGTGACTGAGATCTACTCGCTCGCCCGCTCAAGGAGTTCGCCCGTCCGAGAAGAAGGAACCCGCGCGTTCGCCTGTTCGAGGAACTCGCCCGCCCAAGGAGGGTATATTTCCCTTTTCGTTTTATTTATTCATTCATGTGTTTCATAGAAATATTTGTTTAGGTATTTTTAGTGTATTATCATGGTAAAAATAATAAGTAAATAAATAAATAGAATAATATAATAAACAAATATATAATAAAATGAAATAAGTATGAAATCCCGATGATAAGTCTTCGTAGAACTCGCAAGTAGCGATTCTTCGAAAAACTTTATGTGAGAGAAATTATACCGAATGTTACCAGAGTATTGGGATATTCGATATTATTTCTCAATATTCAATTTCATGCTTATTTTTAAAAGATATATATAATAATAAAAATACAAAAGAAATAACAAATCAATAAAAATAAGAAAATAAAATGAAATAAAATGAAATTCTTCCAAGGATGGGATGTCATGAAACTCACAAGTAGTGATTTCTTAACTGATCCCTAGGTGAGAGGAATTAGCTAAATATTGCCAGAGTATTGGGATATTTAGTTAAATTTTTCAATATTAAGAGTTTCATTAATAAAAATCAAAATATAAAATTCTTTTTATAATTCCATGTGTATCATATATCATATGTTAGCATCATCTGCATAAATAAATAAAATGAAATTCTTTCGAGGATGGGATGTCATGAAACTCACAAGTAGTGATTTCTTAACTGATCCCTAGGTGAGAGGAATTAGCTAAATGTTACCAGAGTATTGGATATTCAATTAAGTTTTTCAATATTAAGAGTTTCATTAATAAAAATCACAATATAAAATTTCTTTTCCATGTACATCATGTATATGCTTGCATCATATGTTTAAATATTAATTGAAAATAAAATGAAATTCTTCCGAGGATGGGATGTCATGAAACTCACAAGTAGTAATTTCTTGACTGATCCCTAGGTGAGAGGAATTAGCTAAATGTTACCAGCGTATTGGGATATTTAGTTAAATTTTTCAATATCGAGAATTTCATATAAAAAATCAAAAATAAAGGTCTTTTTATAAATCCATACGCATCATGTTTCCTTTATCAATGTCACATGCATCCTTAATCAATTATACAAATAACATGAGCTCCACCGAAGATGAGATTCTATAAAACTCACAAGTAGTGATTCTTAAAAAATCTCTAGGTGAGGAAAATTATTTCAAATGTTACAAGAGAATTGGGATATCTGATTTAATTTTTCAATAAATGGTGTTCATGTTGATTTTCATAATGAAATCTTTTAAAACGTTTATAACAGTAATTTTTCGAGCAAATGTACGAATTTTCCATATATAATAAATGAATTGAACTTAAGCCAAAACTATTTTGGTTAAAATTAAAGGATACCGTGTGGTTAGTATGGTACCGTTTTTAATGGGCATCGTAGGGGTGCTAATCCTTCCCCATGCGTAACTGTACCCCCCGAAACCTAACTTTTGTTTTCGCAGACCAAAAAATTATCTTTTTAATAAAACTTAATTAATTTTGAGATTTTGTTAAGAAGATAAATATTTTAGGTGATCAATCACACCTAGTCAAAAAAGATTGGTGGCGACTCCCTTTGTTTTTTAAATGTTTTTCAAAATCGTCGAGCGCGAAGCCGTTACGACAATGACCTTATTGATGTGGGAGAGGGGTTCTACATTGTCAAATTTACTGCCATTGAAGATTTACAATTTGTCATGAGGGTCCTTGGATTATATTCGGACACTACTTGACAATTCGGAGATGGCAACCTAAATTTCATGCTTGCAATGCGTCTATTGATTCTACATTTGTTTGGATTCGATTTCCTGGTCTTCCCATTGAGCATTATGATGAGAATGTGTTACTTGCAATGGGAAATACTATTGGCACTGCTTTGAAGGTGGATCTTGCAACCCGATTTGCATCAAGAGGCAAATATGCCAGGGTCTATGTGGAAATTGATTTGAATAAACCATTGACTCCAAAAATTTGTCTAGATGGTGAATGGCAAAAAGTGGAATATGAGGGTCTAAATTTGGTTTGTTTTCAATGTGGTAGAATGAGGCATAACAAGGCCTGTCCATTTCGACCAAAGGAAGGGTGCTCGTCGAATGATGATACAGAACTGCCTGAGAAAGATAATAAGATTAAGCCAGTGAAGGAAACCACTAATGAGGGTGCTAATGGGCATTATGGTCCATGGATGGTAGCCCATTCTCGACGAAGAAGAAAGCTTGAAAAAGGAAGTAACGTGAATCCTGGAAAGTCTTCAAATAGGGGATCTCGTTTCCAAATTTTGGCGAAGGAAATTATGGAATAGATGGAGGACGTAACCGAGAAGATCACGAACCATATACCAAGTCAACCCATGCAGAGTCTACCTCCACGTGAGAATCTAGTTGCCAAAATTGAGATGGGCCGATCAGATTTGTAACTTAAACATACTTCCCAGAATTTCCATCAAGCTGGTCCTACAATTCAAGGAGTTTTGAGTCGAGATAATGGACTAGGTGCAAATTTGGGTGCAAATTCGAGAAAGCATAACCATATGCAAGATGGGCTTAAACAGGTTACCCGGAAAATGTCTTCTCTTGATTCCATTATTGAACTTCCAGCAAATATTAGAGACAACTCCATTGTTACCCATCTCGCTGCTATAAGACAAGAACAAGGTGAACAGTTTGAAGCTCATCTCAACCCTATCTTTAGTGAGAGGCCATCGGATCACAGGGGTAGGGAACCACCAGATAATTTTGTTCATGAATCTCCAACTCATGTCTTCTGCTACCATTGGCACTTCAAGTATGGTTGATTGTAGTGAAAGAATTTTGCTGCCTTATCCTAGAGAGGTTGTGAATCTAGGATACTCTCTTTCTAATCATGATGAATGTTCTTCTATGGAACACTAGAGGTGCGGGAAATGATGATTTTGTGCGTAATGCCAAGGAATTAATTCAGATGCATAAACTGAAGATTTTAGTAATTGTTGAACCTAGAGTAGGAGAGGATGTTGCAGTAAGGGTGATTAGAAGATTGGGATTTCAAAACTTTCATGTTATAAATCCAGTTGGCTTCTCTGGTGGCATCTAGGTTTGTTGGATCTCTAAGGATATAAAGCTAGATATTATACATGCATCGAAGCAGATGATTCATGCTACTGTTGATGTTCAGAATCAACCTACTTGGCTCTTCTCGGCTATTTACGCCGGTCCGAAACTTGAAGAACATAAGTTGCTATGGTCATCCTTGGAGAACCTCGCGGATGATGTCACTTTACCTTGGCCTTTAGTAGGAGACTTCAATGATATCAAGGAGAGTGAAGAGAAATTTGGTGGAGCAGGGGTCTCTGCTAGAAGATGTGCTCTATTCAATAACATGATAAATAGTTGTAATCTCCTGGATTTGGGCTTTCAAGGAGCTAAATACACATGGAGTAATGGCAGACCAGGTAGAGCCATAATAATGGCAAGACTTGATCGTGCTTTAGCAAATGTGGGATGGCGTGAAATTTTTCCTAAAGCCCGTGTTCTTCACCTTCCTAACACCAATTCAGACCATTATCCAGTCTTAATAAAAGGTGATCATGAGTTTCAATATGGATTTCGTAAGCCTTTTAGATTCCATTCAATGTGGTTGATAGATGGTTTGATTGTTAGTCTGGTGAATGATGTTTGGGATACTGCAGATGGTTCCTTTTATGAAAAAACAAGAAAGCTGGCAGATGAACCACATACATGGAATCGGCGTTCTTTTGGAAACATTTTTGGCAATAAGCAAAAGATCTAAAATAAGCTGAAAGGAGTTCAGTAGGACCTCTTGCTACATTGGTCTCATCAAATGCATCTGCTGGAAAAAAACTTTAATTAAAAATTATAATAGAGTTTTGCTCCAAGAAGAGTTGTACTGGCATCAAAAATCTAGGGTGCAGTGGATTCTTGAAGGTGAACGTAATTCCAAATTCTTCCATGTCTCTTCTCTTTGTAGGCATAACAGGAATTGTATTTTGATGCTGAAAAATAATGATGGTGCTTGGGTAACAGAACAGGAGGAATTGCAAAGTCTAGTCTCAATTTTTTTCAAATCCCTTTATTCGGTTGATAATCCAAGGGTTTATAAATTGCAAAGGATTGTTGGTCCTACTCTTTAACGTAATCAAGTGGATCTTTTGTGTCAAGAAATCAGTCTAGATGAAGTTTGAGATGTTTTATTCAAATTGAAAGCCTGGTCTGCCCCAACTGTGGATGGATTTCAAGCAAGGTTTTACCATAAATTTTGGGACACGTTTAAACATAGCTTGTTTGATTTGGTGAATTCAGCTTTTAATTATGGTCATATTTCGAATGAGCTTAATGTGACTCTCCTATCCCTTATTCCGAAGGTACAAGCTCCAAAATTTGTTATCCAGTTTCATCCTATAAGTCTTTGCTGTGTTGTGTATAAATTGATCACCAAATTATTGGTCAATCGTCTTAGACCTTTTTTGGATGAGTTGGTGTCTCCAATCCAGACAAGCTTTATCCCAGGGAGGCAAGTTGCTAACAATATTTTCATAGCCCAAGAATTGATTCATACCATTCGTCGTTCAAAATGAAAGGATGGACTGATGGCTCTGAAAATAGATTTAGAGAAGGCTTATGACAGAGTAAGGTGGGACTTTCTTGAGGATACTTTATCTACTTTTGGATTTCCTCAAAAATGGATTACCTTAATTATAAATTGTGTGAGTGGTGCCAAAATGTCAGTACTTTGGAATGGTGAGATGACAGAAGTGTTTTCAGCCCAACGAGGATTACGGCAAGGAAACCCTTTCTCACTGTTTCTCTTTGTTTTATGCATAAAGAGGCTTGGTAGACTTATTGACCTGGCAATTAAGAATAGGCAATGGAAACCAATCATGTTAAGTAGAGGAAGGCCAGGAATTTCACACCTATTTTTTGTAGACGACTTATTCTTGGTTGCTAGAGCTAAGCAGGCTACAGTTATTAAAGATGTTCTTGAAAAATCCAGTGCTACCTTTGGAGCTAAGGTAAATTTAATTAAATCCAAAATTTTTGTACCTCCTAAACCCCCACCAGCTTGTGGACGTATTGTAAGCAGAATTCTTGGATTTGGACTCACTCGAAACCTGGGAAATTACTTGGGTGTTCCCCTAATTCATGGGAGAGTTTCTAAACAAACATACCACGAGATTGTTGATAAGGTAAATAGTCGACTCATGGGATGGCAATCTAAGCTATTAAGCTTGGCTGCTCCAGCTATTTTAATTAGCTCTGTAACTACATTTATACCTACATACTCCATGATGACTACTATCCTACCAAAGAGTGTGATACATTCATTGGACAAACTCCATCGTAGATTCTTTTAGGGAGGCACTGCAGAAAAAAGAGGGATAGCTCTTATGAACTGGAGGGAAGTTTGTAAGCCAAAAAAGTCGGGTGGGTTAGGCTTGAGACGTATGGAATATCACAATTTGGCGATGATCCAAAAATCGGCATGGCGTTTCTTCTCGGAGCCACATCAGCTTTGGGTGCAGACCCTCAAATTGAAATACAGGTTGCATGGAGATGTAGTTAGAATTGCATTGGATGATTCATATAGTACTGTTAAGCAGTCGTATACCTGGAAATCTTTATTTTCAGGCTTAAAGCTACTTTCTTTGGGGATGAAAAGGAGGATTGGGGATGGCAAAAACACTTTGTTTTTTAAAGACTGTTGGCTAGATGGTCCACTTACTTCAATACCTGGTATTGTCCTAGATCATGTTGATTTAGAAGAATCAGTTTATAAATATTTAAAGGACAATGGTGAGTGGAAGTCAGAGTTATTATTTAGCAAACTTCCAACGGACATGGTTTTACAAATCCTAGGGACTCCTACCTCTATGATTAATCCCATGGATGATGCTTGGTTTTGGAAATTTGAAGCTGATGGTAAATTTTCTTCTAAGTTGGCTTACAGAGAAGCAATTCGAAGGGATTCATCAGATAAACCTATTTGGCAGTGGCTTTGGAAACTACCAGCCCCCAACCGATGGCTTGGCTTTTTGTGGTTGGTGATGAAAGGCAGGATTCTAACAAACGTGCTGAGATTCCAATGGAACATGACCAACTCAGCTGCTTGTTCTTTGTGTGGAATGTACGAGGAATCCATATTGCATGTCCTAAGGGATTGTAGTTTTGCTAAGAAAGTCTGGGAAGTCTTTGTACCGAGGAAATTCTGGGCTACCTTCTTTGCTTGCTCGGTTGAGGATTCGTTGGTGCACAACTTACAGAGAGACTATGCTCTGTTGGATCTGAACAATGATTGGCGTTGCCTTTTTATCACCACTGTATGGAGATTGTGGACAAGGTGATGTTCCTTGTCTTTTGGTGATTCTAACCATGTTAATATGTCCTTTACACAATTTATTTTCTATATCCAGGTGGGAGCAATTGAGTTGAAGGAAAAGTTTGTTAAATCTGAGATGAAAAAGTAGAGCCCAGAATTGATAAGTTGGTGTCCTCCTCCATCAAGGTGGGTGAAGCTCAACACAGATAGAGCTACGAAGAATAAGCCGGGGAAAGCAGGTGCTGGTGGCCTTATCCGATCCCAAATCTCACTTGAGATGGTGTTCAAATATTGTTGCTAAGTTGCAGGCACTCAAACTTGGTTTGCTTTTGGCTTGGTCTGAAGGATATCGGTCGGTAATTTGTGAATTAGATGCTCAGGTGGCCATTGAACTAGTCAAGACGGCTGATATCCAAGTTCATCCCCATGGTTGCACTCTTGCTGACATAAGAATGATTCTCAACAGACCTTGGAACGTGATTATTCGCCATGCTTATAGGGAGAGCAACTTTTGTGCTGACAAACTATCTAAGCTAGCTTGTGATCTGGGCGTTGTTTTTGGAAGCTTGAAGATATGCCTCACTGCCTTGATGGTTTGATAGATGCTGACGCCTGGGGAGTAACCTACCCACGTAGTTATTGGTTAATTAAACTTCTTATGCCTTTCCCTTGTAACCAAAAAATAGTAAATTAACCGATTTCATTAAGCATATCTACTGTTGGTATTGAAACCCCTGCAGCATTTGAAATTTCAAGTTTGAGCCAACACCGATCATCTTTGCTTGACTCATAATTATAGTACTCCATCATATCCCAGATTGAAGTTATCTTTCATCGTCTAAGTTCTCTCGCAATAATGGACACATATTTAAGTCCATGTCTCCTCTTTGAATTAAATCTGCTGGCAAAGGTAGATTTGCTTTAGATTAGGAGTTGGAGATAATCGTTCACGATTTGTTTAGATTTTTTTTATTGAGAGATAATTATAGAAGGTGATGTGAAGATGAGAGGAAATTGTTGCAGGTGTTACAAAGTTGATGCAGCTTTAGGCTGTAGGAACCATGCTGCCAACATTACTAATGCATGCAAGCACGACAACAAACGTAGTACTTTGATCGATTGGTGTGCTTTTTCTAACAGTCAACTTATATCAGTGAAAACTGAAATCAGAATAATACTAAGATTGTCGAAGAAGAGTATAAAAATATACATATATATCCTTCTCCAACAAAACCAATCCAATGCAAAGAAAATCCATTGAAGTTTGTGAAAAGAAAAATTAAAAGTTAGAATTGAAAGCTCATTTCCCAAAGTAATCAAGATAATGCATGAATGCTGATTAAAGATGTGCAAAGAAAGACTACATTGTCATCCACAATTAGTGTCACAAAGGATGAGCATATCAGCATAATCAACCAAATTGCACAGAAAAAAAAAAACTTCGATAAGAAATAAGAATTCCTTTTTTTCCCTTTTTATAAAGAAGTTTGATGACAACAGCAAGCATGTGCGCATGGGCCAAATCACTCGAAAATTTGAAACGAAAAAGAAAACTTCATCATGCAAAATGGAGGAAGTACCACTAATCACATGAGAAATCTTTAAGTGAACATGAATAAATTGGAACTGATAAAAGCGTCTAAAAGTTTGTACTATTTACACATACATAGTCATAGACCTGTACACAAATTGATTTTTAGGCTATTTATTTTTGAAAAAATAACTTTCAAAAAAAGATTTTTATATTGTTTACGCTTATTTAGTAAAAAACTGATTTGTCAAAAGAAAATAACTTCTTGATCAATAAAAAATTACACTATTTTCAAAAAAAGAAGACAACTTTCATAAAAGAATTGTTTGTGCATAAGACTATATATCAAGCTCATGAGCATAATTTTACTCAAATCAAACTTTGAACATAATTTTTTTAGGTTTGGCTTTAATTTAACCTGACTTAAACTATTATTATATTAATACAAATATTTTTATTATTAAAATATTAACATTAAAAGTTTTGGTTTTTTAGTTTCCAATATTTTATTTTGTAATTATTAAACATAAATAATTTAATATTTTAATAATGATTAATGAGTAGTATTATATTATTTTAATAATAAAATAAGAATTATTTTAGTAGTAAATAATATTTTTATTACTTCAGTTAATAATATTATTATTATTATTTGAATAATAACTTTTAAAATAATATTTTTGTTATGATTTAATAATAAATACTTTCAATAAAAAATATAATCATTTTAGTAGTCTAAATTTTTTAATGTTTTTAAGAATTTATATCAATTTAAATAAGATTCTAATAATAGTAATACTATTTTAAATATTTTAAAAACATTAATATAAATAATAAATAGTTTCTTTTAAGTGTTTGATAATATAATATTTTAACATTCACTATTATTATGAAAATGTAACTAAACAGATTTTTTTAAAAACAATCAAATAAGAAAAAAAATATTTTTAGTTAACTCATCCAAACAATAGGGAATTTTTCTAGTTTTCCGAAAAATTTCAACATTTTTTAAAAATCATTTTCTAGAAGCTAATTTCTGCAAAATAAATGAAGCCTTAAATAAAATTGTAAATTCAAATCTAAGTCGACATAATTAATGAAGATATTTTCCTATAAATCAATTTTAAAATAAATTAACATATTAATATAAAAATATTATTAATATTTTTAAATTAAATTTAATCAATATAAATTATATGAATTTAATTGATGGATTGAATCCCAAACAAGTCTCTAAAATGTTATTTACAGCTTGAGCTCATCATGAACATTTCTAGACCTTTATTTATGTCAATACTTTTTATATTTAAATTTATTTAGTACATTCTTGATTAAATAACTCTGGTACAAATTCCACTTTTGATGTAAGCATATTTTTTTTTATTGTAATTGGTTATTTATTTATTTAAGTAGTAGGAGAAAATTACAATCTAATTTATCCTGTGGAATGGTAGATTCTACAAAATGTGGAGTATCTTCCATCTAAACAATTTCTGAAACAAGATTTCTAGCATATTTGGCTAATAGATGAGCTACCGGATTTCTAGAACGTTTGACGTGATGAACAGAATATTGTCTAAGGCGTAGCACCATAACTTTGATAGCTTCCAGTGCCGTGCCAGCAGTAGAATGATCTTCCTGAGCTTTGACAACTACATTAATGGCTGTCAAGGAATCACCTTCAAGTTCAACACTAAAGAAACCCACTGAAAGAGCAAAGGTAATAGCCTCCTGTAAAGCAAAGCATTTAGCAACATATGGATCGAAATATCCTGATTTTTTTGTTGACAGCAGAGTAAGAACATCGCCATTGGAATCTCTTGCAACCACTCTCACCCCAGTACATCGTTCTGAATCATACACAGCTGCATCAAAGTTGATCTTGACTACATCATGGGATTTAGGCGGAAGCCACTTTGGAATATGGTGTGGTGAATGTGCAGGAACATTTTCAAACTGATTTGCAAAGGAAAAATCAGCCAAGTATGACTGGGCATATGGAACAATGGTGGACGGATCAAAGGATAGCCATTATGAATAAAGTTGTTCCTGGCATACCAAATTCTCTCCACAAAATCATTGAAAACAGAGGCACTGTGCTAGCATCTTCATTGAGTAGAACCAGAGTAAACCAATCTGAAAAGGAATGAGCATGAGTCCAGCCTTGGATATTTAAGAACTCAGCAGATCCCCAAACAGTAGGGTTGAGAAAAAAAACGGAAAAATTAACTCAAACTAGGGATTTCAAATTGGTTTGGCTTGGATAATGACAAAATTTGGTTTAGATTGTCATTAAATCGAATTTATTCAGTTCGAATCAGTTTTGATACGAATAATATTTGAGTATTTTGTCGTTTAATATTTTGTAATTTTTACTATTTAAGTCAAAAATTTAAATTTTATATTTAATTAATAATCTTCGAGAAAAATTAAAATAAAGTTTAAAATTGCTTAAATGCTCAAAAAAATTAAAATAAAATTTAAAATTACTTAAAAAATTAAATGACCGATCCAATTCAATTTGCTCCACATAAATTTGAATTAGATTGGATGGATTTTTTACAAAAAAAAAAAACCCGATCCAAACTAACTCATTGTCACCCCTACCAAACAGTAGCTGCAAAAGTATAATACCTCGATGCATGAATGATTGTTTCAGGACATGGGCCACACGACAAACACGTTGGCTGAGGAGCTACTTTTCTCTGGTGTAGATTAGTCATTATTGGAATAATATTCCTACAACATCCCCACATAAACATCTTTACTTTGTTAGGAACACTCTTACTGCATATATGTTTCCGCACCTTTGCAGCAGATAAATTGCCACAGGAGTCATCCTGAAAATGTCCTCCATATGCTGTACGAGATCCCATACTCCGATGATAAAGCATCATTATCTGATAACCTGATTTTAAAGAATATAAACCATATATGTCATGTTTGATGCATAGAATAAAGATAAGATAAAATAAGATAATATAAGATTATGGATATGATAAGATTAGATTATATCATCATATCTTATGTTTGGTGTATACAAGGATTAAAAATAAGGTAGGATGATTTTTATGTCTTTTACAATATTTGTTATGTGTAAAATTAAAAATAGTATAAAATGATTTTTTAAGTACTCTTTTTTAAAGTAACTTAATTTAAATTTATAATTTTTTTGCTATAAATATAAATTAAAAATTTTAATATTATTTATTATACTATAATTAATAGTCCAATTTATTAGTTGATTTTTTTTATAAAAAATTACTTCTAAAAATTTATATTACATTTTCAAAAAAAATATTTTGTTAAGAAATGATTTTTTATAAAAAGCATTCTCTATATTTTTTTCAGTTTTTTTTCCTTTTTGTTTTTTTTTTCCTTTTGTATGATTTAAATTTAAAATAATTTTTTACTGTAAATTAAATATATTTATTTTTAGAAAATTGAGTTTTTCAAGAAAATAAGTTTATTTTTTTAATTAAAATAAATTTTCCAAAAGACAATTGTTAAATATTTTTCTTTATTTTAATGGTTTCTTTATCGTCTTTCATTTGGGTCAATTATAAGGAAATATAAAAAACAAAAAAAAACAAGTTAAATTTAATAATTCAATTTTGATGAATTAAAAAATATATAATTTCTAATAATTTTATGGTTAATAGTCATTTTTCTTTCCTTTTTTTACATGCAAAAAGAAAAAAATTAAGAAAGAAAAAATAAAAATTTAAACAAGAGAAAAAACTAGTTAAAGATTATATTTTATAATAATTTTTATGTTTGAGAATTTTTTTTGTAAAAAATACTTTAAAAAAATGTGTTCAAGAAAATATTATTTTATCAAAATTATAGTTTTTATTTAATAAAAACAAGCAAAAAAAAAGGAAAGAAAAAGAAGGAAAAAATTATATTAATTAATTAATTAAAGATCCTTATTATTTTATTAAATGTTTAAGTTAATTTTTAAATATAAATGTTAAGTATAAAATAAATAAAATATTAGTATTTATTTCTAATCATATAGGATTAAAAATAATCCTTACCTTTTGGAGAGGATTGAATTATCCTATACTAGAAGGATGACTAATCTTTCTTGCAATTCAATCATTCTCTTAATGTGTGCATCAAACATAAGATAGGATGATTATCATTCTATCATATCCATCATTCTATGTACCAAACATGACCATAGAGCATGATGCCACACCAGTATATTTGCAGAATTGAACCGCAATAAAAGAATATGCGTGATATCCTTTACATCAAAATCCATAAAGAGTTGCTTCAGTAATGCCTCATTCCATTTTCCTGTTTGAAAATTAATTAATTGTGAAATAGTGAGATAGTTAGTGTTTGTTGAAGTAGATATCTGTTTGAAACACCGAGGCCTTGGAATCCATAGCCATAGGTCCTTCTACACTGACACACCAACACCTCTTCCAAGTTGCCAACAAACTCCCAGTTTTAAGACTGATCTACCTTCACAAATGCTTTTCCAAGTGTATAAAAATTGATGTAAGCATACTATTATATTTTTGACCAAAAAAAAAAAAGGATATTATTATATTATCTTCGATGCAAAGAAAATAAGATAAAGTAAGTTAAAGCACAAGCATTATCCAACCATTCAAACTGTCATGCATTACTTCATGTCCCTTAAAAAATTAAGGTGGAGGAATATTAAAGAAGAATTAACTATCCAAGTTACCATAGTCGCTTGTCCTATATAATTAAAAGGTTCCCCCACCCTACAAGACATAGAGGGATATAGATTCATGTGAATGTAGGAATTTAAAATCCTTTTTCCCAAGGGGTACTCTACTTTAACTTTATATATTTTCCGCTGAACACATATCTTTCCCGCTTAATAATGTTAACTTACAAAGGGTGGATTTGGATTCCAACGCACCTCCAGAGCTGTAAAATGTTTCATTAGATTAAAAATATTAAAAAAAGAACAAAAAATAAATAAATTATATCTTTTGATTTTAATTTTTTTATTATTTTATTAAAAAATGTATGGATTATTATCCTATCTATTACCAGTAGAGTTTTTTAATTCCACAAATAAAATTAGGATGATAACATATGTCTCATTTTGTTTTTTTTTATTTTCTTAAAATTTTTAAAAGACGTGTCATCAATCAAATCCCGCTTATAGAGTTAAAAAAATTTCATTGACGGTAGATAGGATAATAATCCAAAATGTATACCCACAGTTGTTATTTTATTTTTTTAACTTCACTGAAATTAATGCATTGTCCATTCAAACTAATCCAAAGTCAAAATACATTCATTCATGTCTTCGGAAATCTTAATGCATTTTGTAGGGTACTAAACAACTTTTAAGGGAGTGCAAGATCAGTGTAACAAAAGTAAAACATGCTGATAAAAGAAAGAAAAAAAAAAAGAAAAAGGAGGACAACACTTCAAAAATCAAAGCTTCCTAGTATATATTATCCATTTCAAAAGAGATAAATATTTTGTTGGTCTTTTCTAGTTTTGAAGTATTATGACATAGTCTTTAGTGGAATCAAAGCTATAAAAATATAAATAGTCTTTAGTGGATTCAAAGCTATAAAAATATAAACCCTACATTGGAATATTAATAACTGCCTTAATAATGTAAACAAAAACAATTAAATTGTACCTAAGTGGCGTTGGAAAAATTAATTACAGTAACCAAGCCACTCTTTTTTCTTTTAATACGTGTTACTACCAAGGAGTCCACCTTGTAATCCCTCTTTTCTTTTCTACCACGGGATTGTGCATAACATAATTTCCACTTTTTTATCAAAATTTCTTGAATTATTTACTCTTTCCTTTTTGTCTCTTATGTTAACGTGGTTTTTTTTTTCTCTTTTAGCCCTTTTGGGCAAATGGTACAGTAGCTTTCAATCTCCTCTTTTTGACCCATCTTCCATAAATAAAAATAAAAATTATGTGCTTCAATTGCATTATGAGTAAAAAGATAATCACTGCTCAAGAATACATAAATCAGTTGGTAAGGATTGTTTTAACTTAATTAGAAGTTTCGAGTTTGAGCTTTGAATATGTAATTGTGTTAAAATTTTTGAAAGAGAATTTTATCCAAATTAATTCTATACAAAAAATGATGTGAAGATATCATATAATCTCAACAAAAAAAAAAGATAATCACCGGAGCAATCTACCCTTTAATAATAACTTTGACAGTAGCCCACTTCAACAAACTTTTTATAGAAATTCACTACCGCCTTAATAGAGTGCAAAATCATAGTAAAGAAAGTTTAAATAAATTTGTATAAAAAGTAAACTGAAAATTACTAATATTATCAAAACAAAGCTTTTTTTTTTTACTTTTGTTGGATATTCTTGAATATCTTGAGCACTATCTCGTCTAGAAAAAACATAATACCAAAAGACGAGAATATTCAGATTATGAGTTCATTTTTCAGTAAAACCAAAGCTCAGTTCCGCTTCTGGAGAATGTGGCTGAGTCACTCACTAGACAGTAGAAGAAGAAGAAGAAGATCATAATAATTTCCTTAAAAAGTCTCAAAAAATTCTTTAGAGACAAAAGAAAAAAAATATACTTTTTCAATATTTATAGAGTAACTCCATTTTATTTAGCTTGGCTTTATGCAGGGGAGGACGGGAAAAAGTAAGGTAATTCCCCAAAAACCCGGATTTTAAGGAGCCGTTAGAGGGTCCCTCGGGAAGCATAAAAGGACAAATCTGTCAATGTGCACGTTTCCCTATGCCAAAAAACACAAGCATTCCTTTCATCTGACGCATTTTCTTTCTCTAATTTCTCTTAATGCCTTCTTTTATATGGTAATTTTGTCAAGTGTTTCTTAACCAAAAAAATTTTGTCAAGTGTTCTTATTTTTTTTCTTTGATTTTCTATTAACTTTATGGACTGGAATGAGCAAAGAAATAACACACAAAACGAGGTAGGCTCTTAGGCTCTGTGTCACATTCCTCTTTTCTCTCTAGTTTTGCTTTATTTTTCATCTCTCTTTTTGTTTTTATCATTTCTTTTTGCTCTCTTTCTTCTTCACAATCTCTGCAAAAATCTTCATTTTCATTACAGGGTGCTCTCGGAATTGCTCCGGAGGCTTCCATTTCAAACTGGGAATTCCCATTAGCTGCTTCTTTGCTTTCATCCATCAATGTGCTTGATTTTATTGCACTCCCCAACTGCTCATTCTTCTGCGTTGCCTCTGGGGTTTCTTCTCTCGTCTCTCTGCTTGTTTGGTTGAAAACTCCTACTCTGTTTTCTCTTTGCTATTTTCGCAATTTTATAGCCAGGTATATTACCCAAAAAGAAAGTCCACCGTTTTCGTTTTCTTCGTCTTGTCTTAATCGTCATTGGAAATCCTTTCTTCAACTGGGTTCCTCGTTTTCTGTTGTAGCACTCATGCTTTTGTGTCTGAGAAAAAAGCTTGCTCTGTTTCCCTCTGTATCCTTGGTTTTGAGAGAGTTTCCACTCCAAAAAATGGGCTTTCTTTACTAAAATGACTTCTTTAATTTTAACCAAATTTGGGTTTTTTTGTTACTCTATGGTCACTAGAAAAATGGGCTAATTTCATAAACTCGCTCATTTTACTTGGTGGAGAAAAAAATGGGTTGTGGAAACTCTAAAGCTGAGAAAAATGAAGCCTTGCGTCTGTGTAAAGAAAGAAGGAGATTCGTAAAGCAAGCTATTGATTCGAGGTATGCTCTTGCAGCAGCACATGTTTCTTATATCCAATCTCTTAAAAATATTGGCATAGCTTTAAGAAGATTTGCTGAAGCTGAGATATTAATAAAGTCTTCTCTATCAACCTCACCTACTGAGCTTGATAAAACCCCTTCCCATTCTTCCTACCCTTCACCATTTCCGTCTCATTTAGGGGCCGAGGTTTCTGATTCTCCATTGAATAATGATAGCCCTATTTCGCCGGCAACGGCCAATTTGAGTTACATGAGAGCAGGGAATAGTGCTGCTGTGACTGTTGAGGTTAATCCTAGTAATGGTAGTTTTGTGGAGTATGAATCACTGGCGATGGCAATGCCACCGCCCCCGCCTCCCCCTTTCGAGTCAGGTTCTTGGGATTTTTTTGATCCTGTTGATGACTGTGAAAGTTTTAGGTTTGCGGGGAATAATGGGGTGGATATGGATTTTGAGGATAAGAGAGGGTGGAGAGAGTGGAGAAGCAAAGGGATTGATCATGGTGGTTTGGATGAAAATAATGAGTTGAATGAAGGAACTTTGCGTCCAGAATCAGAGAGAATTGCTGTCAAAATTTCTGGTAGTTCTGCAACTCGCACTTATTGTCGTGGTAGTTCAATGGAGCATGATGAGTTTTTGATTGGGTTAGACGATGGAAATGCTGGTGGTAGGCAGACAAACGACAAGGAAGTGAAGCAGCTAGGTGTGGAACGTAATGCCAATGTGCAAGGTGAAAGTTTGATGGGCAAAGGTGCTCTTGAACAATCAAGTTCACAAAAAGAATCTGCCGAAAGAGAAGACCCTTCTGAGTTTATAACCCACAGAGCTAAGGATTTTCTTTCAAGCATAAAGGATATTGAACATTGTTTCTTCCGAGCCTCTGAAGCAGGAAGAGAAGTCTCCCGGATGCTTGAGTCAAACAAAATAAGGGTTGGATATTCTGAAACCGAAGGTAATGATGTTTGTTCACGAGAGACAGTTTACTTCTCCTTGAACTTTAACTAGGATTTGGGCTGTTTTTTTTTTTTGGTCTATTCAATGCTAATGGTACATATACTACTGAAATCTTATGAATAAATCAATTTTTGTAGGGGGATCCTCAGCATTTCTGGCAGCTTTCCAACTTGTTTGCTGCCGTGGTAAGACTGCTCTTATTTCTCATGGTTCTGACTTCTGTAAGGGGCCTGCGGGTAGGAACAATTAGTCTATTTTCGCTAGAGAGAGAGCTTATTACAATTTTGATATATTTTGCATTTACATTTTGGCAGTAGTCGTAAAACTTACACACTTACTGCATTGCATAAGGTGGGATTATTAGGTCACTTTTACGCTGGATTGAATGCTACATTAGCAAATAGGAGCAAAGTTCACCTATTAGTTTTTCTCTTTTCTATTTCTCTTTTAAACACTTTGGTTTCCCTTTTTCTGATTGTGGTGTTAGCTTGCCAGCGTTTAGTTATGGTCATAATATGTATTGTGAACAGCCAATTGAAGGATAGTCTTAGTGGATTTTTACTTGTTGAACAATTTTACTTGACCTCTTCTAAATATTTCATTCTTTTTTCATGTCATAATATTGTAGAGCCAGGACAACATGTAACTAAAGTCATACATTGGAAGAGGTCAGCATCTACAAGGTCTTCTTCATCAAAGAATCCACTAGCCACAGCATCTAAAGACGATGCTGATGACAGCGGAAGTGATTTTATTGAAGAGTTCTGCATGATTGCTGGTAGTCATTCGTCCACCTTGGACAGACTGTATGCATGGGAAAGAAAACTTTATGATGAAGTAAAGGTACTCATTCAAACCACTTAACTTATTATAATTTTGAATATCTTAACTTGAATACCAGTAGCAGTGCTGGTTTTGTGTTACAACTTCTATGTTTTTTGGTTTTCATTCCATAAGATATCTTTCTTTTAGAAAAAAGAGGATTTTTTTTCATTTATACCTGAGAATTTAAGCGGTTTATAAGGTCGAAATAAATTCTTATAGAACATATATTTTACTTCTATATATATTTAACTCTGAAGCCTCGAGTCTATGCTTTAAGAAAACCTTTTGGATTATTACTTTAAAAGGACAATATTAGTATTTTTCATGGTTTGTTGTTTGGCTAGTGTATGATGAAAAGATGATGATCCGACTGCTTGAATAATTGTACTATGTGAAGGACAATCAATCTGGAGCATAAGTACTACATTATGTAATTTCTCTTTCAATAGTATCTATATACAATGTCCCCTTGTCTTTCTTCTTTCTATCTTTTTTTTTTGGCCTAGCTGATGTGTTGTTTTAGAGGTAGACCTTTAGCGGATGTGTTTTTTCCTTTTTCTTTTCTTTTTTCTATTTTGATGCAAGGAAAATTTGTCTTTTGTTCATGCTTCGTACTGCAAGGAAGCAAAGTCAATCTGAATTCCAGTATTGTGTTAAATGCTGATGACATTATGCTTGAATATTGATTTGTGTAATCTTCATATGATAACCAACTTTCCCTGAACAATTATTTATGCAAGATACCTAGCTAGGTAAATCAATTATCTTCTTTGCAACTAATAAAGGATTGTTTTCATTTCCTTGGACTTTAATTTATGCACGTCTTATTTGAAAAAACACCTACTGGGCATTGAACATGCAACAACAAAAGTTAAAATATCCATATCCAAACTTCATTTCTCTCATCTCCAGAATTTTATATTTGTAAAATCCCACCAAAAGACTGGCATATTGCTAATATGATTAGCTTCTACCGTTATATGTGTATATCCTTTCTATTCTCCTATTTTCTTCTACTTCGTACACCACAAGTGCTGTTACTCCTTAATGCTTCCATTTGATTTCTGATGTAAAAGTAAAAATGGTTTTAAGCTTCCGTCAGTAGGTTCAAAATCTTCTATATATGCTTTATATTTCAACATTTTCTTTCCTCAAGAATTAAATAGGAACATCTTTGAGTCACAGGTAGACACATGCTTTCATATGATGATCTCCTTAGTATTTCTAATTCCTTTTTAAAATTTTTCCCTGATGTAAAGCTTAATTAGGTTATACAGGATCTCTGTTAGGTGGTTTTTAGACAAGTGCAGGGAAGTAAACACGATACCCAGGCATCTGTTGCAATTGTAGAAAAGCTCAGAAATATCAATAATCTTTACAATGCATCTTCCAAAATTAGTGGCAATTGCGTTTATCTAATAAGTAGTACTGCCAATCAATCCTCTGACTTTTTTGCTTCTTTGAACCCTTTAGGCCAGCGAATCTATCAGGAAGGAGTATGATCGGAAGTGTAATCAGCTTAGACACCAGTTCGCAAAGGATCTTAGCAATCAAGTGATTGATAAAACTCGGGCAGTTGTCAAGGATCTGCACTCCCGAATTAGAGTGGCACTTCATTCTGTTAATACTATATCAAAGCGGATTGAAAAAATGAGAGATGAAGAGTTGCAGCCACAACTTGTAGAATTAATTCAGGGGTGAGTCAATCCTTTGAATCAGAAATTTTTGAATGACCGAAACTTTACTCTCATATATATCTTGACTAAACTTATTAGAACTCTTGAGCATTCTCAATCATTGGCAACCTTATCTTGACTAAACTTATGGTTATCTTTGCAGACTGCTCAGGATGTGGAAGGCCATGCTTGAATGCCATCATTCACAGTATATAACCATTTCGCTGGCATACCATTCAAGGAACTCAACAGGTGCTCCAGAGGGAGATACACGCAGGCAGATTATGGCCCAGCTTCAGCAAGAGATTGAATGCTTTAGCGTAAGCTTTACAGACTGGGTCAATAGCCATGCATCTTATTTGGAAGCTCTGAATGGTTGGCTACAAAGCTGCATCATAGAACCACATGAACGTACAAAGAATAGGTATCCATTCTCTCCTTGTCGATATCTGGGATTTGGACCACCGATTTTTGTTCTGTGTCGGGAGTGGTTCGCTGGGGCAAAAGCTTTGCCAGCCGACGAACTTCATGTTGCCATCAAAGAACTCTTATCTGATCTTAGCCATCTAATGGCCCAACAAGAAGAACAACTGCAGAAGAAAGAGAAATCAGTTGATACAAACAATGGAGAATCAGAGAGCAATACTAACATGTTAACAGATGGTGATACAAATGATGATGAATCATCAAACTTGTGCTCTATACAGGCAAGTTTGACTCGGGTTCTTGATAGACTATACAAATTTTCTGAGGCCTCTCTGAAAATGTACGAGGATGTTAGACAGAAAAGTGAAGCAGCTCGAATTGCATACCTCAAATTGCAGGGCAACTAGATTTTATAAGGTTATGTAATTATCAAACATAAGCATTTCAAGGTTTGGTTTGGAAATAGATGGTTGTAAATTCAAATAGTTGTTGCAAATAGCCTGGAGAAATAGAACAATTTGGGAATTGTCAAATATACTATTCCTATGAAAATTGGACTGCAATATGGAGTTAAAACAAGTACAAGTAAATATGCATGATGCAATCATCTGCCTTGTAAACTGTCTCATGATGTTGCTTTCAAGGTAATTGATATTAGTTTTTTCTTTCACCGGCTGCTTCCTTTTCGGGAGTTAAAAATTGGTGGGTGTGAGAGCCGTGAATATTTTTATTGCTTTATAAAACATCATGCTTCCTGCTTTACAGCAAGGGAAAGGGTTATGGGTCAATCCATTCGACGAGGTACCCAAAATTTCTATCAGTATTGGCACTCTACGTATTTCAATCATGTCACCGTTCCTTGTTACATATAATTAGAAAGTATTTGAATATGATTTGAATTTTGGAATAATTACTGTTGAGAGAGATTTATCGTTTATCATTTTCGATCCAAACAAGATTAATCTTAAATCGTAAAACAGATAAAAATATCTGTAATTACAAAAATAAAAAAAGAGAGTATTAGGCTCATGCTCCCTTTTTTTTTAACCATATCGCCAATAAATAACATGATACAAATGAATTTGAAATGGCTTGCTATTCTTCCGCTATAAAGAGAATGTACATAGTATGTACAAAAAAAAAAGGAATGTACATAGTTCATTGATACAGTATAAGCAACATTGTTTTCAAGTTTCAACACATTTTCTTTCCAAACATAGGCTATCAACGTGGGTTTCAACCGCTGCATTGACCTGAACCCAGTATTTAATCCACTAGTTTGTTCCAACTAGTTATGGCACTCACACTTACATAAGTAGCATTGCCTTTTTGCATTAGAACCCAACATGCTGTGCGTACTGAGTATATGCTTCTGACTGCATTGCAATCGGGGCCCGTGTAACAGAAGGCGGAAGATCAAATGCATCTACAAGTTCCCCTGCAATGTTTCTCATTTGGAAACTAAGGTATTCTGTGAGCTTGTGGATTGCCTGCACAAAGGAAAGTTATATTAATGAAACAACCTCATAAAAATTGTATCTCTAGTAAATGGAATAACTTGAAAAATACACAAACAATAGGACATATGTTTTATAACCATGCACGAGATGTTTAGAGTCATCCCTGTTCTACGGGGATGGTCACAGTATAAAAAGGCATACCCGAAAAAAAAAATTATAGGCAAGGAAAAAAAAATCCCTTTCCATATCTTCTAAATAGTTTTGATTAAAACTATACCTTAGCTTTGTTAGGAGCAACGTAATCAACATTTCGGTAAGTTCCTATGTCTTTCCAGATCCGGTCCAGGGCATAAAGATCACATACGAGTTTTAGAGCAGCCCGACTACTTGCATCAGGACAGCTGGAAGTTAAAATTCAAGCCCAATTAGAAACTGAAATATATATATATATATATATATATATATATGACAAGTAGAAAAGGAATAAATTCGGTAGCTGAGTTCGGTAAGTACTTCTGCACAGCTTCAGTAAACTTTGCAAGGATGACAGACTCGATATGAGACTCTGCAAGTGTGAGAAGGTGATTCAGGCACCTATTCCAAGCACCAAAGGTACCAAGAGTTTTAGAGTGCTTTCGAAGCCGTGCCGCTACACTGTGAAGCAGTCTTGAGGTTCGGTACTGAATACAAAAATTGTATAAATCTTGTGTTATAATTAACACTGATAAAACTCTAAAGTACAATAACCAAGATAACACTCACTCTGAAGGCATCCAACTGGAATTTAGGGTCTCGCAAGTGGTCTGCACTTTCCCAACGGGCAGTTACAGGATTTGGCTGAGACAAGTATGCATTCATAGATTCTCTCAAGTAGTTCCATGTAACAGAAAGGGGACCACCTTGGAACTTGTCCTTGTATTGCTTCAATAGATCGGCAGCTACCTATATCCCAGTAAAAGTCTCATATAGCTTGTATTGAAAAGCAAATTAAAGGTTTACTGACACTAATACCAGACCAAAATACATATTAGGTGCCAATGAAGGAAAACCATCCAAAGGCTATTATCTATTAAAAAAAAGTAACAAACTAATTCTTTATACCAAAACAAACATTGTAAATCCTTAAACAAGGTTGTGATATAAGGGGATTTGTCGAAAACCTGTTGCAGAAGTACTGTGTTGTCTCCTTCGAATGTCTGGAAAATGTCATGATCATTCCTCAAGCTACCAATCCGGTTGACAGCAGCATACCCATGGCCTCCACAGGCTTCCCTGCAGGTACTCAGTGACTTTGCTGTGTATGATGTCACATAGGACTTCAGGCCTGCAGAAAGCGCGTGGACATCTCCAGCTAGTTCTTCATCATGCTTCTTCTTCATCTCTGAATATTTGTCCACCAAATACTGAGTGGCAAAATGAAATGCATAAGTTGAAGCCAGCATTGGCATGAGCTTGTGCTGCTGAGATTGATAATCAAGAATGCTGACTTCAGGCTGTTTGGGAGGACCAAATTGCTGACGTAGTAAGGAGTATCGCACTGCAATAATGACAGAAATCTTGAGGAAACCAACTGAAGAATATGCAAGGCCAACCCTCCCACCTACAAGTTCACCTAGCATAGCAGCAAAACGTTTGTTTATTGTAGGGAGACTACTTGTGTATTTTCCATCTCGAGAAACATCCCCAAATCGATTAAGAAGATTATCTCGGGGAATTCTAACTGAACGGAATCTCAGTGCTCCATTATCCACACCATTCAGGCCAACTTTGTGGCCACAATCATGTATTTCAATTCCTGGAAGTGTCCGGTGAGTTTTTAAATCCCTTATTGGCACAATGAAGGCATGGACTCCCATATCAGAAACTCCTTTAGAGTCATGAGTTGGTAAAATCAGCTTAGCAAAAACTGTTGCAAACTTGCCATGAACTGCAGCATTGCCAATCCACCACTTGATGGCCCCATCATTTGGTGTGTTGATTATAAATTCATCTGTAATTGGATCAAATGTTGCAACGGTTTGGAGACCCTGAACATTTGAGCCTTTTAAGCACAAAATTGACAGTTTAGTTTGGTATGCATGCTTAGCTGATTATGAACAACAAAAGAGAATATTTAGGGCAAAGATGGGTACACTTTTCAACATTATAATGACGCACTAACATGAAAAGCACATTAACCACAAAAGAAACTCGATTGATATCATCAAAAAATATTTCTTCTGCATAAATTGTGTTACAAATTTCTCAATAAAACATTTATAGATTTAATGCACATATCAAAATAACCACACTCTTGTTGCATGCCATGATGAGTTCTATTGCAGAACAGCAAAAGGAAGATGTCAAAGGCAGCATAAGTATACAAAATTAAGAGAGAAAAGAGAACAAAACGTAAATACACGATGAACAGAGAGCTCACCATGATGTAGTTCTGTCATAGCAAAACAACCAAGATAATCCAAATTGTCAATACCATCAAAATACTTATCCCGGTGTTTTTTTGTTCCTAAGTTCAGCACAGAACCTCCCCAAAGGCTGCATAATAAAGCATTTAAAGTCAACTTGCGATTAAATCAAAATTAATAAACAGTTAAAATTCTGCAATTAAAAATATCCAGATATCAGGTCGGTTAGCATCATGCTCTACATCAATGAATTTTTCATCCTTTATACACTTTACTTAGTCATCCCATTCATTACTTTTATAAACAATAATAATAGTAATAATAGTATTATTACTTATAGTAATTCACCGACAATCAGCTCAAATGCAGTATCCAAAGTAATGATCCACCTGTACAATAAAATTTTACCCAATTCAAACCAAAACAAACCCATCTCTCAAACTCAATCTCCAAGCATTTATATCCAAAGGCCAGATGACAAAACGTAAAATTTAACCAAAAACAGTACAAACTTTGTAAAACTTAAATATCCAAAATCCAAAATCAACCCAAGATTAGAACTTTAATGCCAAAAAAGCCAGAAAAGCAATAATAATTACCTAAATTGGACACCAAGTTTGATCCCAAAAGATGTATCAATAGCCCCAACAGCCTCAGTAATTGCAAAATACTTAGCAGGATCTTCAACAACATATCTAAAAGGCTTAATCTTTGCCTCTCTAACCAACCCCATAAGCTGTCTCAAACAAAGCTCCCTATGTTCATTCATTGAAATATCAACTGGGGTTTGCAAATCAGGCCTTGAGTTAAAATATTCTATAATCTTCTCTTGAATATCCCTATTCTTCCCCCTCATGTAGCTCGAGAGAGAGCCTTTGTCAAACTCCAGCTTAGTGGCCTTAGCGCATGTTAGCATGTTGAGCTGAGGTGAAGGTTGGAGGGGTGGAAGTGGGGTCAGGTGAAGGGACAGCCGTTGGATACGGCGGGTCATGGCGGTGATGGACGGCTGCGATTCATCCTCCACCATCTGATTTGAATTCATTTTTTTTCCAAAAGAAAAAACAATGTGTTAAGAATGGGTGTTTTTCAATCTTCTTCTTGCAGAGAAATGGGAAGGTGAAGGAGCGTCTAATTTAAACAGGAAATGTCATGATGACGTGGCGCTTTGGCGGGTTTATTCGTAGCTGTTGGGGGATTGGAACGAAGAAAAGTCGTTGAGTTGTCCATGTGGGTAAATGGACAAACTGATGACGTAGGTGGCCATGGCAATGGCCTAATTTAGGGATGAGAATGAAAAACAGTGGGCTTTGACATTTGAAAGGAGAGGATTGCAATCAAACAAGTATGAAACTGAAGCGTGAAGCAACGAAATACTTGAAGTTCCAACTTGGCTTAAGATCCGGTAAATGCTCAATTTATAATTTAAATTTTAACTTAATTCTTAATTAAGTATATAAAGTTTTTATTTGAATCATATGAGCACTAAACATTTTTCGGAATTATTCAACTAAAAACTTTTTAACGAAAGTGAATTACGTACGTTTTAAGAGATTGAGTGCTAATTAAAGAATAATAAAAACGTATTTTCACTTTGACAAAATAATCCTAAATAATTTTTTTTTCTTTCATTCTTTTTTTTTTACTTCTATGAAACGTTCGAAGGAAGTTCACTTTTTTTTGGAGAGGGGATGGAAAGTGATTTGAGTGAGGAAAGTCACCATCTTTGGTCGAATGAAGAAGTTGATCTACCAAAAGGATTAAGTCAACTGGTATTTCGATTAAGATTTAGGATGGTCCAGCCAACTAGAATAGTAATGACAATCAGCCATTGTTAAAAGAAATGGTTATAGGGGGCTAGCATGCTGAATAATTGGCAGAATGGAAACAACGTGGAGTATATGCCCATAGACGATGACATGATCAAAATCTCGAAGTTAGATTAATGGCCTTGTGTTCGGATGAAAATAGGCAATCATTACAGAAGCCATGGAAGGGCTGTATCCTCATCAAACTCCTAGGGCAGTCCATTGGCTATAAGCCTTTGTTGGACAAGCTGAGAATAATGCGGATGCCAAAAAGAGAATATGACCTTATGACGGTGAAGGATTCTTTATTGTTAACAAGGTCATACCCTCTTTTTGGCATCCACATTATTCTCAGCTTGTCCAACAAAGGCTTATAACCTATAGATCGCTGCAGGAGTTTGATAAGGATGCAGTCCTTCCATGGACTCTACACTGATTGTCTATATGGATTGGCTAAATGCTCAATTTAAAGTTTAATCTTTGCGGTATTTCGTAATTAATAATATAATTTTTAATTTTGATCAATTAATCAAATTTATTAAATGTAGGACTTTTTAACAAAGTTTGAGAGTTAACAGTGTTAATATAAACACGTGGTAGAAACCTATTGGTTGTCAAATTTTTTTAATTCGATTTTCATTTAAAAATTAAAACGAATTTATCTTTTCATTTAAACAATATACGTCAAATTCCTTTTTTTCAACGATTAAACTCTAATAAAACTCTCTGAAAAAGAAAAACTCTCAACCATGCAAACCGACGATGACAATGTCCCAATCTGTTCCGAAGAGGATGATCTGAAGAAGAGAAGTGTAAAGAGAACCAAAAATGGGGAATTCAAACAAAGTGATATTGAAATGCAAGAAAAACAAAATGCTTTTCCATCGTACAGAGATTCCCTGATGGGAAACAGTGATACATCTGCTATTTCTATGATAAGTCACCCGACTTTCATGGATGAAGACTCAGACACAGACGGTGAAGAAAAAGATGATATCCCTACTATCCTACTATCAAAGGAGGAGAAAAATCGCATAAGAAAACCATGGATGAATGCAGTCATAGTTAAAACGTTTGGGAGAATAGTTGGTTACAATTTCTTATAACCAAGGGTAAAAGCTCAATGGAAACCAACTGGAAACATGAATTGTATAGATCTGGGACAAGATTTCTTTCTATTTAGATTCACAAATATCGAAGACTTCCAAAAGTCATTTACGGAGGCCCTTGGTTCGTAGGATCATATTACCTCACTTTAAGGATCTGGGAACCAGGCTTCAAACCAGAGTCTTTGACAGCTTTCTCCACCACAACAGTGTGGGTGAGACTCCTAGGTTTGCCAATAGAATTTTTCGACAGACAAATTCTTCAGAGGATAGGCAATCAAATTAGGACACCTCTTAGAATTGATACTTGCACAGAACAGAATACAAGGGATAGATATGCTAGATTCTGTGTTCAGGTTGACTTAGACAGACCCCTCCTATCCAAGATAAGAATCGGGAAACTGGTTCAAACGATAATGTATGAGGGTGTAAACTTGTGTTTCAATTGTGGTCTCATTGGTCACAGGAAAGATACATGTCCTACTGGGAAGAGTGATGACGCAGACAAGCACCCAAACACAGATACAAACAAAGAAGATACAGTTCTAAAGGATCAAACCGATCCAATACTAAAGGACAAACCCGATGAGAAAGCAAAAGAAGATGAAGGTTTCGGTCCCTGGATGATCGTATCTAGACGAAAACAAAAATTAAACAAGCAAAAAAACTCGGGTAAAGAAGAATCGAAATTAGCAAGGAACTTAGATAAACTCGACCCAAACAAGAATACCCACCTTACTGTAGACAAAGGAAAGAGTAAGCTAAACGTAACTATAGGAGGCTCAGATCAACGGATACGCCCTCAACAAAGTCAGAGCATAGGGCAGAGGAATAAAGGGAAGTACAACAGCTATAAATCTCATTCCCCAATGCAGGGCATTTTCCCAATAAAACCACCGGTCACAAACCAAGGAGATAACCCAAATGACTCATTAGTTTCTAACCGAACCAAAGACGAAGAGATTTTTAGTTTCAATAGCAAACGAAACAACCAAACGGGTTTTCATTTTCACCTTGGACAAAGCTCAAACATAGGAAACTTAAACCAGACAACTCATGGACCCCTTGCCAGAACAACTCCACAGCCTAAGCCTATTATTTCTCACGGGGAACGACAAGATTATTCGACTGCCAGAGGCAATGGAGATCATCATGGGTTTCAAACAAATGCCACGAAATTGGACAATGGAGGAGCTAGTGGAAGCTTGGAACTACTTGATATTGGCAATCGATATAGAAGATCCACTCCCATATCTTCAAGTCGAAACAAAAAGGATGGACAAATTCGTGCCGAAGAAGGTAGAGAAATTGCCCAACTTCCTCAATAACCCCATGTGGATGATTCCTTTGGATACAGTGAGGATCTTGAAGCTGAGGGAAGGGATGAAGAGGCTTTCTACCTAACGGCACCACCCATGCCCAACCCGATAACAATGGTATTCAGGAAGGAGTCCAACCCAACCCACAAGGACCCAACTCACAACATGATCTTCCTTCCACAGAGACACAGTATGCCGAGCTTGATATGTCAGATGCAATCAAGAGAGGTCCAGACGATTCCGGAACTAGCCAATTGGTTTCTCAACCAAACCAAACTTGAGGTGTTTCCAATACGGTGTCTCCTTTGGAATGCAAGAGGGGCAGGTAACCCCAACTTTCATCGAAATTTCATGGAGCTGGCGAAGATCAATAATCCAAGCTTAGCTATCATCACAAAAACAAGAATTTTTGGGGAGAAGGCAGAGAATACATGCAAATCACTAGGATTTGATGGAGTCTTCAGGGTTGATGCGGAGGGTTTTGCTGGTGGAATTTGGCTATTATGGCATACCTCCGAGATAAAAGTTAACATCCTGTCATCCTCTCCTCAAGTCATTCACGCTACTATGGAGGTATGGGATCTATCTTTTACTCACAATAATGTTTCACGATCTCCAAATTCTTCTATGTTATGATTATTATTTGCTATATATGCTAGACCTCAATTCGAATTAAGAAGAGAACTATGGAAACATCTTACAGACTTTGCTTTAGATATTAATCTCCCATGGCTTATGATAGGAGACTTCAACGAAGTCTTGGGTGACTCACAAAAATTAGGGGGAAGACCAATTAATCAATACAAAGCTAGACTATATAAAGACTGTATGAACGACTGTGGAATGTTTAACCTTCGTTATGTTGGTCAACAGTTCACATGGACAAATAAAAACCACTTTGGACAGATTATAAGTGAAAGACTGGATAGAGCTTGGGCAAGTGCTGACTGGAAAGCTTGCTTCCCAAACTCTATAGTCTTTCATTTAACAAAAGTAAAATCCGACCACAACCCTGTTTTACTAGATACCAATCCATCAAAAATTAAATTTGGAACCAAACCTTTTAGATTTGAAACTATATGGTTCACACATTTAGATTTTACAGAGTTAGTTAAAGACTCTTGGAATGAAACTAACCACAAAATCATTGAAGCTACAGCAAATTTCAAAGACAAAATGACTATATGGAACAAATACACCTTTGGAAATGTCTTCTAAAAAAAAGGATTAAAGCTAGATTAGATGGCATCTAGAGAGCACTTGTTAGTGATCCCAACCCATGGCTAATCAAACTACAGGAAAATTTAGAAGCTAAATTCCAACACTTACTTAAGCTAGAAGAGGAACTATGGGCTTTGAAGGCTAGGGTAGATTGAATTAAAGATGGAGACCGTAACACAAGATACTACCATATTAGTACTATAAACCATCGAAAAAATAATAAGATTTTAGCTCTCAAAGACTTAGTGGGGAACTGGTACTATAAAGCAGAAGAGATAAAAACTATTGTCCATAACCATTTCACTAAGTTATACAGTTCCGAAATGAATTATTTTTCGAGAGATGAAATGCTTACTAGTAGATTTGGCAATCCATTCCTGGAAAATGAGAAACAATTGCTTTTAACACCCCTACAAAAATCTGAAGCCCATAAAGCAGTTTTTGGAATAAAACCACTTAAAGCTCCAGGACTTGATGGGCTACATCTCATTTTTTTCCAAAAATGTTGAGGGGTAGTAGAAAAATCTGTGTGGCAATTTACTGAAGAAGTCTTCAGTAATTACCAAATCCCTGAAGACATAAATTCTTGCCTCATTTGTTTAATACCAAAGAATAATAGCCCAGAATGCATCACCCAATTTAGACCAATCAGCTTATGCAACATCATTTACAAGATTGTCACAAAAATCTTGGTAAATAGGTTAAGACCTTTTCTTGCTAGATGCATACACCCTTTCCACACTAGCTTCATAACTGGTAGAAAACCTCAAGATAATGTCATAATAGCAAAAGAGGTAACCCATTACCTAAAAAACAAAAAAGGGAAGGAAGGAGGTATGCTGGTTAAGATAAACTTGGAAAAAGCCTATGACAAGATTGAGTGGAGTTTTATCCATAAGGTATTAATGTTCTTTGAATTCCCACAACCTTGGATTAGACTCATCATGTCATGTATAACCTCCTCCTCTATGACAGTTCTTATCAATGGTGAACAAAGTGTTAAGATTTATCCATCTAGAGGCATTAGACAAGGATTCCCTTTGTCTCCATATATCTTCATACTTTGCCTTGAATATTTGTATGTGAAGATCATGGAAGAATGTGAAGATAAAAGATGGGAACCAGTCCAATTGTCAAGAAATGGCCATAAATTAACACACCTTTTCTATGCAGATGACCTTATCCTTATAGGTAAGGCGACCAACAAAACATGCAACTCAATGAAACAAGTCCTCAAAAATTTTTGTGATATCTCAGGACAATCCATTAATTTAAGCAAATCTATGATCATGTTCTCAAATAACATGGAGGTGACAAGGAAAGAAGAGCTTAGCCAAATCCTTAATATGTTTTTTGGGGAAGATTGTGATAAATACCTTGGCTTCCCCCTCAAAAATGTGAGAAAAGCATCAAGCTACAACTTCATTATTGAGAAAATAAACCAAAAACTCTCAGGCTAGAAGTCAAGACTGCTCTCCTTTGCAGGTAGGGCCACCCTAATCAAGTCTACTTTAGGTGCTATCCCAATGTATTACATGCAAGGTACTTGCATTCCTACTAGTACTTGCAATGAAATTAATCGAGTGTGCAGGAATTTCCTTTGGGGGTCGTCAAATGAGAAGAGGAAAATTCATCTCATAAATTGGGAAACTGTCACTAAACCTGTTGAACTGGGAGGACTAGGAAAAAAGGAGATGAATAAACTTAATGAGGCTAATATGGCTAAGCTTGGTTGGACTTTCCTTACAGAACCTAATAACAATTGGGTGAAAGTCCTCAAGGCAAAATACTTTAGGAATGGGGAATTTAAAAGCAAATGTTGTTCCCCCATTTGGTCAGGAATGCGTAAAGGATCCGAAGTGCTTAACAAAAGACTTAGGTGGATTATCAAATCTGGGAAACAAACTAGATTTTGGAGGGATGATTGGACTGGATTAGGCCCCCTAACAGATATCATTCATGGCCCTTGGCAGCAACAAGATAATGAACTGAAGGTGTCTAGAGTCATAGAAGAAAATGGCATGTGGGATTTCAGCTGTCTCAATGCTGTGATTCCTACTCAATTGAAAGAAAAAATCATAGCAATCCCATTCCAAACTGAAGGAGAAGATTTTGACAAAATTTCCTGGAAAAATAATCCTTTAGGGACCTTTACTTCCAACTTTGCTTACAAACTTGCAAAAAATTATCCTGATTATCATAAACATAGTTGGACACGTGTGGAAAACCCCAACCTTGCCAAAGATACAACATTTCTTTTGGCAATTGATATTACAAAAGATTCTCACCAGGCAAATCCTCTACAAAAGAGGAATACAAATCCCTCCTCTTTGCCCTCGTTGCAACACAGAAGTTGAAACCCCTTTACATTGTGTAAGGGAATGCACACATGTTAAAGTTTTATGGCAATGCATTCAAATTCCTAATGAGATGCTCCCTTCTTTTAATACTGAGTTAGATGAATGGATCTTGTCTAATTGCATAAATAAAACTCCTACAAATCTTGGTAACACCCCATGTAACGTTTGCTTTTCATTTATGGTTTGGAATATTTGGACCAGCAGGAATACCTTAATTTTCAAAAACACTCTTGAATCAAGTCAAAGGTGGTACCAAAGGGTCCAAAATAACATTAAAGAATACTGGGCAATTGCTGGCCCCCAAGCTAGGAGTAAAGCCTCTACTGTTATAAACTTTGGATGGAAACCATCACCTCTGAATTTTATAAAAATGAATTCTGATGGATCAGCAAGGAAAAACTCTGGCATTGCTGGATCTGGAGGTTTGTTTAGAGATCACCATGGAAACTGGAGAGTAGGTTATTCTCGAAAGCTTGGTTTTGCCTCTAGCCTTGCAGCCGAACTTTGGGGGATAAGAGATGGCCTCCAACTTGCATTCAAAATGGGATTTAAAAAACTGATCATGGAAATGGATTCCATGATTGCCTGCAGCTATGTGACTGAAGGAGTTAATGAGAAACATCCTTACTCTACTATTATTTCTAATTGTAGGGCCATCATCATGAAGCTGGAAGAAGTCAAAGTCACACACATCTACAGGGAAGCAAATAGCTGTGCAGACTTGCTTGCAAAACAGGGAGCGGACATGACTGAGAATTTTGTATTTTATGAAGAACCTCCCGACATGTTAAGACTCAACCTGTTTAATGACTATAGGAAAATAGAATTTCCCAGACTCTTACGCTTGTAATTTCTTTTATTTAGTTAAGTTCCGTTTTTCATCAAAAAAAAAAAACTCTAATAAAACTAAAAAATTAAAATAAATCTTCACAGCCCAAATTTTTATCTTCTTTGCAGAGGATAATAAAGAGTTCCAGAAATTTCATACAGTCTTTATCTCCTCCTGCAACTAATTTACCAAAAAAAAAACGAATTCCAACAAATTCATATAGTAAACAGGGCAGTAACAAAAAGCTTTGTAAATGATTAGCTACGGACAATTGAACTCCACCATAAACGAGAGAAATCCAAGTTTCTAGGATTGAAACCCTAGCTACAACCCGAAGCACAAGCTACCGAGAAAATTCAATCTAAAATCTTAGCTTCAAGCATCAACCCTCAAAATTAAATCCAATAAAAATCAACCTAATCCCAGCAATCAAACCAATCAAGAAATCCCAATTAACTCAAAAATCAAACCTAAGAATAAATATTCAGCTACGATCAAAATTCAGCCCAAATCGCAACATATCAAAAAAGAAAAAAAAATAAACAATTGCAAAAAAAAATAGAGGCAAGGGTTTCAAACATTTTTGCTTCGAGTTTTTTGGGTCTACAAGATTTCAAGGGATGGTGGTGAATATAGGTAGTTTCGGGGTTTGATAGTACCAATGATGGAGAAAAAGAGGCTCGGTTATGACGAGAGGTGGCGAACGTCAGCAGAGACACTATCGATGTAGTAGCAAAAGTGACTTCTGGGTTTCCTACCTTTGGTGTGTTAAAAGTTTGAGAGAGAAAATGGGTGGCTAGTTCAAGCATAATGAAAGAATAAGGGAGAGGCTGTTGCAGAAAGAAATAAAGGAAGAAAAAGGCTATGAATTAGACCCTAAATTGAGCATTTAGTCGTATTGATTCAAGAGAGTCACACAAGGCCATGAATCTAACTCCAAGATTTTGATCACGTCATTGTCTACGGGTATATACTCCACCTTGTTTCCATTCTGCTAGCATACGGCATGCTAGCCTGGCCCCCATAACCATTTCTTTGAACGATGGTTGATTCTCCTTACTATTCTGGTTGGTTAGACAATTCTGAATCTCCATCGAAATACTAATTAATTTAATTAGATCAACATCTTCCTTCAATCAAAGATAGTGACCTTACTCACTTAAGCTTTGTTTGGTAGGATGAAAAAAAAATGGAGAAGAAAAATTAGTTAATCAAATGGTTATATTTCATAACAATTTTCTTACTTTGTAGTTTAACCATTTGATTAACTAATTTTTTTTCTCACCCTTTTCTTTTCACCATACCAAGCAAAGCTTTAGAACGTTTTTCATCCCCCACCAAAAAAAAGTCTGAAAGATGAAGTATTATTATAAGTAGCGAATGAGACCTTATATTTAGTTTTGTGGTAGGGATGTAAATGGATCGGGTACTTGCTAATTTTGAAATATTCAAACTCGAATCCGATTAGTTTTCATAATATTTGAACTTGATTATTTTGATTTGTGTTATTCAAACCCTAACTTTATAATATAAAAAAATTCATGTTAACTACTTGAACCCGTTAAATATTCGTTTATTTTTTCTTTCAAATTTAAATATAAAATCAATTTTAGAATAAATTATTTAAAAATTAAATTAATAAACTTAATTTAACTCATAAAATAAATTAAAGTTAAAAATCATAACAATGATATTTAATGAATTATTTTAATTAAATATAAAATTAATAATAAATAATTTATATATATATAAATATCATATTAAACAGTTATTATTTATAATCGGATTTGAGTAGCGGATATCTTAAAATATCTACCTCAACCTTACTCAAACTTGTGACGAGTAGTAATTTTATTACTTTTATCCGATTATATAATACTCTATTTTTATTTAATCAGATCCAATAATATCGAGTACCTATTTATAGGATACTCATTACTATCCATAGTTTGTGACTTCAAGTAATGTTCAAATACATGATGAAGTTGTTGACAAACCAATTCTGCCTCAAGCAGCAACTTTACACCTACCATTTACAAGAAACTAATTTTTTTTATTATATGTTATGAAATTTTATTTTATTATAATTATATTCATTAAATTTGAAAAATTAATAAATAAAAATTCAGTTGTCAATTTTAATGAAATAGCTTTTTATTAAATATATATCATTTAGTTCATCCAAATAAATTCAAATAAGCATTTTTTATAAATTATGTCAACTAAAAAAATACTGTAATATAAAATAATATGTAAGGTCAATGTTTAAATTAAATAATATTAAAACTCATGGCTCTAATTAATTTCTTATTTTTGTTTTTTAAATAAGTTTTGAGGATCATTTACATATTGTCCAGAATCTTTTTTTATTAAAAGTCTTTTCATCGCATACGTTAAAAAGATATAACAAGTTTGATAGCAAAGATCGACCAAAAAAAAAGTCCTAAACTACTTTGAAAACCGTCTCAACTACCGATGCATTGCTGTTACATATTCTTTCTTAAAGAACACAATTTTTTTTCTATTTAAAAAGCGAAAAATTCCAATTTCAAAAATTTTAAATATAAAATACTAAACAAAAAGTTTAAACCAAACTTTAATTTTAGTCAAGGGAGAGCATTCAATCAGTTTAGTATAAAAAATTAAAAATTATTAAATCAAAATTTTTAAGAAAATAAATTGAAAATAGAATCAATTTAAAGTGTGAATTGAACAACTCAAACTGAATTTTATCAGTTTGGTTTGAAACGACTTTCCAATCAAATTTAAGATATTATTTATTTATTTAAAATTAAAATTTAATATGTATTATTTATTTATTTAATATATTTATTTATATTATTATTTTAAAAATAATTTTTTTCAATCATATCTATTTAAAATTTTAGATACAAAATGTAAACAATTAAAATTTAATCTAATTAACTAAATTTAAAAAATATTTAATACTATCAACTTTTATTGGGTCAAGTGGAAAGATTTAAGTATTTTTTAAATGAGGTCTTGAGTTAGAGTATTATGAATGAAAAAAACAGTGCTGAGAGAGTTCCTCATTCAGGATTTGACAGTAAGTCGATTTCGAATTAATCCAAATTTAAAATAACTTTCGAATACCAAAAAATTTCAACCAAAAAAAATCTTTAAACTGAAACCAACAAAAACAAAAACTGACCGACAATACTCTTGATAGAAAGAAACTTCTTGATATGGCAAAGCCCATTCACCTGGGGCTAGGCTTAAGGACGTCAGATTCTGCCATAAGGCGAAGTGTGATTAGGCCACGTGGCCTTCGGCGACAGGGATCCTCTCTCGCCTGCGACAGAACCTCTGTCACTGGCGGATGACTATGGAGTCTATCACCATTGCTTGACGTGCGACACGTGGTGTAGATTCGACCTCCCGTTTAGGCGACATACACCTCTCGCCACTATGGGCTGCATCCAGTTTCTCGTCAACGACAAGCTCCCCACCATGCCCGAAATTGATGGAATTTGTGTTATATTTGGAAACAAACTCCTACCAAAAGGACGTAATCACCCCTAGGTAATTACCCTAGAATATTCGCCTATAAATAGGCTTCAGGTACAATTCTATTTTCTAATTTTTGACTACTGGCTTTTACACTTCCTAATATTGAATAACCCTTTGCCGACTTAAGCATTGGAGTGCCTACGTAGGGAACCACCCCTGCGTTCCTCTGACTTTTCTTGACTTACAGAAGCTTTTTGGAGACACGTGGAGGAAGAATACGATTATCGACGTCAGCACGTACTTATTGTTGTTTTGTGCAACAACAATTGGTGCTGACTGTGGGAAGCGTATAAAAAGCCAATCAAAACTTTTCAGATGGTGAGAACGAGATCGACGAACGTGAGAACTGGAAGTGATGAAAACTCTGTGAGTTCCCTTGAACAACTGATTCGCCAGAGGAACCAGGCGAATAGGAAAGAAGAAAGAATTACTGTGTCGGCGGCAGAGCGAAGAAACTACTCAGGTGCTGAAAGCCATGGTGGATCTGTTCAAGGGAGTCCTCCAGACTCTGAGTCTCCCGCAAGCTGTACAAAATTTGGTGGGGAAGATAAGTCAAGGGCTCCCGCTGCAGGCGTTGGGGCTCCAGGATGATGTGGCAGTGGCAGACCCCTCTCGACGCAGGAAGCTCCCCCTGTGGAGGAGGACAACATTTAGCAAGAGGCGACAGGACCGGGGAGCAGGAGGCTTGTCGCAGGGACTCAGCGAGAGATTGGGGAGGCGACAGATTATGGAAATACGGCAAGGTTTAGGCGACAAATGTCTGATGTTGGGCGACAGGCATCTGGGCAGCAGGATACTGAACGTGCGGTAGGGTCTTCTGCCTATCACTGTGAATTGTCGAACTTTGCTGCCACTAACTTAGAATAGGGCGTTGGAGGTGCTGGAAAGAATGGGGTCGATAACGAAAGTACTTGGGGAGCCGGGTCGGAGTTTGACCCTACTTGGAACAAGTAGATGATGCGAGGAGATGCGCATCGAGGAAAAGGTAAGGAAGTGATGGTTGAGAACTTGCTAGATTCATCCCACGCTGGAAGGGATAGAAATCAATCTGCTCCCTCTACGGACATGAAAAAGATGATTGAACAGGTGCTGGAAGAGAAGAAGTTGGTGTCCGCAGAAGAGAGACAGAGAAGAAGAGTACTGTTTAGCGCAACTATCATACAGAAATCGTTACTCGCAAAATTCAAAATACCGCAGATGACAGCTTATACGGGAAAGACGGACCCCTATGATCATATGCAGAATTATGAGGCGTTAATATTGTTACATGGATGGGAGGATGAGATAATGTGCAAGGCCTTTTCACTCACTCTGACCGGCCACGCGATGAAGTGGTTCAACAATTTGCCCGAGGGGTCTATTGTCTCTTTTGACTAGCTGCGGAATGAATTCCTTAAGGCGTTTGCAGTGAATAGTCAGAGAAAGAAAGAACCAACTTACTTGCTCACTCTTAAACAAGGAGTTAAGGAGTCACTTAAGAGTTACGTGGATCGGTTATAGGGAACAAGGTCGGAGAAGTTACAAGAGTCCCTATCGCTAGATCAACCCACCACAATCTCAGATCTACTTTCTCGAGCGAATAAATATATTACTCAAGAAGAGGTGATGAAAATGGTGGCGAATGGGGAGCCCAAAGAGGGAAGAAAACGAGGAAAAGAAGCTACTGAGGCGTCCTTTAGTCAACCGAGGAAATTTGATAAAGCCCCTACATTGAAACACACCATCTATACCCCACTCACTGAATCTCGGGCTTCGGTGTTGGCAGTGATTGAGGGGTCAGGTCTTATACAGCCTCCAACGAAGGCGTTAGGGAATCTGGGCCGTGACTTAGGGTCATATTGTGACTACCACTTGGCACATGAGCACTCAACAGAAAAGTGTAGGGAGTTGATGAATCAGCTAGAAAAGCTAGGGCAAGATGGGAAAATAAACCAATTTGTGTGGAGAGGTAACAGAAATAACTATCCCGTGCGAAACAGAGGAAACTACTTTAGAGACAGAAGAGGTGAAAACAGGGGAACTGTAAGGCAAAATGAAGGTGACAGGAGAGATAATGACAAGAGGACAGATAGAACGAATCGAGAGAAAGATAATGAGCCCACAGGGCCAGCAATTAATATCATAACTGGAGGAGAATTGCTAGCTGGTACCTCTTCCTCGTCTAGAAAATCCTATGCCCGACAGGCACACCAAATTAACTCAGTGATGGAGGAACGATAGGATGAGGAGCCCATCACCTTTACTCCTGTCGATAGAAGAGATATAACAATTCCCCATGATGACCCCATAGTGATTTCGGCAATTGTAGCAAAGCATCCAGTGGGTCGAATCCTAATAGACAATGGGAGTTCGGTGAACTTGATATACTGGAGTTGCTTTGAAAAGATGAACATCTCGGACGACAGGCTGAAGTCGATACCCACACCACTGTATGGCTTCTCAGGAGAAAAGGTGAAGGTGGAGGGTGCAGTTCAGCTACCTGTGATATTGGGGGAGAGCACGAGGTGTGTCATTCGTCAATTGTTATTTATGGTGATGAAGTCAACGTCAGTAGCGTATAACATGATCTTCGGGTGGCCATTTTTGAATGATATGAGAGCGGTGGTACATCCCTGTTATCTTTTAATGAAATTCCCGACTCCCCACAGTGCTGGACAAGTGAGTGGAGACCAAAGAAAGGCTAGGACATGTAATATTGCGTCCACCATATGTAAGGGAATTCAAAGGAAGGAAACCCTTACGATCGAAGAACCGCCTAAGCCAAAACCTGATGAGGAGATGGAGGCAGTTCGATTGGATGAAGAAGATGAAGAAAGAGTAGTATATGTGGGAAGCCAGTTGCCTGAAGGAGCAAAAGAGAGAATAATCTGATGTTTGAAGGAAAACGCTGATGTATTCACAAGGACCCCAGCCGATATGCTTGGGATTGAACTCAAAGTTGCTTGTCATCGGTTGAACATAATCTCAGGAGCAAAACCAATCAAGCAAAAGAAGAGAAATTTTGCTCCAAAGAGGCAGCAGGTTATAAACGAGGAAGTTTCAAAATTGTTACAAGCAGGGTTTATCAGAGAGGTCAATTATCCAGAATGGCTGGCTAACGTTGTGATGGTGAAGAAAGCCAATTGAAAATGGAGAATGTGTGTAGACTTTATAGATTTGAACAAAGCCTGCCTTAAGGATTCGTATCCACTACCCCGAATTGATAAGTTGGTAGATGAAACTTGTGGATACGAATTGCTTAGCTTTTTGGACGATTTCTCATGGTACCGCTAGATCATGATGCATCCAGAGGATGAGGAGAAGACCTCGTTCATTACCGATAACAGAACATATTGCTATCAAGTAATGCCATTCGGTTTGAAAAATGCAGGTGCAACTTATCAATGCATGGTGAACAAGGTGTTCAAAGACTTGTTGGGCAACACCATAAAGGCTTATGTAGATGACATGATCATTAAAAGCCAAAAGAAGAGTCACATGCCGAGAAGATGTCGAAAGTATTCAAGATATTACGGCAATATGAGATGAAGTTAAAGCCCAACAAATGTTCATTCGGAGTGAGGTCGGGAAAATTCTTGGGGTTCATGATCACGAATCGGAGGATAGAAGCTAATCCCGAGAAGGTCCAAGCCATTTTGGACATGAGGCCACCCAGTACTATTAGAGAGGTTCAAAGGCTAATAGGGATGATAGCAGCTTTGAATCGCTTCTTGTCTAAATCAGCTGAAAGAAGTCTGCCGTTCTTCAAGGCGATAAAGGCGGGAAAAGACTTTAAATGGACAAAATAGTGTAATAATGCTTTCGAGAAGTTGAAAGACTATTTGAAAGAGTTACCACTATTGTCTCGACTGCAACACGGAGACCATCTCCTCATGTATCTCGGTGTAGGAGAGAAGGCCGTAAGTGCATCCTATTAAGGAAAGAAGGGGACAAGGACTGCCCAATTTATTATGTGAGCAAGGTCTTGCTGGATGCCGAGACAAGGTATCCCCTAGTAGAGAAGATAGTTCTATCATTGATAATGGCAACTTGGAAATTGTGACCTTACTTCCAGGCTCACTCGGTGACTGTCTTGACAGATCAGCCTTTAAGGCGGATACTACAGAAACCAGAGCACTCCGGACACTTGACAAAATGGGCTATTGAATTTAGTGAGTATGACATACACTTCCAGCCTTATCAAGCAATAAAAGGGCAGGCATTGGCTGATTTTATTGTAGAATGCACTGGTCGGAAGACCCAAGAAAATACAGAATTAGTCTGGTGGAAGTTATTTGTTGACGAGGCTCGTAGCATGGATGGTAGTGGAGTTGGAATTGTACTCACTTCACCTGAAGGAGAAACCTATGAGTATTCCCTGCGCTTTGATTTTTCAAGCTCGAATAATGTAGCAGAGTATGAAGCCCTGATAGCCGGAATGAAACTTGCTGAAAGACTGGAAGTTAGTAACTTAATGGCCCATAGCGATTCACAGTTGGTGGTAAATCAGTTCTCTGGCGAATATGAAATGCGAGAACCAACTCTGGTCCTTCACTTACAGAAGGTGAAATTATTGGCACAATCGTTTAAGAATTTTCGGTTGATCCAGGTAAATCTATTTGAGAATGGTCATGCTGATGCTCTTTCGAAGCTAGCCTCCTCTAGAGAAGTTAGAGGTGGGATGGTAAAGGCAGAATCCCTCACCAAGCTGAGTATTGAAGAAGAAAATGTTTGCGATGTCGAGATCGGAAGTGACTGGAGGAGGCCAGTCAAGGACTACATATTGGAGGGCAAGCTCCCCGCTGACATAGATGAAGCCCGAAGACTAAAGTTGCAAAGTGCCAGATTTAGTGTGGTGAACGGAGAACTCTACAAGCGTGGATTCACAATACCGTTGCTAAAATGTCTAGGGCCTCAACAGGCGGAATACGCCTTGGCTGAAGTCCACGAGGGAATATGCGGTGAACATCTGGGAGCTCAAGCTTTGGCCACGAAAATATTGCGTTCGGGGTTTTACTGGCCTACATTGAAGAAGGATGCTACTGAGAAGGTGCGAAGATGCGAGAAATGCCAGAAATTCACCCCTATAACCACCACACCGGTCTCAACCCTTCAGGGCACTCTTCAACCAACACCTTTCGTGCAATGGGGGCTAGACATCTTAGGACCCTTTCCCTTGGGCACAAGCCAAAGGAAATATTTGCTAGTAGCCACAGACTACTTCACGAAGTGGATAGAGGCAAAACCCTTGGCTACTATTTCCGAAAAGAAGGTAGAGGCGATGGTGTGTAAAGATATTATCTGTTGCTTTGGAATCCCTCGTGTGCTAAATGCCGATCACAGGAAACAGTTTGATTTGCAATGCATTTCGAGAATTTTGTATAGGATTGAATCTTCAGCTAAGGATATCGTCTGTGTCCTATCCACAAGCTAACGGACAGGCCGAGGTCAGTAACCGAACTATACTGCACGGTTTGAAAACTAGACTAGAAAAGGTAAAAGGAGCATAAGTAGATGAACTCCCGAGTGTCCTATGGGCCTATAGAACGATAAGTAAGGTATCGACGGGAGAAACACCGTTCAATTTGGTGTATGGTACTGAGGCCCTTATCCCGATTGAGATTGGAGCTGAGTCACCTAGATTGGTCCCTTACGTTGAAGAAACTAACTCCTAGGGACTGAAAGAGAACCTTGATATGATAGATGAGCTGAGAGACACAGCGAAAATGAGATTGACCGCCTACTAACAGAGGGTAGCCGCTTACTACAATGCACGAGTTAGAGGCAGAGAATTGCATGAAGGAGACCTGGTACTAAGGAAGTCAGCCATCACAAATGCCCATAGAGAGGATGGTAAGCTCCGGGCTAATTGGGAAAGACCTTACAGAATCAGAAGAATGATCGGACCCAGCACATGCGCTTTAGAAACCTTGCAAGGAAAGAAGATATTGAAGACTTGGAACGCCAACCACCTTAAACTGTATTGGCAATGGAACATTATACTCCTTCGATAGTATTATTCTTGTCTTCACTTTTCCATCTATTATTTCGCTACTTTACAAATATCACTGTTCTGTTGTTATTTGATTTATGAATAAAGGCCAGCTATTCATTTTCGACATTTTCTAATGCAACATACGAGCTAGTGTATGTGTTACAGGAATTGAAATGAGGCAAAAGCTGGCAAATCATAAGTCCTTAAGCGAAAAATGCGCGAGACGAGTAAACATAAGTCCCTAAGTGAAAAATGCGCAAGACGGGCAAACCTAAAGTCCCTAAGCACAAAAGGGTGTGAGACGGGCAATTCCAAAGTCCCTAAGCGAAAAATGTGCAAGACGGGCAAAAATAAAGTCCCTAAGCGAAAAATGTGCAAGACAGGCAAATCTAAAGTCCCTAAGCACAAAAAGGTGCGAGACGGGCAATTCCAAAGTCCCTAAGTGAAAAATGCGTGAGACGGGCAAAAATAAAGTCCCTAAGCGAAAAATGCGTGAGACGAGCAAACATAAGTCCCTAAGCGAAAAATGCGCGAAACGGGCAAATCAAAAGTCCCTAAGCACAGGAGGTGCGAGACAGGCAAATCAAAATTCCCTAAGCGAAAAATGTGCAAGACGAGCAAATCTAAAGTCCCTAAGCACAAAAGAGTGCGAGTCCAAAGTCCCTAAGCGAAAAATGCGCGAGACGAGCAAAAATAAAGTCCCTAAGAACAAAAGGGTGCGAGACGGGCAAAAATAAAGTCCCTAAGCGAAAAATGCGCGAGACGGGCAATCTTAAATCCCTAAAGCGAATACAGACAAATACGGTACCCAAGTAGCACATAGAATGCAGACTGCGAAGCATGTCACGAGGTACGTTGCAATTTTATCGTATGTATATGTGTTGTAAGTGGTTGAACAATTTACATTTTGTGTCGACATTTCAGATATAAATGACATTATAGTCTTATCAAATCTAACAAGTCCGTAAGCAAAAAAAGCGCGAGATAGGCACAATGCTCAAGAAAAGTTCATCTTTGAACAAGAGTAACAACACTGTTTCAAAGCAAAACTTGGGGAGCAATATGGTGTAAAGGTATGTCCAACACTGTAAAAGTAAAAGGTACGCTTTATGATGCAATTGAATGACTATATCGATATAAAGTACAATCGTATTTAACGTTGCTTTTAACAGTGCTTTTTAAATATTTGTGATGTAACAGTTGTACAAGTTTTGTGATGTAACAGTTGTACAAAATATTCCATTGAGCTCAGACAGAAGAAGAAAAAGCTACAAAAAGAAATTGTACTTTTCGTTGAAAACGAATCTTTACATCGAATTAACAAATAAAATGAAATATCCTAATCTATGGTAAGAACCAAGTCAGCCTGCTGAGAAAATGCTGCATCAGCACTAGGACCTTCAGCAATCGGAGGATCAGGAATTTAAGTAGCCGGAGGATCAGGAACTTGAGGAGCCGAAGGACCAGGATCCTGAGGAATTGAAGAAGCTGCCGGATGATCAGGCTCTTGAGGAGCTGAAGAAGCCATCCTGGAAGAGGGAGCATTGGTTAAAGGCCCAGACACAGCCGCAGAGTCTGGCACGGGATCAACGGCAGCAGAATCAGAAAATTGGAGCTTATCGCCATCTAACCCTAGCAGTGTCTTGATAGACTCGGGTTGATCACCTGCCTCGATAGGTTCAGGCTCATTACATACCCTTGCAGGCCTGGATTGGTCACGTGCCTAGTAGACTCAAACTGGCTGCGTGGCTATCAAGGAGGCCACAGACCTTCAAGACTGTCCAAATTATCTATGGCTCCTTCATCTAAATAGTCATTCAGACCTTGTGAGTCGGGTTCATATTTGGTCCAGGAAGGAGCTTCATAGTACTGGGCCTCTTCAGTGAAAAGCAATTCAGGGAAAGTCTCATTAGGCCGATGCTTCTCCAACCAAGCACGGGCCGAGTAAAAATCGTACTTGATGAATCCTGCCGCAAACTCTTCCTTCTTCTCATAACAATGTTGAGACAGGCGGTATTTGCGGACGGCCTCGGCTCGGACCTCTCTTTGCCGATCTAACACGCTCTACAGCTCATCGATGGCCTCATCCTGTTGCCTCCTCATGGCATCCCGATCATTGGTTGCCTTATTATAAGCCTCTTGATATCTGTGAAGGGAGGCTACCTTCGCCTGTTCTTCTTTCAACCTCTGCTCAAGATCCGTATTCTTCTTTATCAATTCCTCGACCCTGCTGACATATGGGCAAAGCTGAACAACTTCATTTAGAAGCACCATGTTTTTCTCTCGGAGCTTACGAATTTCTTTGTCAGCTTGCTCCCTAAGAGTCCTATGCCATGCATTAACGGCCGTCGTTTGTTGAGCCGCCTAACAAAACAAAAACAGAATAACTCAAAAACCTGACAAAAGAGTATCATTATGAAATAAGTGCGACACTCTCACCTTCATTTTGAGATAATCAGAGTTGTTCTCAGCCTCTGCAAGGTTCGTGAAAAGCCCCATCTCGTCACGAGGGAGGATGGTACTCTAGGCCATGCAAGAAGCTATCCCGGGCTCCTCGATACTATCATTATTATTGACCCCGGGATAGGTCTGAAAATCCTCTTTATCAACGACGATCCCGCCATCTACTGGATATCGCCTCAAGGTAGGATCGGCTACCTTAGGCAAGACTGGCCTCGTAAGCATCGATCCCTCAATGATCAACCTTTTCCTGTATTTACGAAGAGCCGACCTGCCCTCGGCACCACTAGGGTCACCTCCTCGATGGGTGGACTCACTTCTCTACGACCCAAAGCTTTCTTGATCGTCCGAGCTACGATCACGGATAAGGGGCCTCTTTCGCTTATTCCTCTCGGCCTTTTGAGTAGGACGGTTGGGCCCGCCGATAACCAGAGGAGGAGGAGCAGGAGTAGGAGCACGAGGATGTCCAAAAGCAAAGGCTCCGACCTGCGGCTGTTGTTGAGAAGGAAGAGCCGTTCTGGCAGAAGCATTAGCCTCCCTTCTACGCATAGCCGTATGGAAATTCATATCTATATCATATAACGAGAAGAAATCAGTAAACCAAAATCCAAAAACGCCACGTACGCGGATATATGAAGTAAAGAAAAATAGAAACCTATAATATTACCGAAATCCTCTAAGGTATCTAAGTGCTTATCCAATGAAAAGGCGTAGAAAGGACTCCCAAAGGCGTTGCCTTGGTTCCATTCAAGTTCTTCATCAGATGGGTCGCCGGCACCCGCGGCCCCGGATTCCTCATCTCCTAGGTCGGGAAAAGGCTCATCTACGAAACGACCTACGAGAGTAGTTGATTCAACTATGGGAACTGAAGATGGACGACTGGAACTAGAACCAGGAATCGACGAGGTTGTAGGAAGGTTGGGCAGAGGAGCAGCAACAGTCCCAAGAACAGTCTTGCTTACTCTCCAGCCAGCAGCTGTAATATTCTCGGGGGTTAAAAGGGAAAATAAATTTCGCTCCCCGGTGGAACATATACGCCCAATGGGCTCACCAAAGTGGACCCGTAAGCTGGCTATGTCAAATTTCTCTGAGCGCTTTGAGTGGTCGCTGGTATCACGATTCCATCTAGTGTGAATTCGTAGATTGCTTGGAATCTCGACAATGACCCACTCACTCTCAAAACTGTGCAATTTATTAGGAAGGTCCGAAAAAATTTTATGAGGAAGCCCGTCAACCTTTAACCTCTAAAGAGAAAACGTTATTAGTCCTTTCAATCCACGGACTCTAAAAAAGGCGCTCAAGATGGGTATGGTAGGAACGATACCTAAACTATGACATACCACTAAAAAATCCTACTATTTGAGCCCAGGCATGAGGATGAAGTTGACAAGGAACTATAACTTTGTACCTAAGGAACTTTAGACCAAACTCTAGCAACAGAAAATGAAAACCAAAGAGTAAGGACGTTTTATGCATAGCTACGCGATTTCTAACTAGGTCAGGCGTAACTTCCCCATCGGTTGGAAGTCTATAACGATAACCGGAACGAAGGAGAAAACGAGTGTTGAAATCCGCATTCGTCAGTGTGCATTCAACACCACCCCTTTTAAGTGTTTTACCTGGGCATTGTGAAAATATGGTTAAAAATGAACAAAGACTAGAAATCGACGATAGATCTACTGGGCGAGAGACCTTATAGGCGACAGATCTACTGGGCGAGAGACCTAGAGACGACAGACTTAACCGTAAAGCGAGAGACCTAAGTATGCGGGAGACTTAAGCCCTATACGGAAGACTAAGATACCTACGGAAGATTTAAAAAATAGCTACGAAGGATAATAAGTAAGGCGACAGGTTTATACTTACTGTCACTGTGATAAGCGAGAGACTCCTGAGTGAAGACAAAAGACTCTTTTGGCGAGAGAACTGAAAATACGGGCGACAGACTGCTGCTCAGAGGTTTTCGTATGCTCTTTCGTCGAACCTCAGCAGTTTATATAGCCGCGACAGGGAATGCCAATCGTCGCGCCTGACCACGCCTCTCACAGAGTAGAGTTTTTTCAACTACAAAAAATATCAGAAAAAACCACAAAAAATCAAGAAAAGACTATTCATGTTGGGCTAAAGCCCAAAACTCATATTTATACTCTCTTGTTTGGAGAAATCCAACAAGAGAGTGGGGAGCAATTGATATGGCAAAGCCCATTCAACTTAGGCTAGGCTTAAGGACGTCAGATTCTGCCACGAGGCGAAGTGTGATTGGGCCACGTGGCCTTCGGCGACAGGGATCCTCTCCCGCCTATGACAGAACCTCTGTCGCTGGCGGATGATTATGGAGTCTATCGCCATTGCTCGACTGCACACGTGGAGTAGATTCGACCTCCCGTTTAAGCGACATACACCTTTCGCCGCTATGGGCTGCATCCAGTTTCTCGTCGGTGACAGGCTCCCCACTACGCCCGGAATTGATGGAATTTGTGTTATATTTGGAAACAAACTCCTACCAAAAGGACGTAATCACCTTTAGGTAATTACCCTAGAATATTTGCCTATAAATAGGCTTCAGGTACAATTCTTTTCTCTAATTTTTGACTACTGGCTTTTACACTTCCCAATATTGAAGAACCTTTTGCTGACTTAAGTATCGGAGTGCCTACGCAGGGAATTACCCCTGTGTTCCTCTGACTTTTTTTGTCTTATAGAAGCTTTTTGGAGACACGTGGAGAAAGAATACAATTATTGATGTCAGCACGTACTTATTGTTGTTTTGTGCAACTACACTTCCAAACCTAATACGTTTTCTACTAAATCTACCCCACTCAAAAAAACCAATTAATTGTACCCATTGAATTGACTATTTTAACTCCATCCCTTTCCGCCCACACCACGCATGGTCTCGAGCAAGATCACTTGCGCGAGGCGAGCAATCTCGTGCAACGAAACTTGTGTGAGGCTGAGCCTTGAGCAGGTGAGCCACCTATGCAAAACCAACAGCCTTGCGCGGGCTCACATGCGAGAGGCCATCGGTGCATACTTGAGAGCCTTCAAAGTGGGAGCCGATGAGATGGAGGAAGGGTTTTTGGCAGGGTTGGATGGAGGGAAAGATGGATTGATTTGAAAGAATAAGGGTTAAAATTGTAATTTAATGTGATAAATTTAGTTGGGTTGTTTGAGTGAGGTAGGTTTAGTAAAAAAATGAGGTATATTTACAATTTGTCCGGATAGAAGCTTAAACTTTAGACCATGGTTGTTAATACCGTTTCAGTTTCGGTCGTATCGGCCGGTACGCGCCAGTTTTTATAAAATCCGATACACTTGAGTTAATTTTTCATACCAGTTTTGGTACCTGGTAATATCGGCTGGTTTCGGTCAATTTCGACGAAATTGACTATTTCGGTTGGTACGAAACATTACAAGAAAATTAATTTTTTTTGTTTTATTATATGTTTTGATACTGAATTAAAACTAATAAATACATAAATAATGAATTAAGTAAATGCATTAACAAATTTAACAATTTTAAAAATAATTATTATTTGTTGTATGAGTAATTTTATTAATTTTGTACTTATCATTATTAATATTAATATATTTTATATTTTATTTTACTTATTATTAATAACATTATTACATGTATGAAAAGTTTATAAATATTTTAAAATTAAATCGAAAAACCTGAAATAATATACTGAAACAACTGATACCGATATATCTCATTATAAAAAAAAAACGAAACGTTTTCGTGTATAATATTTACAACCTTGATTTAGACCCCGAACACACGGATCAGAATTCGTCCTTAAATTTCAAGATTCGACCCACAACCCGCGCAATTCTCTTCAAAACAAAAAATAAAACCCGAAATTTGATTTCAATAACGCGTGTCAGGCTCCGAATTTCCCCACGTTCCCGCCCTCACCAAACATATATTTTTACTTCCTATGTAATGTAACCCTTCCCTTCAGTTCAGTTTCGCTTCTTGACAGGTGAGTACTCTTCACTATCTCTGAATCCCCATTGTGTTTTTTAATTTTCATTTCTTTCTGGATGAACTCTTTTGTTTTTTTAATTTCCTTTTGTTTTTAACAGTTTAAAGCTGCATTGAGGAATTTTTTTTTTACATATATATAGTTCACAATGAGCGGAGATAATTTTACCCACGGGAGGCCCAATGTCCGTCCTATTTTAGGTGACATTACAAATCGATCAGTTAAAAGAGGGTTTACGTCGAATTCGGATTTTTTAGGGTTTAGTTCTAAAGAAGAAGCAGATTCCCAATTCACTAAACAAGTTTGTTTAGGTGTCGAAAATTTGATCAAAGAGAAATCTAAAAAACCCCAATGTGAAACAATCCCTAAATTTTGGCCTAATTGTGGTGGCGAAATTGATGCTTTAAAAGAGAATTGGGTGTCGATTAATGACAAAGTTAGTGAGGTTAAAGAAGGGTTTGATTTGTCTGATAGTGAAGATACATTAGAGCAAGGAGGTGTTACGGAAGTAGGGGATACGTTGAATGATAGTTGTAGGAACGAGGGTAAGGATCTTAGCGTTGGTAGACTGGCGTCAAGTAAAGGTGGGTGTATTGAGTGGTCGAGGTTGCCTAAGTCATCGTTGCAGAGTTCTAGGTCATTTGAGCTGGAGAGATGTGTGGGACTCAAGAATGATGGTTGCATGAATTTGAATGCCAGTGTTGATGTGCTCAAAGATTGCTCTTGTTCATTTTGTTTGAAAGGTAACTACTTTAGCTTCTTAAATTGGATTTGTTGCTTTGCTAGGTTTGTGTGAATGAATGGTTAATCTTGTAACATGTTATCTAATGGGCTATGCTTGTTTTACCCTGATAATCAGCTGCTTACATTTGGTCGGACCTTCATTATCAGGATATCAGGGGTCGAATAGCTGGTAAGTTGAGTAGCTAGCTTTTGACTGGTTTTGTTCGGTTTATTTTTGTTGTAATTGTGACACAACATGTTCTTAAATGTATTAATGTTTTCCACATTTTCTCAGTTTTGAAAAAAAGTCAAAAGGAAACAAGCCTTTTAGTTCAGAAAAGTAGCAGGGGGAAACAGACTGACATTCATAACCAGGGAAATGCCAATGAATCTTCAAAATTAGAATCTGACCTCACGAGTCAGTGGAGATCACTCTTTCTTAAAATGGAGGATATATTTGTTCATGAAAGCAACCAGCTTGTAAGTTGGATATATTCTTCTTTAGCCTAGATTTTAATTTGCCATGCCTATGTACTTGTTGTTTATTTGTCCAACCACTTTTTATTCCACAGATTTTGCCCTTTTTTTCTTGTTAATAATGTTGCTTGTATCTTCTAGATTGCTTAGTTTGTCATAAGGAGCATGAGTCATATTGTTATTGCAAAGCTTAGGTTAAAAACCCACATTTGACTTTTGGACTCTTTTTGGGTCTTATCTCTAATCAATGCTTCAGTGCTGGAGTTCATTGCTACTTATTATCAGCCTAAATTCCCAAGATCTCTAATTTTCAATATTGTGAATAGGATTTTTTTTTATGTATAATCTCATATGTGATGGATACAATTGAACTCATTTGGCAGCAAGCTAGTTACACTGCACTCAAAGATTTGAGGGAGAATTGCAAGATGGATCTAGAGCAGATAACAGGGATGCCTTCAAAGAAATAAAAGTGTGCTTGCAATGCTTGTTCTGATTTTCAGATCATCTTGGTGCTCCAAATTCCAGCCATTTGTGTTTGTATATCTACACATGTGTGCCTATAACAGATTCTAGGTTCTTATTTAGCGAATTCTAATTTGTTTGCAATTGTCAAAAAATTGTAGACTGTATGATCTCAGTTAGTGATGTCTGTTGTTTTCTAGTATGTGCTTAAAAATATTTTCCGTTATAGTGAACCTCCCATCTTATAAACTTGTTTGGTTATGCCTTCTACTTAGTACTTTCATTCTGTGTGGTTACTGGTGATAAATGCTGTGTTGATCCAGTTGGTCTGTCCAATTTGCTTGAAACCAATCTGATCCATCTAATTAACTAGAATAATCAATTGTAATGATCTCAAACCTGAACTTGGAGTGAACTAAACCAAACTTGATTCTTAGTCGAACTGAGTTACTGCCTCTTTCTAAGTAAAAGGTGATAATCTAAAACATAAAACATACTTCCAACTTGCTTGGAATCCAGCTTGGGTTTATTTTTAAAAGGCAATGGCATGAGCTAAAAATAAATTGAACTTAAAATGATGGAAAAGTTTAAAATCCAACATGACCTGCACCTACTTGAACTGACCCCCCTAATTATCAGCCTACAAATGGTAGAGACTATGACTGGATTGGGTGGATTTCTTTGCTACCGTATGCCTTTTAGATTGTTACTATCTCGTTGGACAAAGCTTCCCAGTTTCGGGAATAACAACATTGCATTTTATTTGCATTTGTCTAGTTGATTATGCATTATAGTACCCTGTTGTGGATTAGGTAAAGTGGGCATAGAGCGTGGGAGGGTTTGGTCATTCATAATAAATATGGTGGTACCTTTTTAGTGAGGAAGAAGCAACGGAGTTTTGATGCAATGAAATTGAAGGGAAAAGAAATTTAGTGAATGAGCAAATGGAACTGATTTGTTTTTGTGGTTTGCCTTCCTCACTATTGTCAGCAAGTGTAATGCACCATGTTGAAAATAGGTCTCTTAGCATCCTTCTGATGTAGGTTGGGGTCTATTGGCTTGGCTGCATATGAACCTAGAAGAATAGCTTAAGATGGTTTGGATGAGCAATATGTACGTCTTTATGGGTGGAAAGATGTTATAATTGGAAAACTTGCATGCAGAACATTGCTAAAAGGAAATGTTATTTAGACCTCTTAGAAAATTGTAATTTTGCATAATATTCCATATTTAGTACCCTTGTAGTGGTTGCTAAAAATGTACGAGTAATAGAAGTGGAACAGGGAACTTTGTTGCATATTAGTATTGATTGCTTAGGTAACTGTGCTAGTAAGGTATGAATTGAATTGTTTGCTTTCTTAGCTTGTAAATTGTAATAATGACATAATGAGTGAAGCAGGAATTTTATGGTAGAAATAACTTAAGCTTTTTGGGATCCTAAGGTCAAAAGTAAAAGAGTTTATTTTAAAAAGATTAGGCAACTGAAAATTTGCCTAACTTTATCCTTAAATATTCATTACATAAGTTGGTTGCTTATTAGTTTGTGATTACCAAGTTGAAAAGTTCAGTCATTTGTTTCATTTCTTAGTAAATCACTCAATGAGATGAATATTGATTTGTTCTGGCACTTGATTATTAAGCAATTAGATGTAATTGAGCTTCTTTTTCACGTTCCTGGTCCGGAACGGTTTCATTGTTACATGGAGCACCATTTTAATGACTAGTCTCTCTGCTGTTATCATTTGAAGCAACATAGAAAGCAATAAATATCTTCTCTTGGGCCATAGCTGCAGTATTTTTTTTTTCATTTTAATCCCTTTTCCAACCTCTAAACTCAAGATTTGGGGTCCTTTTGAGTACACTGGAAAACGTAATTTATCTTCTGTCATCAGATATCCACCCAGCTTTTCATGATTTGTATAGTATCTAAGATGTTTAGCCTGGTTGGATCCTTGATAGCCTTCCAAGTGCGGATTGCAAGTTGGATTCTTTGTTTCGGCTTAGCCTTTTTCTGTAGAATATGAACATGGTGCTTAGCTAGAGCCTAGAGAGTGGTCCACAAGGACCTGTAAGCAGATGGAAAACTTCCATTTCCGTTTCATATTTCATTGATTGTGAAATATATATGATTTTTTTTATTTTTTTTCCCGATACTTCGTTTCCTCCGGATGTGTTATGTTCCAAAGTTTATTTTTTAGCATTCTCGCCGTCTTTTCATGACTTTTTTTTGAAAATTTAAGTTATAATTCAAACAAATATTTGATTTGAGAGTTGAGACAATTAACACAATTAAGTTACGTAATTGACGTCATTGTTTATGTAATCAAATTCTTTTTGCCATCATTTCAAAGTCCTGTTGGAGTCGGCAACATAATCTTGCCTCCTACTATCGAAATTTAAGAAAAGACACATGTATTTTTCAATTCTCTTGAAATTATTGTTAAGTAACATCAATTAACACTAATGTTCATCCACAAACAAAGTTTTTATACTTTAAAGTTCAAGACATGCAAGATATTTTTTTCACACTGGGAATGACTCGAATGTGATTAAAGTCGGATTTGATTCGACTTAATTAAAAATGTTTATTAGAAGTTAGCTAAATAAGTATTTTGTAAATAAAAGGCAATTCTGTTAGATATATACTTTGTACTTATTAGAATGAATGCGCTAAAATTTTATTGATGTTTTCAGCATATATATATATATATATATATATGTTGTGTACATGTCAAATTTTTCATTAAGTTGAATATAAACACTTTTCTCTCCATATTCTTTCTTCTTCCTTTTTAATATGGTATCAGCGACTTTTCATTTCTTGTCATTTTTTCTCTAATTTCAAGCTTTCATGACTCATGGCAATCAAAACAACAACAGAGTTGTTGCTACTACCTCTAATTCCACACCTATAGAGGATTTTTCTAGTCCTTATTATCTTCGCAACGGTGATCATTCTAGTCTTGTTTTGATTGCTTATCCATTAAATGGATCTAATTATAATTCTTAGAGTTTTGCCATGTTAATAATCCTTACTGCCAAGCACAAAGTTAGTTTTATAGATTATTTCAAAAAAAGTAGTTTTATCAATGGCAGCTTTTCTCGTCCTTCACCAAATGTTTTACCCTATAGATCTTGGACCGGCTACAATAGCATGGTTGTTTCTTGGCTTCTCAATTATGTTTTCAAGGATATTGCTAATAGTCTAATCTAATCACTACTGCTTTTGAGATTTGGAATGATCTTAAGGAATGCTTTCACCATGGAAATGAACCTTGCATTTTCCAAATCAAGAAGCATCTAGATGCTTTTACTCAAGGTTCTCTTGATGTAACTTCTTATTACATTAAATTGAATATCTCTTGGGATGAGCTCAAAGATTTTTAGCCTATTTTAGCTTGTTTTTTTGGAGGTTTATAGCCATGGCTAGCTTTTCAACAACAAGAGTATGTTATTCAGTTTTTGAAGGGACTCAATGAGTCTTTTGCTTAGATCCATGCTTAGATTCTTATGGTGGAACCGCTCCTTTCTATCACTAAGGTTTTTGCTCTTGTTGTCTAAGAGGAATGACAGTGCACTATTGTTTAGTGCTCCCTCTCCTACTAATGGTTTTTCCTTGACTCCCACCAACATATGCTTCCACTTTTGGATCTAAGGTTAAGCATGATTGACCTTTTTGCACTCATTGTAATACACGGGGCCATACCAAGGATCGTTGTCATCAGCCTCATGGCTATCCACCTGGATAATAGGTCAGGACTAAGTCAACCTTTTCCAAAGCTCAAGCTCACCAAACCTTTGCTTAGATCTTTGACTCCTCCCAGCCTTCCTTGCTTGTTTCTCTACTATCGTCTCTTTCTAATAGCCTATGTTAACAACTACTCAACATAGTTCTCTTCCTACTCCAAATCTTTCATTGACTACATCTATATCTAGTTTTAATGGTAACTTCTCCTAATCTTCTTCTTTGAATCGCACTCCTCTTCTCTCTAGTTCTTGGGTACTCGATGCAGTTGCTACTCATCATGTGTTTTACTCCTCTTCTTTGTTTATTCATTCTAGACTTGTATTTAGTTCACAAGTCTGATGTTTCTATTGCATTTCTAGATTTTTATACTCTCATATAAAATCAGTTTCATCATTCTATCAAATTTGTTCGATCTGATAATGCATTTGAACTAGCTTTTACTGACTTTTTTCATTCCAAAGGTATCCTTTGTTTTTACTCTTGTGTTGACAAGCCCTAACAAAACTCTATAGTTGAGTGTAAACACTAACACATTCTCAATGTTGCTCAAGCACTCCATCTTTAGTCTAACATTCCTTTGGTTTATTGGAGAGATCGTATTCTCACCTCTGTGTACTTAATAAATCGAATGCATTCCCCTCTTCTGTTGAACAAAACACCCTTTGAATTGCTGTGGAATAGACCACCCTCTTATAGTAATCTTCGAGCCTTTGGTTGCCTTTGTTATGGTTCGACTCTTCCTCGAACTCGTACTAAGTTTTCTCTTAGAGCCCTTCCTGCTATCTTCCTTGGATATGCTCTTAGCTATAAAGGTTATAGGCTTCTTGACTTATCTACAAATGCTGTGTTCATCTCTCGATATGTAGTTTTTCATGAGAATACATTTCCTTACAAGTCACAGCCTACTCAAGAGTCATCTTCTTTATTTTCCAAACACATTGCCTTCTACCACTGATCCTTCTTCCTCTCCTTGTGATCACCCTAACACAAACACAAACACTCCTTCCACTTCATCATCTCCTCAAACACGTCCTATTCGCTAAACAAAACCTCCATCTTACCTTAATGATTATCACTACTATTCTCATTTTTTTCTTCCATGTTCTACTACTCATCCTTCATCCAATGTTCTTAGTTACCATAAACTCTCTTCATCTCATTGAGCCTTTGTTTGTTCTATTCCTTCCCAAACCGAACCTTCTTTCTACACTGAGGTTGTCCTCATTCAAGAATGGCAACATGCCATGTAAGCTGATGTAAAAACTACAAATTTTGTACCATGTTAGTGAATAAATAAGAGACATAGAATAAGCTAGGTACTATGATGCACCTTGTAGTTAGCATTATTTCAAGTAATGAGAATGAAGTTGCAAGTTTGGTAAATTTAACAACAAATGATCCTTGAGATAATTTAGAAATCTTGTATAAGTTCAAAAATCATATAAGAACAAATAAGTACATGTAATCCAATATATAAGTGTATTTGTGTTAATAAAACAAGGACACAAGTATACAAAAAGAAAATGTAGTATACTTGAATATTAAAATGGTTAAAAATAAAATAAATAAGGAATACATATATATGTGTGTGTGTGTGTGTGTGTGTGTGTGTGTGTAAAATGAGTGTTAAATAGGTATATATATATATATATATATATATATATATATATATATATATATATATATATATATATATATAAGTTTAAACAAAGGAGGGATATACATGAGTATATGTGTGTGTGTGTGTGTGTGTGTCTATATATATATATATATATATATATATATATATATATATATATATATATATATATATGTACACATACTTACACTAAGAATATACTAGACATGAAAATATATATATATATATATTATATGTGGATATGTATATATATACACATACTTACACTAAGAATATACTAGACATGAAAACATATATATATATATATATATATATATATCAATTATAATTAAGATTTTAAATATAAATACATATACTTATTTTATGTAAAGAATATGATAAAATAAATAAATACATATTTCATGTAATCAATAAAACAAATAAATATATATATATAAATACATTAGTTACATATATGAATATTAATTATGCAACTATGATTATAAAATATATAGTATAGATAATTAAAAAAAATAAGAATAGAAAATATAAAACAAAAACAAAATAGAATTTAGATAAATATAAAATAAGAGTTAGTGGAGTTTGATGGACTTTCTCCCATCAAACTCCACTAGCCATACTCGGGTAAAACAAAAGAAAAACAAAGCTTCTTGAGGAAGCTTAGAAAAACCAAAGAAAAGAAAAAAAGTATAAGTGAAGGAAGGAAAGAAAAGGCTCGGGTGGAACCGAGAAAGAAAGAAAGAAAGCTGTAGCCGAGAGGAAAAGAAAGGAAGAAAAGAAAGAGCAGCCAAAGGAAAAAGGAAAGAGAAGAGAGGAAAGGAAGAAAAGAAAGCTGAAACAGAGAAATAAGGAAGAGCTGGTGGGAAAATTTGGGTAAATAAGATATTCTTCTAACCTTACAATGTTTATTTATTAAGTATGAAAATGAAATTATGATAAATTGAATCAAATGGGCACTCTATGGATGAAGGATTGATTTAATTTCAACTTGATGTTCAAATCTGGAATCTATGTTTTGTTTTGGGTTGCAATTAAAACATTTAGTTTAATTTTTATACAAGCAGAAAAATTCTGGAAAAATTATGGTGGATAGCCTTTTAAGTTAGGAGAAAGTCAGTTTGGGAATTTCTTGATTTGGATTTCTATAACTTGAGATATGTACAAATGAGTATAGGGTACTCTGTCAGAAAAACGTGAATTTCAGTCTTAACTTTGAAAAATTGTAGAAAATAGCCTAAATTGAGTTAGGTTTCAAGCCTTACATTTCCAGAAAGGTAGTGGAGTAAGGATTATTATGGTTTTAAGTTTGCACCAATTGGATATGCTGATAATTAAATATGGAGTATTTTGTGCAAGTAGGTCAGTGTAACACTGTGCTTGAATACTGTTGGAAGATAGTGCAAATTTGGAAAATTGCTAATGTTGATATAGGAAGAATTAAATCATGAACCTTACATTTCTAGATAGGGAAATGAGTTAGCTTTCATCTAGTTCTGGAATTTGTGGATTTGGAATTATATAGCTTAAGCTATGTACAAATGAATGCAGGATACTCACTGCAAGGTATAAACAGCCTAGTGTCAACTTCAAAAATTCTTAGAAAACAATTCAGATGAAGTTTGATTTCAAACTTTACATTTTCAGAAAGGTAAATGAGTCAGGATTGATATGGTTTTGGGTTTGTACAAATTACATATCCCTATAATTAGTAATATAAATTTTAATGAACAGAGGTCAGGAAACTATCCTACCTAATGTGCCAGATTTGGACAAAAGTTTGGAAAATTATTGGAAATAGCACAAGATGAATTAAGAAGTAAGCCTTATACTTTCGAATAAGGAACTGAGTTAGAAGTAATGTAAAATTTACGGCTTGATGATTAGATTCTGAAATTTTTACAAAAGGCTAACAAGGATGCTTTAAAAGGGTTTTCAAGGTAAAGTAAGGCTTTGTAATGTTTTGTTTAAAGTCTAAGAACACACACACACACACATATATATATATATATATATATATGCATATGCTCATGCATAATGTATATTTGTACGAAGAAAGAAAAAATGGGATGAGCATAGATAAACAAATATATATCTATAATATATATATTGGAATATACATATAGATATAAACACAAAGATGCTTAAAACATATATATAAGGACTTGTACCATGGGTACTTCGTAATTGACGATAAGGAGGTAGCTTTAGATTAATAGTTACTTGAAATTAATAGTGTTTAAGGTCCTTATTTTAAGTACGTGATTAAGCATGATGATGTAAACTTATCGAAATGTTAATGGATTATGTGTAACGAAGCAGAACGGTGTAGAGGTTTGAGTACAGACTCGAAAGCGCGAGGAGGATAATTATTAAGCCTCGAGATAAGTGGGTTAAGTAAGCTTTACTAGTATCATCTCGTAAGAGATGAAAGAATTCTTATTTAATAATTAATTAAATCCATATCGAGCTTGGTATGACATTACGGATAAGGCTAATAGAGTAAGTATGGTAAAATACCAATTGGACATAATGTGATTGTGAATAGTAGTTGTTTAGAAAGAAATCTTGCTTGTGACTTGCGTGTTATGCGTTATGGTTTGTTTGTGTTTACTGAGTATATAAATTGTATAATTTTGGTGCTTGCATTATGAGGAATGCATATAAATTAATTAAGTCGCACTGAGTGAGCATGTTAACATATTGTGATACTTTGAGAATGTATATGTGATTTATGTGTGGTATCCCAAACGTTGAATTTAAGGACCTCGATTAGTACCTAGTTGTGCTTGTCGAAAACTAGGAAAATGGCAACCGAACAATATTCAATCTTTTGTATCGTGTGAGCCACCTCTAGAGAACTCAAAGGAACTACATGCTACGCAGCTTTCTTCGTGAACTGTGGGAGCCACCTCTAGAGTCCTTTGAGAACTAAGCGCTACACGAGTTCCGATGAATCACTGGAAAGTATGTGTCATAGAGGCTAACTCGAGTAAAGACTCGATCTTTTGTACCGTGTGAGCCACCTCTAGAGAACTCAAGGAACTACGTGCTACGCAGCTTTCTTCGTGAACTGTGGGAGCCACCTCTAGAGTCCTTTGAGAGCTAAGTGCTACACGTGTATCGATGAACCATTGAAAACATAAGCCATGTAGGCAAACCCGAGTAAAACTCGATCTTTTGTACCGTGTGAGCCACCTCTAGAGAACTCAAGGGACCTACGCGTTATATAGATTCTTCGAAAACTGTGGGAGCCACCTCTAGAATCCTTTGAGAGCTAAGTGCTACACGTGTATTGATGAAATGTGGGAAATCGTATGCTATTGAGACAATGAATAAGTGATTGTGATCTGTGAATGTGACGAATATTATTAGATGAAATAGGTCTTATACATAAGAGAGAGAATGTAAATAATGATTGAATTATATGATCTTATACATTAGACAGAGAATGTGAATAATGATTGAATTATATGATCTTATACATAAGACAGAGAATGTGAATAATGATTGAATTATATTTACATTATGCTATAAAATTATGCGTTATTTGAATGTTTGTTTTCCTTCACACTTAAACATACCGATAAAAAGGGGATAAAAAGAATGATACTTCGTGAGTTTAAGAAACGAAGGAAAGCACGAATGAGCTTATGCAATTTGTGTACATACAAATTGGTAGCTAACTCTAATATAACACATACATGCTATTTTATAGAATTCATGAATGTATGATCGTGTTTTACGATATGAGCCTAGTATGTACTTATTTAAACTACTTACTAAGCCGTGGATTTGCTCACCCCTTAAATTTAAACATCTACAGATCTTACGAGTTGATAGTCGGCTCAAGCTTCGTATAGGGTCTCGGGAATTGTACCTAGTAGTAGTACTCGTCTGTGTTCTCCGGGCCTAGCTTTTGCATTTCTGAGGTATACTACTTGTTTATCAGTTGATAGTTATATGTACTTTAATTTCACAATATTAGGAAAGAATATGGGATGTAGTTTTAGATCGTACTAGATTATTATGTGAATTTGGGTGATTATCGAGTCCGATCCGGGTTAAGATGTACATTTTGAATGATGTATAAATTGCTAAATGTGGACTTACTAATGGTTAAACTCTAGAGGAGCATGAGATGCACGATTGTATGAACTGTGGGAAATAACAGTTGGCTGTATTGTGTAGTTTAAAAATGTGTTTTAATACATGTGATTTTATTGGGGAAATTGATAAAATACAAAGGGGAGGTTTTCGATCCGTTTCTTTTGAAATAGTAAAATAAGGCTAAAATCATAAAAATCACCTTGAGAAGGATTACGTAGCTTGAGAAATAATATTAATAGGATAAGATTTGATTAAGATACTGCACTAACACCGAATACAAATCGTAAATAGAGAAAGAAAAATTTGATTCGTAAATTTCCGTTAGAGGTAAAGTAAGTGTTAAATGGACGTCATTGACTTTCGGATCGTGACAGCTGAACTTTAGGCCCTTGAGCATAATGGTACCTAGTCAGTGGTTTCTCTACCTTAAGGAAAACATCCTATCGATTGTAAGCATGTAGGTTTAACGAGTCGACTTATAGACTCTCGCCATTTTTACACCCCTGATTTTATAATCATAAGTTGCTTCAAACTTGACACTTTTATTACCTTAAGTTGCTTTAGACTTGTCATTTCTCTTTTATTCAATTACACATGCCATTTCTCTTGACAGTTATAAATATCGAATTAATGTACTTAAAAACAACAACCTACTCTTGAGTTTGTATTTATTGAGAAGCCAAAAGCATCAACATGATTTTATCTTCTATTTATTCATTAGCAATTATTAAGGGTGAGCTACAATTACCGAAACCGACTTAACTAACTGAGCCAGTAGGTTTTTAGTCAATCGGTTTGGCGTGATCAATTTTGGTTTTGCTTGTTTTTTAATTTTATTTTTTTCCAGTTAAAACGATCAATTTTCGATTTTCAAGAATCATAAATCAAATTGACCGAAAAATTGATTTTTTTTTTAAAATAATGATATGCATAAATATATAAATATAAATAAATATTTTAAAAAATGAATGTTGAATCTAGCTAACCCACCATGACACCACTGTCTGCCCTACCTACTCCCTATGCTGCTTACATCGTCAGACTCCAGACCACCCATTGCTTTATAGTGCTACCTAAAGTTAGCTTTCTCTGATCGAGTCATACTCATCGAGACCCATCACCCCTGGCTAGTTTGCCACAGGCCACACTACAGTGGCATATCCTCATGTGACAACACACAGGCCACACCACACCCTCCCTTCGGCCTTCCCTCCGACAGGCCCATTGCCACAAGCCACACCATACCCTCACGTGACCATAAGCAAAGCACACGAGCAAGGCGCGACACAAGTAGCAAACCTGTTGAGTTGATTGGGCTTTGCTTTGTCTTCAACACTACGAGGCACAAGTAGCGGACTAGTAAAAGCTAGTTTGCATTTGACAAAATCAAATCGACCAAACACAAGTCGGTTAGGTTTTGCTCGATTTTAAGGTGCATATCGGTTTGGTTTTGTTTGGGTTTCGGTTGATGTCTTCAAGAAAGTTGATTTGACAGGTTTTCGGTTTTCTATTTTTCCGATTGAGCTGACCGTAACAAGTCGGTTCGGTTTTGCTCAATTTTATGGTGCATGTTAGTTCGGTTTTGGTTGATGTCTTCAAGAAAGTTGGTTTGATCGATTTTTGACTTTTTTTAGACCGAATCGGTGGGAAAAACCTACTGTTCACCATGAGCAATTATAGTTAAGGAGTCAATCAAAGGGTTAGGCTCTAATCTCACTGCTGTCTCATCAAAATTCCTTTAGACTTTCAGTTCTTAAATTTCTGATTGATTCCTTAGCATAAATTCTTTAAAAAATTGTAAAACTCTATATTATGGCAAAAGAAATAAAAAAAACAGGGCATAAATCTTTTTACAGAGTATATCTAATTTAGAACAATCATATATCACATGTAAATGTAATCATATACATGAATTTATTATAATAAGCATTCAAAAATCACCTAAAATTAGATATCTCGTGCTCTTATAAAATTTAAACGTAGTATGCGTACCTTTGTCAATCATGAGTGTGAATGAAAAAGAAATGTCTTTGCTAAAGCTTTTGCAGTAGCAAACAAGTTTATCTCTCTTGCTCTACAATTTTTATTTTTTTTACGTTTAGAAAATAGCTGGAGTATTATACATTCTAAGAGAAAAGATTTATTTTTATATAACTCAAAAATTATCTTTTTTATCCATGTACATTATGTGAGTAGATATGATTCTTAAATTTTAAAAATATTCATTAATTTAAAAACTAACTTTTGGCTAAATTTTAAAGAACCACAATGATAAAAGTGATTTATCTTAGGGCTATTGCTTTCAATAAAACCTAATCCCTAATGGGACCAACAATGATGAACAAAATTTAGAATCTAACCGTTTGGTTTGCGTATTTCATTTTCTCGAAAATATTTTTCACATTTTTCAGTGTTTGGTACGTGTAAAACATTTTCAGTCAATAAAAAGTGAAATTCAGTCAATGATGAATTTTTAAGGATTTTAAAAAATTATCTTCTCATTTTCAAAAGGGGAAGACAATTTTCAAACCTATGCCACTTTTAAGAAAAAAGCACCCACTAAAACTCAACCTAATCTTCATTGGATTAAAACAACAAACAATATAAAATATTTTTTAGCATATTAACTAAACAACAAAAAATGTTAATTTTGCTAAAAAACCAAATTTTCAAAAATTATTTTCTAAAAATTATTTCACGTGAACCAAACGAGCTTAAAACAAATTTAAAATCCTATCAAGCCGTCGTGCGCATAACTATGCGCTACATTACTTTGGCAGCCTACTTTGTTGCTTCATCATCTACATGATTTCAACCACTATTTTTGACTAGAGGTGGCAAACGGGCGGGTTCGAGCGGGCTTCGGTCCGGATTTTTTCGGTTACGGGTTTTTTCGGTTACGAGTTTTCTCGATTGCGGGTTTTTTCGATCTCGGGTTTTCTCGGTTGCGGGTTTTTTCGATCTCGGATTTTTTCGATTGTGGGTTTTCTCGGTTTCGGGTTTTTTCGGTTGCAGGTTTTCTCGGTTTCGGTCCGGTTTAGGGTTCGGTCCGGTTTAGGGTTCGGTCCGGTTTTAATCGGGCGGACTTAGCGGGCTTAGTCAAATTATTTTAAAATTTTATAAATTATAAATATTTTATAATTTTGAATGTAATAATTAATTTTATTTTATTTAGTTAAATAAAAATATAATAGAAATACTAAATTAAAGTTAAAATTTAATAAATGAGAATTGTATAATATATATATTGAGAAATTTGGTTGGGATGATTTTGAAAACATTGGGAGTGGACCAATGAAGAATATAGTTATCTCCAATAATAAAAAAGAACATATCATCTATAATTATTACATTATAATTAATTAATCAAAATTTAAAGTCACATGAGATCTATCAAAATAATACATAAAGTTCGCACTTGTAAATAATGGACCAGTACATAATTTTTAATTATAATTGATTAATTATCGTAAAAAGAATTACAAGTAAAATACTCGAAGACATAAAAGACATTGAAAAAGTTTTAAATCTTGCATTGCATTTGTAAGAAATGAAAGCACTTTTGCTATTGTAAACTTCTGCCTTGGAAGCATCTGGATTTCTGTACTAATTAATTTTTTTGTCCACAAACTCCAACTACTAAAAATCATCTTTGAATTGCCAACAACCTTTTGGCCTAGTGGTTAAATATGAGTTGTGACATATTGTAAGTCTTGGGTTTGAATCCAACACCCACATCCTCAGTTATTTAATATTTCTCTTATAATAAAAAAAATCATCTTTGAATTTCGATTATAATTAAAACGATTATAATAGACATTACATTATATTATACTTAATAATTCGTATATATATATATATATATATATATATATATTATTCGTATTGCATCAAATATATTTGTATCATATAAAATATAAAAATTATTGTATTAAAATTTATATTGATATACCAAACACAATTTTTTTCTAATTTTTATCAAAATTTGATCCAATGTCACGTTCATTTTTTTTAATTATCATATCTACATTGCATGACAGTATTGAGATAAAAATATTTCAAAGTTTGCTTTTGAAGTTTTTTCATGTGATTCTCAAGGGAGGGAAAAGGCATATTCCCAAAGAATTTGAATTTTTTGGTAATGTGGGAAAAGCTTGTTTGGAGGGAATTGAAAAATAAAAATCAAACAGATCTCTTTTCACACGAAACTTTCATAAATAAAATATTATTATTCATTATTTTTAATTTATTTTGTTGTTTTGACTAAATTTATATAAATATAAATTTTTACATTTTAATGTTTTTATTACTTGATAATTATTATTTATTTTTTTAATTTCCTGTGATATTTACATTTGTTATAAAATATATAATTATATATTAATAATTATATAAAAATTTATTTTTTAAATGAGCCAAATATATATAGTAAAACTAAAAGAAAGTGAAAATCCAAAAGTATTAGCTATAAAAATAAATAATAAACAAATTATAAATAAATCACATTAAACAATTAAACATTTATATAAATAGCTTTATACTCTTAACAATAACTTATTGAGTCATTGTGTTTTTTTTTTGGGTCATTGGAATTTAGATACTCTTAGTTCAATAAATTTGTTTTTTTTACTTTGTTTAATTAGCTTTTTTAATAATTATATTGTATTTTTAATAAAATTTTAAATTTTTAAGAATCTTTTTTACATTTATTTTGTCTTTTAAATACAAACATAATTAGTAATTAAATTAAATTTAACCGCATAACTAGTTAACTAATTCTTCTATTATACTGTTGAATAAAATTATAGTATACATTAAAAAAATAATTAATATTATGAATAATTGGTCAATTAATTATCTCAATTTTATATTTATTTTGTTTTTAGTTTGTACATAAATCATAATATAACATTATTTTTATTAAATATAATAATACTCAAACACATTAATTAATCAAATATCTCATTAAAAATTTAGAACGTTAAATTAAACAAGTTATTGACACCAATTGACATTATATTATAAATAATAACATTTGATATAATGTACCAAAAAAACATTTGATATAATGATGTAAATGGGTAATATATAATCAGGTACCCGACACTATCTGATTCTATAATCGAATAATTATAGAGTTCGGATAGTTTTTATTACCCGTATCGGATTCGGGTAGTACCCTTAGGGTACGCTATACCCGATTAACTTTTGATCAAGTAGTATCTGGTACCTGAACTTGTTCATCAATTATATAAAAGTAATCAAAATTATATGCTTGTACAAAGATTTGAACCATGGCCTCTTATATTTATTGTTATATGTTTAACCACGTGAGCTAGATTGGGAATTTGTTATATTTGTTGTAAATTTTATTTTTATTTTAATACAACTTGCAATTTAAAATTTAATGAAACATTGTTGGCCAAAAAAATAGTTTACTGAATAATAATAATAATAATAATAATAATAATAATTTATTCTTAAGATAATAAGATTTTAAAATTTTAGACATAAAGTATTAAAATTAAATTAATAGAAATTTCATAATATGTTAAGATACAATTATTAAAATATTGATAATTTAACATATATGACATTTTATTATAATGTAAATCTTAATATATATATATATATATTTATATATAGTATATTATGTTTATTATTTTATTTGTAACTCATTATAATAAATTAAAAAAACACTTTTTTGACTAAAAAAGTAGTTGAGAAGGTCAATATCTATTTAATCATCCAATATTATCATTATTAATTGATCAAGTTAAACTAAATTACATGAATACATCATAAGAGATTAAATGTTTGAAATTAAAAACAAGAGTATATTCTAAAAGCATAATAAGAAATTGGAATGAAAAATGTCTGAAATTAAAACTATAATATGCTATGAGAGATTGTTTAATTTATTCTATATTACATGGTAAGAGATTATTATAATGTAACACACAAATCATTATGATAAGATAAACATAGTAATAATCTATTTTATATAATTAAAAGCTTGTATAGTTGATTATATATCACATGATAAGATATTATTTTTAAAGTTATAATAACATACAAATCATTATGATAAGGCGTTATTTATTAACTATATTATGTATTTTATTTGCTATCAAAAAAACTATTCCAAATTGAGTACTAATTTTTTTTCATACTCACATTAACATAATAATATTAGATATACACCAATTGATTGAATATCTAATTAAAATGTTAAATAATAGATATTACTAAATTAATTAATATAATGCTAGTTATTTAAATATAATTAATAATAATATTAACAAAGTATAAAAAATAAATTTTATTAAAATTACCACTTACATAGTAATACAACTCTAATATATTATTAAATGACACTTTAATTTACTATTAGAATTATTATTTTTATCCACACTTTAATTTTACATTTAATATATAATAAATAAATTATTTTTAATAAATACTTAATTCTATCAAAATAATACTTACACACTAAGAGATTACGTAATTTATTCTTAAAAGATTATTATAATATAATATACAAATCATTATTATAAGATACCAAATTAGTTTATTCATGTGTAAGATTATTATAATATAATAAATAATTAATTATCACTAGCTTGATTTTTTAATGTCTTTTGTTTTAAGGCTAAAAATAAAATTACCACTATAATTTTCTCTTTTAATGATACCCAAATATAAAAAAATTGTACTTGTATTGTTGAATTTAATTACTTAACTTTTTCTAATTTTAAAAACTTGAATTTTAATTTTAAGATTAGGTTTTTTTTAATCTAAATTTAATATCTTTCTATACTTGAAACTTTAAGAAAATATAGTTTAAATTTAATTTTATTAAAAATATTTTTAATGTGTTGCACAAAATATCAAATTAAAAGTTTCAAACAAATATTGAAATTATATAATTTTTATATATTTGATTTATTATTATATTAAAATTAAAATTTTATTATAAACAAAAATAATAAAATGTTAAAATAATTTTTATAATAAAATCAAATGTCAAATTAATAATATATTTATTATTATACATGCAATAAGGATAATTTTAAAGAATATTTGATATCATATATTATATCATATATTATGGTATTTTAAATTAATTTAATTTAATTAAAAAGATTCAATATTTATTATGCTGGTAATATATAATTGAGAAAATTGTATAATAAATAATAATTGTTTTCAAAATTTTAAACTTTTTAATTAAAAAAGTGTATCAATTATTTATTTATTTTTAAATAATAATTATATAAATATAATTCGGGTTTTCTCGGGTTATAAATTCGGTTTTTTTCGGTTTTCGATTCGGGTCGGTCTCGGTTTCGGATCGTATCGGGCTCGGGTTATATCAGGCTCGGGTTGTGTCGGGTTCGAGTTTTTTCAGTTTTGAGTTTTTTCGGTTCCGGGCTTTTTCGGTTACGGGCCTTTGACTTTTTTGGTCAATTCGGGCTGGTCCCGGTTCAGTCTCGGGCAGATTCGGGCAGATTTTCGGGCTCGGGCCAATTTTTGCCACTCTATTTTTGACGCTTTAAGGGTTGGCATTCAGTTATTTGTCAACAGATTTAAAAAATAAAATCAAAGTCAATCGATTAAGGAATTTTATTATTAAAAACGTATTTCCGAGTTAGTGACCAGGAAATGGTTATTCATTTTTATAAAATTATTTTAGAAACAATTAACTAAAGAAAAGCTACTTCAATGGAGATGTGATTTTTTATATTATTTTTTTCAATGATTTAGTTTTGATTGATTAGGGGTCGTTTGGTATCGTTTCCTGTTTTATGATTTTGAAAATTCTGTTTTTGTTATGTTTTGTTTTGTTTTCAATTTCTGAAAATAAAAAATATGTTTGTTTAATACTGTTACATCTTGAAAAAAATATTTAAATTGATTCGGATATAATAATTTAATTCACAAAATAAAATTTTAAAAATTAAATAAAAATTAATATTTTTATTAAATAATAATATTAAATAATATTATTTTATATTATTTAATACTAATATTAAATATTTTCATTTAATCATATAAAAATTTAATATAATTTAAATAATATTATAATTAAATATAATATTAAATAAAATAATATTACTTAAATTTAATTGTAATAATTTAATTGTAATATTTAATAATAATTTATTTAATTTTAATAATAATATTACGTTATTAAATAAAGTATTTAACTAATTAATTTGTAATAAATTATATAGTTATTAAAATATATTATATTTAATATAAATAATATTATTTAATGTTAAGTGTTTACTTATTTAGTAATATTAAATTATTTAATAGTAGTAGTGATATATTTTAAATTTAAGTTAGAATATAATATTAAATAATAATATTGTTTAGTAAAATAAAAATTAATTATATTAGATAATAATATTAATTATTAACATATCAAAATTAAAATAAATGATATTATTTAAAATATATAATATATTCAATAAATTATTTAAAAAATTTTTAAAAAATAATATTATAATATTATATTTCTATTTAATTTATATTTAATTGCTTTTTTCGTTTTCAACTTTTCTATATTAAAATAAATATATTAATTTTAAAATATTAATTAATTAATATTTTATATTAAAGTTTAATATTATTTTATTTAAAAATTATTAATTTTATTTATATTTTTATTATAAAAATATTAATATTATATTAATAAATAAACTCTGTTTACTTACTTATGAACAGTAACAGAAATGAAAACATATTTCTGAAAATAATAGAAACAAAAAATTCTTGTTTCTAATAATTTTAGAAATTCTTGTGTTCGTTTTCGTTTTTTGAAAATGGAAACATTTTGCCAAACATGTTTTCTATTTTTATTTCAAAAAAACTGAAAACAAAACTAGAAAACAAGAAACAAAAATTTTAAATTGATCATATTTGCATACAGCTGTACAATTACAAGCGACAAGAAGGTCGATTTTTGGAATCCCATTAATTTTCTCTTTCATCAAGAGTAGATGACGATTGTGAGATTACACCGAAGATCTTGGATTCACCTATTAACAACTTGTAGCCATGACATGTTGTTTACGGTTCAATTTAGTACTATTTAGGCATGTAATTCTCTTGTGCATGTTCTATTTATTAAAATATGCAAAATAAGAAAAAAAACTATAGTAACGTAAGTAAGTTAGCAGGACTCTAATGTATGTAAATACAGGTTTTAATAACACGTATGTTATTTTGATCAGCTTATGAATTGGACCAAATTCAAGTTGAACTAAACAAGTTATTAAGAGAGTACTTATAAACATATTCGAGCTTGATCCTATCTGGTTTATCAAGCTTAATTTTTTGTCTAAATTTATTTTTACATACAATGATAAAAGATTTTTTGGCGACAAATAATAAAGTTCAAGTTCGCCATAACATTATTAATTTGCTTTTAAAAAATTTAAATAAAGTTTAAAAAACATAAAACAAAAAAATTCCAGACACACATGCATAATAACACAATAGTTAGCAGAACTGATAGCTTTGTTCTGGGTTATAATTAAGATTTTGTGTCATGAAGTACCAAGATGAAGAGAATTATGGACTTAAAGTAACACTGCTATGATTACTGACTTGGTTATGTTTTCAGCGTTTATTGAGGCTGATTTGGTTGAGTTGATATGTTCCGTTGCCTTCCTATCATTTTCCTTGGGCCGTTGGATTCAAATTCCAGAAGATTCAAGCAGATTTATCTTCTGCATTTGAGGCGTTCGATGTAATGTCCCAATTTATACGTTTTCTGTTTTCGTTGGTATTAGTTGGTTTTGTAGCTCTAGACATTCTGTGTATGTCTACTTTTCCTCTTGGCTGAATTCTTACATTTGCATCTAGTCAATCAATAAAGTTTGACCTTTTAAAAAAAATATAAAGTAATACACAATAAGTTCGGATAAATATTTACAAAAGATTTATAATAAGAGCATGAAAATCTAAATTAGTTAAAAAAAATAAAAAATCAAATTAAATTGCACCAAAAGAATTTAAAGTTGTTGACATCTAATTTTGTCTCATTTTTGTTATTATTATTATTATTATTAGTTTTATTATTATTATTATTATTATTATTTATGTTATTATTATTATTATTATTATTACTATTATATTATTATTATTATTATTTTTATTTTTATTTTTATTTTTTGTGTGTTGTCCAATCCTGTCACCCATCCACCAACTCTGCTGTCCCATCCCCGCCGGTCCCCTACTTCTCAGTCCATCCCATCGCCGGCCAACTAGTCTGCCAACCACCCATAGCCCTTCCCCTCAGACTGTCTCGTCTATCACCATCCTTGCCAGACCCAAGCTTCAAACCCCCATACCATTTCCCCTTACAAAGACCCTCCCTCAAGCCTCGGACGAGGGACCCGGGGAAACCCCCTTTCCCTCAAAAACACAAGGCCACCCAAAACCATCTCCGTTCAACGACAGCAACCACCGAGCTCCTTTGCTACCCCCTGCCATCGCCCACATCACTAAGCCCTCTTCCACCTAACATCTAAACTCCACCACGGCCTCAATCACCACCCTAGAACCGAGAGCCTCCATCTTCACCAACCCAAGTTCGGAAACCCTAGAACCGAGACCCTTAGGATCTCAGATCTGGAAACCCTAGATCTAAACCCTGCTAAAAAATCATAACAACACAACAACCAAAAAAAAAGGAAGAAAACAAAACAAAAAAGGAGAAAAGGGCTTTCGGGGGTTCAGATCTGCGAAGTTGGGGCCTTTTTCGAGTGAATCGGAAGTCAGATTTGGGCTTAGGTGGTGGAGAGGAATCGGAAAAGGAGAAACTTTTTGTGTTTTGGCCACCGGAGGCGGTGGCCGAAGGCGGCCGAGAATCGCCCTTGCGGAGAGCTCAAGAGCTCTAAAATTTTTTGTGGAAAAAGAAGAAAAAATGAATTAGAAAAAAAAGGAGGCCTATTTATAGTTAAAAAAAAACAAAAACCTACAGGATCCGTGCGTGGACCCGGACCGACCCGGGTCCGCGCGTTCGACCCTCCAGCAGAGCAGGATCCGCGTGTTGCCCGGTCAACCCGACCCGACCGCATCCGACCCGACTCCAGCCCTCTTCGCCTGACCCGCGTGCCAGCCGACCCGATCTGTCTCGCGACCCCGCTTGATCCGGTCCACCTTACTTGGGCAAGATCTGTTTACTTGTTGGGCCTACATGCCTTGGGCCAACCTGGTTGGGCTGTTGGCAAGCATTTCCTTTGGGTTCTTAGCCCAAACCAATTTAGGTATATTTCTTTTAATTTTAATAATTTTGGTGTTATTATTATTATTATTATTATTATTATTATTATTATTATTATTATTATTATTATTATTATTATTATTATCTTAGGAAAATATGTGGATTATATATATGTTGAATAATAAATTTTGAAAGACACATGGTTAATAGATATGTTATATAAATATATATTTTTACAAATATAAATAAAGGAAATATGAAAGCTATATATTTTTCATTTATTATATTATTTAACAATGTTAAAATTTAACAAAACTTCCGATGATAGATGCTACGGAAGTCACAAGTAGTGATTCCTAGCTGATCCCTAGGTGAGAAGAGTCTACTAAATATTGTCAAAAGTATTGAGGTATTTAGTATGATTTTTCAATAATTTAATTTTGGTTAAAAATAAAAATAAATAAGTTTTTTAAAAAAAGAGAAAATAGAAAAAAGAAATTAACAATAAAGTTTAAATTTCAAAATTAATAACTGTCCGATGATGGGATGCTACGGAAGTCACAAGTAGTGATTTCTAACTGATCCCTAGGTGAGAAGAGTCGTACTAGATGTTGCCAAAAGTATTGGAATATTTAGTATGATTTTTCAATAATTTAAATTTTATTAAAAAAGAAAATGAATAAGTTCTTTTAAAAAAACAAAGAAATATAAATAAATAAACAAATGAATAAGGAGATTTAAAATTTAAAAATTCATCTGCATCATTTTTATTTGTTTGCATCATGCGCATTCATAATAATTTTCAAAGCAAGTGTGAATTTTCCGAGGATGAGATTCTGTAGAAGTCACAAGTAGTGATTCTTAAGAAATCTCTAGGTGAGGAAAATTATTTCAAATGCTGCCAAAAGTATTGGAGTATTTGATTTAATGATTCAATACAAAAAGGTTGACATTTACTTTCGAAAAATAAAGTTTAACGTTTTAAAATAAAACAAAATAAATTTACAAATAAAAAAACGATTTTGATTAAAAAGATTGCAATAAAATAAGAATTATTTTTAAATATTAATTTAAGATCATTTTATTAAAATTAAAGGATAACACATGATTATTATGGTACCGTTTTTTAACGGGCGTCGTGGGGGTGCTAATCCTTCTCCACGCGTAACCGTTCTCCCGAACCCTATTTTTGTTTTCGCAGACCAAAAATTATCTTTTTAATAAAACTTAATTAATTTTGAGATTTTATTAAAAAGATAAATATTTTTAGGTGACCAATCACACCTAACAAAAAAGATTGGTGGCGACTCCCTTTGTTTTTAAATGTTTTTCAAAATCGTCGAACGCAAAACAGTTACGACAAAAGTAATTGAAAAAAATGCATTAACATCTTCTTAAAAATTAAAACCTTAAAAAATACAACATATTTTTAAAAAATATATCAAATTAACTAAGTTTACAAAAGAAAGTTATGAAAAATATACTTGTCAAGTAGAGCTGGATCGGATTTAAACTTTAAATGGTGATCCTCAAAACTTGATCTGGTTTTTTATTGGGTTTTGTTTGCTAATCAAAATTCATCGAATAAACTTAATATTTTTATCTAAATCCTCTCAAAACCCTCTGTTTTAAACAGGTAGACCATTCCTTAGAAAGATCTACATGTTGCATTTGAATAATTTACTATTAAAATAACTTTTTAACAATAATAGTACATAATTTAAATATTAATTATATTGATAATAATCCTTCATCCTTATATTAAATCAAAATAAATTCATCTGTTTTAGCTTTAATAAAAAAATTATTCAAGTTATATTATAATGAATAATCCATATCTTAAGTGGAAAGATCTTTTTTTGGCACAAAATTCTTTGGCAACAAGAAGGATTTATTGTGGGTTGAAAGGGTAATAGTGATGGAATATGACGTCAATAAATGTTATCGACGAAATCCTTCGCTAGTAAAACTTTTATAGACAGAAATAAATTCTAAATTTGTTAACTTTAACTTCAGAAAATCTATATAGCGATGGAATTTTATAGATCTGCAATATTTTGGTCGAAAATTTTTGTAGGTATATGTTACCCAAATGAAAATTTTAGATAAATTATTTTAATTCAATAAATATAAAAAAAATCTTTATGACAGAAGTTTAAAAATTTTCAGTGAAAACTTTTGTCAGTAAAATTTTAAATTTTCAACGGAACTTTTCATTTTTAATGGGATACATTCAACGACTTCAAAATTTGCAATGAAAATTTTCATTGCAAACTTCCGTCTTTTTATTCGTTAGTTTGCCCATTTATTCATTGATTTCTTATATATAACACTTAAATATATTTGCAATCATTTCTTCATTTTTGTTAAACTTGATTAATCCGTTAATATATTTTGGTTATAGTTTAGTCACATTTTCATCTAGAGTATACGACAAGTAGAACTATGTGACCAAGACTATAAGAGTAAAATCAAAAATTAAAATGAAAACGAAGTGTATGTAACAGCAATAGCGTGTAAGAATCATTCCGGTGGTCCAATCTCCAATGGTCCATTACCAATGTACGTCTGCAAAATGAAAAATGTGTGCGCTATAACATCAATCAAAATAGAAGCTGCGGTAAAGGGCATCGTTCTTCTTCTTCTTCTTTTTTTTTTTTTGCTTGCAGCAATTGAACCTCAAAGGAAAGGCTAAAAAGTCAAGAGTGAGCATCAATTTGAAAGACATTTATTCTAGAAGATCTGAATGCGGACCTTGGGTTATAGGTTTCTATAAAGTACAAAGATTTGAAAAACAAGATATTTAGTAATACAACAAATATGTCAACAAGATAGAGAATAATATATGTGAAAGGTATTGGGTATCCTATGCAATTTTTACATCATATCCTTCTCATAACAAGTGATTTTTTTGGTATAACAATATGTATCTTCATTTATTTTATGATTTGAAACTAATCTTGTTCAAAATTGAAGTGGTAAACGGTAAAGTCTTTCCAACCATATTCAAATGCATGGAGAGAAAGTTTATTTCCATTTCTTTCAACTACTTATTGGTTATAACAAGTGATTTTTTGATTCAAGTTTTATCACTAGTTTTTTTTTTCTTAACATTAATTTTTATTACATGAATTTTATAAAATATACATATTTTATCTTGATTTATTAAGATAAAGTTCGAAAAAAAAAATAATGTCTCAAAATTCGACTTTATTCTTTTGGGTCCAACCTACACCAAATTTATGTTTATATCTATAAAGTCTAAACAAGATTTAATAAAATAACTTCTATATATATATATATATATATATATATATATATATATATATATATATATAACAACATAAAGTCCTTACAAGGACCTAACATTCAACGTAGGTGGTCAGAGAAGTTAACTCATCATGCTTAAATAATTCCCTCAATGGAGAATAAAAAAACTTAAAAAAAAAAACCAATATTGGCGTCTCTCGAGCGAAAGAAATTAAAAACGAACAAATATTTTTGGGAGACGAGAGGATTAACTTGGAAAGCACTTGAACTTTGTAAACTCCAAACAAATAACATGAAGGGCCACGTGCTTTGCCCCCTCAAAAACCAATAAGCCACTTATTTTTTTGTTTTCTTTTTGGTTTTTTGCTACTAAGTATAGCATGAATTAAACAAGGACAATCTATTTTCTTGAAAACGTATTCATCTGTTCATTAACTGCCATGCTCTTATTATATATTGCTTGATTTATTAAAAAAACAAGGTTTATAAGAGCCACAAGTTTAATCATATTCTTGGGTTTATTTCTTGATTCTAAACCCCATTTAGTGTCTTTTGCTTGTGAGTCCAATACTAATTTTTTTAAAGTTTGTTTAAAATCAGTAAGAGTTTTTTTTAGGGGGTTTGGACATATTGTCACCGTCGAGATAATGGAAAATACATAAATATATTCCTAGGTGAGTGACCACACATAAAATATTGATTATTCCTAGGTGAGTGACTACACATAAAATATTGATTTTTTAGTGAGTTTTGGATTGAGCGTCATATTAACGTAATCGGGTCATTGATAATGAATGAATTTCTTTTGTGCTGTCCTTGTGAAGGTAAAAATATATATAATTAATGAACCACTTGTATTGTTAATGTTCTCTCTTATACGGTTTATTTTCTTGTTTTGAGTTTAGTGATTATTGTTGCCTTGACTTTGATCAAATTACGCTGCAGTCGTGATTTAGATTATTGATCTAAAATCATTTTAAAAAAATTAATTGTAAGTTTTACCTAGAATAAATCTAGGTTACGTCATATAAGATTCATTAACATTTAATTTCAAAAAGAAGTTCGTGTCAGCTAATGTGGCTTGAGTGTCAATCCAAAAAGAAGGTTTGGCTTATAGAGGAAGAGGATTGGAAAATGCCCCTTTTATCCAAAGACAAAAAAAAAAAAATACAAGCTATTAAAAGGAAAAATGGTGCTAAAGAGCTTCCAAGGGCTAACATGAAATTAAAATATAAAACAAAAGCCAAAAAGTTTGGTGTAAGCAAAGGGCAGCGATCACTATATTAGCCCTTTTTCATCCATCAATTGCTTTTCAAGTCTTTCAAGGCATTCCTTAACTTCAAGATTTTACTTTTGGGATTAAATTTTTTTTTTCGTGGAATTTTTTGTTAATGTATATAATCCTTGACCCTTGAGTTTTCTAATTTGAGTCCAATATTGCTTTCAACATCAATATAAGAAAAAACCCCCAAATATAAACTCAGTGTAATAACTAGTGAAAGAAGAAGGTACTACATAAGTTTGGAAGAGCTATTTTTAAAAGATTAAAAGTTTTAGGCCCAAACAAAATTAATTTTAAATCGTAAAATAAATAATGAAACTTATAGTTATACCAAAAAAAAGATTAAAAGTTGATTAACCTTTAACGTCAAGAGTTAACTTAAAGATTAAGGTTTGCTAATTTCATTGTATACGGAATAAAATTTTTGAATTTAGTTTATAATGGTTATTCGTTGACATTAATAGTTAAATTTCCTATCTTAATGAAAATTTGATTAATTCTTTTTATTTATTACTTTTTTATTATATTTAATTAATGCTCTTTTAGTAATTCATTCATCCCAAGTTCATAATTCAATTATGAATTGTAAATTTCATAAACATAATATTGATTAAAAATAACATTTAAAAAATAATGAATTGAAAAATAATAAATTAAAAACTTAAAACTTTACTAAAAAGACGGAGACGTCATAGTCTCAAAGAGGAGCGCAGAAAGGAGGCATTGCTTGGCTTGGAAGTGATGTCCACGTAGGAAATGACGTGGAAGCGCGTCAAAGTAGGTCGCAGGCTTACGTAAAAACGCACACCCACAGCCGAGAATTAATTCTTTTTTTTTTTGGAATTGGAATTTTGGGATCGTTTTCGCTTCCTTCCTACGCAACTTTGAAACCCCTTTTCATTTCTCAACGTTTTGACCTTTTTTTTTCTTTTGTCCTTAACCATGGTTAAGCTATACCCACCCATCCACCTCACCTCCTCCAATATTACGTTGGAATCCATTCTTTCACTTTCTCAAATTTTTTTCAATCATTCATGTGCTTCCAAAACGGTAATGATATCGATCTCCATTATTGTCACAAACAACAAATAGAATTACAATTTACAACAATTATGAAATGCAAAATTGTAGCTCGAAATGTGATATCACATATTTTTCCATGCCTATATAATTAGAACGTTTTCAATGTTTGTGAATACTGAAAAAGGTCGTTACTGTAATTGATCTTCACCCATCCGATTTTACAATTTATAATTATGATGTTAGTATATCATAAAACAATTTCATTCGTATATTCATAGTGAAAGATGTTTATTAATATTATTGTATCTTTGAGTGTCTAAAAATCAGAGATAAGTTGCCAATGAAATCTTGGCTTAGTGGCAATGAGGATGCTTTGAGACTTTAAGTCTCAAGTTCGAGTCTGAGTTTGAGTTAGTCTAGTTATTTACTAGTTTGTTATAATTATTTACTAGTTTACCTAATTTGAGTATTGTGATTTTCATAGTTATCTGTTCATGAAATGTAATATACTGATTATGATTGTAACTTTTAATGAAAATATACTACTAAAAAAAATCAGAGATAAGTTGACATGATATGTCTTTTTTGTTTTTATTATTTAATTTTTATTTATGAAATTATATTGACAGTACGTACACTCATATTAAAATATGATGAGATTTGAATTACAATCTTATACCTAGCTTTTCTAAAAACATGACAATATGATCAAATGACGAAATGAATCAAAACTTTGAATATTGAAATTTAATTTAAACGACCTACTACATTTAATCATTTTAAAATAAGTGCATGACTATGAGCTAGGTGGTTATTTTATAATAATGTTTTTTAATTTTTTTTTATTCTACATCAACAAGGTTCTTTTGGTAAAAATCTTTTAATTTTTCAATCATACAACAATGGAATGGGAAATTCTTAAAAACTATAATTTCAAAACACAAACTAAAGCAATTTAAACCTTTTTTTCCCATTAATCAAACATATATCCATTTGGATAATGTTAATTTTATTATGTCGGACTCTCCAATTACTTACCGCAAATGATATAAATAAAATAAAATTTAAAAATATTTCTGTTAAAATGGAACAATCAGATTGTCCAACATTTTAACGTTTCTGGTTACATTAAACTCAGCCGACACAAACCCAGGCTGGTTAGTTGAGAAGAGTAAAAGATTAAGAACAAAGGGAAGAGATGCGCGGGTGATGAAGGCAACCCAAATTTGCCTTTCGCAACTCTGAAGAATCGAATGCACATTTGCGCAATCATCCTCTTTCTCTCTCTCAGCCTGGCGCCGCAATTGACGTTATCTTCTCTCTCTCTCTTTGGCTCCCTGTTTTTGTCATCAGTGCCCACATGATGACTCTCATTTTGCCTTAGTTTATTATCAGGGTTTTTTCAAGCATGTTGAAGATTTTTTTTTAAAAATTATCACACTGAATGAATCATAAATAGTAATTTAAATAAAAAATTATGTTATATTAATGTAAAATAATTTTTATGCTATTATTATCATTTCATTTAAGATTAAAATTTTTACAAATCAATAATTAAGTTTAACAGCTTATTCATATTCAATTTGCACTTAAAATTTTGAATTAATCCTATAATTTCCATTGAGAAAAATATCTTGAACAATTAGATATTTCAAAGTAACTTGAAATTTATCATGGTTTACATCAATTTTTAATTCAATAATCAAATTAATATAAATAGTATAAAAATATGAAATAATATAGAACTAAATTAATTTTATATTTATATAAGTGGATCCCTCTTTAATTAAATAACTTTATAAAAATATCATAAAAGCACTAATTATCATATCATTATTACAATCTTCTTTAACCATAGTTTTGGATTATATATATAATATTCGGATTATGGTTTTTTTGGTACATGGATTATGGTTTTGGCCTTACATTAACATCATCAAAACTTTCAACTTTCATCCCTTCATTTTCTCCGCAAACTACCCCATCCACATTGGATTATTATAAGATTTATTAATGATTAATGACACTTAGCTCTCGAGATGGGTTTGGTTGATTTAATTATAATTATTACCTAATTAAAACTCTTTTCTTTTTATAATCTCGGGATTGCAAATTGTTTGTTGGGGATAATAATTACCAAGGATTCACTTTTAAAGTGATGATAACGGGTCGGATTTGATTGGTTTTTTGCAAAAATTTGATCCGATCCGAATTAAGCGATTTTTTTTGTTTTGTGATCCGTATCCGATCCGAATTAAAAAAAATATTCGATCCGATCCGATCCGAATTTATATGGATCGGATCGGTCATTCGATTTTTTTAATGTAATTTTAAATTTTATTTCATTTTTTAAGGCATTTTAAGCACTTTTGGACTTTATTTCCAATTTTCCTTAGGATTTTTAATTAAATATAAAACTTGAGCTTTTAATTTAAATAGTAAAAATTACAAAATACCAAATAACAAAGTATTCGGATATTATCCGAATCCGATCCGAACTGATCCGAATCGATTTTATTCGGTTCAATGACATCATGATCCGAATCCGAACCGAATTTGTTTATTATCCGAACGGATCCGATCCGAATCCCCGATTCGAGTCGATTTTTCGGTTTTATCGGTTTTTTTTCTCAGCTCACTTTAGATGTTTTATCACCGTGTACTTGAGCAGCATCACGACTCTTAGTCCTCCTCACAAAACCTGAATTATTCTAAAATAAAGAAAAAAAGGAAAAATGGTTTAGTATAAGTTTTCCAATATGAAAGAAATTAGAAGATAAATACTTCAAAAATTATAAATTTCAAAGATTTTTTTTAATCTTGAAAATTGAGAAAATACATATAAAATCTGATTGCAAAAATCTCTAATTTTTGTTTTTGACTGGAGCTATGATCAGAATGACTTTTATCATATTCAAATCTTGAGGTCTAGTTTTCTCTCAAATTCCTAAGAATGGTGCTATCAGAAACATGAAATCATAGCCCAAAAAATAGTGTTCGTGGTAATCTTGAGAAATATCATATTGATGTGGTAAAGATGCAGCGGGAGGCGTCGCATGCTGCAAAACCAACACCAAGGACAAAAAATTGCATTAATTTCCAAAAGAAAATGAACAAAATCCCAGCAGCACTCGTGTCATGCACAGTCAACAAAATCTACGAACCAATTGTAACCTCACACGTGTGAAGCTACGGGCTGCAAACCGACACCTGACGGTTAACCTTTCAGGTAAATGGCAAATTCCCATTGGGGGTAGCCTCCTCCGTCCCCCATCGAATAAAGACGTCTCCGAAGTTGACAAGGAGGACGATAAATTAAATTAATAGCATTGATTTTGTAATTAAGTAATGATTTTTAAAAATTAATTAAAAATGTAAAAAATCTAAGGAATTGGGGGAGAAGCACATGGAGCAGGGGTTATATAAGCAGATATAAGGTGACCCAGGAAATGCAAGAGAGCAAACACCAAAGTGAGGCTACACAAAAAATAAAAATAAAAATTGAAAGTTTTGAGCTTTTGCAACAGTCTGGTCTTTAGTTTTCTTTTGATCTACTTCTCCTTTTTTCTGCAATTCCCGCTTCTCTGAATCCCTTTCTGTCATCGTCTGTCTTTCAAGCTGAAAATTTTGTGAAAAACCAAAGGTAACAACAAGCCTACCATTTTCATATTTTTGAAAGCCAGGTGATCCAGAATAGAGATCCAGGTTTCTGTTTTGTTTCCTTCATAACAAAGTTTTAATCTGTATTTTCATCGTCTAAGAGGGCTTATTTTTGGTCCCTCAAAGTTGGTTTTGCCTGTTCTTTTAGTTTTGGTTAAGAAACAGATTTTTTTTTTTACCAAAAAAAAATTTAAGTTTTTAACTAACTAGTTTTTGGATATGGCAGCAGCTATAGATGTGTATAATAGCAGCAGCAGCTCAGTTTTCTCAGACCCTTTTAGAGAAGAGCTAATGAAGGCACTTGAACCTTTTTTGAAAAGTGCTTCATCTGCCTCTCCTTTTTCTTCTTCTTCTTCATCATCTTATCCTTCGCCTTCTTCTCCAACTTGCTTTTCTTCTTACCCTTCTTGCTCCTATTCTCAACTCACTTCTCCTTCACAGCCTAACTTGTATCCTGAATTTTGCTCCCCATCAAGCGCCCACTTGTTTTCTAATCACGGGTTCTCTGACTATAACAACCTGATGGGTTTTGAGCAAACGGGTTCAATTGGGCTTAACCAACTCACCCCTTCTCAAATCCTCCAAATTCAATCCCAAATCTGCCATCAGCAGCAGCAGCAGCTGGCTACTATGGCTACCACAACATCCCTTCAAAACCAAAGGCTCAACTTTCTTTCCCCAAAAGCTGTCCCCATGAAACATGTCTCCAGCACCCCTACAAAGCCTACAAAACTTTACAGGGGAGTCAGGCAGAGGCACTGGGGCAAATGGGTAGCTGAAATCAGACTCCCCAAGAACCGAACCCGCCTTTGGCTTGGCACCTTCGATACAGCAGAAGAAGCAGCTTTGGCTTATGACAAGGCTGCTTATAAGCTTAGAGGAGAGTTTGCCAGGCTCAACTTCCCCCACCTCAAGCATCAGGGAGCTCATATTTCTGGAGAATTCGGTGACTACAAGCCTCTCCATTCCTCAGTGGATGCAAAGCTACAAGCCATCTGCCAGAGCTTGCAGAAACAAGGGAATTCAGGGAAGGCAAGTTCTGTTCCCGATTCAAAACCCAACAGTGTTGCTCCATCACAGCCTAAGGTTGAGTTTGATTACCCTGTGAAGAGTGAGGAGTTTGCTCAGTCTCCAAGATTTTCTGATCCTAAAGTGGAGAATTCACTGTCGTCATCATCATCATCCCCGGATTTATCCGATGAGTCATTGGCAGGATCTTCTTCCCCAGAATCTGATATCACTTTCTTGGATTTCTCTGAGCCAAAGTGGGAAGACAATGGAAACTTCGATTTGGAAAAGTACCCTTCAGTGGAAATTGATTGGGAAGCCATCAGGGAACTATCTGAGTCTTAAAAAATACATCCACTATCATGTAATTTTCTTGTATTTTCTTAGGTCAAGTGTCTTTCTTTTGTCATGTAGGCTTTTTTAGTGTCTCCAGTAGTCTCTACAATGAAATTTTTGACATTTGTAGCGGTGCTACGGAGCTTTGGTTAGGGGTCAGTTTAGAATTTGTATCATGTTAATATATGTAAGGCAGAGGTATCTCCTTTCTAGACTGGTCTTGCTGGTATTTTTTTTCCTAGCATTGGCCATTGGAGAGCTTCAAGTTTATGTCTGGTTGCATTATTGTAGGCCGAATGTAAAGAAAACTATCCTCTTTTGAATGTCTATTTAATGTGCCTTTTCATTCATTCTTCTGTATCTTTATGTAAATCAAAAAGGTTCGCATGTGTTGCTGTTTGATTCTGCTTCTTCACGTGTTTGTTCCCTTCATCTGTCTGTAAAGGCATCAAATAAAATTTTGATGTAATTTATGAGATGGAGCCATGTTTTATAAAGCAGATTGAATCCGTTGCTTTGTATTTGTATTTTAATCCCCTGATTCTGGTTCTAGTGGAAAATTGATTCCATTGAATCTGCAATTTAGGCGAAGGCTTTGTAATTTGATCAAAAACGAGAGGCCTGCGTCTATAGTAAAATCAAGAAACTAACATATAATTATTATTTTTTATGTAAGCATAGGTTTTTTCAACCATTTTAAGGTCTAAAATTAATTTTGTTCAAATTTAAAATAACAAACGGTAAAACTCTTCCAACAGTAAAAACTTTAGGATTCAAATCTTATTTAAATGTCTAAAAAAAAAAATCTATTTTTACTTTTTCTTATCACTTGGTGAAACTAACATATAATTATTGAAGTAACATGATCTAACTTGTAAGAGTCAATAGACAATAATAATTCAGTGGGAATTAATTAGACGGAAGATGAATTAACTAGAATGGAGTTAAGAAAATACCATGAATATTTTACCCAATCTGTCTTCTTAGAGAGTATATTTTTTTTAAATTGTGATTAAGACATCAATCTTTATTTATACTACTTTTTCTTTTCTTTAAATACCATCAAGGTTGATTAAGTTTGAATTTGAGACAATTTAAAATGTGGTTAAGACTTGAATTAAGCCCTCAGTCACATTAACGTGAAAGCAAGGAAAGTCTCACAATCTTGGCTAGTCTCTGGGACCTACCACTGGAGCAATTGGACAGAAAATTCAAGACTAGAAGATAATGGAGAAATTCATAATTGGAGGAAATGTATGTTATAGTTATAATGGATTAGATATATATTATACTTTTATTAACGAAAAATAGTTAAATAATTTTTATTAATTCGAAATTTAGCATGCATAATTTATGTCAATAAAATATAAAATTCAATAATGAATTAAAACAATATAAATTATTTAAAATATTTTAAAGACTGTAAATTAAATTTGTTTTACATTAAAATAGGTTATTGAAGATAAAAACCCATTGATATCCGACACAGAAAATGGATTGATTGAAATAATGGGGTCACCCAAATTAAATAAAAGTTCTTCAAGCGGTTGACCAATGGTGCTCAAATAATTGGACTTTTTTATGTGAAGCCTAGCAAAAGACAGACTATCCAACACATGCTCCAACAGCGATTCACAATAAGTTTCATTTCAGTAATCTATCGCAGCATTGAAAGAAATTCAGAGTTGCTTTCTCTGGTTAAATTGCATGCCCATGTTCTTTCAAATGTCCAATTGGATTTAACAAGGTAATGCTCAATAATTGAGTACTAATCTATTGACTAAAGCTTCCCTTGCCAAATGGATCCAAAGGTAAAAAAATGGTTTCCTTGTTTCAAAGCTCAAGCCACTCATACACACACGCTCTCACACACACATACAGTGGCGTAGCCACATGGAGTTGAGCGGGGTCAATTGACCCCACTCAACTTTTGAAAAATTTATAAATTAGTATATACATATGTATATATATTTTTGGTGTAAACTATAAGTATTCTCATCTGTTTTGATGGTTTGAGACTAATCTTGCCTGGAGCTCCATCACAGTTAAAGCTCCTCACCTCTCTCAAAGGATGTGTTTAGTATATACATATGTATATTTAGCTTAAAAAATATGATGTTTTTTTTTTCATATTAATCCCACTAAAATTTGTTAAAATTAATTAAGAAAAGGATCAGAAAAATAAATTTTATTTTAACTTATACATTTATTTTAATTTAAAAATTTAACAATTTCTATGATTACAAGTACAAAATTAACTTATGAGATTTAAAATTTCTTTAGCAATTAGCATATACTTCTATTTTTTTATTTTTTGCTAACAAATTTTTAGTTTCATTTTAATTTTGATTTGTTATTTGTTTTTTATTGAAATTTTGTCTTCACTTTGTTATGATCACACTTTCCAACAATAGTTTTTTCTTCTAAATCACCTCTATAATACATAATATATATAAGTTTGATCCAATTTACAGATGATTGATTTGTTGCTCTTGATGCAATAATTCTTTTATACATAATTAGTTATTCACTAGTACAAATATAATCTCAATACAAAAGAAAAAAATATTATATTATCTACCTATTTGCATTATTTTATAACAATTTCATTGGCATAAGAGAAAAATGAAAAAAATTATATAGCATCGCTAAAGTAACTATTTAGAAAAATTATGAATAAATTGAAAGAAAATTTAGTTTTTGAAAATTATTTTATATTATGAGATTTTTTTACTATATTTAATTTTGTCAGTGTTGTATTATGTAATAAAATATTATATAAAAATAATATTATAATATGGTAAACACAAGCTTGATCCGTTTTTTTATCAAACATTGATTTTCAAAAATAAATCTATTTAACAGGCTTAATATTTTTGTCGAAGCTTGTATAAAATTTGATAAGGGAGGGCTATGAGAGAGGGGGCTTCCGGCATGGACGAATAATCCAACCATTGAACAAGTTTATATTAACCCCACTGGCACATATTCCTGGATACGCCACTGCACACATTCATATACGTATATACAGATTTCTTTTGATAGATTGTAAGATAGGTTTCGAGGAAATTAGTTAGTGTAAAATTAGATATTGTAAGGATTAAATTAAAATAAGCGATACATATACGATGATGGTGGTGAAGTGAAATTTAGCTATAAAAGAAAATATCATTAATGATATCAAATTAAAATTTTGTATAAAATAAAATTTATTGTAACATATTTGATATTTGTAAAAAATAATATTTTGTTAATAAATTAAAATTTGATAAAATTATTTTATATTAAATAATATTTTTATTATAAAATATTTTAAAATCAATTTATGTATATTTTAATATTATTTAATATTTAAACTTTTTGATATTTTATCTAATAGATAATGATACAATATTTATATTAAAAAATATATTTAAGATTTTAAATAATAAAAATTAATAATTATATGTCATAAATATAAACTATTAATTTATTTATACTTTGTATTATTCAAAATATTAAAATAACTGAAATAAAAAATAACTTGAAAATAACAATGAAAAAAAAATGGAGAGTAGGAAAAAAAGGGAATAGTGCTGTGGTACGGTGAGAATAATATATAGTGGCATAATTGAAAAAAAAAAAAACTCCATCCATGCTACCGAGGGGTTCTTTTAATTTCAAATTGATCCTAAAGCATGCGACAATTTTCGACAAAATACATATTCATATTAATATTATAAAACTAAACGAGTTTATAATATCCTTCGTATTGTTGACATTAAGACAGTCTTTTTGGTGATTGATATGGCAAAAGTCTATCTACACTGGGCCAAGCCCAAAGATCATCGGAGGTCCCACGCGACAAACGATTATTGGGACACGTGGCCTATGGCGAGAGAAGCTACGCCTGCGACAGGGTATCTGTCGCAGGCGACAGACTCCACACACTATCTCCTGCTATCATGTAGACGACACGTGGCTCTCTCACTACTCGTCATAGCGACAGACCCCTGCCGTCCGGAAGGTGTTGCACCTCAGGGTCTCTCGCCGGCGACAAGCTCGTGCTAACTCCGAGATCCACGAAAGATGTGTCCTATTGGGAAACAAACTCTTAGTAAAAAGACGCAAACAACCTAGATAATTAATCTCAAATATTCGCCTATAAATAGGTCCCAGGTATAATTCTACTCCCTAATTTTTTGACTACTGGCTTTTACGTTTCCCAATACCTAATAACTTGAGGCTGACTTAAGCATCGGAGTGTCTACGCAGGGAACCACCCCTACGTCCCTCTGACTTTTTACTATTTTACAGAAGCTTCTGGGAGACATGTGGAGACAGATTACGACCATTGACGTCAGTATATCTTTATTGTTGTTTTGTGCAATAACAATTGGCGCCGTCTGTGAGAAACGTATAAAAGCCAATCAAACTTTTTAAGTTGGGGAGAACTAGATCTACTAACGTGAGAACAGGCAGCGATGAGAATTCCATGAGTTCCCCTGAATAGCCAATACGCCATAGAAATCAAGTGAACAGAGAAGATGAGAGAATGACTGTATCTGTAGCCGAATTCGAGGCCCTAAGGCGGCAGAGTGAAGAAACAACTCATGCGTTGAAAGCCATGGTAGACCTATTCAAAGGGGTCCTCCCGGCATTGGGTCTGCCACCGGTCGTACAGAATTTGGTGGGAGAAACAAGTCGAGGGGCCCCGCCCCATGCTGACGGGCGACAGGAGGATGCGACAGCAGCGAATCCCTCTCTACGACAGGAGGACCTTCTCGTAGAAGAGAATGACATGCACCAGGAGGCGGCAGGACTGGGGAGCGGAGTGCCTGTCGCAGGGACCCAGCGAGAAGCTGATGAGGCCGTAAATTTGGAACCTGCGGAAGGGGTCAGGCGACAGGCGCCAGATTTCGTGCGGCAGGTGCCGGATGTCAAGCGACAGGTGTCTGGTGTCGAGCGGCAGGCATCATGGCGACAAGGTTTCGACCGTGCGGCAGGGTCTTCCGCCCACCACCATGATTTGACAAATACTGCTGGTATTGGAGGTGCTGGAAGGAACGGTGGCGATGACCTAAGCATTTGGGGAGCCGGATCAGAGTTCGATCCCACTTGGTGTACACAAATGGCGAGAACTAATGCACCTCAAGGAAAAGGAAAGGAAATAGTTGCCAAAGACCTGCCCGATTCATCTCACGCCAGGAGTCAAATCACTCCCTCACTTGATATGAAGAAAATGATAGAACAGGTGCTCGAATAGAAACAATTGGTGCCCGCGGAGGAGAGCCAGAGGAAAAGAGTACCATTTTGCACAACCATCTTGCAGAAACCCTTACCGCCAAAATTCAAGATGCCACAAATGACTACATACACGGGAAAGACAGACCCCTATGATCATATGCAGAATTATGAAGCATTGATGTTACTACATGGATGGGAAGACGAAATAATGTGTAAGGCCTTTTCTCTAACTCTGACCGGGCATGCAATGAAGTGGTTTAATAACCTGACTGAGGGGTCTATTGTCTCTTTTGACCAACTCCGAAATGAGTTTCTTAAGGCGTTCGCAGTGAATAGTCAGAGAAGGAAAGAACCGATTTATTTACTTACTCTCAAGCAAGGAGTTAAAGAGTCATTGAAGAGTTACGTCGATCGATTCAGAGACGCTACTCTAGAAATGCGGGACTTACAAGTTGGTATAGCTGTGGCAGCCATGTTACAAGGGACAAGGTCTGAAAAACTGCAAGAATCCCTGTCGCTAGACCAGCCCATTATGATTTCGAACCTACTTTCCCGGCCAACAAATACGTCACCCAAGAAGAAGTAATGAAAATGGTGGGTAATGGAGAATCTAAGGAAGGAAGGAAACGAGGAAGAGAAGTCCTCGAAGCATCCTCTAGTCAGTCGAGGAGGGTTGACAAAACCTCTACAATGAAATATACCGCTTATACCCCGTGTATTGAGTCTCGAGCTTCCGTGTTAGCTGCTATTGAGGGATCAGGTCTTATACGGTTCCCAAGAAAAACATCCGGGGTTATGGGCCGTGACACAGACTCTTACTGTAACTACCATTCAACACATGGGCATCCGACAGAAAAATGTAGGGATTTAATGAATCAGCTAGAGAAGCTAGCACGTGATGGAAAGATAAATCGGTTTGTGTGGAAAAGCAACAGGAACACTTACCCTGCACGAGGCAGAGGAAATTACTTTAGAGACAACTCTAAAGACGGAAGAGGTGAAAATAGGGGAACTGCAAGGCAAAATGATGGTAACAGGAGAGAAAATGACAGGAGAACAGATAGAAGGGATAGAGAAGAATATAATGAACCCACAGGGCCTGCTATTAATGTGATATCTGGGGTTGAATCGTTGGCTGGTTCATCTTCCTCGTCTCGAAAGTCTTACGCCCGACAAGCTTATCAAGTTAACTCGGTAATGGAAGAAAAGCATGATGAAGAGCCCATCACTTTTACGCCAGCCGATAGAGGAGATGTAATGATCCCCCATGATGACCCAATGGTGATTTCGGCAGTGATAGCAAAGCATCCAATGAGTCGCATCCTGGTTGATAATAGAAGTTCGGTGAATTTGATATACTGGAGTTACTTTGAGAAAATGAACATCTCGAATGATAGACTGAAGCCAGTACCCATACCATTGTATGGCTTTTCAGGAGAAAAAGTGAAGGTCGAAGGTGCAGTTCAGCTACCTATGACATTGGGGGAAAGCCCGAAGTGTGTCACTCGACAAGTTTTATTTATGGTGGTGAAGGCAATGTCAGTTGCGTATAACATGATCTTTGGGAGGCCATTGTTGAATGATATGAGAGCAGTAGTACACTCCTGTTATATGTTAATGAAATTCCAAACCCCCCGTGGTGTCGGCCAAGTGAGAGGAGATCAAAGGAAGGCTAGGACGTGTAATATCGCGTCCACCACATGTAAGGGGATTCAAAGGAAGGAAACCTTTATGATTGAAAAACCGCCTAAGCCAAAACCTGATGAAGAGATGGAACCAGTTCAAGTAGATAGAAAAGATGAAACGAAGGTGGTGTATGTGGGGAGCCATCTGTCTGAAAGAGCAAAAGAAGAAATAATTCGATGCCTGAAGGAAAACGCTGATGTTTTCGCCTGGACCCCCGCAGATATGCCCGGGATTGATCCCAAATTTTGCTTGTCACCGGTTAAACATAGTCTCAGGAGCAAAACCGATCAAGCAAAAGAAGAGAAATTTTGCTCCGGAAAGGCAGCGGATTATAAACGAAGAAATCTCAAAGTTATTGCAGGCAGGATTTATCAGAGAAGTGAATTATCCAGAATGGTTGGCTAATGTTGTTATGGTGAAGAAAGCCAACGGAAAATGGAGGATGTGCGTAGACTTCACAGATTTGAACAAGGCCTGTCCCAAGGATTCGTATCCACTACCTCGAATCGACAAGATGGTAGATGAAACTTGTGGATATGAACTGCTTAGCTTCTTAGATGCCTTTTGGGGATACCACCAGATCATGATGCATCCAGAAGATGAGGAGAAAACCTCATTCATTACCGATAATGGGACATATTGCTATCGGGTAATGCCGTTCGGTCTGAAAAACGCAGGGGCAACCTACCAGCGCATGGTGAACAAGGTATTCAAAGACCTTTTGGGCAACACCATGGAGGCTTATGTTGATGACATGATTATAAAAATCCGAAGGGAAGAGTCTCACGTCGAGAAAATGACGAAGGTGTTTAATGTGTTGCGACAGTACGAAATGAAATTGAACCCTAATAAATGCTCATTTGGGGTGAGATCCGGAAAATTCCTGGGATTCATGATCACTAATCGGGGGATAGAAGCTAATCCCGAGAAGGTCCAAGCCATCCTGGACATGAGACCACCCAGTACTGTTAAAGAGGTTCAAAGGTTGACAGGGAGGATAGCTGTTTTGAACCGCTTCTTGTCTAAATCAGCTGAAAGAAGCTTTCCATTCTTCAAAGCGATAAGGGCCGGAAAAGACTTCAAATGGACAGAAGAGTGCAATAGTGCTTTTGAGCAGTTGAAGGATTACTTGAAAGAGTTGCCGCTATTGTCTCGGCCACAACACGGAGATCATCTCCTCATGTATCTCGGCGTAGGAGAGAAGGCCGTAAGTGCAGTCTTACTGAGAAAAGAAGGAGACAAGGACTGTCCAATCTATTATGTGAGCAAAGTCCTGCTAGATGCCGAAGCAAGATACCCCTTAGTCGAAAGAGTAGTTCTATCCTTGGTGATAACGACTCGGAAGTTACGACCTTACTTCCAAGCTCACTCAGTGAATGTTCTGACAGATCAGCCCTTAAGGTAAATACTATAGAAACCAGAACATTCTGGACGCTTAACGAAATGGGCCATTGAATTAAGTGAATATGATATACACTTCCAACCTCGTCAAGCAATAAAAGGGCAGGCGCTAGCCGACTTTATCGTAGAATGCACTGGTCGGGAGACTCGAGCAGATACAGAATTAGTTTGGTGGAAGTTATTTGTTGACGGAGCTCGTAACATGGATGGTAGTGGAGCTGGAATTGTGCTAACTTCACCCGAAGGGGAAACTTATGAGTATTCCCTACGTTTCAATTTCCCAAGCTCGAACAATATAGCTGAATATGAAGCCTTAATAGCTGAGATGAAACTGGCGGAGAAACTAGAAGCTAGCAATCTGATGGCCCATAGCGATTCACAATTAGTGGTCAACCAGTTCTCGGGAGAGTATGAAGCACGAGAACCGATTTTGGTCCCCTATCTGCAGAAAGTGCGATTATTGGCACAATCGTCTCAGAACTTTCAACTAACCCAGATAAACCGATCCGAGAACAGTCATGCGGATGCCCTCTCAAAGTTGGCTTCCTCAAGAGGACTAAAAGGCGGTATGGTCAAAGCGGAATCACTCGTTAGGCCAAGTATCGAAGAAGAGGATGTCTGCGACGTCGAGGTCGGAGGTGATTGGAGAGGCCTAATCAAAGACTACATATTGGGGGGCACACTCCCAACTGACAAAGATGAAAGCCGAAGGCTGAAATTGCAAAGTGCAAGATTTACTGTGGTAAATGGAGAACTTTACAAACGTGGATTTACTATGCCTTTGCTAAAGTGTCTAGAACCTCAACAGGCTGAGTATACCCTGGCCGAAGTTCATGAGGGGATAGGTGAACACCTAGGGGCCCGAGCCTTGGCCACGAAAATATTACGTGCGGGGTTTTATTGGCCTACCCTGAAAAAGGACGCCACTGACAAGGTGCGAAAGTGCAAAAAATGCCAAAAGTTTGCCCCTATAGTCACTGCACCAGTCTCGACCCTCCAAAGTACTCTTCAACCGACGCCATTCGCACAATGGGGGTTAGACATCCTGGAACCTTTTCCCTTGGGCACAGGACAGAGGAAATATTTGCTCGTAGCCACGGACTACTTCACCAAGTGGATAGAGGCGGAACCTTTGGCTACAATTTCTGAAAAAAAGGTGGAAGCAATGGTTTGGAGGGAGATCATTTGCCGTTTTGGGATCCCCCGAGTGCTTAACGCGGGCCATGGAAAACAGTTCGATTGTGACGCATTTCGAACATTCTGTGAAGGACTAGGCATCCAGTTAAGAATCTCCTCTGTATCTTATCCTCAAGCTAATAGGCAAGCCGAGGTGAGCAACCGAACTATACTACATGGTTTGAAGACCAGACTGGATAAGGCGAAGGGAGCATGGGTAGATGAACTGCCTAGTGTCCTATGGGCCTACAGAACGACAAGCAAAGTATCAACAGGGGAAACGCCATTCAATTTGGTGTATGGGACTGAAGCCCTCATCCTAGTTGAAATTGGAGCCGAGTCACCTAGATTGGTCTCTTACATCGAAGAAGTTAACTCTCAGGGACTAAAGGAGAATCTAGACCTGATCAATGAGTTGCGAGACACGGCAAAAATGAGATTGGCTGCATACTAGCAAAGAATAGCCGCCTATTACAACGCACGAGTTAAGAACAGAGAACTGCAGGAAGGAGACCTGATACTGACAAAGTCGGCGATTACGAATGCCCATAGGGAGGACAAAAAACTTCGAGCTAATTGGGAAGGACCTTACAGAATCAGGAAGATGATCGGACCTAGCACATGCATCTTGGAGACCTTACAAGGAAAGAAGATCTCGAAAACTTGGAATGCCAACCACCTTAAGCCATACTGGCAGTAAAAAGTTGTACACTTTCCATAATTTTTGTATTTATTTCCCATCTATTACTTTATTACTTCGCAAAGTATTCTTGTTTTAAGATCATCTGACTCCTGAATAAAGTCAGTTATTTGCTTCCTATATTTTCTAATTCAGTTTGTTAGACAGTCTATGTATTAACAGGAATTGGAGCGAGAAGCATACGCAAAATGGGCATAAATAAGACCGTAAAATCGGCAGAAATAAGTCCCTGAGCGAGAAGCATACGCAAAATGGGCATAAATAAGACCGTAAAACCAGCAGAAATAAGTCTCTGAGCGAGAAGCATACGCAAAATGGGCATAAATAAGACCGTAAAATCGACAGAAATAAGCCCCTAAGCGAGAAGCATACGCAAAATGGGCATAAATAAGACCGTAAGCAAAAAAACGCGAAACCGGCAGAAATAAGTCCTTGAGCGATGAGACAAAATGGACACAAAAATATGTTGTTACGAGGTACGTTATAATACATCTGCACTATAATTAAATATGTATATTTTTGCTTATTGGCTGATCAAATCTAACAAGTGTTAAAAAAAAGCTCAAGAAAAAGTTCATCCTCGGACTATAACACCGTCTCAAAGCAGAACTTGGGGAGCAGTATGGTGTAAAAGAACGCTTACTAATTACTAACACCTTAATGTTGTTCTGTAAAGTTTTGCGATATAGCAGTTTAAAGAACAGTGATATAACAGTTACAAGTACGAAATATTCATTCAAAGAAAAGAAGAAAAACCACAGAAAGCAACTGTACTTTTCATTGAAGAACGAATCTTTACATTGAGTAAAACAAACAAAAGGAAATACAAAATACCCTAATCTAGGTTGAGGACAAGGTCGTTCAGCTAAGAAGATGTCGCATTAGCATCAGAGTCTCCAACAACCGGAGGATCAAGAGTGTTAGCACCAGAGTCTTCAACAACCGGAGGATCAGGAGCGTGAAGAGTCGAAGAATCAGGCTCTTGAGGAACTGAAGAGGCCATCCCGAGAGAGGGAGCACTACATAAAGGATCAATCACAGCCGCACTATCTGACACGGGATCAACGGTTGCAGAGTCAGAAATTTGGAATTCGTCGCCGTCCAACCCTATCAATGCCTCGATGGACTCAGGTTGGTCGCCCGCCTCGATCGGTTTAGGCTCATCATGCGTCACTAAAGGCCTGGATCGGTCACGTAGCCCAGTAGGTTCGGGACGGCTACGTGGCCGTCGAGGAGGCCATGGACCCTCAAGATTGTCCAGGTTATCTATGGCTCCCACCTTTATATAATCGTCCGGACTTAATGAGTCAGGTTCGTATTTGGTCCAGGAAGGAGCTTCATAATACTGGGCCTCTTCAGTGAAAAGAAGTTCGGGAAAAGACTCATTAGGTCGGTTCTTTTCTAACCAAGAACGGGCTAAGTAGAAGCCATACTTGATGAATCCCGTCGCAAGCATTTCTTTCTTTTCATAGCAGTGTTGAGATAGGCGGTATTCGTGAACAGCCACGGCACGGACCTCTTTTTGTTGATCCAACAAATTCTGCAGCTCATCGGCGGTCTCATCTCGCTCCCTCCTCATGGCGTCCCGATCCTCCACCACCTTGTTATAGGCTTCTTGAAATCCCTGAAGGGAGGCTACCTTCGCCTGTTCCTCCCTCAACCTGAGCTCAAGTTCCGCATTCTTCTTCTCCAGTTCCTCAACCTTACCAACATAGGGACGCAGTTGAACAACCTCATTCTGAAGCACCATCTTCGCCTCTCGAAGCTCACCAATGTCTTTGTCAGCTTTCTCCCCGAAGGCCCTATGACGAGCATTAACAGCCGCAGTTTGCTGAGCCGACTGGAAAAACAAGAGAACAAAAATAACTTAAAAACCCGACAAAAGAAAAAGAAAAATATAACTACCATATAAGCACGACGCTATCACCTTCATCGCGAGATAGTCAGAGTTGTTCTCGGCTTCCGTCAAATTAGGAAACAGCCCTGCCTCGTCACGAGGAAGAATAAGGCTCTATGCCAGGCGAGACGCTATCCCAGGCTCCTCAATGTTGTCATTATCATTTACTCCGGGATAGGTCTGGAAGTCCTTGCCATCTACGACAACTCCACTATCGACTAAGTAGCGCTTCAAAGTGGGATTAGCTATCTTAGGCAATATCGGTCTTATGGGCATCTAGGCCTCAATGATCAATTTCTTCCTAAATTTGCGCCTAGGCGGACGGGGGGCCGGCCGATCCTCGGTAGCACGAGAAGCACCTTCTCGTCGGGCCGACTCGCTCCTCTGCGACCCAGAGCTCTCTTGACCGTCTGAGCTACAATCACAGATAAGGGGCCTCTTTCGCTTGTTCCTTCCAACCTCTTGCGCAGTATGGCTAGATCCGCCGGTAGGAGGAGGAGGAGTGGAAGCACGAAGATGTCCAGAAGCAGAGGCCCCGATCTGTAGCTGTTGCTGAGGAGGAGGAGCCGCTCCAGCAGAAGCATTGACTTCCCTTCTGCGCATAGCATCGCGAAAGTTCATATCTGCATAATACAAGGAGAAGCAATTAACGAACCTAAAACCTGAAATACCACACACATAGATGTATAAAGTAAAGAAAAAGGGAAACCTATAAGATCACCAAGATCCTCTAAGTTATCCAAATTAGGATTTGCTGGGAAGTCAACAAAAGGGCTCCCAAAAACGTTGCCCTGAGCCAATTCAAGACCCTCCTCGAATGGACCACTGGTACCCTCAACCTCAGGTGTTTCGTCTCTCGAATTCGGAGAAGACTCATCCACAAGGTGACCTAAAGGGTTAGAGGTCTCGGCTGTAGGAACACTGGTCGGTTAACTAGGACCGGCATCGGGCACACGCAAGCTAAGAGGAAGGCTAGAAGGGATAGTCGAAGTCCCGAAAACAGCTCGGCTTACTCCCCAACCAACCGCTGTAATGTTCTCTGGGGTCAAAAGGGAAAATAAATTACGTTCCCCAGTAGAACAAATTCGTCGTATAGGTTCACTAAACTGGTCTTTTAGGACCTCTACTTTAAACCTTTCTGAGCGCCTCAAGTGGTCGCTAGTATCACGGTTCCATGCAGTGCAAATTCGCAGATCATTTGGAATCTCGACGACGACCCACTCACTTTCAAAGCTTCGCAATTTATTAGGAAGGTCCGAAAAGATCTTGTTATTGGGAAACTCATCAACCGTTAACCGCTGGAGAGAAAAAGTTATTAGTCCTTGCAGACTGCGGACTCTGAAAAAAGCACTCAGGAGGGGAACGGTAGGAACGATACCTAAGCTGTGACAAACCACCGAAAATCCTACTATCTGAGCCCATGCATGAGGATGAAGTTGACAAGGAACTATATCTTTGTATCTAAGGAACGTTATACCAAACTCGGGCAACGAAAAACGGAAACCGAAAAGTAAAGACGCTCTATGCACCGCTACTCCGTTTCTAACTAGGTCAGGTGAAAATTTCCCACTGGCTGGAAGTCTATAACTGTAACCGGGGGGAAGAGGAAAACGAGTATTGAAATCCTCTAAGTCCGCATTCGTCAGTGTACATTCAACACCGCCTTTTCTAAGAGATTTACCCGGACGCTGTGAAGACATGGTAAAAGAAACAATAAAAAAAAATAATAATAAATAATAATAATAAGGGGGCGGCAGACTTAATAGCAAAACACCTGCGGCAGACCTGTTTTGGCGACAGACCAAACAGCGACAGACTTATTGGTGAAACACCTACGGAAGACCTAAAACGGCGATAGACTTATTGGTAAAACACCTACGGCAAACCTGTTTTGGCGACAGACCAAACAACGACTGACCTGTCGGTGAAACACCTGCGGAAGATCAAACTGCGACAGACCTATTGGCGAAAAACCTGCGGAAGACCTAACATTCACGCGGGAGACTAAGACACCTGCGGAAGACATAAAAACCGCGCCGGAGACGAAGATATCTGCAGAACACCTAAAAAAGCTGGTGGCAGAAGGATACAAGTTAGACGACAGATGAATACTTACTGACACTTCGATGAACAAAAGACTCCTTCTGGCGATAGACTATTTTGGCAAGAGAGTTGGAAATCGGGCGACAGACTGCTGATTCAGAGGTTTCTCTTATCCCTTTTCGGTGGATCCCAGCGGCCTTATATAGTTGCGACAGAGAAGGCCAAACGTCTCGTTAGATCACGCCTCCCGCAGAATAGAGCTTTTCACCTACAAAAAAAGTACCAAAGAAAAATCACAAAAATCAGAAAAACTATTCATAGTGGGTAAAGGCCCAAAGACACGTATTTATACTCTCTTGGTTGGAATAATCCAACAAGAGACTGGGGAGCAATTGATATGGCAAAAGTCTATCTACACTGGGCCAAGCCCAAAGATCATCAGAGGTCCCACGCGGCAAACGGTCATTGGGACACGTGGCTTATGGCGAGAGAAGCTACGCCTGCGATAGGGTATCTGTCGCAGGCGACAGACTCCACATACTATCTCCTGCTATCACGTAGACGACACGTGGCTCTCTCACGACTCGTCATAGCAACAGACCCCTGCCGCCCGGAAGGTGTCGCACCTCAGGGTCTCTCGCCGGCGACAGGCTCGTGCTAACTCCGAGATCCACGGAAGATGTGTCCTATTGGGAAACAAACTCTTAGTAAAAGGACGCAAACAACCCAGATAATTAATCTCAAATATTCACCTATAAATAGGTTCCAGGTATAATTCTATTCCCTAATTTTTTGACTACTGACTTTTACGTTTCCCAATACCTAAGAACTTGAGGCTAACTTAAGCATAGGATTGTCTACGCACGGAACCACCCCTGCGTCCCTCTGACTTTTTACTATTTTACAGAAGCTTCTGGTAGACACGTGGAGACAAATTACGATCATTGACGTCAGCATATCTTTATTATTGTTTTGTGCAACAACAGTGATATTATCCACAACTTAAAATTAGTGATACATACAAATATTTAGAAGTTTATGAAAATTTATGATGAGGATATCTTATCGTAATTTGAGATTTAGGTTTTGTTGGGTAGAAAAGATGGAAAGAGGTAAGGATAGAAAATTTGTTAATCTAATGGTTAAGCTACAAAATAGGAAAATGATTAACAAATTTTTTATCTTCACTCATTTTTTTCCTTTCTATCAAGCAAAGCCTACAATGAACCTTAAATATTTATATTTTGAAATAAAATAATTAAAAAATTAAAAACAGAAACGAGATCTTTTTTTTTTGTCTTTAGTGAAAATGGCCATCACTGTGCTAACCGGTGTGCCAAGAGACCCAGATTTTTGTGTGTCAAGTTTTCATCATTTGATGCATGACCACATCTACTAGCAAAAGTCTGAAAATATTATGAAAGTTACATATAGAACAGAAACTAAATACAGTCAAAAGAAAAAAAATATCAACTTAAAAAGAAAATGAGGCACAATAATTGAAATGGAAGCATCTGGGATCTCCCCATCACTTTATGAGGTTCTACGATTTTCTTATCTGCAGGCCTACGACAGGTGGGAATACAGAGGCCATTAGCTAGTTTTCTCAGTCTACCAGTTTGGCACATTGAACCACACACAATCTTTATCCCCCGAGGCCTGAGATAAGGGAATTTGCAGTCCAAAAGCACTAGTCTTTCCAATATTCTTATTCTTTCCTCTAAGGATGCAATTGCAAAGACAAGTTCACGCTACAAAAACAACACAACGAGAAAGAGACTCTCTGAAAAGCTCTTCTCCGGCCATTTGGAATCCTTACAAAGCTTAACAACAATATCTTCTTCAAAACCCCACTTTTTTCTTTTGGTCTTTTCACAATAAAAATATAGGTATGAGATCATTTCTCCCTTAAATTCTATCTAAAGCATCCAATAGGAGGGAAAAAGTAGTGTGAAAGGAACGAAACTTGCATCCTCCTAAAGTTGTTATACAAATACCAAAGTTAATTAGTTGTTTCAATTCCACTTTACAAGTCTTAATGATGTGGATTGGAAGGCAGGAAGGGTCCTTTAAAAAACTCGAACATCCGTTATCATCTAAGCTAAGAATCTCATCATTCCATTTCCATGTGGATTTAGATGACTTTAAGGTGCCTAGGCCTTGTTGGATGCTTCAGCTCTAGAGAGATGGAGAAAAAGGAGTGGCGCCAGGGTTTTGATTTGCCACCATGAAATGAAGAAGAGGAAATACTCAAAGGATTGATTCAGTAGTGTAAAATTCTATCGAGTTATTGAGTGAAAATGATCCATAACGAGAGATTCCGTGTTTAAATTTTTATTAGGTCAAATTTCTTTGGATCAACGCCAATCATGCAGTGTGAGCAAAAATTAATCTCATATTTAATATGATATGTACATTTCGTAATTTATATAAAAAAAGCTTTTTTCAAACTCCACAAAAGAGAGTAATATAGGCCAACCATTACACATGTTAATTGTCATCCAAAAAGAAAAGATTAGAAAACAAGAGCAGGAAAATGATCATCCATAGATTTTCCGGCAAAGGAAACAGTGTGATGGACTACATGTGATGCACAGTAAAATTGTTGTTGAAGCTGAAACACTGATGAACCAACCACCTCCCTGTCTTTTTTATGTGGTCGTTGGTAGTTGAAACTGAGCTAATTAATTGGGACAGTGAACATAGAGTGTTAAAAAAAGTGTACACCAACTATCACCAAGAATAGGATGTTCAACATGCCAAGTTGCCAAGTCTTTCCAACTCATTGTGTATAGCTAATCATATAGCCTATATAATATGCCATTTAGCATAGAGTCTCGGAAAGATCCTCAGTATGGTACTTTCTAAATTAATATTTTTTATTTAATAATCAAATATATTTTTAATTTTTTTTTGCATAAAATTAATATAAATTTTTAATATTTTATTATATAAAAATCAGTTAATAAAATTTTATTTTATTATAAATAAATATTTAACCATTTAAAATCAAACAATTAAATCTAAATTTATTAAATAATACTAACTGCCATTAGTATTTTACACGTGGCATGTCACATTATAACCAACTAAGCTATTTATGTTAATTTTCATGTAGGATATCCTAATAACAAATGATGTCATTTAACAGATTTGATTTAATTGCACGATTTTCAAATATTAAGAGTTTATTTATAGTAAAATAAAAATTTATAAATTGATTTTTAAACAATAAAATATTAAAAATTTAATTTCATTTTATACAAAATATTAAAAGTACATTTAGCTATTAAGTTATATTTTTTTTGGTAAAATAGACATAAATATATGTTTTTTTTTTATGTAAACATAAAGATATGTTAGTACGTTATATTAGGTTGTAAAATGTGTAGTTTTCTTCAGAGAAAAAAAAATGTATTTTCCTATGTAACCAAAAAAAAAATGTGCAGTTTTCTATTTATATCTTGCCAACCAAGATTTCACATTCTCCAAGAAGCAAGTATCTTAGAATCCAATATCTCCTGCCATTGAGACGAATGAACTAATCAAATGAATCAACCGTCACCAGTTTTGTCGGTATCAACCTCGGGAGAAGTTTAGATTATTATTTAATATATTATTTATGAAATTTTCACAATTAAAATTAAAATGTGACAAATATTTTATTTTATTAATTTTTTTAAAAATATTTATTTTTATTTTAACTTCACATTTAAAATCTAAAACTTTCACTAACGTATTAGATAATAATTTTAAAAATTTTACATCAAATGTAACAAAACTATTTTTGCTATGAGTATATAAGTACTAATTAAGGTAAATTAACCAATAAAAAAATTAAGGTAAATTAAAATATGAAAAATACTTATAGTCTTATACTCCAATAGTACTACTACATAAAAAGCAGCAAAGAGTTTGCTCAACCACCCAAACATATGTAGACCAAAAATTTATTTCATAAGAAACTCTCCATGTGCTTCTCTCAGTTCTCAGAGATGGAAATGGGAGGTCATCATTCATCAATCCTTAGCAACATTTTTCCTTTTTGAACAAAAAAAAAGCAACTTTTTTCCTTTTGACTCATATCATATGACATTCTATCTGTCAAAATATAGCTCAAAATCTGACATACATGTGCATGCGTGATCAGTGATCAATGTTCGTTTATGGGTTGAAACAATACAAAGAATTAATGAGACATAATTCTTATATTTCTCTCTATAAAACTCATTCTATGTAAAGCTCAAATTTAAACTAATCAAGTTACTTGTAAGCTATTTCAAGTTTGGTTCGATAATTACTCGAGTTTAATTCGTTTGTTTTCAAATTGAGCTTGAACTTTTTCGAATAACGAATCAAGTTAAATTCGAGTATTTTAATGCTCAACTTAAGCGGCTTACAAAACTAATAGAGCTTTCTTTTATATATATTTTTAATATTTTATTAATAATTTATCATTTCACCCTCATAATAATAATTAAAAATTGACAAATCGAGCCTATTGAGTTAAGCTTAAACAGCTCGAGTATTTTGTCGAGTTAGGTTGAGCTTGAGTTTCAAAAATCAAGCTCAAGTCAAACTTCGAGCATTGAGTTTTCGAATCGAGTTAAACTCAAGTCTGGTACTAAATCGTTTCAACTTGGCTCAATTAATTTGTATAATATTTTCTTTTTATTTTCCTTGTTCTTTTAATTCATTGGGTGATTGAGTTATTTGGCTTAAGCATTGATTTATACTCAAGTTCATAAAATTGTTAAGTTTTGAACTTGAAATGCTTAAATAAAAGAGTAACTCTTTAAATTCATTCCACATCCATTCTAAATATATAAGGGTATTGATTTTTTAAACATAAAATTTTCATGTTTTCAAACTCAAATAAAATCGAATTACAAATGAAACTTTACAAGAAAGAAGATATACTAATATATTAACATTTCAAATTTAGAAAATCAACATAATTGCAGGAGCCAATATAAGGTTCTTTTTATTCATAGGGACAAATCTCGAACTTAATTTCTTCTAAAAAGTAATATTAAAAGTTTTTTTTATCAAATGTAACAAAAGTATTTTTGTTATGAGTATATAAGTACCAATTAAGGTTAATTAAAATATGAAAAATACTTGTAGTCTTATTCTCCAATAGTACTACTACATAAAAAGCAGTAAAGACTTTGCTCAACCACCCAAACATATGTAGACCAAAAATTTAATTCATAAGAAACTCTCCATGTGCTTCTCTCAGTTCTCAAGATGGAAGTGGGAGGTCATCATTCATCAATCCTTAGCAACTTTTTTCCTTTTGACTCAATCATATGACATTCTATCCGTCAAAATATAGCTCAATACATGTGCATGCGTGATCAATGTTCATATATGGGTTGAAACAATACATATAATTAATGAGACAAAATTCTTATATTTCCCTATATAAAACTCATGCTACATAAAGCCCAAAATTAAAGTCGTACAAGTCAAATTATTTGTGAGCCATTCAAGTTAAATTTGTACGAGTCAAGTTACTTGAGTTTAATTCGTTCTTTTTTATGTTGAGCTTGAGTTTAAACTTCTCGAATAACAAATCAAATTAAATTTGAATATCTTAATACTCAACTTAAGCAGTTCATAAAACTAATAGAGCTTTCTTTAATATATATTTTTTTAATATTTTATTATTAGTTTATCATTTCACTCTCATAATAAATAGTTAAAAATTGACAAATTGAGCTTATTGAGTTAAGCTTGAGTGGCTCGAGTATTTTGTCGAGTCGAGTTGAGCTCGAATTTCAAAAATCAAGTTTGAGTCAAACTTCAAGCTTCGAGTTTTCGAATCGAATTAAGCTAGAGTTTGGTATTAGATTGTTTCGACTTGGCTCAATTAATTTGTATAATATTTTCTTTTTATTTTCCTTGTTCTTTTAATTCATTGGGTGATTAAGTTTTTTTGTGTAAACCATAGGTATCTTCATCCATTTTAAATGGTTTTAGACTAATCCTGCTCGAGGCTTCGTCACAGTTAAGGCTCTTCACCCTCCCTAAATGTGTGTTTAATGGGTGTCGAACTCAAAAGCTCTTTTCACAAACTCAATCTACATTGCCAACTAAGCCACAACCCATGGGTGATTAAAGTTATTTGGCTTATGCATTGATTTATGCTCAAATTCATAAAAACGTTAAGTTTTGAACGTGAAATGCTTAAATAAAAGAGTAACTCTTTAAATTCATTCCACATCCATTCTAAATATATAAGGGTATTGATTTTTTAAACATAAAAATTTCATGTTTTCAAACTCAAATAAAGTCGAAATACAAATGAAACATTACAAGAAAGAAGATATACTAATATATTAACATTTCAAATTTAGAAAATCTATATAATTGCAAGAGCCAGTATAAGTTTCTTTTTATTCATAGGGACAAATCTCGAACTTAATTCCTTCTAAAGAGTAATAATTGTTAGCTTAAACATTGGTTGTTGAATTAATATAAATTAACAGTCTAATTTCTTGTTTCACAATTTTTTTGCTTTAAATATTAAATTAATGTTACTAAAAGTTAGCATCCGAGCATTTGATTTAATTATGAGTGTCGTAACGGTTTCACGCTCGATGATTTTTGAAAACATTTAAAACAGTGGGAGTCGCCACCAATCTTTTTTTTATTAGGTGTGAATGGCCACCTGAAAACGTTTATCTTTTCAACAAAATCTCAAAATTAATTAAGTTTTATTAAAAAGATAATCTTTGGTCTGCGAAAACAAAATCGGGTCCGGGAGTACGGTTACGTGTGGGGAAGGATTAGCACCCCCACGACGCCCGTTAAAAAACGGTACCATAATAATCATGTGTTATCTTTTTTGTTTTAATAAAATAGTCTCAATTTAATATTTAAAAACAATTCCTATTTTATTGCAATCAATTTTATTCAAAATCATTTTTTTATTTGTAAATTTATTTTGGTTTATTTTAAAAAGTTAAACTTTATTTTTCGAAAGTAAATGTGAACTTTTTTGTATTGAATAATTAAATCAAATACTCCAATACTTTTGGCAGCATTCGAAATAATTTTTCTCACCTAGAGATTTCTTAAGAATCACTACTTGTGACTTCTATAGAATCTCATCATCGGAAAATTCACACTTGCTTCGAAAATTATTATGAATGCATATGATGCAAACAAATAAAAATGATGCAAATGAATTTTTAATTTTATTATTTATTTGTTGATTTATTTATTTCTTTTTTTTTAGCTTATTCATTTTCATTTTTATAAAAATTTAAATTATTGAAAAATTATATTAAATATTCCAATACTTTTGGCAACATTTAATACGACTCTTCTCACATAGGGATCAGCTAGGAATCACTACTTGTGACTTCCGTAACATCCCATCATCGGACGAATTTAATTAAATTTAAATTTTATTATTAATTTTAAAAGAACTTATTTTATTTTCATTTTAATAAAAATTTAAATTATTGAAAAATTATACTAAATATTCCAATACTTTTGGCAACATTTAGTACGACTCTTCTCACCTAGGGATCAGCTAGGAATCACTACTTGTGACTTCCGTAGCATCCCATCATCGGACGAATTTAATCAAATTTAAATTTTATTATTAATTTTAAAAGAACTTATTTTATTTTCCTTTTAATAAAAATTTAAATTATTGAAAAATCATACTAAATAGTCCAATCCTTTTAGCAACATTTAGTACGACTCTTCTCACCTAGGGATCAACTAGGAATCACTACTTGTGACTTTCGTAGCATCCCATCATCGGATGGTTTTTACTTAATGTTAATTTTAATTTTATTATTAATTTTAAAAATTCAATTTTATTTTCAAAATTTAAATTATTGAAAAATCATACTAAATACTTCAATACTTTTGACAATATTTAGTACGACTCTTCTAACCTAGGGATCAGTTAAGGAATCACTACTTGTGACTTTCATAACGTCCCATCATCGGAATTTATTTAATTTAAATTTAAATTTTATTTCCTTTTTCTTTGTTTTTTTATATATATTTTTTATACAATTTCTAATCAACAATAATTGATGAATATACAAGTATAAGAAAAATTTTCAAAACTTTTATTTTGTAGCATGCATTAATAATAATAATAATAATAATAATAATAATAATAATAATAATAATAATAATAATAATAATAACAAAAACAACAACAACAACAACAACAACAACAACAACAACAACAATAATAATAATAATAATAATAATAGTAATAAAACACAAATAATAATAATAATAATTAAAATATTATAATTTAAATTTTTTAGTTTTTTTTAGTTTTTTAATTTTTAATTAAAATTTTCTCTTTTTTTTTTACAAAATAAATAAACACTAAATAAATAAATAAATAAACAAAAAATAATTACCAAAATAGATTTGGGCTAAGAGCCCAAAAAACCTTCAAAAGAACCCAAAGACAGGCCCAAATGGCCAGGCCCAAGTTGCTGGCTATGAACGAGCCGGATCAGGCCGGGTCGGGTCAAATCTGGCGGAGCGGTGCGCGGATCTTCCTCCCGCGGGTTAGGCACGAGGATCGGGTCGGACGCGGGTTGGATCGGGTCAGCACGCGGGTCGGCTGAGGAGCTCAGATCCTCCTCCTCTCGCGGGTCGAACATGCGGGTCCCGGATCGGGTCCGGGCCACGCGCGGGTCTGCCCTTTTCTTTTTTTTTTAGCTATAAAAACCTCCTTTTTTTTTTACTCTTTCATTTTTCTCCTTTCACACAAAAAAAACTCTCAGAGCTCTCAAAGCTCTCCCGGCCAGGCGATTTTCGGCGCTGCCGGACCGCCGTCTGCCGTTGGACTGCCGTCTGCCGCAGCCGTCCGCCGTCGGCGGTGGCCAAAAATCAAAAAGATTTCAACTTTCCGAAAGCTCTCAACCTCTTATGCCCGAATCCAGCCTTCGTTTCACCCAAATCTCACCCTAACTACTTAGATCTGAAACCCCCGAAAGTCCTTTTCCTTTTTTTGTTTTTTTGGTTTTTGGATCTGGTGTTGAATCTGGTTGTGGCTTTTTTTGGGTTGCTGTTGTTTTTTTGTTGCAGGTTGGTTGTGTTTCCGATATCAGATCTGGGTTTTGGGTTTTGGGGGTTCTCGGGTTTAGGGATTTTGGTCTTGGTGGTTTTTGGGGTTGAGATGACGGTGATGATGGCGGTGTGTGGTGGTTGCTTTGGGTAGGAGCTGTGATGGTGGTTCACGGTAGTTTTTTTCGGTGGGGGCTTTTCGGGATTAGGTGATTTTGGGTTTGGAAAGGCTGATGACAGTGGCCATTGGTTTTGGGTTTTTTTAGGTAGTATGGTTTTGAGTCTGGTAGAGGAAAAGAAAGAGCTATCGCCGGCCCTGGGAACCGAAAAATGGTGGGTTTTTGTAGGGGTTGGCATGGGGCTTCTGCTGTGATGGGATGTGAAAGATGGGGTTGATGGACAACCTCGAGGGAAGCCATGGCAGGGGTGGCTGGTGGTGGCAGGTCTGCCAGTGGCAGGAGTTGATGGATGGGTGACAGGAGATTGGACAAAAAACGAAATAAAAAAAACAAAATAAAAATAATAATAATAATAGTATATAAAAGTAATAAAAATAAAATAAATAATAATAATAATAATAATAGTAATAATAGTAATAATAATAATAGATAATAATAAAAATAATATAAATAATAACAAACCAAATAATAAAAATAAAAATAAATATATAATAATAATAATAATAATAATAATAATAATAATAATAATAACAAAAATGGGACAAAATTAGGTGTCAACAATGAATTTATGATCTTGGTGCATGATTCAATTGGTATCTTTCAATTTCATTCCCAAATTTTAAAAAAAGGTTCATTAAAGGTTGAAGCTACCTGATGCTAGTTTATAAGAGCCCAGACCAAGCCAATGATACCAGCCTTCCGGAAAATAAGCAGAGTGAACCAAAATTGGACCTAGTTTTATAATTGGGGCCTCAAACTTTTTTCAAGCTCTGGTAAACACCTCACCCAAGTCTGTTAATCTTCATTTCTCATTCCATGTAGGGCTAAAGTTCTTCAATTTCTATGAACTGACACAATTGTTCAAGCCTAATTACAACACAGATAGCCCAATTACAGATCAACAGTTAGGGCTTGTGGAACGAGGGCTGCTTTAGGGATGAGCCTTATCGTCTTGGTTTCCAGATTGATCTGACTCAACACCTGCAATTTTGAAGCCCAATTTGTAAAAGTTAACCAATCGACTCGATTGAACTTGGACTTAGCCCAGAAAGGAAAAAATATTAATGTAATAATAATGTGATTAAGTATATGATTTGAATTAAAAAACATATACATTTCTATTCTGACAAATTCTGAGTATTAGAACATCAGTAAATTAGTTTTGGTGAGTAGAATTAGGTTGCAAGCTTTTCTATATATATATATATATGTGTATATATATATATATATATATATATATATTTATATATATGATCTTAAAATTTATATTAAGAAAGTATTCTCTCACGTCATAATTTTCGTTCTTCATATTTCAAAATTTAAATTTCAAATTCTAAGTTGTGCACTATAAAATATGAATCATGCAATGTAACATAAGGGACTTTGATGAGATTATGGAATTACTTGGTGGATAAACAGTTGTAATTAATGGTCATTGAACCCCGATTTTTTATTGATTAAACTCAAACACCATCAAGAATTATCACTCCCATCAATGAGCATATTTGATACCACAACAATATCTCTAGCTTAATGCACCCCTATTCCCATAAACCCTAGCAGTTTTAAAAATTTTATACACGCCCTTATTGACCATTACCATTTTCTCATTGATAGTCAGCGGAGTTCAAAGCTAGAGTTTGAATTTGATAGCTTTTTCTCAATAATTTAAATAATTTAATCTAAACAAGATTAATTTTCTTAAACTTAAGCTTAACTCAAATGGTTCACTCATTTTAAGAGGTGGAGTCCGACAAAACTGGGTTCAGTCTGACCTTATGCCTTAGCTTTCTTTGAAAAATGGTTTCCTTAATCATTGCAGTATATCTTTTGGCCTCTTCTTTCAAATGTGACTCAGTTAGGTTCTTTTAATCAGTTAGGTTCTTTGAACAGATATGATATATAAATTTTCAAAAGAATTAATTCTTCTAATGTTGTTGAATTTCCTTGCTTTGTTTTTTGTGTTTGGGTACATTCAAAAACTTTTGACCATCACGTATAGTGTGGTAGTTCAAGAGTAGGTTTTCAATAGAATTCAACTTAAAAATGCCTGAAACCGACCATTAAAAGAATATTGAGAAAGTATTCTATCTTTGCTTTTTTTTTTCTTATGTTTATGACAGAACAAAATTATATATTGCTGTGTGACCACTGAATCTTATGCTTTTCAACCATTCTATATATTTCTAGTCTTGTGGACTACATTTTCTAATTCTTCATGGCAGTTCCAAGCTCTCTTCTTTTTGACCATTTCATTGTCTAATTTCTTCCCCATTGTTTAACCAATGAAAGCAAGGGCATGAAAAAGAAGACAAAGAAAGAAAAGTAATGTAACACATTTGATTGGATTTTAGCCCTTTCTCCCATACCACTAAAAAGAAAATCAAACTTGCAACAGAAACAGTCATTGATCCCTGATTTGCTACTGATCATTTTTTATATTTGCTTATGCATCAAAGTCATATATATTGACACGTAAATCTTCCATTACTCCCATGATAACAGGCAATTAGACTGAATTCCCACATCAAAGTCAAGGGCATTATTCTTCAGTGTGTAGCAAGTAAAATCTTTTCAGAAAGTGAAGGTCCTTGTCCATTTAAGGCAGAAGGCCCCTTACCGACATGGTTGGCAAATGGCTTTTCTGAGTTCGGAAAGTGAAATTCTCGACCTACTCAAAACAAAATATGATTTATATGAAAGAATGAATTTATGGTTTGGAAATAGATTATGAGGAGCTTAATTAGAACCGTTAAAGATGCCATCAATCAGATTTTGTGCGAAATGCGATGCCCCAATATTTTCGATGAATGTGCATATTTCCTTTTCAAGATGGATCAAGTCTCCAATCCCCCCAAGTGCATGCCTCATGATTTTCATATAGAAAATCTTAGATCTTGAATATTATTTTATCCCTTTCACCTCACCACTTACAATATAAACAGTGAGTTTCAACCATTTAAGTAAACCCAATTTTGTTTATGGTTAAAAAATTAGTTTCTTCCAACGTGGCAAATCTTCAAATAGCCTTGCTAATCTTTTTCAAATCTTCTATTGCTCTTTCCAGGCCATGCGATGCGAACTTTGAATATTTTCAAGTTAAAAGCTTTGAGCACGCGGATTTGACGTGGGAATGGGAATGGGAATGGCTGATTTCATGGCATAAAAAATTATTAAGAATAATTAAAAGCGTGCAAATTGTGATTTTTGGGAGATATTATGTAATTGTTTAGGATTCTTTCTTACATCTCTCGAGTTCCACCACATAAAAGACATAAACACAATATATATAGGTTATATATTATGCATGGACCATATATAATCTTTATATACTATTATTGTATTAGAAGTTGACATCTAACATGCAAACTGAAAGTACACCAAATCCTTATAACCAAATTGAAAAAATTTATTTGTATTTATTTATGAGACTTGACATATTTTCAATTTGTTTATTAATGCGATATCAATCTTCGGTGCAGTGGTAATGTTTAAAAACAATATATCGTTAGAGCATCATATATAACTCTATAATCTTGTTTAGTGCATAAGATGATGATAAGATACGATGATATAAGATTAAAAATGAGATTGGATTGTGTGATATTATCTTATCTTATTTTTGGTATATAAAAGCAATAAAAGTAAGATAGAATGAGTTTTATATATTTTCATCAAATTTGCTAGGTATAAAATTGATAATAGGATAATGACTTTTATTTATCAAAAGTACTCTTATTTAAAGTAAATATAATTTAAATTTATAATTTTTTCTTATAAAAATAATTCAAAGATTTTTATTACTAATATTTCTATAGTTAAGAGTTAAATTTTCTTCTTTTTTTTTAAAAATTGATTTTTCAATAAAAATTGTTTTTTTTAAATTAAATGTCTCAATAAATCAATTTTGTTAAAACATAATTTTTATTTGCTCTCTATTTTAACTATTTTTCATTTTTATTTTCATGAATTAAATTTCAAATAATTCCTATGATTTTAAATTAAATATGTTTATTTTATAAAATAAAATTTTTAAAAAATAAGTTACTTTTTTTTTAAAAAAAGTACATTGTTTTTTCAAAAAACAAATACTATATTTTTTATTTTTTCGTTTTCTGCTGACAAAAATAAAAGTTAAAAAAAAGAGAATAGAAAAAGAAAAAAAGAATATTTAAACATATGAAAAAATGCTAGTTAAATTTATAATTCAAAATTTTATAAAAAAAAACATATAACATAATAATTCTTATGTATAAGAGTTAAATTTAAAATCTATTTTATAAAATTGATTATTTAAAAGAATACTTTTTGTTAAAATTTTAATTTTTTTAAAAAATTATTATTTTATCTAAATTATATTTTGTTCTTTATTCAGGACAAAAAAGAAAAAAATAGAAAAAAAGAAAGAAAAAGAACGTAAAAAGAAAAACAAAGAGGAAAAAGAAAAAAAAATAGAAAAACTAATTTGAATTAATTAATTAGGAAATGACCATTGTTATCTTATTAAGTTTTTAAGTTAATTTTTAAATGTAAATTTTGAAAGATAAGCTATAAGTATTTGATAACTAATTATATGAGATTAAAAATAATCTTTTTTTTAAGAGGATTGAATCATCTTATAATAAGAGAATGACTAATCTTATTTTGCAATTCAATCATTCCATTTATATATGCACCAAATATAAAATAAAATGATAATCATTGCATCCTATAATTCATCTTATACACCAAATTTAACCTATACATATAAGATTATATTAAAGTTTCAAGCATATGTAAACTTTGAATGCTTAATTATTTAGTCATTAATCAGGTGTAAAGTTCCACCAATAATAAACAAGATAATATCTTGCGTCTTTAACTCAAATACTTGATGAAAAAACTGAGATTAAAATTGGCTTAGTAATATGGGAAAATGAAAATGTAGGGCTTTGAACGATATATTATTTGGCATGGATGGATTCAAACTATGGTCAAAATTAGGGAATATAGTCAACCCGATTGGAGTATAATGTAGACAAAAACTATGGTGGACCAAAAAGAATAAAAACCAATGTCAGAAGAATCACAGATGCATGTATAATTGGGTTTGTACTCATTTAAAGAAAAAGAATAATAAGTTAGGAAGCAAGAATTAATGGTCATCGATCCAATCAAAGTTCAAAGATTTTTGGTTCAAAAGATCAAAGATATTATTTCCAAGAATTAATGCTCATTCAATCAAAGATCAAAGATATTATTTCCACTTTGTAAGGATGTTTACACTCAACCCTCTAGACACATCACGTTCTCATTTGATTCCTCAATTCCAATTTTTTCTCCAAAAGTTCCATATTCTACTATCTCTCCTCCCCCTCACCAACTGGAGTTGGTGGATTGTACCTGAAAATTCTTAAAGCTTTGCGTGATGGGAAGTTTCGAAAAGAACTTTCTTGATCAAAGAAGAAAGAACCCTAGCTAGCTAGCTAATAAGGTTAGAAATTAGAATAACCACTTTCAATAATGTGGATTCGCATTTTTCTTTGAACTGATGTCATGTATAATTTAAGGCAAGTAAGTTGGAGCCAGAGCCGACAAAATTGTTGGTGGTCTTTGGCAATCATATGTCAAATTAATACCTACTCGAATGGGCCATTGGCATCTCTTCCTCCATGTGGCGCGCTGGCTTTCGCACAGTGCCGTGGAGGAAGAAGCTTTCATTGTTTTTGTTGTTAGTTAAAGTTAAATTGGAAAGGGGAGACGGTGGGGGGCTCGAAAAGAATTGCAGAACTGGCTTCTAGCTTCACTGTCAATTCTGTAATGGCATGTTCATCATGTCTTTCTCATAGAGAAATTTGTGAGCTTTCAACTGATGGTAGCTTTAATTTTCATTTGGGCCACACGATTCTACGTTTGTCTTGGCCTGAAAATGGCGTGATCAAAACAATATTACGTAACAACAAGTGATTGAAAGAAATAAAAGTGAATTTTTTTATCAAACATTTAAATCTGATTCAAATTTTAAAATTGTTACTATTTAAAAGATTTTAATATTACCACTCTTGTTCAAAATAAAATTAGCTTGAGATCGTAAAATGGATGAAAATAGTTACACAAACAAATGATGTAGTGTCTTATTTTCATAGTCAAAGTCCAAGCTAAGCATCCCGAGGCAAAGTCTTTTACAACACGGCTCCCAGTCCTAACTAATTCAGAAGTAAACCTAATTCATAAAGCATGCATGTATATCTAGTCAGTCATGACAGATGCTTGTCATTTACACATATGCATAGCTTAAATTTTTAATGACTGGAAATCAAAATATCATGATGTGTCATAAATTAAATTATGATGCATGCACTTATCATTTTATATTTGTATAAATATCATCTTGAATCCAAATCATATCAAACAAACAAAGAGTTTGAAATTTGGAATATTTATTATTAAATTTTTTATAAAAAATAAAAATGTGTGACAATGCGAGACTATGTTAAATTTATTTAAATATTCTCTCAATTTTCAACCATTTCAATCTTATGATACTTCGTATAAAAAATTAAGATAGTTTCACTAATAAACTTGTTTATTAGCTGTAATTAGTTAATTACTATGATTAAGATGGTGGACTTATAGATAAAGTTCATAATATAATAAATTCCATTAGGTTCATACTTAAAGAAGAAAAAAAGCCTATTTTTCACAATTGATCGATGTAGCTGCCGACAAGCCACAAAGCAAAGCTAGTGGCCGCAAAGTAATTTCAATAATTATAATAGAAACATGACAATGAACATTGTGATGACATTGCCATGATTATGAACAATGACGATAAAGAGAATTTCTTGTAATTAAAGTTAGAAAAGTTTTTTTAGTTATTGAAAAAAGGAAGCATATGTGGAATGTCGGTTAACAAATACAGTTGAGCTATGGACAGAAATTAGAATTATTCTTCCTAATTAGATCACTTTAATTAAGATAATCTAGTAGTTGCAAAAGAAGATTACAAAAGCGAACTTCAATTAACTGTGCACGTGTGAGTCTGAGAGGAAGGCTTTACTTTGTGGCAAAAATGGCGTCAAATCATGGTTTAACTTTATAATCTTCACTCAAAAGTAGGGATTTATTTGAAGTAAAGAAAAAAAAAGAAAAGAAAAGAAAAGCAACATCTTAATTTCCAATTTGATCTCCCATAGTTTTTTAATTGCAGCCTTGGTTCTAGCCACGTGGAAGACCATCATGCCGACGTGGACCTTATTAGGAAAGGGACCCAACATCAAATCACCAACTGTTATAGTTGGAAATGGGTTTTGAAGGATATACCCGAGGAAACCAAAAGGAAAGACAGAAGAAAAGTAAGGGAAGTTATCTCAAAATCCCATCTTCATCTTACCTTTTTGCTTAAAGGTGATAGCAGTCAATGTTCAAAGAAGCCAATTGAAGATACAAAAGGCATAGATATAGAACACATGTAAGCTTGGAGATATTCATTAAGACTTTTTTTAAAGGGTATGAAAACTTCCTAAAACTCTTCATTTTTTGATTCAATATTGTTCTTTTCGAAATTATAATTGATAAGAAAAATATTGTTTCATCATCAACCGAATTGGAGGGATTTGCCTTATTATCAATATGTTAGTTGATAGGATAAGGCCTCCATAGTGAGAATAAAATTTTTGGGTTTATATATATTGGAAAAAGACAAGATGATGTCTATTTGGACGATCATAAAGGAATAAAGATGGCAGCCATGTACGGATAGATAAGGATTGGGGTTTCAATTGAATAAAAATTAATGCTAAAATTGATTTTCTAGGGTTATCTAATTGTTATTTGTATAACTGTAAAGTGCAAGCTAAGATTGCAAAGGAAAGTAGAACTTTCAAATCACAATTGAATTATTGTTGTGCATTAATTCTTTAAAAAAATTTACGAACATACTAAATCCTATAGGTTGGAATCCTAAGTAAATTCCACGCACTAACTGACTAACTATTGTTTGTCGGTATTAACTTGGCAGTATTCAACGACATTGACACGATTTCTCTTTATAAGTAGGGGTTTTCATTGTGGGGAAAACAATTTTGTTTTACTTTTAGTGGCAATCACTTTCCCTTGCATGCTCATTTGTAAATAAATAATAACTAAAGCACCTTTCTACACCTTTACAAAACACTTTTGTGAGTATACATTAATAAAGTAATATGATTTTGAGTATTGATTCAAATGATCGTGTTTTTTTTTAATTTAAGATTTTGCAAGTCTTCATTACTTGAATTATCTCTTCTCTCAAACCAAATACCTATATTTACCAATTCTCATTTTTTCCACTCCTAACTAGAGGTGGTTATTGGGCCGAGTTGGCCCGACTCGGCTTGCAATCGGATCGGGTCGATTCGGCCCAATAATCGAATCGGTACAGTATCGGTTCGAAATCGGCCTAGCCCGGTACCGGTATGATACCGGGTTGGGCCGATTCCAATAAATGAGAACCGGGCCGGCTAAGGGCCTGGCCCATTAAGGACTGGGATCGTTTGATCTCGATCTTGAATTGGACCGTTTCCAGTTGAACTGGTTCAGTTCAAATTTAAATTAAAAAAAAAAAGAAAAAAGAAAAGGAAGTGCAGTGGCAGCCTTCCCATGGCAAGTCACAGCAGGCTGCTGTGACTTGCCATTTGGCCGTTGCCCATCCATCAAACCTTTTTTTTTTCTAATTTTAAAAATTTCAATTTTTCCTATAAATACCTCTATTCTTCCTTTTATTTTTCTTTACATTTTCTTCTATATTTTCTCTCAAATCTACTATCTACATTTATCCACTCTTATTCTCTTCACTCACATACTCTCTCAATATTCACTCAAACTCTCTCAAATTCACTGAAATTCCCTTATTCCAAATTTATAATATCATCATTTTCCTCTCTAAATTTCGTTTTTCTTTTTATTTTATAATTTTACAAATTTTACTTTTAATTTTCAAGTTTCAATTTTCAAATTCCAATATATTATATATATCCTACATCTATTTTTTTTAATTTTTAACATATATTTATTTTCAAAAAAAATATAAAAATGTCAAATTTCTTTCGTCGTTCATGCTCTGTTTCTCGACCTTTTGGTTCCACTAAAATTCCTAATTTAGGTGACAAATCATTTAATGAAATCAAACCCGATATTCATCCGGAGGAGGAGGAGCTTCCTTTGGCACCATCGATTGGTAGTGGTCGTGGTCGTGCTCAAACACAATCATCAGCTGCCACCACTGCTGCTACATCATCAAGACCGAAGTTTAGCCGAAAAAGAACAAGTAGAGTATGGGAGTATTTCGACATTGTAGTAAAAGAAGGCACGACGGATAAATATTGTGCTATCTGTAAATTGTGCAAAGGCGTTTACTCTTATAACTCCGGTGGAGGTGGTGGGGTACAGGTTCGTATAAAAGACATTTAGTTACTGCACATAAAATTAATACTAATGCCGAACAAAATGAAATTTTAGAAGGCAAACAATCTCAAATTAATACACATGATGGTGGAAAAAATTTTAATTTTGATAATATTCAAGCTAGACGTGGTTTAGTTAGATTTGTAGTTAGGACTGAACAACCATTCACAATTTGTGAAAAAGTAGGATATTTAGAATTTATTTGTAAATATTTACAACCCGCATATAAATTTGTTTCTAGACATACATTAAAAAAGATTGCATGGATATGTTTAAAGAATATAGACAAGCTTTAATTGATAAACTTAGTAATATTTCATCTAGGGTTAGTTTAACTAGTGATATATGGACTAGTACTAACGGTATAAGTTATCGTGTTATAACTTGTCATTGGATAGATGAAGATTGGTGCATACAAAAGCGAATTTTATCCTTAGATGTAATAGAAGAAGCACATAATTCATATACTATTCATAAATATATTACTAAAGTTTGTAAATTATATGAACTAGAAAATAATAGAGTGTTGGCTCTTATAGGCAATACCGAGAGGGGGGGTGAATCGGTTTTTCACTAACCTTAGGTTCGTTTTTCTGTTCCTCTAAATTTTCTAGCTTATATTGATATTCTCTTTGTTCTCTAGGCTACTCAATTATGCAATATAAATTCAACACAATAAACACAAATATAATTGCAAATAAGTAAAGAGAGTAAGGATAGAAAAATGTATGCAAGTGATTTATAGAGGTTTGGCAACCTTGCCTACGTCCTCTACCTTGAAACGCTCCCAAGGATTTTCCCCAAATTCACTATCTTTGAATTTGTATTACACTCCCTCTTTTTCTAGGCTAAAGAGAAACCTCTCTCTTTTTCTAGGCTCAAGAGAAACCTCCCTCTTTTTCTTAGGCTAAAGAGAAACCTCCCTCTTTTTGTTAGGCTAAAGAGAAACCTCCCCTTTTACAAGGAATGAATTGGTTTACAATGGGTGTAATCAAAGAAGGCCTCTAAGTAGGCAAATGATTACAAAGATTAAGCACAAGGAAAAAGCCTATACAATATTTGTGTTATTCTATATAAGGAATATGAGAGTGATAGAAGATATTGAATTCTAGCTCTTGAACTCTTTGATTTGCTTGAAGAGATGAAGAAATTGAAGAATGATATGTCTTGGGTGCTCTCTCTACTTTCTTCAGCTTCCAAGCCTCTATTTATAGTCCATTGGATGTGTTCTAGACGTTGGTTGGAGCCAAAACTTGAATATGACCATTGTGTCTCACAAAACTAGCCGTTACAGCACTTTTTTGTCACGACGGATCGATCCCATGCCCAAAGGGATCGATCCCTTTAGTCCAGAATCTTAATTCTTGGCTTGAGGGATCTTGGAAGCCATTCAGCCATAAAGGGATCGATCCCTCTTGAGGGACCTTGGAAGCCTTTTAGCCATAAAGGGATCGATCCCTTTTCTCAGGGGATCGATCCTTTTGGTCAGGGGATCCATCCCTTCAGACAGGGGATCCATCCCTTTGATCAAGGGATCCATCCTTTCAGACAGGGGATCCATCCCTTACAATATTCATTTGGGTTTTCTAGGTCTTTAGGCATTAAAAGCATTCTAAAACCAATTTTGAGTATTTTTAAATATGACATGATTTTGAAAACATGAATTTGAGTCCAAAAAATTTATCAAGTAATTTTCTTAAAATATATTCAATAATTTCATAAGAAAATTACTTAAACCAATAATTAAAAAATTTTTCTAAATTGATTAAAGCCAATAAAAATAATCAATTAAATCATGGTTTTATATTTGATAAAAGCACTTAATATGGTTTATGAAAATCATAATTGATGAAGCAAATTTACAATATGAATAAAACATTTAGGATTACTTAAGTTTTTGTCATTTCAAAATATATATGTCAATTTAAAGCTAACATAGAGTTTTTGCTATTACTTTAGATAATGCTTCGAGTAATATTGCAGCTATTCCTCATTTAATTAAAAGTTTAAACCCTGTTATGCAAGGTATATTTTTTCATGCAAGATGTGCATGTCATATTATAAATTTATGTGTTCAAAGTGGTTTTAGTTCTAGTGGTACTGGTAGTGGCATAAGTCCAATTGATAAAATTAAAATTTTAGCAAAATGGATTCGCACACCAAGTAATAAACGTGAATGGAAGCAAATTTGTATAGCAAATAATATACCTGTTAAAGCGTTTTCACTTTCCGTGGAAACAAGATGGAATTCACTTCATCGTTTGCTTTCTTCTATTTTACCTTATAAAGAACCTGTTACTCCTTTTTATAACAATTATACAAGTAGCACACATTTAGCACTTTTTAAAGAAGATTGGACTTTTATTAAATATTGTGTTGATTTATTATCTACTTTTAAAGATGCAACCGAAAGATTTTCAACTCAATTTTATCCAACTACACTGTATTTTGTTCCTATCATCCACATAATGTTTGAAAAATTTGTAAAATTTAGGAATCATGAAACTTTAAGTTCTTTTGTATATGATATGGAGGAAAAATTTTAAAAATATTAGGAAATAATTCCTCCTATTTATTGTATTGCAACTTTACTAGATCCTAGTCAATGTGAGGTAAATATAGAGATTTTTTTTTTGTTATAAAGAATTTCTTGGTCTTGATTCTATTGAGGATCAAAAGTCCTCAATTAACAATCTTTTTCGAGAATTGTTTAATGTTTATGAAGCAGAAAGGGAGCAGTTCAACTTTAATCGAGGAGAAGAAGATTCATACGAAGAAACTGAGAGTAGCAAAAAAAGAAAAGAAATTTTAAACACCATTAAGGAAGCAGCAAAGAAGAGAATGAAGCTAAAAGGAAAAGCCAGCGGATCTGGATCAACAACTCGACGAAGTTCTAGCTTTAATGAGCTAGGATTTTTCTTACGTCAGGATTTTTCTGTAGATGAAAACTTTGATATTCTCCAATAGTGGAAAGAAAACCAAAAACAATTTCCAATTTTAGCTTCCATGGCCTGAGATGTTTTTGCGGTGCAAGTTTCTTCTGTTGCTTCGGAATCCGGATTCTCGACATGTGGAAGAATTATTGGAGACTATCGAACCACTCTTAATCCGGATTAATTGTGCATGTTAATATGTCTTAAAGATTAGTTTGATGCGGAATCGGGCAATGTTGAACTTGGAATGACCAATGAATTCGCTGATAATAATTTAGAGGAGGAGAAAGAAATTTCCAAGGCAATCCGTATAAATTATGAAGAATAGAGCATAATCTTTTTTATTTGTAAATTGTATGTAAAATTGTAAATAAGTTTAGTCATAGTAAATATTTTTACGGACTACGGTCCCGTGGTTTTTACCCTTCTAACTTTTGAAGAGGTTTTTCACGTAAAAAATCTTTGGTCTCCTACTCTCTCCTTTTTCTCCTTTGTTGTTGTTGTTGTTGTTATTGTTATTATTATTATTATTACATACTAAATTAATTAATGTTATACTTATCTATGTTTAAAATAAATAAATATTTAAAATACAAAATGAATGAATATTTTAAAAACATATTAAATAAATAAATAAATATTAAGTAAACGATATTTCAAATATAATAAATTATTTTAAATGCAAAATGATATTGATACGCTTACAGCTTATTTATCATTTTAAATGCAAAATGAATATAATAAATGAATATAAATAATGATATGCAAAATGAATATAATAATAATATTCATAATATCATTATTTATATTTTGAATCAAATATCACTTTATCATAATAACTTTATTATAATATTATATTCATAATATAACTTTATTTTATTATAACAATAATTTTATTAGATAATTTTATAGTAATTTATTTTTACATTATTGTTACATAAATTAAATAAATTATAATAACTTTATAATAAATTATTGTTAAATTAAACTATTAACATTATTTATAATAAAAATAAATTTATTAGATTAAATTATAAAAATATATTAATATATATTTATTTTTATTAAAATAAATTAATATAAATTTTAAAAAATAAAAATTTAAAATTTAAAAAAAATGGACTGAACCGGTTTAACCCGCTTCAGTCTGGTTTGAGGTGAATCGGTCTAACCTGATTCGGTCATAATTGAGGAGAATCGGTCCTATGAACTGGGCCAGTTCGTACCTAAACATAAGAGGAACCAGCCCAGCTCGGACCGGTTCGCATACGGGTTCAGATCAATTTCATTATTGTGTTGGTCGAAACCGGTAAAAATCGGTCCAAAACTGGTTTGAATCGGCCCACCACCACCTCTATTCTTAACCTTGAACAATTGATGGTGATTAAAAGGGTCCTCAAAGTTTACCAACTTGTCTCAGGTTTGAAGATTAACTTTGCCAAATCTAGTCTGGTTGGAATTGGGGTTGAAGAATCTTTGTTATCCTCTTGGGCTTCTTCCCTTAGATGTAAGTATGAAACTCTTCCTGTGAAATATTTAGGGCTCCTGCTTGGAGCGGATCTTTCTAACTTTCCTCTTAGCGGCCCATTATTGAGAAATTTAAGGAGAGACTTGGTTCTTGGAAGAACTCTTATCTTTCAGCTGGGGGTAGGCTTGTCCTTATCAAGTTAGTCCTTGTTAGCCTTCCTCTTTTCTATATGTCCCTTTTCCAAAATGCCGAAAGGTGTTATCCTGGAATTGGAAAAAATTCAAAGAGCTTTCTTTTGGAATGGGAATTGTTAAAGATTGAGAATGCACCTACTTGATTGAGACACCATTTTTTTGGATAAGGATCTTGGCGGTTTGGGTATTACTAAGCTTGAATTAAAAAATAGAAGTCTCTTTAATAAGTGGATTTGGAGGTTCAATGTTGGTTTCAAAAATCTTTGGCGAAGGGTTATAGTCGAGAGAATAGGGTGTAAGGCTAAATCATTGGTTCCCCTACTGGGTACCCTTTCATCCACTTCGAAAGTCTGGAGAACTATCACCTCTCCCCTTTCCCCAACTAACAAATTTTACGATTTTGTTCATGCAGGTCTCGGTTTTTCTGTTGGAAACGGAGAAAATATCAAGTTTTGGTTTGACACTTGGGCTGATTCTCTTCCTCTTAAAAACCAATTCCCCTGCATCTTTGCTCTCTCAATTAAGAAACATGGCTTCATTTGTGAATTTGGGAATTGGAATGGTGAACTTTAGTCATAGAATGTTGAGCTTCGAAGAAGAGTGTTCTCTTGGGAGGTGAACCAATGGAATGATTTTTGGAATCTTTTAAACTCTGTCTTCCTTGATAAAAAAAAATCCTGACAGAATTATTTGGAAGAATTCTACCTCAGGTACTTACTCATCGAAGTCCTTTCTCAAAGCCTATAATCACATAAACCTTGCCTCCACCACACTCTTAAGATGAAAAATAGTTTGGTTGGGATATGCTCCTTCAAAGGTTGAAATTTTCTGTTGGCAAGTTCTTCATGGTAAGGTAGTGGTCAAAGAAGAATTAGTCAAAAGGAATCTCATTGATGTAAATCAGGCTTCTTGTGTTCTTTGCAATCATGACATAGAAACTATTTTTCATCTTTTGTTCGCTTGTCCTTGTTCTTGGAGAATTTGGTCTCGCATTGCTAGGTATTGGAATCTTGATTGGGTTTGTCCTGGTAGTTCCATATCTTTTTTTCAGTTCTGGGAAAAAGCCTCTCCTTCGACAAGCAGTTACAATGTGTGGATGATGTCATTCTTTGCTGTTATTTGGACCAAATGGACTTTTAGGAATGATATGGCGTTCAACAACAAAGTCATTGATGAAAATCAGCTTTTTCAAGCTGTCACAGTCAGAATTGCGCATTGGTTCAAAGCTAAATGGCCGAACTCATCTCATCTTGTTGATTCTTTCTTTTTCAACCTCAGCCTTATTAACATAACTCCCAAGGCTAAACCTATTAAAATAAATTGCACTTGGTCAAAGCCTCCTGTTGGGTATATGAAAATCAACGTCGATGGCTCTTCTAAAAGCAAACCGGGTCCTGCCGGAATTGGGGGAATTCTGAGAAATCATTTGGGTGCTGTTAAAGGTGTCTTCTCCAAATCAATCGGTATTGCAGATTCAAATATAGCTGAGTTTCTTGCTATCAAAGAAGCTGCATTTTTTTTCTCTTCCTCGAACTATTGTGATTCTTGCTCCCTCTTTATTGAAAGTGACTAAAAAAACACTGTTGGTTGGGCTAACTCTCCTAGCTCTATTCCATGGAATCTTAAGAATGTTGCCAATCATCTGTCGCAGCTTGCTCATGTGATTCAGCTAGCCAATATCTCCCACATTCCAAGAGAAGCAAACTCTATAGCTGACTGTTTAGCTAAGGCAAGGGTCAACAGACGTGACATTCTTTATGCTAACCTTTAATCTGTTGCTTTTGAGTTGTTCCTTCTAATTTTTTTTCTCAGTTTCTTGCTTGTTGTTGATCCTGTCTTGTCTCCTTTTCCTGTTCGTAGTCTTTTTATCTAATAATACTATTTGCTTTTCAAAAAAAATACCTATATTATACCAAAAGACTAAAACAGTACAAAGGATCTCATTGTTTGAGAAGCGATAGATTTGCCCTATGAGACTTGCAAAGTGATATTTAATTACTATAAGGTTAAAGAAGAGGGAGCAACACAAAGCCAACAATGAGAGCAATTCAAATTTCTAAGAGGATCCAAAGCTTTCACATTTATTCTTTGCTAATGACCTTAACTTAATGTTGATAAGGAATCAGAAGAGTGTGATCTTGTTTGGAAAGATGTTGAAATTTGCTTTGACTATGCTCACTATAAAAATATGAAATTTCTTAGAAAGAAAGGAAACAAAAGAAATATAATTAGGGTTAAAAGAAGACTCGTTCAAAGTTTTTTTTTTTTTGCTTTCCTAAAGTTCGAGTGATCTTTGAAATTGATAATTGTATTTCTAATGATGACATTCAAATGATAAACTCTTCACTTAGAGAAGAGACTATCAACATATGGAATCTTGGTAAACACCTAGGATTTTCTGCTAAAGGAGATGAGGAGAACATTATAAAAAAGCTAATGGAAAGGAACAAAAGGAAATGGCCAATATTGTTATTGGTGAGTCATTTAAGAATGGTTCTTGATTGTTCGGCCAAATTTTTTTAGGGTAGAGAACCTTGTCATTGGCTTCCAAAACTTGGATTGGTGTTTACTATTGTTTTGTTTCACTTGTGAAAGAGTTTAAAAGGAGTTTAGTTAGGTTGGTTGCTTGATTTCCTGTGAGCCAAAATAGTCTCTGAAAATGTATATGGTTGTTATGAGGACTTTGTGAAGTCTGCACAATTCTCTTCATTGGATTGCTTCTTGGAGGTTTTTTTTGTAGGTTTCTCTTTGAATTGGTGATTATCTACCTTTAGAGGTGATCATGAGCGAGTTAAGGTCGGGCTTAGGCCATATAATAATAACTTATATACAAGCCCAAACTCTGCTCGGCATGCAAATTTGAGTTTGACTTTTAGTCTAAGCCCATTTTTTATTTTATAATGCAAGCTCGAACTCGGCCTGGCCCATTCCGAATATTTTTTGTATTTTTATTTTTTCTTTATTTGTTTTTATTCTTATAGTTCCTTTAAAGTTTAATTTGATTTGTCAAAATTAGCATGTCAATTTTCATATTAAATATATATTTTTGTTATAAAGAGAATATTAAATAACTGGGGATAGGGGTAGAGTTGCTTGGATTTGAACCCAAATCTTAGAAGATGGCACAACTCATCTTTAACCACTTAGCTAAGAGATTGTTGGTCATATTATATATATAATCATGTTTGTTAATCAATAATATTTTATATACATATAATTACAATATATTTACTAAATATATTTTAAGAAATTTAATTTTATTTATGTTTGGGCAGGGCTCGAGCTTCATATAATCAAGCTCGAGCCTGTTCCGATTTTTTGATCAAGCCTAAATTTTTTTCCCAAGACCATTAAATGCATCTCATATTTTTTCTCAAGTCCCACCAAATATTGAACAGGTCTTTGAGTTTAAGCGACTAACCCGACCCTTGAGCGTATCTATTTGCATCACGTCTCATTTTTATTATGCTTATCTTTTCTAGCTTAAGTTTTTTAGAATTATACTTTGATGAGTGTCTTGGATGTCTTCGGAGACTATTATAGCAATATGTATTCTCTGTTGTTTTGTTGATATTATGATCTTGTATTTATGCCTTCTTTTGTTGGTTCTAAATACTAGTTTTGGTGCTAACCTTTATGCACGGTATCTCTTCTGGAATATTGATGAAATTTTATTGAAAAAAAAAATACATGTGTCACTTCGAATGCAATACCATTTTCGACCATTAAAAAGGAAGGATATGTAGATCCCGTTTTCACTTATTTGTTTAAAAGGTCGGTAGGAATAGCATTCAAATACTTGAATTAAATGAAAAGCGCATGTGTTCTATATTCAAAGAATAACTTTCGAATATTTTTTAAATAAAGTAAATTTAATTAAATAAAATTTTGTCCTTCTTCACAAATATACTTTAGTTTTGTTTTAGAGCTCTTCTAAGTCTTGATGAAAATAGTTATGAACCAAAAAATAGAACTACACTTTTATAATACCAAACTTTAAATACACACATTTATATAGAAAGACAATTGCCCAATTACAAGATGGCATATATTTATTAAAAAATCTTTTAATTATATTTAGTAATCAATTAAATTTTATGTACCGTTAAACAAATTAATTGAAGATTTATTAAAATCGCTTGGCAAATGAAGATGAAATGTATGAGTTGATCAGTCAAAATTTAAAAAACTCATACTCCAATAAATCAGAGTTCTAATATGAGTCATCAATATTTTTTAGAAAAATTAATTAAAATAAATTATAGATAAAGTCAAATTTTGACCAATCAAATTTTTAAAATTATATGCATCATCCAATCAAATTTCATTCATAAGTCATCTTCTTTATTTCTAATTAAACTAAAATAATTTAAAGATAAAACTAAAAAAGTTAAGTAATTTTTCAAAAGCTCTCTCACCTTACGTCACCTAGTAGTAAAATTGGAGAGTATCTCTAAACTATTTGAGATAATTTGAGAAAGAATAGCAAAAGATAATTGGGAGAAGAAAAAGATTTGAAGAATCAAATTTTCCAAAAAAAAAAAAGATTAAGAAGATAATTGGGAATAAAGAATATGAAGAAATAAGAGGATTCTTTTTATTTAAAAATTTCCAAAGATTATATTCCTAATAAAATAAATTATTTGATTTCAAATTTTGTTATTTTATATTTTAAACACAAAATTTTTATGTAAAATATGCAAACAGATAAACCACTATATATATATATATATATATATATATATATATATATATATATTCATATACATACACATGATATTTTAATAATTTCTTATATGATTTTCACTATCTATACATACATATATTTATACTAGAATAATGCCCCTGCGACGTAGGGGTACTTTTTTTTCTTAAAAAATATTAGAAATAAAAGTATGACAAAAAAACAAAAAAAAGTTGAAGAACCAAAAAAACAAGAAAACTGAAGAAAAAAAAATAGAGCACGAGTCAAGCAAGCATGGACAGGAGATAAATATATATATATATATATATATATATATATATATATATATATATATATATATATATATACACACACAAATTATGCCCTCACTTTGCTGGGGCTTTTTTATATAATTTGAATAATATTAAAAATTATTAATTTAATTAATTTTCAAAATATTTTAACATATATATTTAATATTAAAATATTTTTATTTTATTAATGATCTACAAAATATATACTATAAATGCATTTGTAAATGTAATCTATCGTTAAAAAAATGTACTATATATGCATTTGAAGAATTATTTAATTATTGAGTATTTGTTAATTGTTATGTGTTAGTTAAACAATATTTTTGGAGATTGATTTTATATTTTTAAAATTTATTATCATTATTGATAAATATTAAAATAAATATATAAAAATTTATTATTTGAATGATTAATTTTTCCTATTATTCTTAGAAAAAGTGCAAGAAAAAGCAAGTCTAAATCTTCCATGGTAGATCTAATAAAGAAAATTAGAAAATACATTTAAACTTTGTAACTTAAAGGTCAATTTTTTATGTTGTTTTTTTTTCTCTATTAAAAATAAAATTCACATATAAATAACTTTTTTTTGTTCTTTAAATTTATATTTTTCAGAGTTTGGTATTTGTTGTTAATTTTGATTATTTTGAACTAAATTTTCCTTACTGTGATTTATATTCTAGATTTTAGTAACTTTTTTCGTATTTTTGGAGAGATTTTGTTCTCGTTGTTTTATCCTAGATTGTATTTTTATTTTGTTCATTCATTTTGTCAATATCGTGTTTATTTTAAATTAATATGATTTTTATTTTTTTTCTTTTTTTAAAATTTAAATGAACACATTCAAATTTCTTTTCCGGTAATAATACTCTAATGAGAATAGATTAAAAAAATTATTAAGAAATATATATTTTAGAAGGCTATTTTTTTAAGCTTGGAATCACTGTTATAAAAATATATTATGCTCAAATTTTTGTCTTTAGCAAAAATACATGACTGAATATTGATTAAAACATTAAATATACAAAGAAATTAGAGAGTTTAACCCAAAACATTGAAGAGCTAAAAATAAAAAATTGAAAAAAGGTTAAAAAATTTAGATAAAAAATGGTTAGATGACTAAATTAAAAAGAATAAAAAGTAGAAGAAAGAAGAAAAAAAACTGAACTGGAAAAAAATTGGATTAATCCTCATGTGATACGTGGAAAACATAGGAGAGATAAATCAAATAGCTCAGATTGGATTGCAGAAGGAAAGCCAAAATGGACCAATAAAAGTTTGACATGGGTTACAAAAATTTGAAAGGCCAAACAACACAAAGCGCATAAAAAATATTAATTGGAAAAAAAACAACCAATTGCATCAAAGCAATTGGCATAAAATTGGACTACAAATTGCACAATACCAATTTGTAGAGTACTTTATATAATATAAAAAATAGATTAAAAGTATAAAAAAAATAAAAAAAGTTGAAGAGCCAAAAAAAGGGGAAAACTGAAAAAAAAAAGAAGCAAAAGTTGACACGTGGAAGGACAAGAGACAAATATATATATATATATATATATATATATATATATATATAAATATACTAGTCACAAACCTGCGCGATGCTGCAGGTCTATTTTTATTTTGTAATTTTTAAAGTTAGTAAAATTGATTATTAGATAAAAGTTATTGGTCGTAAAAATATTTATTTCCTTCATATTGTTTATTATAAAAGAAAAACATGTTTACGAAGGATAGAGTTTATATATCAAACAAAATATCTAAAAATTAATTTTTTGAGAAAATTGTATTAGTTTGAATAAAAAAATACACAATTCTTAAGTTAAATAGTATGACAAACAAATAATCTATTCTAGAAACAAACAAATTAAGATAATGATGCAATAACAATAAAAAGTAAAATCACCAAAATATATATACAGTATAGTAGTTCAAACAATTTAACGAAAAAGTAAAAAAAATTAGCTAAGAATGTTTTGTTCATATTATTAATCAAGTGTAAGGTTTTAAACTCATCTATAAGCATTTTTATTTTAAGAATAACTAATTGAACTATTTATATTTACTACAAAGTACAATACGCAAAGTAAAAGTATTTTTTTCTGAAAAAGTTAGAGGTAAAAACCCTTTCATATAATAATTTTCATTCGAAATCAAAATATATGCAAGTAGAAGAAGCAAATAGATAAAAATATAAAGTAATACCATAAAACAATAATATAGGACTGGATTAAAAAGAGTTAAAGAGTCATACAAAAAACATGTTAAGGATTTAAGTAAAAAAATTGTTAAGAAAAAATTGTTGAGAAAACAAAATAAAAGGACCTAAGTAAAAAAAAAATTGTTGAGGGCAAAAAAAATAAATGGACAAGTGTCACTCAAAGGATAGTGAGGAGACAAAAATATATATGTATAGATATATATATATATATATATATAGAGAGAGAGAGAGAGAGAGAGAGAGAGAGAGAGAGAGAGAGAGAGAGAGAGAGTCACTTTCAAATTCATGCCCACTAACAATAATTACTAACCCTAAAACCTCAAATGAGTCTACAATATTTTTTTGAGTAGTACATTTTCATTGGAAGTTACAATCACAATCAGCATATTACATTTCATGAACAGGTAACTATGAAAATCACATTACTCAAACTAGATAAACTAGTAAATAACTATGACAAATTAAACAAACTAATAAATAATTAGACTAACTCAAACTCACACTTAATAAAACTCGAACCTGAGATCTCAAAATCTCAGAGCTTCTTCTTTATCACTAAACCGAGTCTACAATATAATATTGTTCATGCAAGCTTATAACTTGGAATATATACAAGCTCACACAAGCCATGCGCTGCTGTTGAGATTGAAGTCAATACGATAGGTTGATAGTTAAAGCAAAAAAACATAGGGGAGAAAATAAGGGAACCAAATGGAAAGAAGTGATTAGATTAGAGTTGTGGTTGGGGACCCACACCTTATCATCTCATTCTCAATAGTCAAGTTGACACGGGGAATTAGGCGAAGGGCCAAAACTTTTATCCAGAGTGCGGGCCAACAACACAAATCGTGGCATTTTCATATCAAAAGTTAAGCCCTGTTTTCCAACCGAAAGTTTGGCACCGTTAAGGTGGCAGTTATTTCGGTTTCCTTGTCATGTTCGTGGCTTTGGATTCTTCTTTTAGCTACCTCAAAATTTATTCTCCAGTGTCTAGAATCTCCGATGGCTTTTCTCCCTTCCATGATTGAAACCCTATATATAATATTATAATCCAGTTTGTTTGAAATATAAAACATACGTAAATTCTTTGTTTTAAAACTTTGTATCTTTAACATATAATTATATGTTTTTATTATTGTTTTGTTTTTTTTTTTAATTTCGAGCCATTTAACACAAATCTATCTTCAATTTTGTTTCAAGAATCAATGGTTTGGATTCACCATTGGTCTAATCAAACTAAAGAGGCTGTCGAACATGTTAAAATTTTTCAATTAGTAGATTGCTATTAATTGATAGTTTTGAGTTTTAATAAAACAGACTGATATAATTTAATCATGGTATGAAAATATGCAAGTAAACTCAAATAGTTAATTGTGATAAACAAGTATGAGCTTTTACGGATCTTATTGGGTCAATATGGTGTTATAGTTGCGTAGGCCTAAAACTTAATATTCTTTCATGTGGGGACTGTTAGGTTTATCTACAAATATAAAACTAGGTCCCCTTTTCACTTCTAAACATATTGGTATCTGTCCATTAAGAGCCACCCTAAAAAGAAAAGTAGAAGAGGAAGATCTGTCTAATCATATTCCTAGTGATTATGCTTCCGTTTTCGTTGATATCTGCCTCAAACAAGTATGCCTAGTTAAATGTTTAATATCTCTTGTTTTCTAATTATTATATAAGAAAATTGTTTGATTGATCTTACATGTGGTATCAAGAGCTAGGCTTGTGTAGAATTAGAATTAAGAGAGGATATTTTTTAAATTGTTCAAAAAAAAACTATTTATTAAACTTTCAAAAGTTCTCCCCAATGATAAGAAAGTAACGAAGACAATCTATTGTTAGAGAAATATATGTGAAAGAAATTTTCTCCGTACTCTACTTAATTCCTCATTTATATTATCCTTGGGCCGGCCATTCTTTGATATTTTGCTGTCATACAGGGATTTAATTTCCTAGGTAATTGATGCCTATAAGCATAGAATATATTTTTCTTTAATGGATTTGAGGAATTGTTTATGAGGTTCAGATATACAAAGTTGTATTTTACTAGAGTTATATAAATGTCAAACACAAATATAATTATCGTTAACTTTAATGTGTTATATATATATATATATATATATATATATATATATATATATATATATATATATATATATATATATATATATATATATATATATATATATACACACACTAATATCATGAGTGCCTATAGGCTTAGGACACTGGCCCTTGCAGGAGGAAAGCTTAGCCTTAGTTAAGTGGTTAGGATTTGAAAAGCAAAAGAAACTAAGAAACGTTGTTGCTGTTTGGGATTGAAACGTGAGTATACTCTGCTTGGGTACAACAACAATCGGTAAATCACACCTACAGCACCGGTGTATATAGGATTTTATTATTCTTGATTGTCAAGACATACATGATTTAACTGTGATAAATTCGATCATAAATTAATATTAATAATAAAATAAATTCTTAGACTTTTAATGGATGGAGATCTAGCGTGTCAAGTTTTCGAGCTCTCATGTACTCCAGGTAATTGAGTAGCCTATCATGCTTGGTAAAATTAGTCTATCCTTTCGCTATCTAGCTAGTTGACACCCACAGTTAAAATTTAAGGAGTTAAGTTGAACCTTGATAATTGTATAGATTATTATAAAATTATAGAAATAACACAAAGAGAGAGAGAGCAAGAAGAGAGATTTTCTTATTCTTCAAGTGTGTTCAATACATGGATAGTGAGCCTCTATTTATATGTTTCACAAATACATGAATGAAAGATGGAAGATCAAAAAGAAATACAAACTTAAATAAGGGAAGGATGAATAGTTCCTCATTCATGTATCAAAATGGAGAGCATAGTAAGGGAAGGATGAACAGTTCCTTATTCATGTACCAATATGAAGAGCATGAGTGATAAATGGACATCCATATTTACAACTATTCATAACACTCCCCCTTGGATGTCCATTACTGAAGAATATGCCTCATTAAAACCTTACTAAGAAAAACCATATGGGACAAAAACCTAGTGAAGGAAAAAGAGTACATTATTCTTCAAAATACACATGAGATGCTGCCTCATTAAAAACCTTACCAGGAAAATCCAGTGGGACAAAACAATGGTTAAGGAAAAAAGCGTACATGTATTTACTCCCCCTCATGATTATATCACTTGAGATCTCTGAGTTGATGCAATCCAACATTGTGGACTAACTTCTCAAATGTAGTGGTAGGAAGCGCCTTTGTTAATAAATCTGCCAAATTTTCACTTGAACGGATTTGTTGAACATTTATATCACCATTGTTTTAAAGGTCATGAGTGAAAAAGAACTTCGGTGAAATGTGTTTCGTTCTATCACCTTTGATATATCCTTCCTTGAGTTGGGTGATGCATGCTGCATTATCCTCATATAAGACCGTCGGTGCCTCTTTTCCTGAAAATAAACCATAGGCTCCTTGTATGTGCTGAATTACAGACCTTAACCATACACATTCACGACTAGTCTCATGTATTGCCAAAACTTCAGCATGATTAAAAGATGTGACTGCTATAGTTTGTTTCATGGAATGCCATGAAATGGCGGTGCCACAACATGTGAATACATATCCAATTTGCGATCGAGTATTATGAGAACCAGATAGGTACCATGCATATGCAAAACCAATCAAATATGTTTTGGGTAGGTTAGGAAATTACAAACCCATATCCTTTGTACCTTGTAGGTAACGAAGTACATGTTTAACCCTATTCTAATGCCTTCGGGTTGGACAAGAGCTATATCTCTTTAATAAGTTGACAGAGAATGATATATCAAGTCTTGTATGACTAGCGAGATACATTAGTACTCCAATTGCACTCAAGTATGGTACTTCATGACCAAGAATCTCCTCATCATTTTCTCGAGGTCGAAAAGTGTCTTTATTTATATCAAGTGACCTCACAACCATTGGGGTGCTCAACAGATGTGCTTTGTCCATATAAAATCGTTTTGGCACCTTTTCTATATAAGTTGTTTGATGCACAAGAATCCTGTCCTTGAAATGTTCTATTTGTAACCCAAGACAAAATTTTGTCTTTCCAAGATCTTTCATCTCAAATTCTCTCTTCAAATACTCTACTGCCTTTGAAATCTCTTTAGGAGTTTCAATGATATTCAGATCATCAACATATACCGCAACAATAACAAACTCAAATCTAGATCTCTTTATAAAAATGCATGGGCAAATGGGATCATTCTTATATCCCTTATTTAACAAATATTCACTAAGGCGGTTATACCACATGCAACTAGATTGTTTTAATCCATATAGAGATCTGTTTAATTTGATTGAGTAATGTTCTCGAGAACTAGAATAACATGGTTTTGGCAGTTTAAATCCTTTTGGGAGTTTCATATAAATGTCATTATCAAGTGGGCCATACAAATAGGCCGTAACGACATCCATTAGAAGGAAGTCAAGTCCCTCTTTTATTGTGAGACTGATTAGAAATCGAAAAGTAGTCACATCCACCACAAAAGAGTATGTCTCTTCATAATCAATACTAGGTCCTTGCGAAAATCCTTGTGCAACTAAACATGCTTTATGTCTCACGATTTCACCTTTTTCATTTCTTTTTCGCAAAAAGACCCATTTGTACTCCACTGGTTTTACACCATCAGGTGTACGAACTACTGGTTCAAAAACATTTATCTTTTCAAGAGATTTTAATTTTGCCTCAATTGCGTCTTTCCATTTTGGCCAATCATGTCTATGCCTACATTCCTCAATAGACCTTGGTTCAAGATCCTTGTCATCATCCATAACATCTAACGCTACATTGTATGCAAAAACATCATCGACGTCGATTTCATTTCAGTTCCATATTTTTCTTGACATGACATAATTTATCGAGATCTCTTCATTTTCAGTAATTTCAGGTACCTGACTTTCTTTGGGAGATGTAATATTAGTCATGTATAAAGGCTCTTCTGTAGACTCTTCCGGAATTACCATTTTCTCAACCTAGCCATCTTAAATCTTTGCTCCTTTTCTTTTTTGAGGATTCCTATCTTTGGAACCAATTGGTCTACCACGCTTCGGGCATGCTTTAGATTAATTGGCAACAAAAGATTGTCCTTCTAGGACATCAATTTTAATTGAAGCATTAACAACTGGTATATGTGACTTTATCACTCTCTTTGGGTCAGTAAATGCTTCTGGCAATTGATTTGCTAAACTTTGTAAATGAATTATCTTTTGAACTTTTAGTTCGCATTGTTTTGTACGAGGATCAAGATGAGATAATGATAATTCATTCCAACTTATCTCTTTTTCCAGCTGCCTATTTTCTCCCCCTATTGTTGAGAAGACTGATTCATCAAAATGACAATCAGCGAATCTAGCTGTAAATAAATCCCCTGTTGATGGTTCTAAATATTTAATTATAGATGAGGATTCATATCCAACATATATTCTCAACCTCCTTTGAGGACCCATCTTAGTATGTTATGGTGGAGGAATTGGAATATACACAGCACATCCAAAAATTCTTAGATGGAAAATATTTGGTTCCTGACTAAAAACCAATTGTAAAGGGGAAGACTTATGATAACTTGTTGGCCTAATGCGAATTAGTGCTGCCGCACGTAAAATAGCATGACCCCAAGTAGAAATTGGGAGTTTTGATCTCATTAGTAATGGTCTTGCAATCAATTGAAGACGCTTAATAAATGATTCTGCAAGGCCATTTTGTGTATGAACATGTGCTATAGGATGTTCAACACTTATCCCAATAGACATTCAATAATCATTGAAAGTTTAGGAAGTAAATTCATCAGCGTTGTCAAGATAAATTGGCTTGATGGGATAATCCGGAAAATGTGCTCGTAATCTAATTAATTGAGTAAGTAACCTCGCAAACACCAGGTTGCGAGTTGATAATAAAGATACATGTGACCACCTAATTGATGCATCAATTAAAACCATAATAAAAGGTCCACATGGTGGATGTATTGGTCCACATATATCACCTTGTATTCGTTCCATAAAAGTAAGGGATTCAATCACTATCTTAGCTGGTGATGGTCGAACAATTAACTTGCCTTGAGAACAAGTAGCATATGGGAAATCACTCGATTGAAGAATTTGTTGGCTTTTCAATGGATGTCCACATGAATTCTCAACTATTCTTCGCATCATTATCGATCCAGGTTGGCCTAACCGGTCATGCCAAACAATAAAGTTATTATGATCTGTAAGCTTTTGGTTAATGACCACATTTGTTTCAATTGTTCTAATTCTTGTTTAGTGCAAATCAGAGGAAAAGGTCGGTAATTTTTCTAATACACTTTTATTACCCAAGATTATACTCGTAATGTGAAGGTACTCAATGTCTCCTTCACTTGTTGTCTCAAAATGATACCTATTTCGGCGAATATCCTTAAAACTCAATAAATTTCTTTGAGACTTGGGAGAGTATAATGTTTCATTAATTTCAAATTTTGTTCCTCCAAGCAAGAATATGTTAGCTCTTTTGTAGCCTTCTATCAATTTTGCACTACTTGATATAGTACTAACATTGGCATTTTGCATTATCAAATAAGAAAAATATTTCTTATTCTTTAATATAGTGTGTGTAGTGGCACTGTTTACGAGACATATATCTCTACCGCTCATCGCAAATCAAACCAGGAGAGTGTTTATGTTCTTCATTGAAAATAAGGAATATATAACCAGATTAACAAAATATCCCATAAATAACCAAAACATAATGAAACATCTAAACATGACAAATATCGAATAATTAGAATCCTATCAAAATTAATAAGAACCATGCTTAAAATAAAGTCCAATAACATCTAAGTAAGATCTAAGAACTTTATTTTTGGACACTCTCATCGCCAATCAAGTGGTCAATTTTTCCTTCAGGGTGTGAGAAAAAATCAGCATCATCTAGATGAGTGGCATCAACATAACCATAATCAAAATCATCATCTATACAAACAAAATTTGTCTCATCTTTTCCATCATCACTAACCAAATTAGTCTATATCTTCTTCCCTTTATCTTTTAGTGATTGTTGATAGAGCTCGATAAGATGTTTGGCGTATGACAGGTACATGACCAATGGCCTTTGCCTCCACAACGATAGCACAAATTCTCCACGATCTTTTTATCTTTCCCACTTTTATCTTTGTCGCGTTTTCCATCCTTATGTTCCCACTTCTAGTGGGTATATGTGTTTTTGAAATGACCACCTCGATAATTACTTCGACCACATCCACGTCCACGACCACAGCCACAACTACCAGCATGATCTCTATCTTTTCCATTATATATTGTTGCATTCACTACAGGGAATAGAGCAGATCCAATTGGACAGGCCTCATTATTTTTCATCAATAGCTCATTATTTTGCTCAGCCACAAGGAGGCATGAAATTAGTTCAGAGTATTTCTTAAAACCCTTTTCATGATATTGTTGCTGTAGGAGCATATTAGATGCGTGAAAGGTGGAGAATGTTTTTTCTAACATATCCTCATCAGTGATCTTTTCTCCACATAACTTTAATTAAGAACTGATTCTAAACATAGCTGAGTTATATTCACTTATAGATTTAAAATCTTGTAATCTTATATGCATCCAATCATAACAAGCTTTTGGGAGTATCACAGTTTTTTGGTGGTCATATCTTTCCTTTAGACTGGTCTAAAGGATAAATGGGTCTTTAACAGTCAGATATTCAGTTTTAAGTCCCTCGTGGAAGTGATGACGAAGAAATATCATCGCTTTGGCCTTATCTTGATTATATGCTTTGTTCCCTTCTTTGATGGTATCACCGAGACCGTTTGCATCTAGATGAATTTTAGCATCTAACACCCATGATAAATAATTCTTTCTCGTAATGTCAAGAGCCATAAATTCGAGTTTTGCGAGTTTTGACATTATGAACTATCACAAGTATATTTAACAAGTTAGGAGAAAATAAATATATTTATATTCTGTTATAAATTAACAATCATTCAGTTTTAAAATTCAAAAACTAATTATTTCAAACAAAAAAATTCAAAAATAAAATTATCTTGATAAATTCACTCAGTTCTTAGCCAATTCATGCAATTAGAGGCACAAAAACCCAATTCAATTATTCTAGAAAATTACAGAAAGTTGAATGCGCAATCAAGTCTAAGACAAAACCAACTTCTACAATTCATTAACCGACCTATACTAATAAAAAATTCAAACTTTTTAACTTGGAAGTGAACTTTAATGAAAGCATAACACAATCATATAAAATTACCAATTTTCGTGTACAAAAACTAGGCTAAACATTTAGAAACCTTTGGTTGCGCACTCTGGACATTTTAAACAATTTATGCATAGTTCAAATTAAATCCCCAAGTTATTAACATACCAAAGAATCATAATATTTAGTTAAATCTCAGATTTGAATAGGCAGATAAAACACGCAAAGCATAGAAAATTACGGAGGAGGTAGATAAAAATAATTTCATTACCGTAAAAGAGGAGATAGATAATTGTGGTTGATGAAGATTCTTGGTTGAGGCCTATTCTCCAAATCTCTCAACGGTTTTTAGAGTCTCGTGTTGATAACGTATTATAAAATTATAGAAAGAACACAAGGAGAGAGAGCAAGAAGAGAGATTTTCTTATTCTTCAAGTGTGTTCAATACATGGATAGTGAGCCTTTATTTATAGGCTTCACAAATACATGAATGAAAGATGGAAGATCAAAAGAAAATACAAACTTAAATAAGGGGAGGATGAATAGTTCCTCATTCATGTATCAATATGAGGAGCATGGTAAGGGAAGGATGAATAGTTCCTCATTCATGTACGAATATGAAGAGCATAAGAGATGAATGGACATCCATATTTACAACTATTCATAACATAGATAACATTTTTTTTTAGAAAACTGATTTTATTATGCTTGAGACCTAAAGCTTTGATGCAACATGCATAGTTTTAAAGATAAGTTGAATTTAAACTCCATAAAGAATTTGGTATAGCTAGCTAGTATCAAACTAGTAGCATTTAATAGTTAGATATTATTAAATAATTAATTATTTGAAATGTTGGAATTTAAATTTTTGTTTGAATTGATTTATTCCCATGATTATATTTGTTATGTATCATTATTAGTTTTAAAACTTATACTTTGTATAGATGATACATAAGTATGAATTGTGTATTTATTAAATATTGATTTATTAATAATTTCAGGACACTTGGGTTTAAATGCAATAATTATCTGTTGATCGAAAGAGACATGTTTGGTTTTAAGTATCTCACAAGGATCCATAGAGATACATGATGGCTTATGTCTTACAAGGAATGATCAACTCTTAAAGACCTAATGAGATACATTTAGGTTTTGCATCTTTGCTGGAATGGTCTATTGCATACATCGGGGTTAAGTATGCATATTAATAATTTATGCAAATTTTAGTTTTTTTCAAATTGAGAAAATTTTTAATTGATTGATGTAAATGCTTAGCTGCCAAAGTGGCTCATTTATTGATATTAATGATTATTTTCTCAATCATAAGAATTCAGGATGATTCCAAGTTACCTAATACAATCGCCTGTCCAAAAGGGGTTATTGTGTTTGGTAATTTGGAATGGGACATGGAGCACTACGGTTGAGAATATACTAGTCTATAAGGTCATCTGCCCAAAGGGGATAGACTTTTCGAAAATTAGGATATTCTCATATTAGCTTTATGTGAAGAGTACCTATTAGCATGTTACATTCTTTGCCCAAATGGGAGTTTGTGTGATGCATCTAGGCTCTTCAATTTGATGACAAATAGCACACAATTGATCAATGCTATTTGGATTATTGCTCAAAGTTAAATGTTATATTTTATTGTCTTGAAAAGTTGTTAAATTTTGTCATAATTAAAGTATAAAAGATCAACTAATTGAAGAGATAAAACGATTTAGTTGTGGTTGATTTAAAGCTTACTTTACTTGTGAGTGTTTTCTGAAACATAATCATTAAGTTTTGAATGTTGTAATTGATTATTGTTCTACTATTGAAATGTTGCATTTGGTGATGATAAAATTTTATTTGAGAAAATTTTGTGAGTTCTTAAATATTATTTAGTTATTTGGATCCATGAGAAATAACTGTCATATGCATGATCAATAAGATTGTTGCTATGTTGTCATAGTATGATAAGTTGATTTTAATGGTTGATTATGTGTTTATGGAATGTGATTGTGGAATTAATATTTGCTAAGTTTGAAAGCATGTTTTATGTGAGTTAAATATGTTTCACATGCTTGTAATGTAATTACTTTTTACATATCACATATATTAATATGAAATTTTTAAGCATTAAATTTAAAGCCTAAAGAGGTGCATGATGTGATATACGATTCTTTGCTTAAATTCCACATTTGTCATGGACATAAAACAATATTGGTTGTTAAGATTTGTAAAAAGCATTTAGATTATGCTAATTAATTGAATTGGTGGGAGAGTTTTTGGTTAATGATTATTGTCGTAGTACAATTGCATTATATTAATTACTTTTGTTAAATAATTGCGCAATAAATTGCCCATACAGTTTGTTAAAGACTAATGATAAAATCTTTGTATTTTCTCAAAATACTTACTAAGTTAAGTGTGCTCTCATTAGATATTAAATTATTCATAGTTATAAAATTATAATTAAAGAAAGAGTAGTTGGTAGAATTTATTTATTAGTAAGTATTTGAGATATGACGTCGATGTCACATGATAAGACAAATATCACCATAGAATCCTGGGCAATAAATAACAATTGAGTTGTGATAATAAAATATATGAGTAAAGGTTTAAATCTATGGATGTAAGCGAAAGTTTATTTTTGCAAATTTAAGTTATAAAATTAAAATTTTGACTGAAGTGCAGTATTATTAAGGCTTGCAAGATTAATTTGCCATTAAGGTTTATGTCACAACTCATGTTTGGTGATATTAAAAATACTGTATTTCCTATAACATTATTTTGTATATGAGATTGCATGATACCATAATATATTATTGTGTGTATATGATTGTTGTGTTATTGACTTTCGTCATATGCCATCATGTTGAGATTTATGGTATGAAGTTAATGGAACATGTAAAATCTCATGTTAGTATAAAGTATGTGCATTGATAGATGTTTATGTAGCCTATAAATTTTAGTTGGGATATTTCTTAAAGTCATTATTAAAAAGATTGTGATGCCATAACAAAAGTGTTATCATTTATTAAGCCAATTTACTTAGTCATATGGCATGCTTAGAGGCTCTGTTGATTAATAAAATGATTATGAAACATGACTTCAAAGTTTTTCAATGTGCTTAAATTTTATATTGTGCAATTTAAATTGTTAAGTGATCCATAGATGTACATTGAGATTAGTATCTCGCTTGCAGTGATCATAGACATATATAGACATAAGAAAATTAATGAAACCATAATGATTGTGAAATTTATTATGTTGTTATGAGATTGTCTCTAAGTTACTACATGTGACTACCTGCCCAAATGGGTGATTATGTGTTTTTAATTTAGAGATAATTATGAATTATACTTGTAAAATTAAAGATACATGGACTTCAAAATTTATCTGCCCAAAGGGGATAAATTTTAGAAAGTCTTTGTATTCATAACTGTTTAAATTGAGAACACATAAGGTATAACGTGTTTTCTAAATATTAAGTTTGCCAGAAATAAATCTGTCTTTGAAGCGCCTTAGTTATTATTGATAAGACTGACAAATAAGTTAAATTGATTAATGTGATTATTTGTTGAAAATTGATTGATCTTTGTGCTCAATTTGAGTTTATTGAATAATTGTCATCATAGTTTAATGTCTACCATAAGTGATAAGTTCTTAGATGTTAGTCACTTTAATTATCACATCCTAGTATTTAAAATGTATATGTTGTGCCTTAAAATAACTTCCACATAAAGATATATATTTTCTGGACCAGATGTGATGCTTATCATTAGTATTGTTTTGTATAAAATTGAGAGTTGTTAAAATATAATTTCATTTTGATAATATTTATATTGGTTGTTTAACTCTCAATTAAGATATTGATTTTAGTATTTTAGCTAAAATTATCAAACTTAACACAATTATCATTTTTAGGGGCATATTATTGTCATTTGTTAACAATGTATTTTCGAAAACATTACTATTTTTTTTAAGGAACTCACACGTGGGGGTAGGCGGGAGAATATTATTTTACACTTATCGCACCTGTAAGAGTTTTGAAGGAATAAATTTTATGCAAATAAGTAATTTATTTATTTTGTTTTGGTAATTCTTTGTTAGTCTACTCCATCTTGTTTAGGTTTATACTATTTACATTTATAAATTACCTGAACTTATTTTTAAAAGAAAATAAGAATTTTAAATAGTCTTCTTCCTTTATTTTGAATTAATTTTTTAAAGTTATAAGGAAAGAATTTTAAATAGTCTTCCTCCTTTATTTTGAATTAACTTTTTAAAGTTATAAAGAAGAATAGCATAAAGGTTTTGACTATATTGTATTTTACTGAATCAAAAAGTATTCTTTTAAAAGAGGTGAAAATCAGTGGGAGTTCTCATGTTTTGAAAACTAGTGAGACTCATAAATGCCCTAAAATCTTTATTTTGGAGATATCATATGTATTAAGGTTAGTTGGAGCACTTAGGCTATTGTTTGGCACATACTTATAAGGACAAATTGTGTAAACATGTGAATGTGAAATTTTTGCAATCTGTTAGTAACTTTGTAAGTGACTTATTAAAGTGACATCATTAAGTCCAAGAACAATAATAGTTATCACATTTGTCATGAGAGTAGACAATACATGACTTTGTTATGACTCCATTTATTATTATGCTTGTTGCTCATTGTTTAAAAAAAAACTATTGGAGCATGTTTTTGATTCACTAGATTAGTGGGAGTAATTATGATTTGATGAGGACATGTTTTCTCTATGTGAGAATTTTGATATTTTTCATTTTGATAATAGATGCATTATAATTTGTTATTTGAAACCATTATTGTTTTAGGTTTCTTTATTTAGTTAAATGCATTGTTAATGATTGTAAAATTACCTATGAGATATAGTTTGATTTGAAATATCCATAAGGTATTGCATGTTAAAAAATACATTAGTGTTTTGAGGTCTTTGGATGTATTAGTGGGAATGTGTTATTTGTTATTGAACTCTCATGTTATACATCATGTTATGTTGAGACCAATTCATGTTTGGAATACTTAAGTGATATTTCACTTAAAATGTCAGGTAATGATCATCGTTGGTTTATATCTTGTGTTATCATATTGATTATTTTGTACATGTATATCGGAGAAAATTGTGAAATTGACTTTGTGTCAATGGGGTATGTCTTGATAAATGATACCAATTTATAATCTTGAGGACAAAGAAGCGATATACCGACATATTTGGTTGCCAAATGGATTTCTCGGTGAGTTAAGGAGAAATTAGAGGACTGGCAATGAAAATACACAGTTGATCACTGTTGGATGTTATTTTCTTACTACACAGCCACACTGAGATCCATTGTTGATGTGATTACTGGTATTTGTAACCGTGGATTGGTCTTGTGTCAATAAAGGGCACAATTGCTACCATGATTCGGTATTAGTTGGTCGCGTTAAACAGGATCATTAAGATGTTGTTTCTAAGGACTACATTGTTTTCAAATCGTGGCCACATCAAAAATAAAGTTAATCATCATGGAGTCTTGTTTTATAAAAATAAATTTTCTTAAAGTTGAAAACCCCAATTAATATTGTCCAAGTTGGAGAATGTTAGAATTTTTCAATTGGTGGACTGCTATTAATTAGTAGTTTTGAGTTTTAATAAAACATGTTGATATAATTTAGTCCTGATATGAAAACATGCAAGTAAGCCTAAATAATTAATTATGATCAACAAGTACGGGCTTTTGGGCATCTTATTGGATCAGTGTGGTGTGATGATTATGTTACTGTAAATGAACCGAACACGAACGAACGAACATATGTTTTTGTTCGTTCGTTTGTTTTTTTAGTATTGTTCGTGCTCGTTTGTGTTCGTTAAGGAGTGCGTTCGTGTTCATTCGTTTGTTTGGTAAGGATTGTTTGTTAATGTTCGTGAACATGTAAACGAACACATTGACGAACGCGTTCGCGAACACGTAAACGAATGCGCTCGCGAACACATGTTCATGAACAAGTATTCATAAGAACAAACTAAATATTAAATATTAAAAATCTTACATAAAGATTAAATTCTACATGCAAATTGAAATCATCTAATATAAAATCTTAAATACAACTTAAGTCAACAATGTTTTATTAAAATTGATAATTACTATTTTAAGTAAAATTTATATTATACACAAGTATCATTTATATGTGTGTGTATACACAAATATGTGTAACATATATATATATATATATATATATATATATATATATATGTAAATGGTCAATGGATAAGATCATATGAATGAAATCTTAACTTATTATAAGATTTTTATTAATTTTATTTCAGCACATTATGTTTAAAATTTTTAAAAAATAATTATTTTAAGTATAATTAACTAATTTAATTTTATAATTATTTTATAACTATATTTTATTAATTTTTTAAACCAACAAAGTTATATTTTATAAATATATTTAAAAATTAGGACTAATTTTTTAGGTTAATGTCTTAAAAATAGGTTATATATTATATAACTTATATAATATAAGTAATTTTAGTATTTTAATAAATAACAAACGAACAATAAACGAACATAAATGAACGAACAACAAATGACACTTTAAACGAACGAACAATAAATGAACATAAATGAACGAACAACGAACAAACAATGAACGAACAACGAACAAATAACAAACGAACAATAAATGACATTTTAAACGAACGAACATAAACGAGCCTGTTCGCGAACAAAAACGAACGAACCATACCTTTGTTCATGTTCAGTTCGTTTAACAAACGAACACTAAAATGTTGTTCGTGTTCGTTCGTTAAGCTTAATAAATGAACATAAACGAACAGAAACTGAACGAGTTCACGAATGATTCTTCGAACGTTCTGTTCGTTTACACCCTTAGTTATGTAGGCCTAGAACTTAATAGTCTTTGATGTGGAGACTGCTAGGTTTAACTACAAATATAAGACTAGGTCTCTTTTTCACGTCTCAACATATTGGTATCTACCCATTGAGAGCCACCCTAAAGAGAGAAGTAGAAGAAAAAGATCTGTCTAATCATAATCCTAGTGATCATGCTTCCGCTTTTATTGATATTTGCCTCAAATAGGTACACCTAATTAAATGTTTAATATCTCTTATTTTTAATTATTGCATAAGAAAACTGTTTGATTGATCCTACATGACATTCTTGTTTTAGAAAAAATATAAAAAGGAGGGGGTAAAATTTAACCAATTAGATATTTATCTTGTTTATCTTTTGTAACTTGGCAGTATTATTCCGATTCTCTATGTTAATTAGTAGCTAAATTTATTCTTTTCTTTAGTTGTTTATTTGATTGATATAAATCTGGAAACTTTTTAATCTTAGAATGAAAACTTGTATTTTTAATTAGCTTACTTCAAAACACTTCTGTGAAAATCTTTCTGGAAATTGGGCTGTCTATAAAAGAAGGATCTGATTCCATTTTTTTTAAGCTGATTCTAATTCCATTGTCTGCAAGCATATATCTAAGTAGCATTAATTTTCTACAAAACACTTGTCAGATGTGAGAATTTGAGATTCCAATTTGGTGGTTTCAAGTTCATATGTAACACATAAGGGGTGAGAATATTTACCGATCGAATTAAAGAAGGGTGATTCGAAATTTTTTAGCCATCGAAGTCCAATGTGTCATATATTTGTGTTAGTATAAAATAGAAATTGTCAATAACCTAAGAAAAAGTTCTGGTGTGTTGTTTGTAAGATTTGGATTTAAGCCCAAACAACTATAAAGTTATGTTATCTTTGTTTATCATGTCATATACAAGGATAAGTAGTCAATTAAAAACACAATAAAACCAAAAACATCAAGATTATACAATAAAATTACTTTCAGAGATAAAATTTTACTTTTTTTTGTGTTGCTCGTATAGAAGGTTTAACTTTAAACTTTGGCAACGTAGGAATAGTCCTTGGTTTGTCGTTAATTCAAAATTCTTAGTTGAGAGAAGTCTCTTAATGATATCCATACAAGTAGGACGCAAAATGGGACCTTTGCTAGGAGAAGGTGAGGCCAGCGACAAAGGGAAGACTAGGGAATTGTTTCAAGAATGCTAAATCCAAGAGACAGTGGTTATTAAGTTTCTTCTCTTTAATTTTTTAGATTTAATATTGTTTATATAGTGTCTCTTAACAAAATCCTAAAAAAGTTTTACCGTTAATCTAACTAAATTTGGTTTTTTAGGCATTTTAAAATTACTTAATCCAAATCCAACTTGCTCGTAAGTTAACGTTAACAACAACTTCAACCCTCACCTTTTGGATTTAAGAAAAAAAAAAGAAAGTATAAAATGAAAATTGGTACACGTTATAGTTGTATAGTTTTCAATCGTTTTCGTTCATTATACAAAATTAGATTAAGATTTTGAGTAAATTTTACTGATTATTCAACTAACTAATAATTAATTAAACCATGTACCATAATCTATTTAATTTCAAAGGATCACATTGATTTTGCTATGCAATCCTCTCATTAAATTGAACCCAGTCAGGATTGAAAATTCATATCATTTGTCCTTTTAAAAAGTCGTGTTTCTTTTAAATGAGTTTGGCTCACAAATTAAGGGTCAAAAATAAAGGATATAAAAATTAGAAATGCAATTTCCTGATCGAGTTACTGTCGATCTTTCCATGTCACAATGACTCCAAACACACTAAGTGAAAGCAAAGCATGTAAATCAAAGAAGCATTGCAATAATTTTTCAGTCAAAAAAGAAGCAATGTTGCAATGTCTACAACAAGTGGACAGAAACAAGAGACCCAGACAAAAACAAGTGTTGGAATTACAGCTCAAGAAAAAGAAGAATAAAAAGGAAAAAAAAAAGACAAAACAAGTGTTAGAATCACAGCTCAAGAAAAAAGAAGAATAAAATGAAAAAAAGGAGGTATAGTATGGATGTTTTGATTGATGGAGTATTTATTGTGACAGACGGAATTATAGGAAATGCTAATTTTTTGCACATTTTTGTACTTACCAAGGGATAAGAGTAGCATCACAACTGAGGGAACCTGTAGCTCTTTTGCAAAGCAAACTTTAGGTAACTCAACTTTCCAATTTAAGCGATTTTAAGTATTCATTAAATTGATCATATATCTATTTTTAAAATATAAAAATTTCAAATTTGATATTCAAATTAACACTTATATTTTTCTTTTTCTCACATTAAAAGCTTATAAACATTAAATAAATCAATTTTTAAGCAGTAAACTCTCTCAAATCATTACGATTAATTTATTTAATTTAACTTAAAGTTGATATGTTTAGTTTATCATGACAGTGGAGTATTTGTCCTCTTCTATTGAAGAAAAAGATGAAAATTTTCAGTATAAGGATGATAATTATGTTTTCCCAAAGGTCTGACTCAAAAGCAGTGGAAAAAATCCAAAGGTGGGTCTTTTTAATTTCAATATCCAAAAGGAGAAAAAACCAATGGGGCCATCTTCTTAATCATAAGTCCCATCCAAGAACAAAACCTGCCTGATATTTTTCCTTCCTGGGAATTGGCTGGCAGCCAACATTCACGACATTAATCTTCCTCCCCATCATTACATGAGTTTTATCATTTGCAAATAAAGACTCAAAAAAATTAGATTTAGATTTTAAAATTTTTAATTTGGTTTGTCTTTTTATTTTATCTAATAGACAAGAGGAAAAGAGACAACAGCCCAATTGACAAGTGGGTCAGCAGCACTGGTCAAACCGATGTGTGAAACAGTGGGCCAACCTGTAAAGTCTGGTAAACTGCATGAGCAGAGAGAAGTCGGCCACCGATGGTTTTGTTGCTTTGCCATTTGGATTAGCTTAATTAGCCTTGCCTGGCTTCGGCTTACCCCACCATGAGTTACAATCATTTGTGCTGAAGCCACTATCTACCAAAACATCCCTCAATTCATTGTCCTTCCTTGCTTCCTTCCTTTTGTTGTGTTTTGACAAATGACACCATTGCATTTCTTTTTGTAAATAATGAGATATTTTCATATCACATTGAATTAAGATTAATCTCTGCTCACACTGGTATGTACTAACCCAAAAAAATTTGATCTGGTAAAGATTCTAATACGAGATCTCTCGTTATGAATCGTTCTTATTCATGAACTTAATTGGATCTTACACCAACTCATTGCATTTCGCCAATAGTTTCCCCCCTTTCAAATTAATTTTTCAGAAAATTTCTTGTAATTGAGATTGATGTAAGTTAATCCATGTGATCAAAATGAAATATAGTGGTTTTACTTTATAGCAAATCTTAGAAAACAAGAGTCAGGTATATCTCCTTCTTTGCACTGAAAAGAACTAAACGGTGTAAACCTATGCCATAATTTCAGTTTCATTACGTTGTTTATTATTGAAGAGAAAAATGAAGCTGTCGTCGAGTACCAAGCGGAGGAGAGGAATTTTTTTTTTTTTTAATTGTCTTGCTTTTGCACTCGAGACAGATTAACTACCTTTTCCTCGAGAGCAGACGCATTAACTAAAACCCGACAGGGTCAGAGCATGGGCTTTCCATAACAGATGAAATAAAAGCAGTGACATAGAATGAAACGAAGACTCATTTTCAATGTTAAATTTTGCATTAATTCTTTTCTGTCCTCACCTGCTTTGAAGATTAAGGTACATGCACCAAGACTTCTGCATTATTCGGACGTTTTTGTTTTTCTTTCCTTTAATTAGTACTACAATGGGACGACAAAAGTTAATGGGCATTGGTCAATTCTCGCCTCAGCTTAGAATCAGCCAAAATGAATTTTAATATGGAATCACTGGTCACGTCAACAGTTCACAACGAAACATTTATAAAGCTAGAACTGAAAATTTTAATTTAGTAGTCATGCATTTTCATATTGAGATTGAAAGAATGACAATTACATGTACGACGAAAAACAAAAACTATTCATTGTATATTAATCTAAAATCATACATACCAAAAAAATTATCAACGATAATACGCAATTTGTTCTTCGAGTATTGAACTTTTAATTTCTATAATCATCATAAGATTTTGTGATCAATATCGATAAGCATATTAATATCAAACAGTGTAATATGTCTTTAAAAAATGAAAAAAACTTATAAAATCTGTTAAGAGTGGGATATATAGAATAATTAACCAAGGCAGTGTTTTGGTCAGTCCATTTTTATAATAGAGAGACAAATTTGTTTTGGGAGGCACAAAAACCACGTAATGCATAATGTGAATTGACATCATGCAAAAGCAAGCCATGTGCAGATCGAAGGAATCAAAAGAAAAAAAAATGGGTTCATACAAATCAATTTAATTAGACCAAGGCAATAATGTCTACTGCCAGCAGCATGCAACTAAAATTGGCACTTGTTCGGCACAAATATTCATTCACCTAACAATCGCGCGCGGTTGTGGATTCTTCTGTCTTACGTTAGAAAAGAAGTGCCAAAAGCAAGACACACGTTCAAAGCCAGCAGCACCAGCCATTTTTGTAGAGCATGTGAAAGGGAGGAGGATTCGGGCTTGGTTTGGGGACGTTCATTCATCATTGATTCATGCATCCGATGTGCTTTTGATTTTGCCTTCCCCAGAATCCGCCGACCATCGCAGTGGCTTCTGGTTAGATATGGCCTATAATGTATCAGCTCCTGCGATTGCCACGTGGCTAAAGTGATGCCAAGAAAGGAGATGCCCTCTAGCTAGCTAGGCACACGTGCGGTGTCGGCCTTCTAACACGACAACCAGCGTGGCTATTGTCCCTGAGGCGAGAAACTCTCTCCTCCAAAGGCCAAAGGCTGGTAGGGTCGGCAAACAAAGGGTTTGCACGAGACACGTGTGTGACCGGCTAGGTCAGGGATCTTTTAGGATCCGTGGATGTTTCTTGTTGGGTGGACGGCTAGCACTTTTATTTTACGCTTTCAGTTATATATAATAAGCTTATAAAATTATGATTCTTTAATCATAATAAATTTTACGTCAAAAATTCCCCATTAAAGATAGTATTTTAGGTTCTTCTAATATTTTGATCGATTTTATATAGTTTATAATTGTAATTGTATTATAATATTTATTAGTGATTCTAAAGTTTTGTTTGATAAGAAAGATGAAAATAGATGAAGATGAAAATTTTACTAATCTAATAATTAGGATTCATAATCATTTTTTTTATTTTGTAGCTTAACAATTTAATTAACATATTTTCTTTCCTCATTCATTTCTTTCTTATTAAGCAAATCCTAAGTATTAATTTAATATAAAAAACCACACTTTTGCCTGAAAACTCTTCTTTGTTAAATATATATTTTCTATAAGATTAACTTATATTGAGATTATCTTAAAAATGAATTTTTAGGCACCACTAGAATAATGTCACTTCATATTATTTAAAATGTATGTTATTAATATCATATATTCATTTTCATCAAATCAATTATCATTAACTCAATTAACTCATATTCATTATGATCAAAATGAATAATTGACTTATAAAAAATTATATGGTAAAAATTGTTGCACTACAGAGCTAAAATCGTTTACAAACAATTCACCAAGAATATGCATGAAAAAATATAATGCAAGAAAATAACCAACAAGGACACACGATTTACGTGGTTCAGCTATAACCCTACATCCACGGGCAAAGACAATGAGAAATTTCACTACAATAACAAGATGAAGATTATAAGAGCTTTACAATCAAGCTCACAATGCTCTCCCCATAATCCTGAGAATAACACAATACTCATAAGCCCAGTCTCTTAATTAGTGCTCGGCTTGGTGACGATGACCACACAATGAACAACAAATCCCTTTTATAGATGTGCAAGGGGCGGTTCAAAAACTTTGGTAGTCGCAATGCTTAAGATGACTAACAACATGTCATTAGTTGAGGGAGTGATAGTCGAAATTCTTCACAATTAAGGGAGTTTGCTATTGGATCATTTTTGGGGTTGTCGACTTGTACATTCAATACTCTTCAAAGATCATAAAAGATGAAGAAACCTTCCCATTTCATTGGCTGGAATAAGAAAACAAATCAAGATTTTAAGATCCTGAAGGTGGTGGAAGAATGCAAAAGCATGGAAGGTGGTGGAAGAATAGCGGCGAGCGATTCCAGTCGTATTGGTCGAAGGATGGTACTGGTCTTACAGAGAAAAGGAGATATGGTAATGGTTTTGACTGAAGGTCAAAGTTATTTACTGTTTTTATTAATAATCTGAGTAGAAGAGTTTCAAGGAAAGCTTTATGGGAAGCGTTTGATGCATATATAGTAGCGTGGTCGACATTTTCATTTCCTATCGAAGTAGGAAAGATGAGTTCAGAGAGACTACTTGCGCTTTTGTTAGATATAAAACTGAGTTTGCGATGGAAAAGGCGGTGAAAGAGGGCAATCAAAGGAAGATCAATGGTCATGTCATCTTCGTAAAAAAGGCAGCTTTTGGGTGGAGCATGAGAAGACACATGGGTGGACGTGTTATAAGTCAAAGGAAGTCTGAGGGGTTGACTGATGGTGTTATCAAGGGTGATAGGGATCATAAAACTTATAAAGAGGTCGTTATGGGTCGTAATAAGGATGGTGGAGGTGGTTTGGCTGTTCAAAATGTTGATGTGGATGGGAGATCTAAATCTTCAAAGGAAGATGATTAGTTATCAGGAAATCATGATGTGTCGATGGAAGAAAAGCAATTGTCATGCAAAGTTGAGGATGTTAAATTTGATCTGAATATTCCTTTGAGTGAGATGGAGTGGTTAAACAGAAGTGTGATTGGTTTTTATTCCGCTGAAATCCATTTTGAGGATTTGAAGGCTGCTGTTGCTAAAGAATTTAGATGCCACATCAATCCCATGGGTGGTGTCACGGTTCTTCTTACCTTTAACTCAAAGGTTGACATGGAAGTTTTCATGAAGGATGGTAAAGATCTTCAAAGGAGATGGTTTGCTGATGTATGTCCTTGGCATTGTTCGACAACGCAAAAACAATTGGCCTTGTGGATTTTGTTAGAGGAGTTACCATTGCAAGTATGGCATGAGAAGTTCTTTGAGTCTCTTGGTAACAGTTGGGGAAAGTTTATTAGAATTGATGAAACCACTGCCAAGAGACAAAGGTTTGATTTGGTCAGGATGTTAGTGGTGGTTGAGTTGCGCTCACGAATTCCATCTTCGATATCTGTTAATGTCAGGGGAAAGAATCATAGGATACTTGTTTCTGTTGATGATGAGACGATTGACGATTGTTGTCAAGAGGAGGATGAGGTTAACACTGGTGGCCCCTCTAATGACCTTTCAGTTCCTAAAAAAGTCAATGCAGTTAATGAAGGACTAAAAAATGATCATTTCATCTACAAAAGGGATGTTTGGGAATCGAATTTTGAGAGGTGGTATATCTATGCATTCAAGGAAAGCAACCTTGGGAATAATGCAAGTCTATTGGTAGAGGAGTTGATTGGTACTAGTTATCTTGGCAATAATGGTGAACATTCAATGTCAGACCGAGACGTGTATGGGAGGAGGGAGGTTTATAAGGAGCATGAGATTAATGATATTAACTTTCCAACAGAGGGTGCAATTATTGTGGTAGGTCCTGCAAATAATCTAATTAATTATGGGCCTAATGTGTCAAGTAATAATGGGTCACTTAGGCCTTTGAATGGGGTCGGTCTTGTGTCTCCATTAATAGCAGAAGGATCAATGGAATATTCTCCTTTGAATGGCTCTTTAGTTATGGCAGGTAAATCTAAGTCTAAAAGAACAATGTGTATTGGCGAGAGTGGCAAGAAGAAGAAAACTGCTTTTAGGGCGAGGAGGAGAAGAAAATTAAGGAAGGAAATTAGGGAAATTTTGTTCGATGAAAAGGATATTTGTCCAACCACAATTGAGAACTCTGTATCTGATGAGGATATTGAGCATCGAAACGAGATTATTGTTAAGGAAGCCGAGGCTACATGGGAGGTATGTTCGGCTTTGGGGGTGACTTTTGATAAGGATAAAGATAATATGATCAATATTTTTAGATTAATGGAGGCATCAGATAAAATAGGGAAGGATTCTTTTGGTTAAGCCTGTGATTGTGTGTTTGTGGTGTTCTGTTTGTTCCAATGAAGATTGCCACATGGAATATTAGGGGCTTAGGTAGGAAGGAGAAAAGAAGAGCAGTTAGAAGATTTGTTAGAAAATGTAAGTTGGACATGCTTTTTATTCAAGAGTCTAAGATGAATCATTTAAATCTTCATGTGCTGAGATCTGTTTAAGGAGCGGACTCTATGAGATTGGAAGAGATCTTGGCAAATGGTGCTGTAGGTGGCTTGTTGTGCTTTTGGAATGATGATTTTTTTAAGGTTGATTCTAAAGTGTTATGTCAGAGATACATTCTTCTTATCGGTGAAATAAGACAACTTAGTATGAAGTGTTGTTTTGGCAATATCTATGTACCAAATGATGATGATGATAGGCAAGCCTTGTTTGAGGAACTTGAAGGAATTTTAGGCAGTTTTGATTTCCCATGGTGCATTGGAGGTGACTTTAATGTTGTCAGGTCTGAAGTGGAGAAGCATGGAAGGTTGTATAATTTGGGTCCCATGAATGTTTTCTTAAATTTCATTGAGTCTGTTGAGTTCGTTGATTTACCATTAGTTGGGGGGAAGTTCACTTGGGGTAGTAACAAAGAAGACCAACCTTTTTGTAGACTTGATAGGTTCCTTCTTGCTCCATAATTTCTTGTCGTTTTGCCTAATCTGGTGCAGAGAGTTTTATCTAGATCACTATCTGATCACAACCCTGTGGTTCTTGGTGTTGAAGATGTTAATTAGGGACCTAAACTGTTCAAGTTCTTTAATCACTGGCTTGAAGAGAAAGGATTTTAAGACACAGTTAGAATTGCATGGTAGAATCTGAATAAAAATGGCAGTGGTAACGGCAATATTTGGAGCAAACTTAAATGTCTTAAGTCTGCAATTAAGCAGTGGTATAACCAAGAGCTAAAGGCAAAACATTCAGAGATTGATAAGTTGGAAACGATGATTGATAGTCTTGATAAGAAGCTATCTTCTGGGGAGTGTGATGAAATGGATGGTACGATGCAAGAAGTGAGAAGGATGAAAGCTATTCCCTGGATTGCTACAGAGCAGAGGAGAGATCATGGATGCAGAAATTAAGAGTCAAATGGATTCAGGATGGCGATAAAAATACAAAGTATTTTCATTTGGTTGCTTCCGCGAGAAGGAGTGCAAATTCTATACAGCATTTGAATATCAATGGAATTGCTATTGATGACCCGAAGACAATTAATGAATATATAGCGGAGCATTTTGATTCCTTCTTTAACCTCCAGAAGGATGCTCAAATTGTCAATATTGATTGTAACTTCAGGACTCTTGATGTACAGAATGCTAGTATGTTGAAAAAAGCTTTTACTGCTAAGGAAGTATAAAAAGCTATTCAAAGCTGTGATGGTAACAAGGCTCCAGGCCCCGACGAATTAAACCTCAATTTTATTAAGAATCAGTGAGAGTCAATTAAAGATGACTTGATGAAGATGTTTAATGATTTTTATAACTATCACTCTTTGGATAGAAGGATTAATCATTCTTTTATCACTTTAATCCCAAAAAAGCAAGATCCTATTGAGCTTAGTGATTATAGACCAATTTCTCTTGTTGGATGCATTTATAAAATTCTTGCAAAGGTGTTGGCTAATAGGTTAAGAAAGGTGATGAGCTTGGTGGTTGGTAACTCCCAATTTGCCTTTGTTAAGGGTAAACAGATCATAGATTGTGTGCTTATTGCAAATGAGGTGATTGACGAGATCAAAAAGAAGGGTCGAGGGGTTTGATATTTAAGGTTGATTTCGAAAAAGCGTATGACAACGTTGACTGGATATTTTTGGATTTGGTTATGAGTAAAATGGGTTTTGGAAAGAAATGGAGGTGGTGGATCTAAGAATGCATTTCCTCAGTATCTATGTCTGTGTTGGTGAATGGAGTTCCAATGAGAGAATTCACTACCAGCAGGGGCATTCGTCAAGGTTGCCTACTGTCGCCTTTCCTGTTCAATCTGGTTACTGAAGCACTTAGTGTGCCCTTGAGTAAATCAATTTCATTGGGTCTCGCTAAGGGTTTGTCTATTGGACGTAGTCAGTTGAGGATATCCCACTTACAATATACTGATGATACCTTAATAATCTGTGAGACTGTATTGGAGTATTTGGTTAACATGAAAAGGGTTCTTCGCTGTTTTCAACTTATGTCGGGGTTGAGGATTAATTTTCTGAAGAGTAGTCTTTTTGGAATCAATGTTGATCAACAAATTGTAAATAGATGGGCTAATGTGATTTGTTGCAGGCCTAGAAAATTACCGACGAAGTACCTTGGACTACCTTTAGGGAGTCAGGCTAAGTTTATTGAGATTTGGAATGCGGTGGTTCAGAAGTTTGAAAAAATGCTAGCTGGGTGGAAAACTAAGTTCCTATCCATGGGTGGAAAGGTTACGCTGTTAAAATCAGTTTTAGCAAACTTACAGGTCTACTTTATGTCGATAATGCAGATGCCATGTGCTGTTAAAGATAAACTTGACACAATTCAAAGGAGATTTTTATGGGGAGGATTAGATGATAAGAGAAGAGTACATTGGGTTGATTGGAATTTGGTTTGCACTTATAAGGAATTTGATGGGATTGGAGTTGTTGACCTCACGATTAAAAATAGAGGTTTATTGAATAAATGGCTTTGGAGGTATGGAAAGGAGCAGGATTCGTTGTGGAGATTAGTAATTTGTTGGCTCTATAACAATACTGTAAGGGGGGTGAATCGGTTTCTAGCTAACCTTAGGTTCGTTTTTCGGTTCTTCTAAATTCACTAGCCTATATTAATATTTTCTAAGTTATCTAGGCTATGCAAGCATGCAATCCAAATTCAATACAACAAACATAATATAATTGCAAGTAAGTAAAGAGAGAAGGGAAAGAGAAATGTACATAAGCGATTTATAGAGGTTCGGCAACCTTGCCTGCGTCCTCTACCTTGAGACGCTCACAAGGATTTTCCCTAAATTCACTAACTTGAATTTGTCTTTACAATCTCTCTTTTTATAGGCTCACGAGAAATCTCTCTCTTTTTGACGGCTCAAAGGAAACCTCTCTCTTATTCAAGGCTCAAGAGAAACTTATCCCCTTCTTTTTCCGGACTCAATGAGTGAACCTTATCTACCTAATGTATCACTCAAGAGTTCAATCCCCTTTATAATATGTGAGTGGGTTTACAAAGAATGTAATCAAAGAAGGCCTCTAAGTAGGCAAATGATTAGAAAGATTTAGCTCTAGAAAGGAAACTCTAAAATATTTGTGCTATAAAGTGCAAAAATGTTAAGAGTAATAGAAGATATTGAATTCTAGCTCTTGAACTCTTTGAGATGCTTGGAGAAGATGAAGAAATTGAAGAATGATATGTCTTGGCTGCTCTCTCTCTCTCTTTGTTGAGCTTCTAAGCCTCTATTTATAGTCCCTTTGATGTATTCTTGACGTTGGGTGGAGCCAAAAACAAAAGTTACTGTTGTATCTCATAAAAACTAGCCGTTAGGGGGCTTTTCACGTGTTGGGGGATCAATTTTATACCCTAGGGGATCGATTCCTTCCTTCATTTTTGGCCTCCCATGCATTCTGCCAAGAGGGGATCGATCCCTTCCCTTAGGGGATCGATCCCATGCCTCATATTTTGCCTCTTGAGCTTTCTGGAGCATTTTGCCACTTAGGGATGGATCCCTCAACATGGGGGATCGATCCCTCATGCTTTTCCTGCATTTTTCTGAGTCATTTTGGGTTAGAAATGATGTGATCTTTGGTTTTAATTTACCCCAACATTTTATGAATTTTATGAGAGTTTTTCTTGACTTTTTCAAATGAAGACTTAGTCTAAAAACTTATTAAGTAATTTTCTAAAGTTGTATTCCATATAGTCTAGAGAAAATTACTTAAAGAAAACATTTAAACTCATTTTGTAAAGTATTAAGACCAATAAGAATATACAATTAAATCATGGTATTAATGTTTGATATGAACACTTAAAATGGTTTGAGAGAATCACGTGTGATAAAGCAAATTTACAATATGAAAGAAACATTAAAGCTTACTTAAGTTTTTTATCATTTCAAAATACATATATCAATTTAAATCTAACATAATTCAAGAGAAATATAGTGGTGATAGGAATGATTTTCTTCCGACACAAGCTAACAATAGGAATGTCTCTAGAATGTGGAGGACTATTGTTAGCCTATTACTTCCTAATAACATGTTTTACTTGTTCTTTAATGATGGTGTTGGGTTCAGCCTTGGCAACGACAGTCGTATCTCTTTTTGGGAGGATGAATGGATTGATAGAGTCAGGCTACAGTCTAAGTTCCCAAGGATATATGCTCTGGCTACGAATAAAACTGGTAAGATTATTGAATTTGGTTCATGGTGTGACAACTTGTGGCAATGGAATATTGAGCTTAGGAGGAGACTCTTTGATTGGGAAGTTATGCAATGGAACAAATTTATTAGGTTGATTAATGAGTTTTATGTATGTCGCAATCTTAAGGATATGTTGATTTGGAAACATTCTCCAAATGGATTGTACTTTGTCAAATCTTTTTGCAAGAGTGTTTATAATCAATCATTTTCAAAGGTAGAGCATTGGAAAGATATTTGGGCTAGGTTGGTACCTCCCAAAGTCGAATTTTTTTGTTGGCAAGTTTTGAAAGGGAAGGTAGCTGTGAAGGAGCTTTTAGTTAAGAAGTGTTTGTTGCAATGGGATGTTACGAAGTGCTCTCTTTGTAGATTACAGGTTGAATCCGTTGAACATCTGCTCTTCACTTGTGAGGTGGTATGGAAGGTGTGGGCTCAAATTTGTCTCTGTTGGGGTTTGTCATGGACTGGTCATAAGGATCCAGTCTCCTTCTTCTTAGCCTGGCAGTCAGCACTTCCTCCTAAAACGTGCAATAAGGTGTGGAAAATGGCTTTTTTTGCTGTAGTGTGGTCTACGTGGCTTATTAGGAATGAGATTGTGTTTGAACGAAAGTCTTTTAAGCTAAGTCAGATTATGGAGATTGTGAAATTAAGGTTGGCCTTTCGGTTTAAAGCTAAATGGTAGACTTGGCAATCTCAGACACGACACGATTACACGACACGAACACGATATGAATAAATGACACGAGATGACACGGGTTAAAATTAAGTAAAATTAATAAATGAATAAGGTAAAAGCTAAAAATAACATTTTGAGTTTTCCATGTCGACACGAATTTTGACACGAAATTTTCATATTTTACACGACACGAACACGATTGTACATGACACGAAAACGAATTATGGACACGAATTGCCAGGTCTACTAAATGGCCATCAAGTTGCCAAGGCATCAACGATTTTATAAGATTTCCCAATTTAGCAGTGGCTCCAACTAGGTTGAAGGTTAGTCAACCTGTTGTTGAGTGGGTTAAACCTCTTTCAGGATTTCTTAAATTCAATGTGGATGGGTCAGCTTTAGGGAAGCCTGGTCCTGCAGGCATTGGTGGGCTTCTTAGAGATGAAGATGAACGCATTAAGATTGTGTTTTCCAAATCTGTAGGGGTTGAAGATTCAAACGTTGCTGATTTGCTAGCTGTTAGAAAGGCTTTTCTAATCTTTGCGGCTTCAAGATGAGCCAAAACTCATTTCCTCTGCATCGAGAGTGATTCCTCCAAATTTGTCAAGTGGGTGCAGAATCCAAGCCAAGCTACATGGAAAATGAAGAAGGTTGTTAATCAGATCGAAAACTTTAAAATGCAAATTGACAAATGGCAGATTAATCATATTCCTCAGGCTATAAATGAAGCAGCAGACCATTTGGCTAAATAGGAGGTGAATCGTGCTTCAGATCTGTTAGTTTTGTTTGAATAATTTGGTGGTTTGTTTGTTGAACAGAATGTGTGTGTTTGGCTTTACGGTTTGTATTCGACTTTAGCTTTGTTTTGTTGTTGGTTATGTGTATTACCTGTTGTGTTTCTGGTGGTGTGTGGTTTTTGTTCTGGCTGATGGTTGTTTCCAGTCAGTATGTGCTCCATTTATTTGAATTTAGGTCTGTGAGAATGGTTCCCTATGGTTAGCAGTCAGTGAACGATGGGGTTTGTTTGATTGTTCTTTAGATGTTTGATAGGGACTCTTTTGCAACAGGGTGTTACGGCAAGCATGTGCACTATAACATGATCTATTATTGATGCTGTGATTAATAAATAACAATCTTTGCTTTTCAAAAAAAAATGTGGTAACCGGCTTGGCATTTTGCAAGTCACACACTTAACAAATCACCACCTTGACTTGAAAAATGCTTTCAAGTCACATTTCTCGAAACTCAGACATCTTCACCTTAATTGCCCTTTAGGCATTCATTGACCGCAGATACCAATGAAGTCCAAGCAATGCTTGAACTTGAGTGCAGAGATAGTCTTCGTTAGCATGTCCGCAGGATTATCCTCCGTAGCAATCTTATTGATCACAACATCACCTTGCGTAACATGATCTCGAACAAAGTGATATCTACGTCATTGTGCTTGGTCCGTTTGTGAAACTTCTGATTTTTCGTTAGATGAATAGTACTCTGGTTATCATAAAACACAACATTAGAATTTTGCTAAATATCCAAATTGCTAGTCAAACCTTTCAACCACAAAGCTTCTTCTACTACTTCTGCTGTTGCTATATATTCTACTTCAGTCGTAGATAAGGCCACAGTAGACTATAATTCAGCCTTCCAACTTATGGCTCCTCCAAAAAGAGTGAAGATATATAACCTATTAGAAATCTTCTTTTATCCAAATCTTCAGCATAATCAGAGTTCACAAAACCTGTGATGTCTCTAGAACAGATATTCTAATCATATACTAAGCATAAATCTATAGTATCTCTCAAATAGCTGAGAATCCATTTCACAGCCTGCCAATGTTCCTTATCGAGACAAGCCATATATCTGCTCACAACACTGACTGCATGTGAAATATATGATCGAGTGCAAACCATGGCATATATTAAACCCTCAACTGCACTCGAGTATGAGATGCAAGACATTTGTTGCTTATCTTCATCAAATTGTGGTGATAATTGAGTCGAGAGCCTAAAGTTGTTAGAAAGGTGTCATCACACATTTGTTAAATACTAAATTTCCAGCAACCTTATATTCAAGTTGGACCTCTCTACCTATTGCCAATAGGTTTTAAGATGGATATCTAACATGGTAACAAAGGCCAAGTTCTATTCTGTTTATTTCTTCCTGTTACCCCTTCTATAACAATTGTCATGTGATAGGCTTAATCTTTATCTCCTCTTACAAGTGATTGGGGGCTGTTAAAGTGGTGTCATCCCACATTTGTTAAATACTAAATTTTCTGTGACCTTGTATTCAAGTTAGACCTCTCCATCTATTGCCAATTGATTTTAGGATGGATATCTAATAGAAGTGTGCTGTTAGAGTAGTATTCACTAGTTTAGCCTTATCCATACTGAAACATTCAAGCACTCTTTTGATGTAATTTTTCTGTGATAAGAAATGCTTGCCTTTCTTTTGGTCTCTGTGAATCTCCATGCCTAGAATCTTCTTAACAGCTCTTAAATCCTTAATCTTGAACTCACCACTTAGTTGTGATTTTAACTTGTTCATTTCCAACGTGTTTTTGGCAGCAATTAACATGTCATCAACAAATTAAGCCCTTTAAACGAGATTGGGCTAACAAATGAGGCACAATTGGACCTTAGCCTTGCCCTTAAAAGCCCAGACCTTTATTGACTACCCTCTTTTTCATTAGTAACATTTAAAGAAAAAATTTTATGTCTTGTTAATTAATAATTTAGTTAATTCATTTCAAATGTTAACAATAAATAATTTTATAATTATAATTCTATAAAATATAGCACATTTACCTTAATCATGAAAAATAATATCATAAAAATTTTGAGTATTGATTGTAATATCTTTAAGCTTTACTATTTAAGAGTTTTAAAGAATAAAAATTTCACAACATAAATAGTAAATTGAAGACAAGGTTTTTTTTGTTTTAAAGATGGACCGGCATTGGTGGGCTTGGGTTTTTTTTGTTATTTCTAAAAACAAGTTTGGATAAAATATCAAGCCCAAAATTCGGGGTGGGTCATGCTTGGGCTCACATGAAATCCCATAATATAATGCTTAGGCTTAGCCTGAACTGGACCCAGCTTGGTCTATGAACAGGTCTAGTTTGAAGCAAATGGTTGGAATTAGGCATATCCAAGGGTAAGCCAGCTAGTTGAAGCATGAAAGTCCACCCGATTTTTGGAAGAGCTTAGGAAAACTATCACAATTAATGAGTTTGGATAAAATTTTTAGATTCGATCAAAAATCGAGCCAGGCCCATGCTTAACCTTTTGAAACCTAGGCTCTGCCCAAACATAATTAATATTAAAAATTTTTTAATATAGTTACTAAATATAATGTAATTATATATATAACATTATTGATTAATAAACATGATTATATATATTTAATATGAAATTTGACATGCAAATTTTGACAAATCAAATTAATCTTTAAAGAGAATAAAAAAATAAGAAAACAAATAAAAATTTAAAATAATAAGAAAATAAATAAAAATAATATTCGGGTCGGGTCGGGTTCAAAATTTTTTTAAAATAATTATAATTTATTATATAAATTAATTCTAAACATAATTAATCAATAAAAAGTAACTGCTAATAATGAATTATTATTTGATAGTAAAAAGTATAATTAATTAATATAATTAATTATTAATTAAGAATATTTTATTATTAATTTATAACAATTGACGTGCTTATTCTTATTAAATTATTAAAATTACTTATAATTAATAATTAATCATAAGAATTAAAATATTAATTAACTATTTCATTATTAATCAATAAATTAATTGATATCAATAATAAATTTATTGATTAATTAATCTTTTCTTAATTATGAATTATTAATAAATTAATTAATATTTATTCGTAATGAATTAATTAATTCCTACTCACTAATAATTAATACTTCATTAATAATTAATAATTAATATAGTAATCACTAATTATTAATAATTAATTAATAAACTGATATTAATAGATATAAATTATTCATAATTAATAAATATTAATAATTTATTATGTAATTTATAAATAATTAATATTTATTAATAAGTTACTTAATATATTCATAAGGTAGTATTAAATTATTAATATTAATATTAATTTAAGAAATATAAATGAAATTAAATAATTTTAATTTATTACTAATTACTAATAGTTATTAATTTAATATCAATTAATAAATTAATATAAATATTCGTAATTAATATTCATTAATAATAACTATTAGATTTCTTAATCATGATTAATTTATACTAGTTATGAACAATTTATTTATATTATTAAATTTCATAATAGAATTTATTGACAATCATCAATAATTATTACTTATTAATTATGAATAAATAATTTAATAATTAATAATTTTTAATAAATTTATTATTTAAGAATTAATTAATAATTATTAATTAAGAGTGATTACTGAATATTTAATTGGTTTATTAGTTAATGATTAGTTATTAACAAATGATTAATTAATAAAAAATTATTAATGAATTAATTAATAATGAAGCATAAATTGTTAACTAATAAACAATTAATTAGTACTTTTCTAATAAATTAATATCACATTATTATTAAAGATAAATTAATTAATATTAATTCATTTATGAAATTACTTAATAAATAATTAGTAATTATTAGTTAATTTATTAAATATTTAACAAAATTTAATTTTTAAATAAAAATATTATTAATTATTAGTTAATTAATAATCATTAATAATTAATTATTTATTTATTATGAATTAAGAAAAAATAAGAAAAGTATTAAGGGAATTAACAATGAGGTTTAAAAAATTTTTTATTCCATGAAATTGGAAATATCAGGAAAGGATAAGAACAGCAATTCATTGTCCTTAAACAGTTGTCATTCAATGAAATAATTATTCCTTACTCAAAAAATAATCAAACAAAAAATTGAAAAAGTCTGTTAAAGATGAGGGAAATCGCAATTCCCCCAATCAAACATGTCGTTAGTGCCACGTTAGAATTTGGACGGAATACAAACCAAACTTGTCATGTGGCTTTTTTTAATAGTACATTTTTATTATTAGTATATTATATTTTTTGAATTAATAATTATGAAAATTATTTTATTCATATTAAGTAAATTTATAAATAACTAAATCTAACTAAACTAGTAAATAAATGTGACGTGGCTCTTTGGTAAACATATTAACGTAATTGTTTTTTAAATTTTAGCAGTATGTTGATGGATGAATGCACTTGGTGTTAGGCTAAATGATCAACCAATTAAGACTCAAGCAAAAGAACATGAAATCGAAGCTGAATTATCTACACAGAAATTAACATTTTAACGTAGTTCAGCACATGTGTCCACGGACAAAAGGAAAGGTCTAATTCTACAGAATTATAGACGCATCATCAACACTGAAACCATCACTCAAAATTCAACCCCAAGCCATATAAATTTATATATGAGCACTCTTGCTCGATCTCTGACATTTCTCAATCCAAACATTCATAGTCATGAGCACTCTTCCTTAATCTCACGAGGTGTGTACACAATTCCATAAAAATCTACAACTTTCCTTGCATCATCCAAATAAGACTTTAATTTATTAGATAATTATTTCATATACTGTCGGTAAATTTTTTTAAACAATGTTAGGATCATGAGACATATTTTTTAAAAATATTTAAAAAATAAAAAATAAATAAAATAATATACATGTAATAATCTTAACTCGCTTGTAAAATAAAAAAACTTCACCGATTATGCATAAAATAATTGTCCAAATCTATTTATAAGTCCTCCAACTTGCATATCAAATAGCATCTTTAAGTGATTCCAAAAATATCTCATAAAGATTTATTATCGAACTTTGTGAGATTTTAATCAATATATTCGTAATTTGAAATAAATTCAAAAGTTTTGGTACGACAAAAGTTTTTTGAATCATGGATGAAAATTTAAAACTTTACTAAAAAATTCCAAACAAATATTAGGATCAATTTACTGCCACTGAAATATTAAAGATTTTTTTTTTGATAATCGCAATATTAAAGATTTAACTTTAAAGATTATATTATTCACGCACCATAGTTTCGATTCGATCCCCTCACTTTCAGACTAATTCAGTTCATTTAGCACATCCCTAGAATAATTACGTAATCCAACTAAAGCTAAATATTCTTTGTAGAATTGACCATAATTAGCATTACATTGACGATGGAATTTGGTTCATTTACATTATTTTTTCCTATGTTTATATTTCACATGTATTAGCCATTAGCAAGCGAACTTACAAGGATTAAAAGCGAAGATTTAGGCAAAGAACATGGGATTCATCTTTTGATTAAGATTTCTTTAGGACTTTTTTTCACTTTTGCCTTGGTTTTTCCACTTGTTCTTTTTCTCTTCAAACTTAAAAATCAGATGCATTGTTATTTGTTCCTTCAAATCAGAAGTTTGGGGGCATCTTGCATCTTCAAAAGTCTCCCCATTTTTATCACAAAAGTATACAAATGACCGAAAGTTCACTTAATAATTTCAAAAATATGAACCAAAAAAAAAAAAGACAACCGCCTTTGCATGTGAAAATCTCCAAACCCAACGACCATATAACATTGGAATATCTTATATTTTACAGAATAATAATACGAGATTTAAATCTTCCTTTCTTTCGGTCTCCTTCGATTCGTCTAGTCAATGGTTCGTAGAATCTACTCCCATCCATGTTTTAAACAAAAAAACATACCGTTTACATGTAAATTTCCTGTTTTATTCTTTATCGTTTCATTATAAGATGAAGTTGTTTAAATAAAAATAATAATAATAATTATTTAATATATCGTCAATGAAATTTTTTACCAATAAGCAAAGTTAAAAAATTGATACATGTTTTATTTTTATTTATTTTTTATTTTTTAATATTTTTAAACGACATATGTCAATGTCTTAATATCGCTTGTAGAACAAAAAAATTTTATTGATGATGTATTGAATTATTATCATCTTCATTAGAACTTTTTTTTTAAAAAATTGAGGTATGCTATGACGATGTACTGAACATTAATAAAAATTGTTTTTGGTTAAATTAAACTCAAATATGCTCGTATTTAACATGCTTGTTTCCTCAACATTAAGAAATATGTAAATCTTGCTATCAATTATTATAATTCAACTAGTTAACTATGTAAGGATGTAAAATCTTATATTGTTTTCTCATATACTTGGCACGCAAGTAATCTAGTTGACTAACTCCTGTGACTTTGTGAAACAAAGTGAGAATAAACTACAAAGAACTAAATTAATTGAACGCCGACATGGGCAGCCAGCCACAGTTTTGTGTACATTGTCAACAGTAATTAGATTCATCCAAGAACAAGCAAGGAAGGTCTGTCTTGTCTTTTTCAACAACTACCCTATTCTCTCTGTCTCTCTCTCTGTCTCTCTCTCTCTCTCTTTTATACGTTATTGTTATTATATTATTTTACTTGCATTTTGTAAAATAATTATTAAATTTTTTCATATCTCGTCAACTATATTGTAAAAATCAATTAATCAAAGTATGACACAATATTAAAATTTATCATTTCAACATATTCATAAACATATTCAAAATTTCTTTTTTAACATACATAGAAATGGAAAAAAAAGTATAGAACAGAGAGGATAATAATTTTTGCATTTGAGAGAGGAATGGAAGAAAGAAAACCTAACATAACAAGCTCGCTCTAGGACTGTCTTTATATTATAAGACCTCTGCACGATTTTCAAGCAAAATGCAAATAAATAAGCATCAAGGTACTAGGGCCAGTGGCTACTGCACACTAACTAGGGCACAGCCTCTTTGAAGGCCAGTACTGCAAATTATGGGAGGCCAAGACACGTGTTGTAGTTTATTTTTTGTTTTTGTTTTTTTGGTCGAAATCTTCTTGTTTTTATTTTCTATGGTTATTTTAAAGTCGAAAAAAACATAACGTGATTAGATTTATCACTTTTTCAGTATTGATATTTTATACATAAATTAAAATTCGAAATCTGATCTTATTTAAAGATTATCACCCACATCAATTAATTGTTAGTGTTTTTATTTTTTCAATCTTCGATGATTCTGGCCTGGGTTTCCACTTTCCAGTTGTTACGTTTTGTTCTTTCTCTCTCAAAAATTGTTTTTCTGATTACTTTATGAAGTTCAATGGGAATTGGGATTTGGCATTGACACAGGAACTTGTCATCGTTGAATCATTGCTGATGTTTTAAAAATTGATGTTCACATTACCAAATACAGCCAACTGCGGTGGAATGTAAATTTCCTTTTCACCAAAAAAAAAAAATGCGGTGGAATGAAGGGTTGGGAAATAATTATTACAGACGGTAAGATTTAAAGTTTAAATTCAAGCGGTTTCAAAGTTTATTTTTAATTATAAAAAATACAGTCAATTATCCCCTTATTATTTGCATGAAAAACATTTACCTAAAATTAGTACTCGCGATATTTAAGATCATATATAAGTTATAACCTCAAATTCTTGTATTCCAAATACTTGAATATTAAGTCAACAACTTGAACAAATTGTTATTAATTAATTGTCTTTGACGAAAAACCACTTTTAATAAAAGTTTAATTTTAGCTATCATAAACATGAACATTAGAAATTAATATTAAATAAAATTAATTTACAAATGTTTGTAAGATTTAAAAGTGATTCTAAAAGAAGTTCGTTTAATTTGCCGAATTTTATATGTCCAAATGTAAGATTTTAGTTAATTAGAAAATGCCCAATCAGAAAAAATTACAAATTAATAGAATTGATAATATTTCATTAAGAAATTCAATTACTTTTTAGTTTTTACTATATGGAAAAGTAAAAAAAAAATACTTTGTTTCAAATTCTAACTAAGGATAACACCAACAGTTAAATAAGAAATAATTGGAGTCTTATAAATTAAAACACCACTAAGTTTCTGCTATATATTTTATTATCATGAAAAAATTATAAATATTTTAAAATTTTAATGTTTAGTGTTTATAATTGTAAAAAAAACTATTTTAGGGGAAAATATCAAAAACTTAATTTTTTTTCTTTTTATTGACATTTCTTTGAAATTTAATCCACCCACCAATTTTTATTTCTAATTTTAAATTTTTAACAAATGCCGTATAGTCAATCTTAGCATTTAACATTCATTTTTTAACGGTCAAATGATAACATTGTACCAAAATCAAGGTAGAGTAGCATCCAATTTAGCAGAATGATAAATTTGATCCTTATCCCTAAAGTAATTAAAAAATTTAACATAAATTTAAAAAAAATTAATTTTCAATGATTTATTTATTTTTATGCATTGAAAGTTGAACATAAAACAAAATGTGTATAGATCCTCTCCCTACTACTTAAAATGTAGCAAAAGTTTCAACAGTAAATTGATTTTATCGATAGATTGCAAAAATGAATTGACTTAAGTTTACAATCTCATACAAGAATAATGTTAACCTGAATAAGCCAATCAATAAAACATAAAATAATTAAATAAATTCAACATAAAATCAATAATAAATTTTAGAGATTTTTTTTTATCACTGAGACAAAAGAATAGGCATGAAGATCTTTTTCACTACTTAAAATAAACAGTGAGGACGTCAAAAGTAAAATGATTTTACCTATAAATTGAATTTCCTATAAAAGTAAAATAACTAAATTATTAGTTAAATTGATTGAATTTCCTAGAGCTTTCCCTTTATGATCCAAGTAGTTTGTACAAATACAATGTATAAGCTAGGTGACAAATATAAATAAAGTTAAATTTGCCGGTTTGAATATATAAATATATATATATATGAGGGACCAACTTATACATGTGTAAAACAAATTTGTTTTACACAGTTTTATATCTTCATATAGGATCAATATTTTTACAAACTAATCGTTGGATTTAACAACCTACTCATATTTATTATGTATGTAAATTTTTGAATCAATATGTTATTTCTATCATTTTAATCGAAAATAGTATTTTTTTCAATATATATCAACGGTTGAAATTTTATTTTACGAAATATATAGTTAGACATATTCGATTAATTTGAATTTGGCATGCATGATTTATGTGAATAGAACATAAAATTCAACGGTCGATTAAAAAATTATAAATCATATAAAAAGATATGAAAGTGTGTAAAACTAAATTTGTTTTACACATGTGTAAGTGGATCCCTCCTCATATATATATATATATATTTACTTAAAGTAAGACAAGTTCATAAAGAGTTATAATCAGTTTTAATTAAAAACCCTAATCTATTTTGAAATTAAAGAGGCTCAAAAGCATATTGAATATATGTACAAAAATGGGAAAATATATTATATTTTCAGAGCTTGCATTGCAGCTGGTTTTTCTTAACAAGGTAGCCTCTGAGTTGTTAGTTTTGCACTTACAAGGGGCGTTCAAAGAAGAAAGCCCCACTCCCCTAATTTTTTTTAAAAAAATTAGAAGTTGTCATTTTAACAGTTGCATTACAATATTTTTTATTTTATTGAATTACGTCACTTTTTAATTTTATTAGAAGATCTATTATTTTTTATTACAAATTATTTGAAAAGTATTTTTTAGCATTCACATACTTTAACTTTTTAATTTTTAACATAAATAACAAATTTTTATGTAAAATTAAAAAGTAATATGACTCAATAAAATTAAAAATGCTACAATATGAATTTTTTTTTTTTTGCCTTTCTAAAATATGATTGTTAAAGTTACTATTTCTGACTTTTAAAAAAAAAAAAAAAAGAAAAAAAGTGCAAACAATTCCATTGAAGGAATATTCAGCTCCTTAATTTCATTTAGGTTACCCATTTAAGGAAATACAGCTCCCATAAACCCGTGGGTCTAACATGGGACTGTTTACACGTGTCAAACCCACATGATTGAGTCAACCAAGGAATGTCGTCCACGTGGCATAACTGCTACCAGCAGCCCGTTAAAAAAGCTTAATACTTGACAGTTTTGTGACTGCTAAAGACGGCTGTTTAACGATGCATGGAATTGCAAAGTTTTCTTCTTTTCCTTCGGGTTTTTTTTGTCTGGATCAGTCGATATTCTCATATTTTTTTATAAGATTAATTCAAATTCGAGTCAGACAAAATTCAAAGGACGATAAAACTCTGTTTCAAAAGTTTTAATACAATTAAATATTTTAAAACTCCAATTCGAGACCTCTAATTAAACTAAAACAATCTCTTATCTATTGATTTACGTGTTCTTAGGTATTCTTTTTCTTCGGTCTATCTCTCCTCTTTCAACTCAAAAACGTACGGGGGACCACGTGGAGGTGGTCAGGATCGTGGGACCTACAGTTTTGGTGGGTCCCATATTCTTTAAATTGGAGAAGGGCATGTTTGTTTCGTCTGTTCGTGTCTGGTTTGCTATAAAATGGGGTTCAGTCCCTTCTGTCTCTCTCACATACATTCTCTTCTCTCTTGCTTGGCATTGGCAGTTGGCTCTCTCCATATTGCTCTTTCTATCTTTGTTCCTTGTTTTCACAAATCTTCGGTTTTTCATTTTTAGTCTCTCAATTTGGTTTCACTACCTTAATCTTTGGTCTCCAACAGGACAAAAGAAACAGAGTACTCTGTAAACTCCTCTGTTTGAACTCACTTCCTCTTAACATTAACATCCAAACACTTGTTGGGTTTGAGTTGTTCTTTTAACTACCTTAACTTCACAAATGGGTAAGTTTTGCTTTTGGATTTCGGGGGCATATTAAAAAAAAAACCTGGTTGAACCGCAGTTTTTATGGTAGCTTTACTAAAAATTTTGATATGGGTTGTGTTTGTTGTAGTGAGTTTCTTTGAAGACAGACCAAAGAATATGGCTGCTGGTCAAAATGTGATTTCTGATCCAAAATCTGTCCTCAACATGTCAATCACAGTGACCGTATCAGCACAAAGGCCGCCAGCACCTCCTGGCTATATCTCCATTTCAAGAAAGAAGTTGCTTCAAAACCTTGAAATCAATGCTGGAGCAAGACTTAATGCGTGGGTTGATTCCATGCGAGCTTCTTCTCCAACTCATATGAAATCCACACCTTCCCTTACTGATGACCAAGGTTCCTGGAATGTAAGTGCTAAGCTATTGCAAGCCTTCATGAAATTTTTATGTTGGCTGGTGTTATTGGTATTAGGCAATAAAGATTCTGAGTTCTATGGTTGATGAAAATTTTCAGCTACACCATCCATCTGCCCTGGAGATGTTTGAGCAGATAATAGATGCATCCGAAGGGAAACAAATAGTAATGTTTCTTGATTACGATGGCACTCTTTCGCCGATTGTTGAGGATCCAGATCGAGCTTTCATGTCCAAGAAGGTTGGCTATTTGTTTATATGAAGTCTGCTTAGTCTTTCTGTAAGTTTTCTGGGTGTTTTCATCATTAGTTTTTCTCGTACTAACTTTTCATGTTTTGTGCAAACCAGATGAGAAAGACTGTGAGAAAGTTAGCCAAGTGTTTCCCTACTGCTATAGTGAGTGGCAGATGCAGAGACAAGGTACATTTTCAGGCCCTAAATTTGATCGTAGAAAAAATTCAGAATAAGCAATCAATATATTTTTTGTTTCTTTTTGTCCATTTATGTTTTTCACAATTGGTATTTTCCCTGTTTTGCAAATTGTAGGTGTATGAATTTGTCAAATTAGCTGAGCTGTACTACGCTGGAAGTCATGGCATGGACATTAAAGGACCAGAGAAACGTTCTAAATCTAACAAAGTGAGTGAGCTGCATTAGTACTTTCACCAAATGGTCAAAAACCCTCAACATTTCCTAACTCTTCTCCTTGTTTTTCCCGTGCTCTTACTCTTTAGGATAGTGAATCTGTTCTCTTCCAACCAGCTAGTGAATTTCTTCCTATGATTGATGAGGTTGGCTTTCTTCAGAATCTTCATTAATTCATCACTCAATGGTAGTTAAAGCAAAGAGCTTCAAATAATTGAAAATTTTGGTTTTTTTCAAATGAATTTTCCAGGTTTACAAACAATTGGTTGAGACTACCAAATCAACTCCAGGAGCCAAGGTGGAGGATAACAAGTTTTGTCTCTCTGTACACTTTCGCTGTGTTGATGAAAAGGTAAAAAGCCAATAGCAATTACTATTATTAACTTATTATATGAACTACTATTTGTTTAGATGTAATTTGCTATACAACTTTAAAAGCATCTGACTGTTTGCTTTAAAAAAAAAATACAGAAATGGAGTGAACTGGCACAGCAGGTTAGGTCAGTTTTAAAGGAGTACCCCAAGCTTAGGCTAACTCAAGGCAGAAAGGTAGGAGCTAGCCTGCAATCTGATCATTTTTTACCATTTTTATTAACTTTGATGATATTGAAAGCAATTTTATGATGCAGGTTTTAGAAATCCGTCCTACTATTAAATGGGACAAAGGAAAAGCCCTTGAATTTTTGTTAGAATCTCTGGGTAAGTTTTTACTTAATTATTATTGCAATTAAATACTTAATACTAATAAATTTATTCTATCAGATACACATGCGAACTTGGCGTGTGTATGTATGTATATATTATATCCTAACCTAGAAAGCAAAGTGTTTAAACAGCAGCCACCCCTTCATTATTTTATTTCACTTAAACTGTTAATAGTAGGAAAATAAGGACATGATATTCTCAAATCACTAAGCATTATTATAAATGCCTTTCTGTAGGATTCGCTAACTGTACCAATGTTTTCCCCGTGTACATTGGAGATGACCGCACAGATGAAGATGCATTTAAGGTATCCAATGCTCAAAATCAAAGCAAAGGCATCTCTTTGTTTATTAATCTAGTGGATCTTGCTGATACTTTGGTTTTTGTGGTTATTAGATATTGAGGGACAGAGGACAAGGTTTTGGTATCCTTGTCTCCAAGTTCCCCAAGGACACCAGTGCATCATATTCTTTACAAGAGCCAGATGAGGTAAGTTCCAAACTAATACAATTATTATTTTTATTTTGCCACTATAGTTTTCTATTTTTTTTGTACTGAAACATACTTTTTGCATCTTTTTGCAGGTTATGGATTTTTTACGGCGCCTGGTTGAATGGAAACAGTTATCTGTACGAGCTCAATCCAGGATATAAAGACAAGAAGATATGGATAAGTATTTATCCACCCCCGAAAGAAGTGTGAGATTAGATCATGTAGTAAATTCTTGTTCAAGAGAAGGAAGGATGAGCAAGAAGGAACAAAATGATTATACAGAATTCTGTCTTTTGGCTGAAGGCCTTGTAGATCTTGTAACTAGCTGGGTACAAGGATAAAGGCTTTTAGCTTGACTACTTGTCTATTATGCATATAAATTTCACTCTCTCTCTCTCTCTCTTTTGTATTTTTGTCCTCTAATTAACAACTAACTATTAAGATGGCTCTGCATTGAAACCAAATACTCAATACAAACACATAGAGGCAATTCAGTACACAATGCTCTTATGTTGTAAGATTTGAGAAGGATCATCACACGTAATCTTTCTTTTGTAACAAAGAGGTTGGTTCCACTTGAACATGTGATTTTTAGGTCGCTAAGGAGCAATCTTTAACTGTAATTAACTATGTGAATGCAAAATTTACTGCTGGCAGGGAATTATTAAACAGCTTCTTACCCTGTGAGTGAGGACTTTCTCTTCCTTCTAAAAGTTTCATTACATTGAATTTTGAAACTGATTGGATACAATCAATGTTTAAGTTATGACTACCGTTCCACAAAATTATCCAGCTATTCAAAGGTATCAATACATGGATTAATAAATTTAAAATGTCCAATACACCCCTTTTTTGGTAACTAAATTTCAAGTATTCTGCATATCCATCTCCAAATATAATTGAAGTTATTGCTTTGTTTAGGTTAACTCAAGAAGAGAACGAAAAAAGAGGGACTTAAACTATATGTTTATGCTTCCTTTTTTTTTTTCTCTATCTTCAGTAGGTTCAAACCCCACCTCCCAATTCCCATCCAGCCATGTCTGTGGATACATTCTAAAGGAAAGAAAAAAAACTGATTTTTCAAAGAATTTTATTCTCCTTGGTCCTTTGACACTTAAGTTTTGGTTGATACGAAGGATGAAAAAAAATAAGAATGAAAAATTTGTTGATTTAATGATTAAATTTCATAATTATTTTTTTATTTTTTAGCTTAAACATTATCTCAACAAAATTTTCATTCTCACTTTTTTCAAACCTTCTTATCAAGTGAAGCATTAATTGCCGGAGAGAGTTTGGCACTTGAACGAGTGGACTCTGGAACCAGGTTACAATATTTGAGGGCTGGAGAAGATATTATTGTCTCTTGAAAATTCCTCTTTTTTAAGGGCACAAATTGAGAGCAGCCACAGAATTGTTACATCATTATTGTGTCTATATAATTGGTGTGAATCTTTTTGACCTTTAGACTCTTAGCTCCTTTAACTGCACTCCACCGGTTCCATAGAATTCATCAGGGAGGGGGGGCTGTCTCTCAAAAACATGCTAGGAAGGATCTTTAACAACAGCTTTTTCAAAGGAAAGGTAGGAAGAATATTCCAGGGTCTGACTGACTTTGGAGTAAAATACATAATAGATTCGGATATGGTCTCCAGAACTCTCTCATCAATTCCCCATTACTCTCCTATATCATAGCTGCACAAAATTATCATTGATATGAGCTATGACAAATGATGATGGAGATCAAATTAATGATCAATTATTAGTTTAGGGTGGAAAAAGCAGCCTTCAATAGCGAAATTTTATCTTGGTATCTGTCATTTATGGGAACCGAGCTTGTGACACAACAGAACATAGCTTATAGTTTTGCTAGCTATAGCTTTAAATCCCTTCATTATTGATCTTATTCAATATTAATAAAGATTATGTTTTAACAACCAAAAAAAAAAGATTATGTTTTGCAATTGACAACTGTTTTGGAGAGCAAAAAATCATCTATAATTGACATTTGTCAAGTCTACATTTCTGTTTGTAGAGTATCAGCTACAGAAAGCCTATGAATCTGCCAGCATTCCAGTACAAATTCATGGCATCCCATTCCCATATAACCAGCAATATAGGATGGTAGGAAGTAGAAAAAGCAACAATTGACTTTTTCTTTTGAATCAGTGATTTGGGAGATAAGATAATCACAGCCATTTATGATTGGGTCAGGGAAGATTTTTGCCATGGCGCAGGCCCCATTTTTCAGGATAAACTGTCACTTTTTTACCGAAAACTGTTTCTCTGCTGAGTCAAAAGGATAAGTTAATGAGATAGACATTGGAAAAGGTTTCTCTTCTTTAAACAAGTGCCTCAGTGCCTGCTTCGCCTTACCAAAACACAGTTTTTCTTCTTTTATTTAAATCAAGCAGATAATAATTCAGATACCATATGGGATTCCTAATGAATTCTGTTTTGATTTCTTTCCTTGCAGGTTGATCCATGTGTAGAAACAAATTGCTGTGGTCAATGCAAAAAAACGTTGCATTCATGTGCAACTTGATATACTAGAGTATAGTTGAGACACATTTTGCTGTTTTGTTAGATCAATAATTCATGCAAACACATGGAACTTTATAAACTACAGGCTGCAATATATTAATTGTTGGCAGATCCTAGAGATGATTTCCAAGCTATAAATGAAGCTTTTACAAAGCGTTCCTCTTAAATCTGTCAATATCAAAAGAAAATTATTTTTCTTTTTTGAAATGAAACAACTAGCCTGAATTTCTAGTCTTTTGAAGATATATCTACCCCAACAGTTTGATGACCTCAATCAATAGTTATATCTTGTACAATGATGTAAATATCACTTTTTTTTATTGAAAGGAAAGAAAAGATAAATTTTTAGATTTTTTTTTGTGTATGTATATATATATATATATATATTTTTATATCTATGAGACATTTGTCAAGATCAATCAATTTTGCTTGTCCCCATGATATTATTATTTGCTGCCTCTATTTTCACATACCATAGATCTACGTACAAACACCTTTTTCTCAGACAAGGTGTGAGAGATAGGCTAGTCCTGCTGCCTGAAATGCCTATGGAGAGATACGCTTTGATTTATCAAACAAAGGAATTGAGTTGGCCCAGAAAAATTGTTATTAAAATTCATAGAACAAAAATTATTTGAATTGACACTCAAAAAGCTGCGCCCGACGTTCTTGAAACAAGAAACATGCATCAGAAACATGGATATATATGATCCCTCTTGAATCCCAATGACACCATTAACTTAATATATGCAAGTCCCTATAAGGAGAAAGCATAGCCCTCGCTCACAAACAGAACAGGCCTGCCCCATTGGGTACACAGATTTGGAGGAACCCCACAAAAGGAATCTGGTAATTCATATGTTTTCCTCTAGAGAGGCTCTCTTTGTCTTGACAGGGGAATGGATAATTATAATCTTTTTCGTTAGGTTCGTGAAAGGGAAACCCACCACTAAGGTTGGGAATCTATGGTTGAATGAGGAGTTGGAATCCAACTAAGACCTTGTTTTATGTGAAAAAAGGAACACATCGATTTTTTGAAAATGGACATTTGCATGGTTCCAAAGCTTTGACAACCTCGTTCCTTTCGTACGTGGAAAGATAGAGTCCACTAGATCGATCGAACTCCCATGATTGCTGCCTTAACTGAATTAAACTAAGTCTCGGCAAAGCCTCAATTATTGGCAATGCAGAATAACGAGACACCTCTGCCGCATGAGGCCATGCACCCCTCATTCTCTACTGAATGTCTGGAAGCTCCCCCTATTTGGTTGCTCAAGACATTTATTTCTACTACAGTGTCAAGTTAATTGTAAAAGAATTTGACCTCAACAATTATTGTCGCATTTAAACCGCCATGCTCCTACATTCATGAACCACGCATCATCAAACAGAGGTTGACTCTGGCTAGGTAAAAAGCCTTTGAGGGGTAAAACTTTTAACATTATCCCATGCAAACGCTTTCCTACGAACAAAATCAAGAAGGCCTACTCATGGTGAATTATGTTAATTGCATGTATGTGTACTTTTGGGTATATATTGTCTTGATTCACAACTTGGCATAAGAGAGAAATCTTGTAGATCTAATAACCTTAAATACAACATAGTGATATTACATGAAAATAATATGAATAAAAATTACGAAAGTAACAAAAGTTAAAATTAGATTAAAATTATGCATGAATATGACAAATGTTAAAACAAGATTTTGTGTTTGACATATTTACACAAAACAAACACAATTTTAAATGATAGAAAACGAATTTTATACCCAAATTGTTAAATTTAGTTTTAGAGCATTGACTTGTCAGAATTCATGTTAAATTGTTGGAAGGGGAGGAATGGTCCTGTACCAGTACGTGTCAAATACTTGGCACTGCATAAAAAAGAGAATTCTTAACGTGTGATGCGTTCGAGAACTGGTCCCCGCCATAATGGTCGAGCCATGGGCTGGTGGTCTCTCGATCTTGAAATACACCAATACACTCTATATATACACTATATGTACGTGTACATTGATAATTTATAGGTGTGTATATATATACACACACATACATATGGGGTATATATATGTAATTGCAAAATGAGGGTCATCATCAATATCATGATCATTACATTTGGCTGGATATGTGCACGCCTAACTCTCGGTCTCGCATGGATTCCTATGTGACCTAGATGTTTATATTATGGGAAACAAATGCGTAGTGCCTCTGTGGAAAATTGGCTTTTCTTCCAAACTCTTTCAGCATCCTTCCTAACCATGAAAGAGATTGATGTTGATAGAAAAAAAAAAGGATGAATGTTTTGATGGCTCAATTCTCAGTTGGTACATTACTTTCTAAGCAAAGAAAGCATTTATTTTGAGTTGCAGAAAATGAATATGGGGGTTTCGTCACATGTAAAAGAGTTAATGGTTCAGTTAATCTTGCCAGTAACTTTATTAGGTAACATGCATGGAAAGGAAATGGAAAGAAGCAGGTGAGAAACAACGACAAAAAGTATATATATTGGCTTAAGGTGACTTCCACCATGCACAAAATTTGTTTATTATAATAAAACAATTAACAAAATACAATTTTTCTTCTTTGCCTCCACTTTCTTCTTTTTCCACAATTCATAATATATATATAGAGACAGAAGTGATCAAATTTGAAACGATTTTCAATTCTATGGTCGGGTATTTGCAAGTTCGAAGAAACTCTGCCTTGAGAAAGTAGTGCAAATAAATGAAAAAGTTTACCTTTAATTTGCTAAAGCATGAGCTATAGAATATATTTTAAAGAAATAGAATAGAAAGCAGAAAAAATACCGTGATTCTAAAATATTAAACATTGAACCTGATAAAGAAGCGCATTGTTTGCAACTAGCCATGAGTAAGTGCATGTAATTAAATAGAAAAAAGAAAAAGGGAGGGAAGGGCTCCTTTTCAAACTTCCATAATTACTAGTAAGTTGTAAAGTAGAGTGAATTATATGCAGAAGAAAAAGAGAAACAAAGCCTGTTCTAAAGTTTCCCAATTCCATTGTTGCGTACAACAGTTAAATGCTCTTTTTAAAGTTTTCCACCTTTAATCCAACACTCCTTGAAGTACCATTTACTTTTAAAGTTGCTTGCTTTTGTTTAGATGAAAAATATATCTCTTTTGCTTTGGTGCTTGCAACTGGTTTCAGATCTTTCCAGGGAAAGTGACATGAGATTCGAGTGGGGAAGTGCAGATATAGCTAATTATAAGTTTCATGTGGTCGAATCCCTCCTTTCTTGTTTTTTTATTCATGTGGTCGAATCCCTCCTTATATGTTTTTAAAAATTAATCATGTTTAATATTCGATGATCAAAAATTGAATTTTGATAATCAAAATTGAAAATTCTACTAATGAATTACTCGATTATTAACATGTTGCAACATTTTTGAATAAAAAACTTAATAATCAACGTAATTAGACACCAAGTGACACGAAGACAAAGCGGCATAAAGCAAATTTTACTGGTTGGGTCAGAATTCAGTTGAAGTAGACTTAGTCTTAGTCTTAGTCCTCGTTTTTTTTTTTTCTTTTGCTAGGTGTTGAATTCCAAGTCAATGTGTTTAGACACCAAATGATACGAAGATAAAGCGGCATTAAACAAATTTTCCTGGTCAGCTTTATTGGTTGGTTCGGAATTCAGTTGAAATAGTCTTAGTCTTAGTCTTTGGCTTTTTTTTTTTTGCTGGGTGTTGAATTCCCAGTCAATGAGAGGTGGGTGTCTGTGTGTATATATTAGTTAAATTGAAATTTTGCAATAATAGAAACAAAAAAAAATTTAGGAGTAATTAATAACAACATATATCTTCAACCTTTTGTATAAAATGAATATAGGTCATCACTGTTTTATTACATGTAAATCAATTCATAAATTTTTATTTTACTCTAAATAAACTCTTAACTTTTCAAAACCATATAATTAAATCCAATTTTGTTAAGTGATATTAACTTCCGTTTATATTAGACACTTGACATATCACGTAGTAGCCCAAAAAATTATTCACGTCAGCTGTCACGTAGAATGTCTAAATGATAGTTAATATCATTTAATAGATTTAGACTTAATTATATTATTTTAAAAAGTTAAGAGTTTATTTACAATAAAATAAAAATTTATGGATTGATTTAAATACAATAAAATATTGATGGCTTATATTCATTTTGTGCAAAAAGTTATTGTATACTTAACAATTAAACAAAAAAAAATATTAAACAAAAAAGTTATACAGATTAATCTAATATGCACTCAAATGGAATATAAGTTTTCAAAATTTTATTATAGTTGATAAAAATTATAGTGCTTTTCACTTAAATCTCTAAAATTTTATATATACATATACTATATATATGAGTGCTATCATATGAATGAAATTAATACTTTAATACATGTAGCATTGTAAATGCAAATTGATCTGAATTTACATTTTTATTCACTTCAGCTACAATATCTTAGAGATGACTTTCATTAAAAAAAGAAATTAGCATTTTTTATCTCTAGAATTATCATATATCCAAAATCCAAAAACCCAATAATTCCACTTTTCAAGGTTTTGTTTCTTCCATATCGAAAGTAATTACAATAACTTGAAATTTTCAAAGGCTCATTTCTAGGTTTTTCTTCCGTCTAATTAATAATTAATTCGAACAAAAGATTTAGAGTATAGCTAAAGTGATATATAAGAGTGTGAGAGGATTTGAAGAGGGGAAAGATTATATACACATAATAACTAATCAAATTTCATACACATACATAAAAAAATTAATAATATAATGACAAAAAAAAAGATTTGAAAAAAAAATGCTTATGTATACAATTTATGTACATGTAGCATTTTCATTCGAGTAATGATCTAATATTCAAATCCTACTTCATTTTGTATCGAAAAAAATTAAGCAGAAGAAAGATGATTAGGCTCCTGTTTATGGTTTTTCTATTCTTTACATCCCAATACAATCATCACCGCTATTCACACATGTAGAACCCATCGAATTGTGGAAGTTATACTTGTGAATGATTATTAAAATTACATTAAAAAGTAATCATTTATTTTAAATAAATATTAAAATGAGATTGTGTCATTAAGTTGTATCTTGATTAAAACCTCTCTTAATTTGTAAAAACACCATGTGCTCGTAATTTGTTTCTTTAGATTACTACTACCAATAGTCACACTTACGTAAATCAGAAGAGTAGGAGGATATATATATATATATATATATATATATATATATATATATATATATATATATATATATATATATATATATATATATATATATATATTAAAATTACATTAAAAAGTAATCATTTATTTTAAATAAATATTAAAATGAGATTGTGTCATTAAGTTGTATCTTGATTAAAACCTCTCTTAATTTGTAAAAACACCATGTGCTCGTAATTTGTTTCTTTAGATTACTACTACCAATAGTCACACTTACGTAAATCAGAAGAGTAGGAGGATATATATATATATATATATATATATATATATATATATATATATATATATATATATATAGAGAGAGAGAGAGAGAGAGAGAGAGAGAGAGAGAGAGAGAGAGAGAGAGAGAGAGAGAGAGATCCAGTTACACATGTGTAAAACAAATTTAATTTTACACATTTTTATATCTTTCTATATGATTTATAATTTTTTAATCTGACCGTTAAATTTTATGTCCTATTTACATAAATCATGCATACCAAATTTCAAATTAATCCAATATGTCTAATTATTTATTTCATAAAATAAAATTTCAACCGTTGATATATATTGAAACAAAATACTATTCTCGATTAAAATGATAGAAATAGCAGATTGAATAAAAAATTTACATACATAATAAATATGAGTAGATTGTTAAATCTAGCGGTTAGTTTGCAAAAATATTAATCCTATATAAAGATATAAAATTGTGTAAAAGAAATTTGTTTTACACATGTGTAAGTGGATCTCTATTCTATATTTATATATATATACATATATATAAAAAAATATATATCAGATTTACTAAAATAAAATAAAATTTACCTAAAAAAAGATTAAGGAAATCATAATGATATTAATCACATAAAAATAGACAATATAGAGACAAACCTTTTAGCTAGAGGTATCCATGGGCTGGACTGGGCCGGGTTCAAGCCAAGCCTAGGGTATATATTAATAGACTATATCTAGGCCTTAGCTCGATCTGACCCGATCATTCGGGCTTGAATCTAAGCCCAAACCCGACCTGGCGCAATTTTATTTTTTTATTTTTAATTTTTTACATTTAAATTATTTTAATTTTTAGTTTCTTTATTTTTTATTATTTTATTTCATTTAAAATTTAATTTGGTTTGTCAAACTTTTTATGTTAATTTTCATATTAAATATATATAATATTTATTAATCATTAATATTTTAAATACATATAATTACATTATATTTAATAAAATATATAAAAAATTTTAATATTAATAATATTCGAGCTGAGCTTAGGTCTCCAAAAACAAAACCCAAGCCCAGCCCGAAAATTCTTTATGCGTAAAATTTTTTGTCCAAACCCACTTATCAGGCCTATATTTTGTTCAAAGCCATTAAAATATCAAGCTAAATTTAGGGATTTAACGAGCTACCATGCCCTTGAACAAGTCTACTTTTAGCCATTGGTATTGGAAAAGAATCAACTCGAGCTTGGAAAAATGAATATTTTGAAATTCCAATGTGTAAAATTTGCCATTAATTAAATATTACAAATTGGCATAACTGAAGTACGCATTCAGCTTGCACCCAAATTTCCAATATTCCAATTTGCCTTTCTGCAGCTTCTCTCTTTCTCTTTCCCTCTCTATAAACACAAATAGAGAGGGAGAGACAGATATAACCCATTCAACTAGAGTTTTTTTTTTAAAATAACAGAATCAACTAGAGTTGATTCTACAGTAGATTATGACTCGACTTGAAAAAAAAATTTGAAATTTTATTTAAACGTGATCAAATTTTATGCTTCATATTCAAATTCAACTTGTAAAATTATTCAAGAAGCTTGAATTCAATATGATAAACTACGTAATATTCTGAATATAAACATAAAATATAATTATTTTGGTAATTAAAGTCAGGAAGTTCTCAAATTGATATTAAGGTACTAGCTTAATTTATTTTACATATCTATAAAAATAATAAATGAATTAAATTCGACTAAATTAATCCACAACCGCGAGTCCATATAGATTCTTATTAATTTGGTTAATGTGTTGGACATTGGGGCTTTAGAAAGTCTTGTAGGGTTTGGCTTATAATGTTGCAGATGGGTTTCCTTTATGATCTTTCTGTGTACTTCGAAAAGTGGGCCTAAAATAAAACTTCACTCTTGGGGCCTAGTCCTTAAAAACTCTGGTAATTGGTCTAAATTTTTGCCAGTATTCTTTGAATTCGCTTATGCAAAAATGTCTTTGACTAGTCTCGAAATCAATGCACAAGAATTATATTGAATTGAGGGAGGACACAATATGAAAATAGGAAATTATATGAACGTCATTCAAGGAGCATTCTCTCAATTTTACTTTAAAAGCATCTAATGCTTCGTTCTTATTATGAAGCAAGTAGAGATACATGTATCGTGAATAATCATCTATGAATGAGATGAAGTATTTCTGACCATATGAGTCCATATCCGGACTACAAATGTCCGTATGTATGATCTCTAATATGTCTAAACTCCTCTTGGCACCTTTCTTTGTCTTGTTGGTCTGCTTTCCCTTTATGCAGTCCACACAAGTATCAAAGTCAGTAAAATCCAAAGTACTAAGTACTCCATCATTCACTAACCTTTTAATTCTCTCTATGGAGATATGTCCTAATCTCCGATGCCACAACATAGAGGACTTTTCATTCATAACACATCGTTTAATACCAACATTGTCTTGGACGTGCATTATACTATTTGAAATACTATTTTGTAAATGAATTCGAAATAAACCATCAATCAACATCCCATTTCCAACAACACTAGATTTATAAAGCAAGCGGAAAGTATTTTCATAAAATTCAAAAGAAAATCCAAGTGGTATAAGTCTTGAAACTGAAATTAAATTTCTAGAGTAACATGGAATATAAAAGGTTTTTTCTAAATTCAAAACAAAACCAGTATCTAAAACTAATCTGCACATCCCTACTGCTTCCACTTGAGAACGCATCTTGTTTCCTGAATAGATGCATTGCTCACTGGCCATTGGTTTCCTTTGGTTTAGAAAACCCTGCAAGATATTTGAAACATGGATTGTAGAACCAGAATCAATCCACCAAGTGTTATGACAAACATCGACCATATTGGATTCATAACAAACAAGTGAGATTGGATTACCTTTCTTTTCAAGCCAAGCCTTATATTTGTTGCAATCCTTCTTCATGTGTCCTTTCTTTTTACAGAAAAAACACTTGGACTCTTTCTTCTCAGTCTGGATAGGTATTTTATCTTTTCCCTTTTGTTTGGCTTGCGCTTTATTCTTTCCTTGTGTTGCCATATGTGCACTTTCACCCATTTCCATTAGCAACCTCCCTTCCTCTTAAACACACATGGTCAGGAGTTCATTTATTGACCATTTTTGCTTATGTGTGTTGTAAGAAATTTTGAAAGGTCCATATTGTTGTGGAAGGGAATTCAGAATAAAGTGCACAAGGAAAGATTCAGACATCTCAACCTCAAGAGACTTCAATTGAGCCGCTATGTCCCTTATTTGCATGATGTGCTCACGCACACCTCTAACACTAGTGAGCTTCATAGATGATAACTTTGTCATTAGGGTGCTAGCTAGTGCCTTATCCAAAGACTCAAACTGTTCATCAATAGCCTTCAGCAATTCCTTGACATTTTTACACTCAGGGATTGAACCACGAATACTAGCCGATATACGTGTCTTTATGGACATCATACTTAAGCGATTAGATCGCTCTCATCGTTCATATATGGCAATCGCACCTTGAGAGCTAGTTTCATTAGGTACAGGTGGTTCATCCTTCCTAATGGCATAATCAATGTCCATGCACCCTAATTGAAGAAGGACTCTCTCCTTCCATACCTTATAGTTATCACCACTTAAATAAGGAACATCACATTTATCATCAGAAAAATTCAAAGGTTGTATAACTGCAAATAAATCAAACATTCATGCTTATGTTACAAAATTTGAGGCAAATAAACGTATATCATGCTTTACCAATGTAAATCATGCATCAAAATATGAATCAAATATCATATAAAACTGCCTGTGGGCGAAGTTCTAATTTAAACAGATTCATATATAACTTTATGATGAAACTAACAAATTATATTCCTTTTCTTAATTCTTGTGGGTAAACTAAGAAAAATAATTTGTTACTTCATCCTAATTAATCACACAAATATAACAAAAATTCATGTAGGATAAAATTTATTATATTAAATATGATTAATTACAATTAATGTCATTTTTCTATATGTGACCGAATATACTTGATATATAATTTAACTTAATCAAAGATGCTGTGGCTATTCCTTGATGAAGAAAAATTATATAGATCACATGACATCAAATTTTATGCATAAATAATAATTTTTCAAACACGTACACAATCAACGTATTATAAACAAATAATATTGTATACATACATTCATTACTTACACATAAAATTCAAGCATACAATAAAAAAAATAATAATACCAAAAACCAAACAATGACATAAACTTAATTCTTTTATGATTAATTTAATAATCACCACTTTCAAATTCTTGTCCACGACATGATGCAAGATTTATCATATTGTTTAGAAACAGCTACAACAAGCTAAACCAAATACTGTATGCGTAATTTCTAAAACTTATTCAAGCATATACAAAAATCAGAGCATACTTGAAACTTGAGTCGGCTAGCATTTAATCATATATATATTTGGTACAGAATTTTATGTGTATATAATATATATATATATATATATATATATATATTAAACTTAAGCTTTCAAATGCTTTCCATCTCCCCTTATTTTAATGCTTTAAGGATTCTGTTGGAAGCATTTAATAGCGTGCCCAGCATGTTTTGCGTCTAACATTCAGCCAATAACCTTTTGTTAGCCAAAAGAAAATTGCATATTGTTGCATTTTGAAGTCAATTAGTCAAATACTTCACGTGTTTCTTAGCCACAGAAAGTTAATTTGCAAATTTTCAAAATTTGTCGCGATTTGTAAATTTAATCAAGAATCGTGACTAACATCGCTTGTTCTAAACAATCTTCGATATGAATTCAGAACATTTTATTCATATAAAACAATCATAACTTGCTCAAATAAATTCAAGGTAGAGGTTAACAGGCTCGGATACCAACTGTAAGAAATCTTAATCGATTTATCTAATGTGTCAACATTGAAAATAACGCATCATAGATTATAAATGCGGAATAGGATACTAACCTCCAGCCATTGATTCCGAAAATATTGAGCTGCGATAAAATTGCGTGCCTTTCGCATTTGATCTTTTAATCTTAAGCAAACTCACTAATGGTGTGTTTTTCAGAATGCTCGGATTAGGGGCCCAATATCCTATCCTTTTCTTTATATACGTCTTCCCATTAAAAACGTAATTCAATTTGTGGGTAGTTATCACTTGTAGATATGAATAAAATAATTTAAAATTTATTAGATAATGATAATAAAATATAGGACCACGATAGGAAGTTTTAAGAGATTGTGAAACTAACCTCAAGTCTTTTATTTCCTATAAAACACTACTGACTAAGTAGTTAACTTATGTGGAGAACTTACACACACTTCAAAGATTAAAAAAAAAAGGAAATAATCAACAAACATTAACTGGCATAGCCGAAATTGTTGTCACACTTTGTCCAATTAAAAAGTTTAAAGCTCAAATGCTTCGTCACATTATCAAAGTACATGAAAAGAAAATTGAAGGAGTAAACTGTGTGGAGCCATCTCAAGTGGTCGTGGACCATACCTGAAGGCAAATTTTAACAGCATCAGAAATTAACATTAAAATGAAAATAAAGAAAAATAATGAATCTCTTCACCATAATTAAGCAATATATATATATATATATATATTTATGAAATTATATGTATAAATAAAATTACAATTATAATCAAATAATTTCTACTTTAAGTCAAGAAAAATAAATAAAATAAAATAAACATATCATTATTACTGTGATAAATCAATAATACAAGAATTAAACAAAGAAATGCTTCAAATTCTCAATAGAAATCAATTACCTTTGATATCAATCTTTAGGACAAGTTGGTCTTACAATCTTGCGACAGAATTTTCGTTCCTTGCCCCATCGTGCTCACCCGAAAATTACACTTGACATCCATGTCTTTTCTCCACATCTTGAAGATCCAAACATTCAGCAACAATGGCGAATTGAGCTTTAGCACTAAAGAGATTTGATGTTTTCGTTTTTTATCGTTCATACTCCTCTGGACATTAGGTGGCAGCGATTGATCATCGGGGCCCTTTAGTTGAACATTAATAGTGTTCAAATTACCGCCGTTTTGATACAAGCTCGGAAACTGTCCCCAACCAAGCGTTTTCGTCCAGAAAGTTAGCTTCGCATCATCTTCAACTGACCCGTATTTGATTCCCATCCTTTCATTGGCGTTTTTTACTTTCAACGTGACATCATATTTAGGGGGGCTACCATCCTTATATTGCGTTACATGGAGCTTTGAAACAGAGAAAACGGGTGCTTTAGGGGTAAAATAATGGTACAATACTGTTAGGGCTGCGCCTACCATTGCACCAATCACAACCAAAACAATGGCAATCGATATCAAGTACTTGAGACATGGCCTCTTCTTATTCCTCAACGGTGGTGCTGCTGTCTGGCGGTAACATTCTACAATACGGACGTTTTCGGGAGGTGGAACGCGGTATATTTGATCTTTAGGGAGTTGGACGATGTAGGTTGCTGATGGATGGCTAGGAAGGAGAGCTAGCTGCAATGAAAGGTCGTTACCATTGTTGTTTTCCTTGCTGATGGGGATGGGTTCGGGTCTCGACGACTGCAGCTGAGGGTCCTCCGCAGAAGGCGCGACCCGCTCCTCCATGGGGGGATGGAGCGCGAAAGAAAAGGTTGGGCGCCAAAGCTGAAAAAACTGAAGGTTAAGGAGAAATTAGGGCTTGGATGGGAAGAGGAGGTTTCTTGAGGTTGATTGGTTGGTTTTGTGGCTAGAGTGCAAGGCGGTCACAATTTGGAAAAGACAACGCATTTTTTTGATTGAGGGAGTTAATGAAGAAAATAATTAGTCTATTTTCCTCTTTAAGTCGAAACATTGAACTTAACTATTCTTGAATAATGTGACTTGGATTTGGTTTTTTCTAAATCATGTTATAATAAGCATAGTGGGTAACGACATGTTTAATTTGGGCTTTAAAAGTCGAGACCTTACTTTAGAAATTCAAAGTTCAAACAAAAAACAATTTTCTATATATGCAAAGGGTATTCTTAATATAACAAACAAAAACCAATGAATTAATATAAATACTCAAAAGAGAAATTCAATATGAAGTTGCAGCAAATCTAAATTAATGGGGTTTGAACTTAAATCCTAAGGTTCATGTTTTTTTTGTCCTACCATTCAAACAATTTGTCATTCACACGAAAAATTTATATAAAATACACCTTGAAAAAAAATATGAAATGTGAACTTATCAAATTAATTGTTATTAATTATGTATATTTTAGCACTTACCGTGAGTATTGGGAAATTAATTTTCTTCTATTCCTCCTCAAACTTAGGTTGGGAGAGATTTTAGTTTTGTCTGAATAAAAGATTATTGTAATACGCTACAAAGATGACACAAACAAAAATAAGCAAAGCGATCAGGTTAAAAGTTAGTAAAAATTATATATAAATATTACAAAAGATAAAAATAAATTTTATATTTAACGTGTCGATAAGAATTTTGACATGAATTTTCACTTTTTATATGACACATATAATTTTACATGATATAAACACTTATTTTATACACAAATTATCAAATCTACATTTAAAGCAAGTGTCCACCAAATCCTCCATATATGTTTTTGTGTTCCTGTTCCGAATTTGATTTTTAACCTTTGTATCCAAGATATCGACCAAATAAGATGATATTTGCATCTAATCATCAAAATCAAGGAAAGGCTAAACTTCTATATAATTATAATTTGTGGTTGAAAGGTCTTAATTGCTTGTTTGTTTATACATTTCTTACAATTGTTATTTGGATTATTATTTAATAAAAGCCTATAAATGAATGTGTCTTGATAAGATAAACGTAATTTTAAGAAATTAATATATATATATATATATATATATATATAATGCTAGTTCTATAAATCATTAAATAAATGATTTTATTATATAAAATTATACTTCAATGCCAATTTTACTTAAATTTTTTATTCTATGTTTACACGATTAACGTAATTCTCATTCAAGCCAATAATGAATAATCCTAAACATATTACAAAGTTATTTATTTATTTATTTTATTTTTTCCCTCACATAACATTTATTGAAAAAATTGAAAACAAATTACTATTAATTATAAAAATAAAAAGTAAAAGTAAAAGTCAAATTGAATATTGTTCGTAAACGTAGAATTGTAATAAATAACATTTGAGACACGGCAAAGGCATATTTATAGACAACAAGGATATGCAAAATTTCTGAGGGCAGAGCATCAAAAAGTTAAACCCAACGCCAATGGCGACCACAACCGCGCTGATCCTCTCTTTCCTCTTCTTCCTCTCCTTCTCCACCATCGCGCTTTCCGTAAGTACCCCTAAACAACCACCATAATGCCCTCTCAATCCCCATCTCTAACCTCGTGTCTCTCTTTTTCTTGCATGCAGGACGATGAAGATTGCGTCTACTCGGTCTACATAAGAACCGGATCTATCATCAAAGGCGGAACCGACTCCATCATCAGCCTAAGACTCTACGATGGCTACGGCGAGTTCGTCGAGATCAGCAACCTGGAAGGTTGGGGCGGGTTAATGGAGCCAGGACACAACTATTACGAGAGGGGCAATTTGGACATTTTCTCTGGTAGGGGACCTTGCTTGGCGGCTCCCGTTTGCGCCATGAACTTAACCTCGGATGGTTCGGGTGAGCGCCATGGATGGTACTGTAACTACGTGGAAGTGACCATGACCGGCGTCCATGCGCCTTGTAGCCAGCAGTGGTTCACGGTGGAGCAATGGTTGGCGCTCGATGCCTCACCCTACGAGCTCACTATCATTCGGAACAATTGTCCCTTGGAGTTTCCTGTTGGTCGGCGTTGTCGGAAGGCTGGCTCCAGCATGTGTTCAGGCTTGTATTGAATAAATATTAATAATATGTTGAATGTTGGGGATTATCATGCTTATTGGAGTGGGCGTTATGGTTTGATAGAGTGGGATCAGCGGCAGCGCAGATTGTGTAACGGGAAATTTGGGATGATCATGTAATGACGTTATCGGTGGAAGTTGTAAGAAAAGGTTGCCACCTGCCATTACCTAGTCATAGGGCATCCTCGTGGCAGCATTTAATTCTCATTAAATGACATTATACTGTTATTTCTAAACTTGTCGTGGCAGTAATTAATGATCATTACTTAAATTGGGTGATTTATTTTAGTGAAAATTCCATATTAGATGTTGGGAATAAGTAAAAAATTATTATTATTATTATTATTATTATTATTATTTCTTCCTGTTTATTATCTATCTAATATAACAATAGATTCCAATATTTCACACCATAAGTTGTTAGATTAAATTTAAAAGCCTGTTAAATGGAAGATTTTTAATAAAAATGTACTGAAAATCTAAAATAGTTGAAGTTCAATCATTCTTATTTTTTTAATAAGTACCTTTTTTTTTTTATAAAGGAAGCTTCCGACACGGAGAAATGAAGAATACAAATTTATAAAATTTTTCGATATTAAGATTCGAATATTAAATTTGTAAAATTTTCATATTTTAAATGTGAAAATATGATCTTTTGAGTTAATACTCAACTTATTGTCTTAATTTTTTTAATTATATTAACTTTATATTTTTTATTTGTTTTAATTCTTTTTCTAAATTTTACTAATGTAAAATAATTTTTAAAAAACCAAATTAACTTTTACATTAAAAATTTTCTGTATTGAATTTTTTCAATACAAAAAATTCAATACTTCAACTTTTACTTGAATCTCAAAATTTGAGATGGTAAGTCCCAATTCCTCAAAAGCATACTCTTTTGGAAAAAAAAATATATGCATTTTTTTTTAAAATCTATTGAAAATAAATTTGAACATAATCCTGATAACTTTCCTGTAAATAAGCATTCACAAGCTGTTTTTTTGTAAGTATCCTCATCCATCCACATGCTATTGTTGAAATATATATGCCTTTCAATATTTTAAACAGGAAGCAAACACATTTATTACAGATCTAGAAATATGAGAAATCATAATTACTCGAATTCAGCTTAATTAGCAATATTAACTAGTAATAAGGTTCCCTAGGGTAAAGACAAAAGAGTTGCATTTCTGATCAAAAGAGAAATGCTTACTTGAAAGGTGAGTCTTGTTCATTATAGTAACTTTCGAAATTACTCGGAAATTGCCTGCTCTCGGCCAAATTAATTTCGTAATCATAAATCCACGAGTTTTGTCGCTTTGTCATCAACAAGCTTCTAATTAATTCCTGCTGCCTGTCGTGATTGAAGAAGTGTTTTTTTTCCAACAAATTGGAATAAATTATGAATAAAAATATTTAAAAAAAAAAGGTGGAACTTTTTTTTTGATGAAAAAAAGGGTAGAACTTTACTTGCCATATTAACTGCAGTTCAAGAAAGTAATATCATCTATAAACATAAACATACAGTAGAAGTGTAGAACTCCTTTAAATTAATCTTATTTAAATTAATAATTATTCTAAACTAATAAAAAAATTATGGTCCCAACTCGGACTATTATAGAAAATTAATAAACCCTTTTATTGTAATAATTAATAATTTTGTGTTAAAATCTAATGTAAAATTTCAATTCCAACTGTCGCATAAATTAATAAATTAATAAAATATACAAAATATTTTCCATAATGCTCAAGCACTAGAAAATAACTTCAAGTTTTTTTATTTCGAGAATTAAAACAAAGTATAAAATATATTATATAAGATATATTTGCAAGGAGGTGATTCATTTCAAATCTGGGTCCAATTGGCAAGTTCCCCTTGCTGATGCTCTGAAATTTAATGTAGATGGAGCTGCAATTGGTAAACTGGGTCCTGCAGGCATAAGAGGAATGTTGAGAGATGAGTCCGGGGAAGTCAAAATTATGTTTTCTAAATCCATTGGAATTGAAGATTCCAATGTGGCTAAGGTTCTCGCAGCTAGAGAAGCAATTGTTTTGTTCTCTGAGTCCAGGTGGGTGTCTTCACATACTCTTCTCATTGAAAGTGACTCGGCTAACACTGTCAATTGGATGTTGTGACCAGAGTCTGCCCCTTGGAAATTATGGAGATTTTTTTCTCAAATTGAGAACCTTAAAATGCTAATGATTGGTTTCCAAATACAACATATATATAGGGAGAGTAATGAGTTTGCTAACAGGTTAGCAAAGCAGCGTATAAATAGAGTCAACAATTTGTTGGTTATCAATAGCTAAGGCAAATGGATTGTTATGAGCTTTGTTGTTTTCGGCTAGATCATTCATTCTGATTTTGTTCGGTTTTGCCACTGCTCAACTTTGGTGGTGTTCGGTGGTTTCATTTGATGGTGGCTCTATTTAGCGGCAGAGGATTCTGCTTTTGAATTTTTTGACTGATTCATCCTTTCTGCTCTATGCTCTGTTCACTTAGCTTCATAAGATCGGTTCTTTGGCTCCTTTGGTGTGGATTTGTAAGTGTGATCTCTTCATGCAACTTTGTTCGTTGGCTGTGCTGTTTGGAGTGGTTGGTCTTGATTTGGTTGTGTCTTGGTAGTTGGTGAGTTCTTTTTGCAGGAGTATGCCATTTAAGGGTTTGGTGATTAATCAGATAGATTCTACTCTTGTTTCTGTTCCCTTTGTTGTCTAGGTGTTTGTTCATTTGTTTCACTTAGTTGATGGGATGTACTTGTTAGTCTTTGGCTTCAAACTAGTTTACTCGGGGGGTTTTGCTCCCCTAGGCTTCCGATTACACCCTGTTACTCCTTTTGTATTTTTTAATAAAATTTCATTTGCCTTCAAAGAAAAGAAATTTATCAATCAAAATAAAATTTTAAAGCAAATAAAATGCTATAGAGTTATTGGAGGAGTTTAAAAAAATGTTAAAATAAGCTCATGTTTTATTTTTTTTTGTTCATAGGAGGTACAAGGGGAAAATAGGGGATCGAACCTTGGACCTAAACCTTCTTAAGGAAGGGTAGCAACTATTAGACTAAGCCTTGATTATTAATAAGAACATGTTTTCTAAGACAAAACAAAATTTACAAGGTAAAACCCTTCAAATTAATAACTTCTCTAAATTAATACTTTTTTTTTGAAAAGCCCAATATATTTAATGGACTTGTTACAAAATCTGCTAGAATGAGATCAGGCATCAAATAGCCTACACGTCCACTAGCAAAAACTGCAAACAGAATATAGCAGACAACAAAAGCACTAAACAACAAAAGTTCTATCTATCTGCTAGCAATTGACCCATCAACCAATGAACTAAAAGGAGACCAAACTGATCAAGACAACCAAAGAGCACGCAACACCCACGCTTTTAGTGATCATCATCAGTCCATCGTTCCAAACCAATCTGAAGGACGACAACAAAAACCCACCCATAGCACCAATCAAGAAGCCATCAAAATGACTCAACATTCTTAACTTAGACCAACCATCGAGCACCATCAGTGCAACTTAGCTTGTAGTGGAACTAGTGGTACTTTTCCAGCATAACACCATAAATAAAACACAAGTAGCCAGAACCAAGAAGTGTGTAAGCCAGAAACCCATTGTAGGGCAGAACACTCAATACTTTCATCACATCTGCACTGCCAAGACAAAAAAATAAAACATCATTCCATTAACCGACAACCTTTTTCCCATTGAACCACCACACGCCAATTTCAATATGCCCAAATTAGAACTCCACACTCTAGAACCAGGCATCACCAGATTTTGTGGACTAGGCCAAATCCACAGCCACCTTGCCGAGGATACTTGATTTAGGTAATTTGTCAAACACCTAATACACCATTCAACACCACTACACAATCGACTTCCTCTTATACTCATCCCAACCAAAAACAGAGAAGGAATAAGCACAATCCTCAAATACAAATTCAACAATTCTGCAACTAACAACCCAACCCACAAACGAACAAACACTTAAAAATGAAACAGTAAGCTTCTCGCCCAACATTGTAAAACCCCACTACAATCCTAATAAAACAACTAAATATTCACACTCCAACCCAAGACACAACTTAATTCGCCCTTAATTGAAAACTAAAACCAGATCATTAGATCTGCCCACTCCTTCTTTAGCTAACCTATCTACTACCTCGTTAACCTCCTTTGGCATATAGGCAATCTGCCAAAATACAACTCGCCCTTTAAAAATGTCAATATGGTTCATGAATTTCTTCATCCTCCATGGACCACTTTAAGGGTCTTTAAACCATTTGACAACATTCATTGAATTGCTTTCAATTAATAAGTCGTGAGCCTTGGCCCATCTAGATGCCTCATAAATCAAAAAGGCTTCTCTAGCAGCAAGTAATTCAGCAAAATTGGAATCTGCCACTCTTATCGATTTAGAAAATGAAATCTTAATGCTTCCATTCTCATCTCTTAACACCTTTCTAATCTTGCAACCTCTAGCTTCCCAAATGAGGATCCATCCACATAAAACATTTTTTTTAAAGGCAAAGAAGTTTTATTAAAATTTCAAGAGAGCGTCAAAGAACAAAGATACAGTGGATCACTTGATCAACTCAACAGATCACCTTGCTTGATCAGTGATAAAAGAAATACACTGGATCAGTAAGCCAACAGAGCAAGAAACCTAGCACTCATTGAAACAAAACAACAAACACCTCATTAGCACTTCAACCCAGTCAAACCCCAACCCTCGGCCGACAATTAAAATTGCTGAACTATACATAACCAACCCAAAGGCAAACATTCAAACACAAGAGAGACAAATGGAACCTGACATGACATCTCAGAAAGCAAGTAGCAGACCAAAATAAAGCTGAAGCACAAAACAAACTAAATAAAAGCAACCCAACATCATGACTAACAAAGAGACTCCAAATGCCATAGTGACCCGAGCCCAAATGGCAAGAATAAACCACATAAGCTCAATTTGAGAAACCCAAAGCACCACCGACACATCTTCAGCTCCCTATTTGGCCAGTCTATCGACGAACTCATTGCATTTCCTAAAAATGTGACGAATTTGAAAACCGATCAGTTGCGATATCAAATTTTCAATTTGGAAAAAGAATCTTCTTAATTTTCAAGGAGCTGACTCAGGCCTCATTATCCAATTAACTGTGTTGGTGGAGTCACTTTCAATATAAAAAGAATAAGAAGTGACCCACTTCGACATTGAAAAAATAACCACAGCCTCTTTACATTAGCCATGTTTGAATCTTCAATACCAATGGACTTGGAGAACACGATTTTAACAACCCCTCGCTCATCCCTCAACACCCCACCAATACCAACAAGACTCGATTTACCAATTGCAGCTCCGTCAACGTTGAATTTTAGGAAACCAACGGGAGGGACACTCCAAATAGAACAAGGTTTACTACTTCTAATAGCACTGGGAGCTGATATCAATTCAGGACTTTGAAAAAAATCAGAAAAAGAATTATTATTTCTTGTCCACTTGGCATTAGACCACATTGCCAATCTTAATTTAACCACTTCCAACACATACTTTAAATCAACAGACTTCCCATTAAACACCACTTCATTTTTGTAAAGCTAAATCGACCAAGTAATTGTGAAAAAAAGCCATTTTCCAAACTTTATCACAAACACCAACAAGAAGTGCAAATTGCCAAGTTAAGAAAAAAGACACTGGATTTTTGTGACAAACCCAGGTAACACCCCATGACTTGCAACAGTAGGCCCAATCTTCCACACTTCCATACAAGAGAAAAATAAATGATCAACTGTTTCATACTTTATTTTACAAAAAGCACAGACAACATTTTCTCTTGGTAACAACCCCCTTCTAATGAGTTGATCCTTAACTACAATCTTACCTTGCAACAATTGCCACACAAAGATTTCTACTTTAAGGGGCACCAAACCAACCCAAATGAATTTCCATGTCTTAGAATGAGTGCTGGAGTTACTTGAGACCATTAATACTAAATGGTGGGTTCCGAAGCATCAATTTAGAGGGGTTTTATTGTACTACTAAAAGTGAGTCTGTTTATCGTATTCACATCATGTCATTAATTTTCCATCGAATTGTGTCTTCATTGAACGTTGTTCCTGCTTCTCTCATCTTCTCTTTTAGTTTGAAACTCACTTATTGAATTTACACCTAGCATTTTGTTTTTCAATCTTTAGATTTAAGGAAAACTTTCAAGAACATGTTGTGGAATAGTGATATTAATTATTTAAAGGGGTAAACACGATTTCTAATTAATGAAAAGGAAACAAGAAGCTTATAAATTACCAGGGAGTAAACAACAGTGATATTTTACCCTCATCGTTGCATTGAGAGAAAATCATCTCCTTCCTCTCTTCCTTTCTCCATCTAATTCATCATTTGTCATTGCTTTCGCTTATACATCCATCAACTCCTCATTTAATCTTCATTCCCTCTCTTTTCCAACTTATATGTGTATCAAATCGTAAAGAAATAAGTCAAAATCCAAAGAATTTAATCATCCAATCATCCTAGATGAAGGATCCTAAAAATTAAGATATTTGAATACCTATCAGAGGTAATTGTTTACTTACATCAGCAAAGCAATAAAAACAACTAACAATTCCAGATCTCCACATGTACATCCTTCACAAAACATACTTATGCTTCTAAAAACGCAAGGATGTTCAAATTACTTTATGTTAATCGAATACCTTCTTAGACAAAGTTTTGTAAGCAATGTGATGGAAATAAAGGAATTTGGATATTAGTGAAGCAAAAATTTAATAACTCCCTTTATACAACTATAAAATGGCATGTACTATTTTGATTACTATATTTATATCCTATAATAAACATGCATTCTATTATTCCAAGTCAGAAAATAATTAAGGGAATTCGAATACATTCAGACACACATTCGAATATCTGATATAAAGCAAAATCATACTGAGAATTCGAATACCACTTCTACTTGTTCGAATACCCACCGATCAAAGGTATAAAGTAATATGTATAATTTTTTATTTATATTTGTTTAATTTGCTCAAATATATGTACTTATCTCCAAAGAACAAAAAAAATGGAGAAATCAAATACATTAAGAAAGGAATTTGAATACCATTTTGATAATAGTGTAATGAAAATAGTACTAGAAATTTGAATACATCAAGAGATGTGACATAGATCATTGTCGCTACTTTAAAGGGTTTGATAGTTGTTATATTATTCTATTGGTGTATGTAGATGACATGCTTATTGCAGGATCTGATAGTCAAGAGATTAGTAAGCTGAAACAACAATTATAAAATGAATTTGCAGTGAAGGATTTAGGAGATGCAAAACATATTCTTGGGATGAGGATTATTCGAGATAGAGTGGCTAGTACTTTAAAACTTTCACAAGTTGGTTATATTGAAAAGGTATTGAACAGAATTAAGATGCAAGATGCTAAACATGTTGGCACTCATTTGGCAGGTCACTTTAGGCTTTCTAATGAATAATCACCTAAGATGGAGGAAGAGCATGAGCTTATTTGTCGATTTCCTTATGCTTTAGCTGTTGGAGGTCTAATATGTGCTATGGTTTCTATTAGACTTGACATAGCACATGTAATGGGAGTTGTGAGTAGGTTCATGGCTAATCTTGAAAAGCAATATTGGGAGGTTGTTAAGTGGATTCTTCAGTATTTGAGAGGTACCTCATCATTATCACTTTATTTCAAAAGAGGTGGTATGACTTTGCAAGATTTTGTTGATGTAGACTTAGATGGTGATATTGATAATAGAAGAAGCACTACTAGTTATGTCTATAGTTTTAGTGGAACTGCTGTGAGTTGGGTATCTTAACTGAAAAGGTTGTTGCTCTCTTAACTATTGAAACAAAATATATTGTTGTAATTGAAGCAAGTAAAGAGATGATTTAATTAAGGAATTTCCTTAGGGAATTAGGTAAGAATCAAGGAAGTAGCATTCTTTTCTATGATAGTTCAAGTGCAATTCATTTGGCAAAAATCCAATGTTTCATGTAAGAACAAAACACATTCTGTTAAAGTAGTATTTTATTTGTGGGTTGTTGGATGATGGAACATTAACTCTTGAGAAGATACATGGCACAGAAAATCCCACAGACATGCTAACAAAAGCAATGATGATTGAAAAGCTAAAGTCATGTACAACCTTAGCTGGCTTTTATGGATAATTATTGAAGAGGAGTCACACTGAGTGGTGAACTACAATAAGAGCATGTTACATGATTTGATTGGTGAATTAATCTCCAAGCGAGAGATTGTTAATGGTGGAACCTAATTCTTTATTAAGAGTAATCTTGTAATTTCTCTATTACAGTGTTGTCCTAATTCTCATATTTAAAAAGGGTTGCTAGCCACCTCTTGTATGGTGTAACTCTCAAATATAATAAGAACTTAGTGCGACCATAAACATAGGAGGTTTTTCTCAGAATTACATAAAATCTGTGTGGGTTTTTTTTGTCTCTCTTTATCTTTTTATTCTTTTCGTTAATTTTCAATGCATAGAAAGGTTTCGCTCTCCCTAACAATATTAACTTATTTTAAGTTGTCAACATTAATTCTTTTCTTCCACTCACTCCTAATCAAGACAATGTGTTCTTTCAACTCTAGTGCCACTATATCTTTTATAAAAAAAATCATCATAAATAATCTCACTACAACCTTTTTATATTGCATTGAATATATATTACAAAATTGTAGTATAACAGTTTTTTAATTACAACAAGGTGATTGATATTTATTGTCCAACATCGTGTGCAAGCTCAATTTCTTTTCTGAATTTAAGGTCAGATTTGCTATTGCGTTATAAGTCAATACTAAATTTTGTTAATATACCTCAATTCTGTTAAATTTTATCATTATATTTTGATTTTGTTGATTCTTGAACATAAAATGACATAATTTGTGTTATTAATGCTAAATATCTCAATTCTATTATATTTTGTTTGAAAAATAAAAAATTAAACGTGTAATAAAAATTTAATAAAATTATAATATAATAATAAAAAACAATATAAGAATATAATATAATGATAAAATTCACCTTAACCCATTTTTCCAACGTAAAGTTAATTTGAATATAGAAGCTGGTGGAACCAATTAATGGGCCAAGATTAAGGCCTGGCCTATAACCTTGTAAACCGCCCAAAGAAAAAAACTAAAAACTCAAATGCTCTCTCTTTTTTTTTTTTTTGAATAGAACTCAAATGCTCTCTTAGAAAAATACATACAATTCAGATTGAGTGATTCACGACCATGGAGGCTGACAGTCTGAAATTAATGACGTAGTTTCCAAATGCGACACCAAGTAAACCATTTAACAAATATACATATAATCAAATTGTTACCAAATATTTAATGTCACATTCTAAGTACATTATCGAAATTCCTGTACTGTTCTGTCTTTTAGGCCCTAACTTCACATTTGCTGCCAACAGTGTCATGAAACCCAGCCTGCTCTGTTCTTTTTCATATCGCTGCCTTTGAGCTTTCTTTCTCTTTTCTCCATGTCCGGCCCATATCTTTCGTGTTCATCAATCTCCATCGTACTGTCTTCTTGTCTTATACAACTTCACCATGTTGTTTCTCGAGTTGCATTTGAGCCTCGGACAAGCCCCGTTTCACCTCCTCGTTGTCCGGTGTTTCTCTTTGCAAGATCTTGTAGTCTTGTATCGAAGCTTCCCATTTCCCCAACTATTACAGATCATATCCCATTGAACAGTATTAGATTATTGTACATATTCTACTAGCAACACAATCATTTAATGAGGAGAATATTTTTTGTTATAAAAAAATATTAAATAATTGAAGATTAATTATTTGAATTTAAATTCAAAACTTATAATATGTTACAATTTATCATTAATTGTTTTGTCAAAAGATTGTTTGCAAACAGATCTATTGTAAAAATGAGTTGCAAATTTTTGTTGCCTTACCTTGGAATTGCAATCGGCCCTTCTTAGTCTAGCCTTGCTGTAGCCAGGGCGCACATTGAGGGCATGGGTACAGTCCTCTACTGCCTTTTCGAAGTGGCCAAGCTTGGACCGACAAGCCGCTCGGTTGCACAACAAGACGGAGTTGTGTGGCTCATGATCAAGCCCCTCCGTGTATGCAACACTTGCTTCGTAGAATTTTGATGCCTTGAAATACTCATTGCCATTTGATCGAGCTGCTGCCACCGCTCTAGCTTTCCGCATCACACAATTTGCTTCTTTGTTGTTCGGGTCAAGCCTGGCGGCCCTCTGAATCGCTGTCAATGCTTCATCAAATCTTCAGAAAATCATCAAAAATATAAACATTATTAGTTGCTTAACAACAATATATTAGAAAGATCATTTTATGTTTTCTTATCCTTATTTAATTAGTGTCAAATTGGATAAAAAATTCTTTATTTTATTTGCTGGCTTTTTAAATTAAAATTTTTTTCCGATATACATTGGTCATAATAATTTTTATGTTTCTAAATTCACCGTTTTATTGAAGATAACGGATCAAATTTATCAACAAATTTTAAATGGATGCAATTTTAGTATTATATTTTTAATTTACTAAAAATGATAAAATAACAACATTAAAAATGCAACAAAAAAAAACAACGTTAAAAACATCCCTTTTTTTTTGTGAAAACCACAAGTATCCTCATCCATTTTACAATCTGAGATTAATATTATTCAGGTCAAAAATGACAAACGGTAAAATCCTCTAAACAATGATAGTATAAAAATTTCATGATTATGAGAAAGTATCTAAATATTCCACAAAATATTTTTTATTGTTAGATTTTTATCAGTTTTTAATCAAATAAGAATTACAATGTTAAAATTCCAATCAATTAAAAAAACTTTAAAATAAAATAATGAACTTTTTATTTTATATATATATATATATATATTTTTTTGCATGTGTGTATTTATAACATACACATCGATGTGCCTGATAAATATAATATATTATTATAAGATTAAACCTTCAAGGCATTTCAATAGCTGGCGCTAGTGTATTCATCCAGTCAAATTTTGGGTATTGCTTCAATGGTGGCCGACTTGAACCCTGCCTATAAATCAAGGTTTCAACTTAATACAGCCTATTTTATGCCGGCAATAAACAGTTTGACACCAAAAAATGTGAGGTACAGCTGGCATGCAGAGTTAGTTAGCAGTTGTGGCAGAGTTATTGGTTTCAGCTCAATGAAACCTGCGGTGGAGCCAGTGACTGACTAGTTTTTAGAGATTTTCAAGCGTTGGATTTCAGTTTTCAGGAGCAATTTTCTCTTCATTTCCCCGTCATATGCATAAAGCAAAGACAGGGTCAAAGTGAAGTTACCTAGAAATCATTAATGTCACAGACTAAATGAAAAAAGAACAAAGGAATAAAAAAAGTTGGGGAAGTAGGTGACCCGTCATAACAAACAAGACAATTAAACCCCCAAACCCAATCATTTTTGTGCAAATTTAGCCCCATTTGATAGGTTAAAGGTCAGATTTTGCCAGCTCTAGACTTTACTGTCCTTTTTGTTTTCTCTTTTTCCAGCCAGAATTCTCCTTTTGAGTTGTTTTTCAAAATTAATTAAGCTTTGGAATTAGGATCACAATTCACAAACTCCCTGCATTGCTCTGCCCTCTCTCCTATGTAAACACCATTAATGATTTGAATTAAAAAAATTTATTCTATAATCCTTTTTCATACGTGGACCCTACATTTTGTCTGAATTTTATCACAAGCATTGCTTTTTTTCCTGCATGACTTAATTTTATATTATAGTATTAAAATAGAACACTAACCTGCCGGCGGCCATGTCCACCTGAGCCCGAACAACCAGCAAATTCGCGTTAGCAATAGGGCCAAAGTATTTAGTGCAGTCATCAACATTGAAATTTGGACTGTTCAACAATGCTTCATCGGCCTCCTGGTGTCTGTGGAGCTTCAACAAGGCCTCGGCTTTCAATGCATATATCTTAACAAAAATAAACACAAGTTATGTATTGTACAATGACTGATCATAATATGTTAAACTAATTTGATGGTATTTGAGTTTTATCTTGCTTGGACTGGTTTGATTATTTATGTACCTGTGGAGCTGAATCTGCACCAGCTTTAATGGCCGAATCTGTTTCTCTGACAAGGTTGTTCCAATCTCGTAGCCTTTTAGCTTCAGTACATTTGTTTAAATGTGTCTGAAGAGCTTTAGCTTTAGCAATGTCATCACGGTCAGCCTCCAGGCCTGCATGCTGATAGTGATAGATTGCCTTTTCCGCTTCCCCTAATCTGTACATTAATTTTATCAGTACAAAATACTGCCTACAGATTGTTTAAATGTAGAAGAAATTCACATTTTTTACCTGAGAGATAAGTTTGCTAAACGGTGGTGAGCTCTGTGATATTGAGGTTCAATTCGAATGGCTTCTCTGCACTCAAAAACTGCCTCAAGAATCCGGCCTAGAGCAGCCAAGGCTGCACTTTTGTTGCTTCGGTATGCAGCCTTATCAGGATCGATGGCGATTGCCGCATCATACAAAGCCAAGGCTTCCACAAAATTTCCATTCTTATAATCTTCATTGCCCATAATTTTCAACGTTTCAGGGTCCATTCTCGTAGAAATAGCTCTACACAGAGAAGCTGGCTGTTCCACCGTACGCTTTTCCTCAACCGGTTTCTTCACCACATTTCCCATTAAACTGTTGGGATATTTCCCATTAGGCGTTGAGACATCCTCTCTTGCAGTCTTAGGGAATTGGTCAAGAACATTATGTGAATTTGTGTTTCCTCCGCCTCCAGGTTGCCTCAAGTTGCCTAAATTGCCATAAAGCATCATATTACTCGATGAAGCGCGAACAAGATTGCTGTTTCCTTTAGTTTTCTGATAATCAACGATCATGCTTTCGAGCTCACCGGAGATGCCAACGGTTTCTTTAGGCATCTTTCTACCATGGTTGACAGATCCTTGGTTAGGTGCAGTTCTGCTTGCTTCATCGTGAGGTTTCCGAACCTGGTTTTGTTGATGTACCGCAGAGGACTTAGGATAACTTGGAGACGGTTTAGTGTAGGGTTTTGGCGGCGCTTCTGGTCCATTCACCGAAGACTTCAAAATGGAAGCATCGTCGGAACCACTCCGCCGCCTCTTTGTGTTTGAGTTTGCTGTTTTAACGTTGGTGTTGTCGTTGATAGGCATTGAACCCGTAGAAGTAGACCTTCTAGGCCAAAAAGTACGCTTCCCAAAAACTGCATTGAATAACCCACAACCTGATTTCTTTTCCGGCGAATCTTCACACATAGTTTCCTGCTCAAATCCCTGTTCAGAATGCAGCTTTTTTAATATAGAGAGAAATGGTGTATTTTCAAGCAAACAAGCAGAGACGAGAAAACATGGGTGTTTTTGAACTTGGAATTAAAAGATTACAGGGAGAAGATTGCAGTTAAGAGTATAAAAATGAGATTCATTGTTAATGACAAAGAAAAAGAAAGAAAACAGAGGCTGGAATGAGAAAGACACGGCAGTAATATGCATGCCCTCTTCCTGGAGTGGCTGCCAACGGAGAGTTTATCTTTGTTTTCCCTCTCTTTTGGCATGAAAGATGGTACAAGATGCCATGATTAAGAGTGGGAAAAGAAAAGTAGCTTGCAGGAAAAGAGATTAATCATTTAGAGCGTGTTGTTTTATTAAAATGCAAGTTGGCTTTGATTGTTGAAAAAAATTTCCTCTTTTTTTCTTTCGCTTTCTTGATTTTGTTTTTCTTGTACGATGAGGTGAACAGACAAAACTAGAGACTCGGTCCAAGTTTAAATGAGGATCTCTAAAATTTTAGAAACAAAAAAGAAAGGTTTTTCTACTGGCATGCACCCTACATTTTTGGGGGTTTTTTTTTTTTTTAATGATTTGCTGTTCCAGCTAGGAGAAATAAGAAAGGTGGGCACGTCTTTAGCCCTTCTCATTCACAATTGAGAGCGATTAGTTTGTTTGTATATACAATGATTAAAATTTGATTTAATAGTCGTTATCTTTTTTCAAAAAAAAATTAAATACAAAGTTTCCATTTTCTTTCTCTTTTTATACTTTCGGTTGAACAAATATATATATATATATATATATATATATATGCTCGAACATAATTATTTTGTAATAATATTTTTGAAGAGATAAAAGAATTAGATGATTTCTTTTATTGAATTAAAAAAGTAATGAGAAATACACATATTATATGTGTATGTATATATTAATCCAATGATTGAGAATAATATACTAACACGTCTGGAAGCATGAGAAGTTGATTCACAAATTAAGGGTTGATTCCCTTGTATTTCTTTTTTATTATTATTCTTTCAATTTAAAATTGAATGCATATATTTCTTTTTAAAACAATGATAATTGTTATTTTTAATAAAAGAACATCAAAGCCTTTATTTTTTTTTTTCATGAAAAATGGCGTTGCTTATATTATTTAGAACACCAAAAATTATGTTGCCCGGTTTATCAGGAAACAAGTTCCTTTGGTTGGTTTTTGTTGTCATAAGAGAGAAAAAGAGACAGACAAATCGGTTGACAAGTCCTCCGCTTTTGCTTCTGTTAAGAATTGCTTCTGCTTTTTACTATTTGTAGAATAAATGCAGAGGTGAGAAAGTAATTTTTGATTCTGTTTGTTGGGCCGTTCTGGTGAATTTTGTCTCTATTTTACTCACAGTAAGGGTGACTTTGGAAGTCACCGCACCCGGTGCATCATATATCTTTGATAGTCTTTGCATATGGTGTGTACTTGTTTTCCTGTTACAAGAATTGGTTATTACTTATTAGTTTTATTTTTTTGGTGTAAATCACAGATATTATCATTTGTTTTAACGGTCTGAAATTTATTTTGCTCGGAACTTAGTCATAGTTAAAATTCTTCAACGCTTTTAAAAATGTGTTTAGTGGAGATCAAATCTGATAATTCTTTCCACAAAATATTTCCTCCCCAAAGGTTTGTTTATCACTGATTAGTTTTATTTTGTTCTGATTCGTCTCATGTGTTAGCTGTGTGTTAATTAACTTAACTATATATATTTCCTGTTATTTCCTTTTTTTTTGAAGAATACATGATTAGTGCATTTTACCATTTGGAGTATAAAAAACATTTCTAAAAATGCAACATCCTAACTTTTCTAAATGAAAACTAGTTTCTGTTTCTTGTTTAATTCGCCTCACATTTAACCTTGTGAAATGGGGTAGTTTTATTAAAACTAAGTTCTGGGAGAGGTGCCAACAATATCTTAATTGAATGGTTAAGGATGAAGTGGCATATTATAAGTTTTAAGTTCGAATCCAGATATTTTATCTTTAGTTATTTAATATTTTTCTTATAACAAAAAAAAATTGGAGAGAGGTGACAAATAGGTCGATTCTGGTGGTTTTGGTTTGAGTTGTTTTTCGATTTGTATTATTTTCAGGTTTGAATTATCTTAGGTCCATATATTTACAAATTCGATATTTTCGTTTTTGGCTCGATCTTTTTAGGTTTAGATAATTTCAAATTTAGTTAAGTTCGAGTCAAACGAGTTTTGACGGGTTTGAATGATTTTGAAATTTGATAATATATTTTTTTTATAATTTTGAATTTAATAATTAATTTACTTTTATATTTATAATATTAAAAGTTAAGAAATACTTATATAAATGTAAATTTTTACATAATGTTATTTTTATTATTTGACATTATTGGTACTTATAATTTTTAAATTTTTATCATATTTGCTATTATTATAAATATAATTAATGATTTTATAAGAATATACTTTTAACTGAGTTAGAATAAATGTATAGTGACACTATAGAAAAATGAGAATTCAATATGATTGGCTACAAAATAAGCAAAATCATTCCAAAAAAAATTAACCAGTAATAAATATAACTTACTTTTTTTTTTGGTCGAAACCCCCTGGTTTTCACCTTCGGTGACTATTCCAGAGTTGGGAGAAGCAGAGCGTGGTTAGGCTTGTCCCCCTCCCAACACTGGCACTCCATACACAAGTCAGGATTCGAACCCTGACCTTGCTTAAGGGACGAGGGCCACTTGCCACCCACGCCAACCAGTTGTTGGTGATAAATATAACTTACTATTCATTTATATTTTATACAAATAACGTTTTACACTTACACAGACAAACCATTGAGCAATTAGACACTTAATCTCTTAGTTCAACAAATTTTTATTTTTATTTTTTAATTTTCGTTTTGTTTTATTAGCTTTTAATCATTATATTAAAATTTTTGAATAAAACTTCAAAATTTCAAGAATTTTTCTTACATTTATTTTTGGAGATATATTAAATGGCAACATAATAATATTAGATCTAATTGTATTAATGAGTTGAATAAATGTTCAATTAGAATGTTGAATAGGACTATAGTAGATTGTAAAAGAGTATTAATAATTTAACAATTAAGGCTTGACCTAATGGTTGTTATCTCTTTTAGAAGAATTTAGGTCCAATGTTTGATCTTCACTTCCCCTTTGTACCTCCTATGAACAAAAAAAGAGGAGTATTAATAATAACCTTAATAATCAATACTTAAAATTTTAGAAAAGCATTATATATACAAAATAATCGACATAGTATTGATACTATTTTTTTAGTTGACAATTTTGCCATTAACATTAGATATAATTATATTCAGTATTTACTAAATATTCAATTATAATGTTAAATAATAGACATTATTAAAATGTGCATCAATTATCATTTACAAAAAATACTTAATATGAATAATTAGACAATTAATTATTTCAATCTTATCTATTTTGAATTATTGTTGTATTTAAATTAATTTTGCGTTTATTCTTATGTATTTACGATACTTATAACATGAAAATAAACGTAAAATAGGTATAAAATATGTTGACCTTACTATAGAATTTCCTATAATAAGTATAATAAAATATTATAAATAATTATTTTATAATAAAATTAAATGTTAAATTAATCAAATGTTAAATCATTTTATATTTAAAATAAAGAGTATTATTGAGTTAACATTTTATTTTATTATAAAATAATCATATATAATATTTTATTTTATTTATTTCATATTTAAATTTTAATTTAAATACAAAAATAATTCACCAACAAGTGGTTGGAAGAAGTGGAAGTGGATTTTTTCCCCAGGTGCTTGGACAGGGTTCGAGTCTTGGAGTCCCCACTGTTAGGAGGGCTTTACCGCTTACCACTCCCGACCCGAACAAGATTAATATCAGACCGTAAAACGAATGAGGATACCTGTGCTTACACAAAAAAAAATACAAAAATAATTCAAATAGATAAGATTGAACTACTTAACTAACTAATTATTTATATCAAGTATTATTTTGTAAATGATAATGGATTCTCATTTTAATAATATCTATTGTTCAACATTATAATTGTATATTTGGTAATTAATGAATATAATTATATCTAATGTTAATGGCAAAATTGTCAAGTATTAAAAAAAATCAATAATATGGTTATTATTTTATACATCATATACATAATTTTTAAATTTTTAAGTATTGATTATTAAGACTAAACTAATTGTTAATATTTTTTTTAAATCTACTATATTACCATTCAACATTCTAATTAAACAACTGGTCAACTAGCAATTAGATCTAATGTAATTATATTGACATTTAATTTATATTCAAACAAAAAAATGTAAAAAAAAATCTTGAAATTTTGTTAAAAAATTATAATATAATGACTAAAACTAATAAAATAAACTGGAATAAATTAAATAATTTGTTGAACTACGTAATTTGTTAAGTGTCCAATTGTCCAAAGTTTTATCGGTTTGAGTAAAATGTTATTTGTATAAACTATAAATGAGTTTTATTTATTATTTGTTAATTATTTCTATGAAATGATTTTGTTTCTTATGCAACCAATGAGTTTGGATTTTCACTTTTCTATAATATCACGATATATTTATTTTTAACTCAATTAAAAAATATATTGTGATATAATCATTAATTATATTTACATAGAATTATAATTTTATATATTGTTAGTAAAATTTTTAAAATCTTCCAAAGAAGTTGATAAAGTGAAACATAACCTTTAAGAAATATTACAAAAAAAAAATAGATAACAAAGTGAAACATGTAGCAATTTTTTAACTTATAGAAGTAAGAAAACTCAACTGTTTGTATATGAAATAATAATCTTTTTATATAATAACAAATATTCTAATTACATAACCATTAACATCAATTAAATAAAAAAAAATTCAAAACATATAAAATTATATCTATACAAATATTTATTAATTTTTAAAATTTTGACTTTTATTTTTATTAATAATATAAAATTAAATTAATTATTACATTCAAAATTATAAAAATTAGATATAATCATATAGCTTATAAAATTTCAAAACCATTTGAATTCATCTAAACCTCTTCAACTGGAACCAAACCTCTTCAACTTGAACCAAACCAAATTCGAAATTATCTTAACTCAAAAAAATCCAAACTCGAAACATTTGAAAAAACCCTAACCCAAAAAACCTAAGTCTAAAAATATTCGAGCCCAAAAAAAGTATAAATCCAAGATGGTCCAAACTCGAAACGAGCTTAAACCCAAATAACTCGAATATGAAGACAACTTGAATTGAACTTTTTGCCAACTCTACCACAGCTGGGTTATGTCATTTGTTACAGCAAGTGCTCTAAGAAGAGTAAGCAAAGTACTTCAATCTTACACCGAATAGAAAAGAAAATATCGTTGGATATAAAAATGTTGGCCCTCCATATCCCAATAAGCTGCTTTTGCAGGAATAGTATAATAATAGCCACGTGAAAAACGCTATTAGAGTCGACTCTATACTATCCGACTCCACGTCAAACACTCCAACGAGGGTAACAGGATGAGCCAATTCGACACCAAACACCCAAATAAAGGTAACCAAGATAAGCTCCTGAGGGGGTTAGACGAGCCCCAAATTAGGGTAAGCAATGTGAGCTCCTGAAGTGGTTAGTCGTGACAAAGGTGTCACAAGATTAGATGAAAGAGAATATCACAAGAAGCTCTCAAAGGGAAATAAATAAGGTGTTTCAATCTCACAGTTGATAAAAAAAAGGAATGTCACTGGACATATTTGTGCCTTGCACACCCAACCACGTGACACATTCCAGAACCAAAAATAAAATGTGAATAGACACCTGACTTGAGCTTCACCACGTATAACATATTAGCAAATATTCAGAGAATAAATTAAATCAAGATATGCTGATTTCTCTTTTTCTGGAAAAAACTTTACCCATATCTTTGAATCCTATTAAGACCTCGAAATTCAATTAATCCTGACAGGTTAACTGCATCCTATTCCTGTGACAACTGAATTGTGCTACAAGAAAATTGAACTATGTGGGAGAAGATGGACCCCAAAGAAAGAATAACTGAAAGTTTCCTCGTTTTCATTTTTTCCCCAGTCAAGGTGGTCGATGGAGGAGGGAGGAAGGAGAGGAGAGAAGGGGGTAGAGTTGGTTTCAATTGTTTCTACCCTGCCCTAAGAGTGAGATAAACATTACCCCACGGCACAATGGCAAGTGGCATAACATGCTACTTGACTTTGATTTGGCGTTTCTTCAGTTCCTTCAATATTTCCCTTGATAGTTCCTCGGCATTGTACTCCACTCCAAAGCATCTTACAACCTTCATTTTTGGGTCTATCAAATACCTGAGCATTTAAAATAAGCTGCATCAAGTTCTCAAATAACAAAGAGCTTTGAGGGAAGGGATGCCTGTGTGTGTCAGTGATTGAAACATACATGTTGTGAGATGACTCGACAAGATAATCATCTCCTTCTTCTTCGACCTTTTTGAAATAAACGCGATATTCTTGTGCCATTTGCCTTACAGCACTAACAGGTCCTGTCAATCCCACTATTCTTGGATCGAACTCTGCACTTTGCAAGAAAAATTGGAGGTTATACTAACACAAATACTTGTAATTTAAGCAGAAGTAGCTTATTATCATCACAAATTCAGTTACAAAGGAACACAAACCTTTAAGGTAAGCACAAAGTTGTGCAGGGGTATCACGCTGAGGATCAATTGTCACATATATAGGTAAAACCTTGAAATTCTCTTTCGACTCTTGATCCAAATAAAACACAAAATGTAAGGAATATTACCAGACAAATGGCTAAATATAACTTTTAAATCAGGTTAAAGGATTATACCTAATGTATCTATAGCCTTGGCCATAATTTGGACTTGATCAGGTCCAACATCAGGAGATGACGTATAGCCAAAGTAGAGGAGAACCCAGTTCCCAAGAAAGTCCTCTTCATTAACAATCTGATTTTCTACATTAACCAAAGTGAATGGGCCACCAATAATTGGACCTGCTGCAGTATCATTACCATAATTATTGTCCTGGCCTGCACAACATAAAAAGAAAGAAGACATGTTAAAGATCCAACAAATAATGTTTATTACAGGCCTTTCTTCATTGCCAATTGGACAAAACACCTACAAACAAAATTTTCATGGATCTTCAAACCACAGTTTGATACAAGCAAGGAAGTATTCAGGATTTGCGAGAAGAATCACTTCAAGTAAACTTAGTAAACCCTTCTGTCAAGTATATACAATCTTAAGTCCACTCTTCCTCATTCTTGTCCAAAAAATTCCCAAACTACCAAAATTACATGTAGCTTTTAACAATAGACTATCTATGCACAAATCTATTAATGCACATTTGTCACTTCTTGGTCTACTAACTCTAAGGGTTTCCATAACCTTTGACCTCCAGTTCATTCTATAAACAGTATAAGATATCCCTCAACTAGACATTTCTTGGATACTATTCACCAAGCCCTTGGTTTACCGACTCTAAAGGCTTCCATAACCTTCGACCTCCAGGTCATTCTTATAAACAGTATAAAATATCCCACGACTAGATATTACTCGCATACTATGCACCAACATGTATGACCATAGACAAAATAATACATCAGAGACAGCTTTTAATGACCAAACTTTCGTTGTAGTGATATATCCTAGAAGCAGTGAGGCAAATAAAGCAGAAGAGCTACACTCAATAATCTGCTTGCCATAAAATTCCTTCCATCAAAATCATAAGACAAGCCTAGTAATGCAAAAGAAACATCAGAAAGAAATAGCATTCATCAAATGATCTCTTTGGTACAAGCATGATTGCTGCATCAACTCTAATCCTATTCCAAGAAACCCTAGTGATGGAAGTTTATCGCAGTGTCACATGGCTACCAATGATTGCAATTTTGTTCAACTTAGCCTCTCCTTTAGTCAACCTTCCCTAACTCCAACCCCTTTAAGAAAGGGATAATAAAGAAACAAATGCCACATGGCTGACAGAAGACCTCCTTTTGGACCTTTTTGAGTGAGATAGTAATATGATACTATATAAACGGCGATAGGGCAATAACTTCAGACATTTTAGCACAAGAATAATCAAACAAGTACAAATATATATATATATATAAAAATTGAAACCAAAATTGATTGGAAGAAGCTTCCTAACCATTTCAAACATACGTATCTAAGCATAGATGCACAGGAAGTCAATAAATAAGCTACTTGTAGGTAACTAATAAGAATCGTATATATGACACTCATGATCGGCCAACCATTAGCTCAAGTCATGTGAGTCATTACTTGTCTCATCTATTTTTTTTTTTAATTTTAGAAAATACCAACAATAAACAAAATATGAAACTGCAGCACACGAAAGAACAGAAAATGCAGATACCATAAACATCCAAACAACCTAGTTTCTGTCCAAAAAAAAAAAAACAACAACGTAGTTTCCAACTCCTGGTCAGTAACTACCAATATTCCAACATCAATGCACTTATTTGATAAGAACAGAAGAGAAACAAGTACCTATTGTAACTGCTCTTCTCTCATCATTATAATGCACAAGAGCTGCTAATCCACCAAATGCGAGTAAAGCAGCTGGCTGCAAAATTAAGAATGAAATTACAATTAGGCCACATGTTCCTACCGTCCAACACAGAGTTCATACACGATGCAACCATGCAAAGGTTTATATCAACAAACAATTGCAGAAAGGCTGAGGAAGCATACACCAACATATGCACTCCACGACCGAGAAGCCTGTGTTTCAGCAGTCATAACAGGATGACCAGTTGGCTTTGTATAGCTGTTCTTTGCTGATTTCGCATAGCCACAAGATTGGATTCTCTTGGATGGACCAAACCTACATATCCATATAAACATTAAAAGCTATAACTTCGCCAATTATACTAAAAGTTGCTTCGTACCATCTAAAATACTGAAACTATATACTCAATGCTTCAGATATAAGGAAAACATGTTCATTTAGTAATTAAAACAAAAACCCAAATCACCCTTCATGCCCAAAATAGATATAATACACAAAAATATTCATTCAAGAATTATCCTAGCATGAAAACCATTCAATACAGTAACAATATTGGCAATACTATTAATTTACACCGACATTCAACTAAAGAGAATTGCATTCCTGGCTGCAAAAAGACTGAAGAGTAACTCTCGAAAGATGAAAAAAGAAAAGTTAAAAGAATAAAAAGCCTATCCAATGTTCTAAATGAAAACCCCTTTTTTTCAAAAAAAAAAAAAACAAAAACCCATTTATTCTAAAAACAAAATGGGAAAAAACAGGGGAAAAAAAAGGAGATTAGAGTGTGACCTTTGGAGTAGATTGGGAGCGTGGGTAAAGCGGTGCTTGGAGGAAGACAAAATGAAGCGACAGATGGGCATAATTATTTTAGGCAAATATTTAGGAGAATTTTTGTTTGGAGCAGACAGCCATCTCTGATTTCTTTCTTATTTATGCAGGGAAAATATGAAGTAGCAGAACAAAAGGGGGACTATTGCTTCCCTAGTATGTAATTTCCTTGGTGCCCAAGCTTATACTGATAGAATACTCAATTCTTTTAGATTACAATTGACGAGTTGTTTGTCAAAATGTTCTTAAAAAAATTGTTTGTTTAAAAAAAATGAATAAGAAAATTTATAGTTGATCCCTAGCTACCTCAAGCTCGAAACCCGACCCATGTAATTTTTTTTTTCTAATTTATATCATATCCTGATTCACAATTTATAAAAGACTTTATATAAAAAAGTGTTCAAGCATATTACCATATCGTTTTTTTTTAAGTTAAAGTTAGTTTTTAATTAGATCATGATAAAAATGTATTGTTTATGCAATTTCTTTTGAATTAAATTAAATTTGTAAGTGTCAATAATTTTTTAAATAAATTAAAAATTTTATATGATATATTATAAATTCTGAATGAATTGGAATACAAATAATCTCAACTTAAAAAATTTTATGGGATATCTTGAATTATTGTTCTGGAGTATAGATTGTCTTTTTCTCATGTTACTGTGTTAGGAGAGACAGGAGAGAAGTGTGGTAGAGATCTTTATAATTTTTGTATCTGATTTAGAATTGGAAAGAAATATTCTAATTTTCTAGAAAAATGAGATTAATGAAATAAAAGTTAATTAATAAGGAAATTTTTTTTCATGTTAGTCGAATTTGTTACTGTTTTAATTATTGGCTAGAATTAAATTGATGAAAAAAAAAGCAAGAATTGAATATAAATTTTAGTAAAGATACTCTTTCTTAAATTTTATAACGAATAGATTTGTTTAGCTCAAGTCAATGCGACTGCAGCCGAGCCGCCTAAATCAAACATCTTATTACAAGAGACATAACTTAAGTTGAGTTCATAATTATTTATTGCAAAGGGCATAACTTAATGCGACTTCATAATTATTTGAGTTAATTCATAATTATTTATTACGCGAGATATAATTTAATTTGATTTTATAATTATTCGAATTTAATTTATTTTTTATTTTATAATTATTTAAACTTATCTCGTTTATTTTTAAATTTAACTTGAGTTGTCAATAACTAGTTAAACTAAATTTAATTGAATCGTCTTAATTCAATTCAATTACATTTGTATTCTTAATTAATTAAAAAAATTCTCAATTAATTAATTAAAGAAAAATTAATTAAAAATAATATACCGTTAATTAAAAAAATTATAACATACTATAATAAAACTTAAATTCGAATTTAAATAATTTCAAAAGCTTAAATTCAAATCCAACCTCATCCCAATTATTAAAAAAAAACCTCCAAAAAGAAGAACAAAAATTTTTTTTTCTGATCATTATGTAACAAAGTTTCTGCATGCCAAATGTTCCCAAAGAGTACTGCTTCATACATTATTTTTTTGGTACCGACTGAAAGAGTATTATGCTTAGATCTCATAGAGGAGCAGGAACCGGTTAATCTTTGTCATCTTTCATTGTTTAAGAGAGAGATAATAACTACTACTAGTAGTAACAGTTAACAGCAAAGATATATAGTACATATTCTTTAGCTTCAGGCTTCCAACCTTCTCCATTGGTTCTGAAAGCAGATGCTTAGTCTTCATCTTATGAATTGCATCGGCTGGATTCAGGCTTTTGGGACAGGTTGCTGTGCAGTTTTTTGTAGTCCTGCATCTATACAATCTCTTGTGCTCTTCTGTTAATGCCTGCAGCCTTTCTTCACTGAACTCATCGCGGCTGCCAACAAAATCCCAGGTTTACGAATCACCAACACAGAAATTCTTTAGCATTACATGGGCAGAAATGCAGAATGAAGCTGTTTTTTTTTTTTTCAATCATTGTTGATTACTTCAATTGGATAAAGTGTGAAAAACCCCTCAAAATCTTCCGTTTATTTGGTCAAGTGAGGCTATTCACCTACTAATTAATCAAGGATTACCTGTCGGAGATCCACCGAAAAGCATGAAGCAAAGCAGCAGGGCCATGAAACTCCTCGGGGTTCCACCAGTAAGAAGGGCAGGAAGTACTACAGCAAGCACAAAGTATGCACTCGTATAAGCCATCTAGCTTCTTTCTATCAGCAGGTGATTGCCTGTATTCTTTCCCATCTACCGGTGGCCTTTTGGGCTTAAGCCATGGCTCAATTGACCTTCGTCATCAAAATTAAATTTTGCACATAACTCTCTCGAATGGAGAAGCTCATAGATAGTATCTTTTCAAGTATGAAAAAAGATAGGCACAATTCTAACTTTTTTTGATGTAACCAAAAGTATTTTTGTCCGTTTTACGAATTGAAATTAATTTTGATCTAAAACTAATTTTGTTCCGTCAACAGTAATAAACAATAAAGCCTTCTAACAGTAGCTTATGACAAATGCCATCTTACTTTCCTAAATTTAAGATTCCAATAAATAGAATAACATCCCTCAATTGTGCAAGAATAGAAGAAGAAAATTGGTAATCTTACCTGTACTGTTGGTAAAAATTGGTAAGGTCGATGACCAGATCTCCGATGACAAACATGTGAGGCAGGGGAGTGGTAACAATGGGCTTGCTAGAGTCTGCATTAATGGGCTTGAGGCAGGCCACAGTGTTGGCTCCATCAATGTTCATGGCACAAGGCCCACATATCCCTTCCCAGCAAGACCTCCTATAGCTCAAGCTCGAATCATCCTCTGCTTTAATCTTTTGCAGTGCATCCAAAACCTGAGACACAAGTGCACTCAAAATGGGACCTTAATCTTAGGAGTTGAGAATGAGAACTGATTGATTGTTCTTTCTTTTGCTAAAGAGATGTTGGAAATGCAGAAAGAAATATTACAAGTACCATGGTGCCACAATTGGAAAGATCTACATAGTAAGACCGGAGGAAGGGTTTGTTGTTGGTGGGGTTGTCAGGGCTCCATCTATGGATCCTGAACTCCTTGTAAAGCTTCTTCACTCTAGTCTGGGTATCCCCTTGTGTTTCAACTGCTACTTCTGCATGTTGTTGTGCAGCTGGGTGGCCTTCCAGCACTGGAAAATTTTGCTTCTTTGGGTCTCTACCTAAAATCCGAGCTACCCTGTTGTAGCCATTGCGCAACCAGATCTTTGACATCTCACCTTTTGTTTTTTTGCTTCTTCACAAAAAATTCATGAAGCATGACATTTGCTTATTTAAGGCCTTTCCATTCCTACAGACACGTATTTGCATGGCTGAGACTTGTTGGGCCGACATAGATTGTGGCACAAACAAGTTTACAAAATTGTTTCCTCCTTGAGGAGCGTGAATATCATCATCACAGTCCAGCATGCAAGGATGCAGTTTTCATATTCAGAGTTCCAGTTCGAGTTGGGTTCAGTCCAAGTTAGCTTGGGGTGGCTTTTGTCGTTTAAATCAGAAGTATATAGCATGAGCTCTTACTATGAGTTTGGGCTCACTTTGGACCCAAACTTTTCTTTGCAAGACCTCTGATTCATTTGGATTTTGGACCTATCTGGTCTCCTTTCTGTTTGCTATCCACTACTCTAGTATTAACCCAAATATGGAATCGACCGATTAGTTTTATACCATTTTTTGAAAAGGGCTTCAAATTCAATTCTTTAAACGTTTATTATTGATTCCAATTAGTCTAAGATAAAATTAGATTTGATATTTCATGTATTTTTTAGTGTTTGTTTCGTGTTAAACACTTGTAAAAAATGAAAAATTGTCATTTCATTCATATTGATACATCAAACACAAAAATAAATTTTAAATTTTTACTAAATCCATATACAGTTTTCACCAAAACTATTTTATTTTCGTATTTTTTGTTATTATCAATTCTAGACAAAATATCATTATATCAGTGTCTATTAAGTTCTAAATCTTTTTGGACATGATAAGAAATTAACTATCATTTCTAATTTATGGAATGGAGAACATTACTATACTTTGCCCTTGTCTAATCTAAGTGTACCAAAGAAAAATCTTTAATGAGTTCCATATTGCATTTTTATTTTAGGAATATAATCTAGTCGAGTCGATGATATTGTCCTATGTGCCTTGGTGTATGATGTTTGCAGATGATATTGTCCTATGTGCGGAAACTAGAGCGGAGATCAATACAAAGTTGGAATTATGGAGACAAACGTTGGAATCAAAAGGATTTAAACTAAGCAGAGTGAAGACTGAATACATGGAGTGTAAATTCAGTTCTAACCGACTGGAAGAGCATGATGTAGTGAAGTTAGATGGGGTGGCGATACCTAAGCGGGATCATTTTCGATACTTGGGATCAATAATACAGATGGATGGAGAGATTGATGATGAGGTGACCTATAGGATCCAAGCTGGATGGAGTAAGTGGAGAAGTGTTACAGGTGTGTTGTGCGATAAAGGAATTCCTACATGGTTGAAAGGCAAGTTTTATAGGACAGTTGTTAGACCAACATTGTTATATGGTAGTGAATGTTGGGCGACTAAGAGGCTACATACACAAAAGATGAGTGTAACAGAAATGAGAATGTTACGATGGATATGTGGATACACAAGAAAAGATAGAATGAGAAATGATCATATTCGTAAGATGATTGGAGTGATACCTATCGAAGATAAAATGTGTGAAAATCGTTTACGTTGGTTTGGGCATGTAAGACGTAGACCTGTAGATGCTCCAGTTAGGAGAATAGAGGCTATGGATATTGAGAGAAGGGTTAAGACTAGAGGAAGACCGAAAAATACTTGGAAGGAAGTAGTTTGGAAAGACATGGAGGTTTTAGAATTAGATGAGCAAATGACCTTGAATAGGAATCTATGGAGGCAGAGAATACATATGGACGATCTAACATGATTTTAGATATTGGTTCATATAGCCTACCCCAATCTATTGCGATAAAGGCTCTGATGATGATGATGAATCGAGTCGAGATAGTTCAGTATCAAGTTTGAGTTCGAGCTCGGCTTGAAAATAGAAAAATCAAATTTAAGTAATCAATTGAATTTGAATATCATTGTACACTTTCTTAAAGGTTTTGTAAGAGTAACGAAAGAAAGAAGAGTCGCCCTCTCTTACTATTTTGGCCATTATCAGACTAGAAACAACATTGTTCTTCAATTTTGGAAAAGCCCTAGATGTTTCAATCAAGAGTAGCAAAATGGAACTTGGCAACAGCTGGAGGGTTTGATCACCATTGAGCCCCAACCGACTCACAGAGCAGGACAGGCTTGGGGTTAGCTGTATGCGACACCAACAACATATTTGTCTAACAATTTCGGTGGATGGGATGGGATGGGATGAGTTGGTCAGAGCCTTGGATCCAGTGCTAAAGATTAGCAAGACAGTCACCCCAAAACCCCATCTGTTGATTAATCAAAACTCAAAAGGACCCACCAAAAGCAGCTGCAGGATTCTTTTATTAGAACCACTCGACCACCTTCTTTGTTAGACTTTTATAATGCTTGACTGATCCAAACCCCCTTCCAGCAGTCGTCCATTATAGACTTGGCACATAATTGTACAAATTGGCAGGCATTTCTGCATCTGCAACCCTGCAGGCTGCAGTGATGCCTAAATTTCAAGCATGTTTTTCAAAGAAAAACTGCTGAAATGGGTCTAGCTTTGGGCTGTTGGGTGAAATTTGGGATTTAGAAATTGGAATTGTCCAACTTCTTGGTGTTAATCAATTCGTATCTCAATGAAAAGGGGAAAAAACTTGTTCAACTCCTTATAATTGTGATTATTAAAGATTGAATTCTGATTAAGAGTCTAGCATTCTAACTATAATCCACATAACTCTATCTATCATGATGCAAAAACTGCATTTGTAACTTGCTCATGCAAAATTTAAGCAATTCTGTTAGACATTTTCATTAACTGAGGAGGAGTGGCATAGTTAAGTTGCGAAGCAGTTGACCAACATGAACATTAAAGCTATGCAAGTGAAAGTTTCACAGAAAAAGAAAAAAGTCAAAAAGACAGAAAAAACAATGCAGAAAAGCAAAGTGGTGTCTAATCATATGTGTAAGCAGCGTAAAACTTAAATTAACTTAATGGGGGTAGGTAACCTTTGATTATATGAAAATCCCAAATTTATTTTATATATATATAATATATATATATATATATATATATATATATATATATATATATATATATATATATATGACCCACAGACCACAATTAAAAGAAAATCAATTGTCTTATAGCTTAAAGAATAATAATTTGAAAAAACTGAAGATTCAAGTATTTTCTTTGCTTTTTCGCTTTACTTTTAATTGATGTTTAGCTTTAGAGGATGGATATAGAGCTGTTATAAGCATGAGTTCGTATTCATCATGCTCTTAAGTCATGTGGATTCTGGATGGGTGGTGAAGAATAAACCAGAAAGGAACCACCAACAAAAGAGATTAAAAAAAAGAAAAAGAAAAGAAAAATATTCTTATGAGCAGTCCAAGAAATTATGATTCGGAGAATTAGAATTTAATTTGTCTCCGCTGTTGTGTTGCTCGGAAAATACTTGTGCGTATATATACTAAAAAATAATAATTAGAAAAATGTTGCATAATATGAATATAATGTTTTTTTTAATCAGTCAAACAGATTTGATTCTCAATTTACTTATGAATTATTACCTCATTCACTGTAAGTATAATTAGAAAACTTCACAAGCGGATGTTTTTATGTGCCATATATCCTCTTAAGAACTTTGATTCTTTGACTTTTTGTTTAAAAACAACATATGACACAAAAACATATGGTTATGGAGTTTTTTAATTCCACTTATAGTAGTTGAGATAATAATCTTTAATATATAGATAGAATTATTATCTAATATACTATTAGCAAAGTTTTTATATTCTACCAGTGAAATTAAAATGATAACATCTTCCACTCTATTTATTTATTTTTTAATAACTCTAAAGAATATTTTTCATTATCTTAATCTCTTTTGTAACACTACAAAAAAAAAGAGCATTAGAGATGAAATTTGTGACAGAATTTCGTCACAAATTTTTTAATTCCGTCACTGATAACCCTTAGTAACGAATTTGAGATGGAATTTTCCATCTCAAATTCCACCTGTAAATTTGAAGTGGTTGAAAGTTATTCCGTTAAAAAGCCATTTTTTCAGTTGTAAATTTGAGACAGATATTTGCGACCAAATTTTGTCTGTGAAACCATTTTTTTCGTCACAAAAAATTTAATAACAAGAAAAATATTTTTGGTTTTTTTACCAAAATATTTTGCTTTTTGCATCGGATTTTACAACTGATTTTCTGTCGCAAATTTTTGTGATGGAAATTATGTCTTTAAAACTATTTTTCTATCACAAAAAAATAATTTGTTTGAATAAAAATTTTCAAATTTTAATTTTTAATTAAATTTTTTTTTAAGTTTGTGATGAAAATTCAATAGGAAATTCCATCTCAAATGCAAATCCGATCACAATTTGTGACTAAAATTTTGTCTATAATCCATTTTTCCGTCACAACAAATATATTGTTAAAACAATATAAGAAAATAAAATTATATTTTGTGATGGAAAACCTGTTACAAATTGCTAATTTCTGTTAAAAATTTTGTCACAAATTTGCAAGAAAAATTCCGTAACAAATTCCTTCACAAGCTTTGACAAAAAATAATCCACATTTAAATTGTTATCTTTTGTTGAAAAACTGTTAAGAAGATAAAAATAAATTATCAATTACATCGGCAATTCATTTTAGCAACAAAAATTTCGTCACTGATTTGATTTTTTTCGTTGCAAATACAACATATTTCATAGCTATTTAAATTGTTGAATTTCATTAAAAAACAATTAATTTGCTATGGCTAAAATCTATATTCTATCTAAGTATACCTAAAATTGAATCCAATTAATTTACAATATAGTTTAACAAATATCTATACATTTAACATATACATAATCAAACAAAAACCTTAAATAACCATAAAATATACATCTAACATCTACAGAATATGTACCAACATCCACAAATATTATGTTCAATCTAGAAATATTATTATGTTCAAATACAAAAGTATGAAAATAAAATCTTACAACATCGTAGTGCTTCATAAAGATGATCTTTGCTTCAAGAAGTGAACACCTAAAACAAAATCAATATTTTTGTTAAATACGATTTAACAAAAATTCATACAATTAATATATACACATATGTACATAATCAAATAAAATCTTTAAATATTTAGAAGATATTCATTCAACATCCCAAACATCATGTCTAATTGATAAATGCAAATATATATAACATTCAAATAAAATAAAAAGGAAAATAATGTCCACAAAGCAATGCTTTCTAGAAAAGGTCCAACTCCAGAAAATGAACACCTAAAACATAATTGAATCTATTTATATTACAGTTTAATAAAAATCTATACATTTAATATATATTCTTAAATAATCAAATAAAAATTGTAAATATTTATAAAATATCCATTCAACGTCCACAAAGATCATGTTCTATCCACTAATAATGTTTTTAAATCAATAATAATAATAATAATAATAATAATAATCATATTATTAAAAATAAATATTTATAATTTAATTATTACATATTATTAAAGATAATTTTTTAAAAGAATAAAAATCTAGTTGCTGGACAGCTACTACTGTCGAAATATGGACTGCAATGAAGTAAAAATATTCATAATTAATGGAAGCAGCAGAAGCAAATGAAACTAATATCATGTGGTAATTAACAACTAATCATTATCTTTAACTAGGTAATACCCGTGCATTGCCTCGGTACGTCATTTGTAAAGGCAAATATGAGAAGTTCAAGCTTACTTTAACATTAAAAAAGTTCAAAGTGTTAAGTTAGAGTTCATGCATATTAACATAGTTTTAACATTTAAAAAGTATCAAATGAACAGTTCGCCAATAGTTTATATGCATAAGCACATAAAAAAAATGCATATTCATTTTACACAAATTTGCTATATTTGCTAATTTTCAGTTTTCCTTTTTAAAAAGAAAACAACTTAATGATGTCAACAACTCCAAAATGGTGCAACTCCAAAAAACTCAATCATGTATACTTGATTCAAGCTTGTCTTAGATGAGCAATAACTAAAATGAACTAAAATTGCACACATGATTCGAGAATTTAACATTATAGAACTCAAATGAAAAGATCAACCTTATTCTTCAAAGGAAACATCATGAATTTTTAAGGGGGCAGAATAGACCAAGAAAAAGAAATATCTCAATGTGCAAACATGAAGATCTAAACAAAACGAAGGAATTACATTCAGAACTTGACTTGAGGAAACAATGGCATGCATAAAGGAAAAGATATAAGCTCCTAGATTTTCAATAGGTAGATAAAATTTATGATAGAATAGATAACCTATTGCGAAACAAAAGAACTTTATTAATGGATTATGCCAAAGCAAATTACAAAAATCAACTCCTCATTCTAGATATAGAAAATGCTTATGATAAAAGGTCTTTTCAATTTGGCTTTCAACAGCAAAAGTAAGCTCACATTTGGCCTTTTATAGAGCAGTAGAGGTATTCTCAAAATCGAAGTCTAATACATAACTATATTTAATTTGATAACAATGACAACCAACAGACTTCGAATACATCATACATTTGAAGAAAACGTGATAGAGAGTTTCAAGAGAACTTCATAAAAAATATATAATCAGTAAAGTGTCAGAATTTGAATTTCTATATATATCTAATAATATATGCATGCTGAAATTTCTATATATCATACCTTGGTGTCACTTGTGTTTCCTCCGTCATAATTTAGGCTGAACTCTAATAATATATGGATGTAATTTTCTTTTTTTATATTCAACTACCCTATAAAATAATATTTCCCCTTTTGTTCTATGCCCATTTTCAAACCAGTCATAGAGGCAAAGAAGTGTTCCAACTACAATTCCTTTTCTACAGTAATAAGGGTTTGAAAGGAAATACTATTATGCTCTATTAGATTTAGATTTGAGGTTGGTAAATGAATGATGGGTAATACAAATGTTAACCTAAAGCATCCGTAGCTCTTTCAATTGTGTAAAAAGACCATGAATCATTCCAAAAGAAATAGCCAGTGAGAGGAAAGAATCCAAAAAATTGGTAGGGAGCATTTAGTTAACAGAAAGCACACAAATATATTTAAATTGTGTTTCTAAAATGCTTTACATCATTTTCTCTAGTGACTTCTTTTCTGATTTCCATAATTGATTCAATCTATCTTGGTAACAAATGTTGGAGAAAGCCTAAAGCTACTATGGCATTATTAATGGCATCTAAAGGAAAAGTTATGCCTGGAACTTCTAAGTTTTTTTTTATCAAATATACGTAAAAATGGCCTGATAAATCCAAGCCCAGCATACGCTCATTTATCCTAAGGTTTGATACATATTCCAAAACAAATTGAGTTTAACCAATAAAGATCCAAATAATAAAGATCAATTAAAGAAATCAAAACCAATTTGATCAATTAAATCATCGGGAACATATTATATTGTGAGAATGCAACAAATAAGTAAAAAGGCATGATGTAAGACCCGAATTTTATTATAATATATACCATAATTGTACATGATTGATAGTGGAAATAAATATTGAAGGTGAAATTCCACTTTCTATTATGGAAGTAATTAGAACTATAAAGTATAATATGGTGTGAAAGCATTAAATGAAGCATGAACAAATGTGAAGAATCAAGGCTGGAACCGAATGGAAGGTGTGAAAGGCAATAAATGGCTGTTGGACAAATGAAGAAAAGATGAGATAAAAAAGTCAAAAATAGCTGTTGGAAGTGGCATGGAGAGGAAGTGATAAAAAGAGGAGAAAAACTTAGTCAAACGTACATAAAACTTGCTTCCCATAGCCGTTCCACTTGCTGCAGTTTTCTACAAATTTTTAATGCATGAAAGACGTGAAATGATGAAAGAAAACAGGATAAGAACATGTGGTAGGTTCTGAGTGGATTTGAATGGCTATATAAAAAGAATACATGAGGAAAAACCACACTATTGCTTCTCGCCCATCCTATTTTCCTTCAAGTTCAACTTCGTTTTTTCTGTTCCTCTCATACGTGAGCCATGGAACTTCATCCTTTAGTCAGTTAAATCTTTTCTCCATCATTGAAGAGCTAAGAAATAAGCAAAGTAAAGCTAATTGAAGCAGAAAGCACTCTGTTTCTGGAAGTGCAATTCGGTTAAGGTGAGCTTCCATATTTTTATGGTCATCTTGATAATTGATGGTATATTTCTATTTTTTATAACGTAATGAACATAGATATAGCCTTGTTTTAGTTGAATCTTGTTAGAATATATAAGAAACTAGAACAAGATGTAGTCTGAAAAATAATCGAGAATGAACAAGGAAAGTACTAGAAATGGTGTAAAAATGATGAGAAATAGGCGAGCTCAGCTACTATGGGCGAGGAAAATGAAGCGTGGTAGTGGGCGAGGTCGCCACATGTTAGTTCAATTCATGGGCGAGCCCACCTCTGAATAGAAAGCCACATATGGCGAACATAAATAAATAGGCATGGTGAGTTGAATTGTCGGGCGAGCTCCCATGTTGGGCGAGCTCCCACGAATAAGCCAATAAATGAATGGCGAGAAAGTTGGGCGAACTCCTATGAATAAGCCAACATATGAATGGCAAGTAATGTTAGGCGAGCTTCCACGTGTAAGTCAAATAAACGAATGGCAAGCTCTGTTGGGCGAATGACGAGCTGTAGAGTAGTCACAAATCTCGCCAAAGTGTTAGAAAATATTAATAGTTTTAATAATTTATTTTGCAGTCGGGAATTGAGAATTGATAAAGGCGAGCAGGAAGCCAGGCTTCGTAATACCAGGTAAGGGAGATATGTGTGTGAAGTGAATGCATGTCTTGTGGAGTTAAATTTTATGAAGTTAAATTTTATGAAGTTATTGAGAAATTGATTTGGTTTATGACATGCATTTATTTGATAAATTATTTTTGATTTTGGGCGAAGTGGTAAAAGGTGGGTGGGCGAGCCAATGGAAGGCGACCCCTTTTTATGTTGTTTGGCCGAACGACCCTGTTTTAATAAAAAGCCGGGCGAGCCAAAAATAGGCGATCCCTTTTTGTGACAATGGGCGAACTGGCCATGGACAAGCCATAGTGGGCGAGTTGATCATGGGCGAGTTGACTATGGGCGAGTTGACTATGGGCAAGTTGACCATAAGCGAGTTGCTATGGGCGAGCTAGTTTAATTTGTTTTTAAAAGCTAATGTTGGCGGCGAACACTAGTTCACCGTGTTAGGCGAGCTGGCTATGGGCGAGCTGGTTTTAAATGTGTTTTATCATACGAAAACCAAAGAAGAGAACTGGCTGTTTTATTGCCTTTTGTAAACAGAAAATATAAAACCTTTTTGGAAAGCAAATCATTTTGAGAAAATGATGAAATTATGAAATATTCCTTAAAAGTTAGTTATGAGATATAAACTGATTTTGAGACTTTAGGCCCTGAGTTCATGCATTACTATTCGCGTAATTGAGTGACCCGCCTGGGGTGATGGCTCGGGTCGATAGACCAACGGGTGCACCCCAGGGCGTCACAAGGCTGATGGACCCGCCAAGTCATCAGCGGTCTCGAGCTCACTTGGCAAGTGGACCCGAGGACCACCTATAGATTATGGTCATAGATCTAGCCGAGATAGCCGTGAGGGACGATGGCCTACAGGTGCACCCCAAAAGCGAACGACTTGTGTTCTTGGGGGGAACAATGAGAGCATGATTTATTTGTTGCCTAGTCTCAACTTATTGATTTCTGTTTACTGAAAGGATCTATTGAATCTAGGGATGTAAACGGGTTGGGTATCCGCTAGATTTGAGATACCCGAACTCGAACCCGATTAACTTTAATAATACCCTAACCCGATTAACTACCCGATTATTTTTATTTATGCTACTCGAACCCTAACCCTATAAAATATTAATACCCATTTAACTACCCGAACCCGTTTAACTACCCGTTTATTAAGTCAAAGTTTGATTTTTAAATTTAAAATTAAAATTAAATTTAGAATAACTTAATTAAAACATTATATTAATAAATTTAATTTAACTCATAAAAATAAATTAAAGTTAAAAATCATAATTATAATATATAATGATTTAATTTAATTAAATAAAACATTAATAATAAATAATTTATATATATAATATAAGTATTGTATTAATTAATTATTATTTATAATCGGGTTCAGGTAACGGGTACCCTAAGGTAACTACCCAAACCCTATCCTAACCCGTGACGGGTAGTAATTTCACTACCCGAACCCTACTCGAACCCGATTATACACTACCCTAATCCTACTTAAACGGGTCGGGTAGCACCGGGTACCCGTTTATAGGGTACCCATTGCCATCCCTAATTGAATCCTGTTTACTGTTTACTATATCCATTGTTTTCCTAATTGGTTTATTGTTAAGAAAAATAAACGTATTTGGGAGATATAGTTTTATTTGTATAAAGCAGCATACACTTTCCTTACTGAGCACGTTGTTGCTCACTCCTTATTTCCACTCCACAGATTATTGATTTCAGACTAAGGGAATTACCTTCCAGAGATTTTATATTAAAGGTACATTATTTTCTTTTATATATTTAGTAAAGTTGTACAGTACTACTTTAAATAGAAGGGAATGTATATACATCTTAAGGAAAGAATTTAATAATTCATATTTTCATATTAGTACAAGAAATAAGAGTACTAATTCTTATTAAAGTGTTAGGAGTTGTTAAGCATAACAGACAGCCCAACCGGTAAGTAAGTGTGATTTATAAGTTAATATTATGTTATACTGTGGATTTGGGATGTTACATATTTAATGGTATCAGAGCAAGGTTGGTCGGATGTCTAGTAATGCTTAAAACGAAAATTGAATAGTAAACATTCCTTGTAGTACTGTATAATCTGAATATATAATTGATATATTAATGATAAGTGATAAATGATCTCTGTGGTATAGATATGAGTGGAAAAAAGAGAACACACTCAGTGAGAGGTATAGGCTGAGGTAGGGCAGCACAGATTCCGGAACCACAGACACTGGAACCTGCCCCAAGACCTCCACGTCCTATACAGCTGAAGAGCATTGATACTCGTGTGAGCCGAGTAGAGAGGTTAGTAGCCGATTTTATGGCTATGTATCAGGCGGATAGAGCCGCGGATAGGGTAGAGAGAGAGAGCCGTAGCTCCCGCAGCCCCAGTAGAGGCGCTAACACTGCCACAGCCGGCACCAGATATACTCAAGCCTCAACCTATTCCACCACCGGCACCTCAGCCACAAGTAGCTCCACCACAGCCAGTGATTTAGCAGCCTAGAGATGTGGAGTCATATTGTGATGTGGCATTGGTGAGATCATTTAAGAAGTTGGATCCACCTAAGTTTAAAGGTACTAGGGATCCATTGGCGGCAGAGCAATGGGTTATTGAGGTCGATAGATTACTTAAGATTATGAGATGTTTAGATACGGAGAAGGTAGGCCTAGCGGTGTTCCAGTTGGCAGATGATGCGAGACATTGGTGGAAGGCCACTTAGACCGTATTATTTGCTCAACATCAAGATCTGTCCTGGGATATTTTTGTGGATGCTTTTCGGAGGCAGTATATTCCTGACACTACTTAGGAAAAATTACAGCAGGAATTCATGGATTTAGTTCAGAGCAGCATGTCAGTGGACGAGTATGAGGCCAAATTTACTACATTGAGCCGTTTTGATCCACATACTAGTGCGAATACCAAATATAAGATTGCAAGATTTAGGGCTGGTTTGAGACCCTCTATTAGAATGAAGCTAGCCCCATTTGATATACATACTTATGACGAGATAGTTCGACGGGCTCAACTATGTGAGAGGGATTATGAGCAGTTCCAACTCGATTTCAGTAGTAAAAGTAAAGGTAAAGCAAAGGGAAAGGCTAAGAGGTTTATGGAGGACAGATCAGGTAGAGAGCAGCCTAAGAGGACTAAACCTATGGGCATACAGATTTCAGAGGACAGATTTAATAGACCAGCAGTCTTTACTCCTGCTAGTGGCCCCACCACTACCCAGAGAAGTGTTGCGCCTTTATGTAGACATTGTGAAAGGTCACATGGGTCACGCCCTTGTCCTTTAATATCTAGGGCATGTTTTAAATGTGGACAAATGGGGCACTTTATCAAGAATTGCCCGATGCTCAAAGAGTCAGCTGCTTCTACTATTCCTCCTGCATTACCTTAGATAGCGGCCCCGGCAGCTCAGAGTCAGCAAGAGAAAGCGACACCCTCATAGCCTAGGCTGGCGACAGCCGCAGAGAAGGGTAAAAAGGTTGTGACTCAGGGTTGGGTGTACATGATGGATCAGGAGACTGCCGACGCCTCTATTGATGTGATTAAAGGACCCCAGTAGAGCCGGAGTTGTTAAGGTATACTTTGCAAGTGAATACCCCTTTTAAAGATTTCCAGAGGACGGATATTGTATATAGGAATTATAAATTGACTATAGGAGAGAAGGTTTTTACAGCTAACCTAATTTTGTTGGATATATATGATTTTGATATCATTCTGGGTATGGATTGGTTAGTTGCGAACTATGTTAGTTTGGATTGTAATACTAAGTTTATTACCTTCTCTTATCTCGAAAAGTATATTGTAAAATTATTGTAAATTAATAAAAAGTATGTGAATAAATGTTTGTGAAATGACTTGTGTATTGAAATTGTGGTTGTGTATTGAAATTGTGGTTGTGTATGAATGTTTATGAAGGATATATGGCTAGTGTGGAGGTTGTAGAGAGGGAACATCCAGAGATTCAAGAGATTCTTATGGTTAAGGACTTTTCGGATGTATTTCCGGAGGATTTACCAGGGTTACCACCAGATCGAGAGACGGAGTTTATGATCGAGTTGGTACCCGGTACGGAGCTGATTTCTAGACCCCCATATCGGATGGCACTGACTGAGTTGGACGAGCTTAAGAAGCAGCTCCAAGAGTTATTAGATAAGGAATTTATACGTCCCAGTGTGTCACCGTGGGGAGCTCCGGTATTATTTGTTTGGAAGAAGGATCGTAGCCTCCAGTTGTGTATAGACTATCGGATGTTGAATCGGGCTACCGTTAAGAATAAGTATCCTCTACCCAGGATCGATGACCTATTTGATCAGCTCAGGGTTGCACAGGTATTTTCCAAGATAGATCTCCGATCGGGCTATCACCAGTTGAAAATTAAGGAGTCGGATGTGCATAAGACATCATTTCGAACTCGCTATGGTCACTATGAGTTTCTAGTGATGCCTTTTGGGTTGACAAATGCCCCTGTAGCTTTTGAGTTTGATGAATGAGGTGTTTCATCCATTTTTGGATAAGTTTGTCATAGTATTTATAGATGACATTTTGATTTATTCTAAGACTCCAGCGGAGCACGAGCAGCATTTGCAGATTGTTTTACAGACCTTCAGAGAGCGAAAATTGTATGCTAATCTTAGTAAATGCGAGTTCTGGCTTGACCATATTATATTTCTCGGACATGTAGTGTCAAAGGACGGGGTATCAGTTGATCCGTCCAAGATATAGGTCATTGTTCACTGGGAAAGGCCTAACACGGTTATCGAGATACGGAGTTTCTTAGGTCTTGCCGGATATTATCGCAGATTTGTGGAGGGATTTTCTAGAGTTGCTGCTCCATTGACACGACTCACACGTAAGGATGTGAAGTTTGAGTGGAATGACACGTGTGAGCTCAGTTTTCTTGAGCTTAAGAGGAAATTGACTAATGCCCCCGTATTAGCCCTTCCAGCGGATCAGGTGGATTTATGGTGTATACCGATGCATCCGCTCAAGGTTTAGGGTGTGTGCTGATGTAGCATGGTCGGGTTATAGCCTATGGTTATCGACAGTTGAAGGATCATGAGAAGAATTACCCGACACATGATTTAGAGCTAGCCGCAGTAGTGTTTGCACTGAAGATATGGTGGCATTACTTATACGAGGAGAAATTTCAGATATATACAGACCATAAGAGTCTGAAGTATATATTCTTACAACGAGAGTAGAACTTGAGGCAACGACGATGGATGGAATTGTTAAAGGATTATGATTGTGAGATTTTGTATCACCCAGGTAAAGCTAATGTAGTAGCAGATGCACTGAGCCATAAGCATGTTGGCATGGTATCTTATATGATGATCAGGGAGCATGATTTGATAGAGCAGTTCTCTAACCTCAGCCTGACAGTTGTATCCTATGACCAGTATGGATTTACGGCTAGTTTCCGTATAGAGCCAGATTTGATAGATCGAATCAGAGAAGCTCAGAGGAGTGATGATTATTGCATTGGGATTGCCAGTCAGATTCAGATGGGAGTTGAGTCGGATTTTGAGATTGGCACCAATGAGATACTGAGGTTTAGAGGTCGGATATGTGTTCCCGAAGATAAGTAGATTCGAGATTTGATTTTATCAGAGACCCATACCTCTAGATACATGTTACATTCGGGTAGTACTAAGATGGACTAGAATCTTCGGAGAGTGTATTGGTGGCCTAAGATGAAAAAGGACATCACTGATTTTGTTGCTAAATGTCTAACATGCCAGCAGATTAAGATTGAACATCAGAAGCCGGCGGGTATGCTTCGACCATTATCGATTCCTATGTGGAAATGGAAGCATGTGATTATGGATTTTCTTATGGGATTACCACGGACCCGGAAGGGGTATGATGCTTTTTGGGTGATAGTAGATAGATTGACTAAGTCTACTCATTTCTTGGCCATGAGATCTACAGATTCAGTTAGTGCCTTAGCCAATTTGTATGACAGGGAGATAGTGAGGTTACATGGTGTTTTAGTAAGTATCACCTCTGATAGGGACTCTCGCTTCACCTCTCTTTTTTGAGAGAGATTTCAGGAAGCTATGGGATCCCAGTTGACTTTTAGCTCCGCTTTTCATCCACAGACTTATGAACAGTCCTAGCGTACGATATAGACGCTCGAGGATATGTTGAGAGCGTGTGCACTGGATTTTAGAGGCTTATGGGACGATCACTTACCCCTGACAGAATTTGCTTATAATAATAGCTTTCACACGAGCATTGGCATGGCACCTTATGAGGCCTTGTATGGCAGACGATGCAGAACCCCAATAGCATGGGAAGAAGTGGGGGACCGTAAACTGTTAGCTCCCGATTTGGTCGAGCAGGCTTCTCGTGATGTACGGATGATTTGTGAAAGGCTCAGAACAGCTCAAAGTCGGCAGAAAAGTTATGCAGATACCAGATGCCGACCATTAGAGTTTGTAGCGGGTGATTATATATTCTTAAAGGTCTCACCATCCAAAGGTATAATGAGATTCGGGAAGAGAGGAAAGTTGAGCCCCCGATACATTGGGCCTTATGAGATCTTAGATCACGTAGAAGATATGGCATATCGGTTAGCACTACCACCAGAGCTGTTGGGAGTGCATAACGTATTCCATGTCTCGATGTTGAGAAAGTACCATCCAGATCATTCTCACGTGATTCGACATGAGCCACTGAAGATCAGAGAGGACATGAGTTACGTTGAGAAACCGGTAAGGATCTTGGATAGGAAGGATAAAGTATTGCAATCTAAGACGATTTCTTTGGTTAAAGTGCTATGGCAGTATCATAACGAGGAGGAGGCTACTTGGGAGTTAGAGAGCCTTATGCGTGAGAGGTATCCAGAGCTCTTCCAATGATAAGTCCGAGTTAAATTTGGAGGACCAAATTTCTTAAGGTGGGGAGAAATGTAAGACCCGAATTTTATTATAATATATACCATAATTGTACATGATTGATAGTGGAAATAAATATTGAAGGTGAAATTCCACTTTCTACTATGGAAGTAATTAGAACTATAAAGTATAATATGGTGTGAAAGCATTAAATGAAGCATGCACAAATGTGAAGAATCAAGGCTGGAACCGAATCGAAGGTGTGAAAGGCAATATATGGCTGTTGGACAAATGAAGAAAAGATGAGATAAAAAAAGTCAAAAATAGCTGTTGGAAGTGGCGTGGAGAGGAAGTGATAAAAAGAGGAGAAAAACTTAGTCAAACGTACATAAAACTTGCTTCCCATAGCCGTTCCACTTGCTGCAGTTTTCTACAAATTTTTAATGCATGAAAGACGTGAAATGATGAAAGAAAACAGGATAAGAACAGGTGGTAGGTTTTGAGTGGATTTGAATGGCTATATAAGAAGAATACATGAGGAAAAACCACACTATTGCTTCTCGCCCATCCTATTTTCCTTCAAGTTCAACTTCGTTTCTTCTGTTCCTCTCATACGTGAGCCATGGAACTTCATCCTTTAGTCATTTAAATCTTTTCTCCATCGTTGAAGAGCTAAGGAATAAGCAAAGTAACGCTAATTGAAGCAAAAAGCACTCTGTTTCTGGAAGTGCAATTCGGTTAAGGTGAGCTTCCATATTTTTATGGTCATCTTGATAATTGATGGCTTCCATATTTTTATGGTCATCTTGATAATTGATGGTATATTTCTATGTTTTATAACGTAATAAACATAGATATAGCCTTGTTTTAGTTAAATCTTGTTAGAAATATAAGAAACTAGAACAAGATGTAGTCTGGAAAATAATCGAGAATGAACAAGGAAAGTACTAGAAATGGTGTAAAAATGATGAGAAATAGGCGAGCTCAGCTACTATAGGCGAGGAAAATGAAGCGTGGTAGCGGGCGAGGTCGCCACATGTTAGTTCAATTCATGGGCGAGCCCACCTCTGAATAGAAAGCCACATATGGCGAACATAAATAAATAGGCATGGTGAGTTGAATTGTCGGGTGAGCTCCCATGAATAAGCCAATATATGAATGGCGAGAAAGTTGGGCGAACTCCCATGAATAAGCCAACATATGAATGGCGAGTAATGTTAGGCGAGCTTCCACGTGTAAGTCAAATAAACGAATGGCGAGCTCTGTTGGGTGAATGGCGAGCTGTAGAGCAGTCACAAATCTCGCCAAAATGTTAGAAAATATTAATAGTTTTAATAATTTATTTTGCAGCCGAGAATTGGGAATTGATAAAGGCGAGCAGGAAGCCAGGCTTCGTAATACCAGGTAAGGGAGATATGTGTGTGAAGTGAATGTATGTCCTGTGAAGTTAAATTTTATGAAGTTATTGAGAAATTGCTTTGGTTTATGACATGCATTTATTTGATAAATTAGTTTTGATTTTGAGCGAACTGGTAAAAGGCGAGCGAGCCAATGGAAGGCGACCCCTTTTTATGTTGTTTGGGTGAATGACCCTATTTTAATAAAAAGCCGAGCGAGCCAAAAATAGGCGATCCCTTTTTCTGACAATGGGTGAACTGGCCATGGACAAGCCATAGTGGGCGAGTTGACCATGGGTGAGTTACTATAGGCAAGCCAGTTTAATTTGTTTTTAAAAGCTAATGTTGGCGGGCGAACACTAGTTCACCGTGTTGGGCGAGCCATGATGGGTGAGCTGACCATGGGCGAGCAGGTTTTAAATGTGTTTTATCATACGAAAACCAAAGAATAGAACTGGTTGTTTTATTGCCTTTTGTAAACAGAAAATATAAAACTTTTTTGGAAAGCAAATCATTTTGAGAAAATGATGAAATTATGAAATATTCCTTAAAGGTTAGTTATGAGATATAAAGTGATTTTGAGACTTTAGGCCCTGAGTCCATGAATTACTATTCGCGTAATTGAGTGACCCGCCTGGGGCGATGGCTCGGGTCGATAGACCAACGAGTGCACCCCAGGGCGTCACAAGGCTGATGGACCCGCTAAGTCATTAGCGGTCTCGAGGTCACTTGGCAAGTGAACCCGAAGACCACCTATAGATTATGGCCATAGATCAAGCCGAGATAGCCGTGAGGGGCGATGGCCTACGGGTGCACCCCAAAAGCAGACGACTTGTGTTCCTGGGGGGAACAATGAGAGCATGATTTATTTGTTGCTTAGTCTCAACTTATTGATTTCTGTTTACTGAAAGGATCTATTGAATCATGTTTACTGTTTACTATATCCATTGTTTTCCTAAATGGGTTTATTGTTAAGAAAAATAAACGTATTTGGGGGATATAGTTTTATTTGTATGAAGCAGCGTACACTTTTCTTACTGAGCACGTTGTCGCTCACTTCTTATTTTCCACTCCACAGATTATTGATTTCAGACTAAGGGAATTACCTTCTAGAGATTTGATATTAAAGGTACATTATTTTCTTTTATATATTCAGTAAAGTTGTACAGTACTACTTTAAATAGAAGGGAATATATATACATCTTAAGGAAAGAATTTAATAATTCATATTTCCATATTAGTACGAGAAATAAGAGTACTAATTCTTATTAAAGTGTTAGGAGTTTTTAAGCATCACAGACAGCCCAACCGGTAAGTAAGTGTGATTTATAAGTGAATATTATGTTATACTGTGGATTTGGGATGTTACACATGACAACAAAAAGCAATATAGAGAAACAACGAAGAGTAAATTAACAGGAAAAAAACCAAAAAAAATAAAGAAATCGTAGGTATAACCTATGCAATGAAAAAAGATACTTGCTCACAATGGAGCCTAACCACTGGGACAGAACAACTTTTTTTTCCTTTTTTTGGTTTATCTCAAGGAAATTAATTAGTCATAATACTAAGTGACAACAATTTTGTAAATCAATAGGATATGATAACCAACACATGCACTAAATCAGAAAAGCTAAAAATACTTTTGCCTTCAAAATATATTCATGCTTTTATTTATAATGCATGCATAGGTGTACCTCTATCACTTCTATAAAGCTGCAGATGTTAGAAACGAAAATGGAGAACTAAATGATGACTAAAGTAGCAAATAGAATCTCATCCTACCACCTAGAGAGAAAAAGAATAAAAAATAAAAAAATTGTGAGCTCAAGAAGTGAACACCTAAAACATAAGATAAGATTTTGAATTTACCAACAATTTCAATGTAGAATACTCCTTAATTTTAATAATGAAATTCCTGCAATAATGAACAATCAAATATATTAAACATTTAATCAAAAATAAATTGCATTTATACCTAAGAAAATTAAAATAAAAGCATTTTATACCTAAAAAAATTTCAACAGGGAGTAAGTTACCAATGCCGGGTTTGTTAGGGGAGTGACCGGTGACTACAGCTTGGTTCAACAATGGAGAGGCGCAGAAGGAAGAGGAACACAGTGGAGAGGCAGTAGGGAGGTGCGCACAGGAGAGATCTAGGTAAATCTGGTCTAGAGAGGAGCGCGCAGGGGAGAGGCACACAAGGGAGAGGAGAAGAGAGGAGAAAAGGGGAGAGGGGAGGCGAGGCGCGTGCAGGGGAAAGCGCACAGGGGAGAGGAGAGGAGAGAAGGGGAGAGGAGAGGTGAGGCGAGGCGAGCGTAGGGGAGAGGAGAGGAGAGGAGAGGTGAGGCGAGCGTAGGTGAGAGGAGAGGAGAGGTGAGGCATGCAGGGCTGCGAGCCAGATGTTGGCATCAATGCCAGTGCCGATGTCGAATCTGGTGTGGATGAGGCTGGTGGGAGGAGTCGAGGTGAGGGGGAGTTGGGTGACTGGCCAGTTTTTACCTAGTTTTTGTCTTTTTTAGCTAAGTTAAAGGTATTAGGGGATGAATGGGTGGCAAAAAGTAAACTGTAAAATTTTTTGTTCAATTTGGGCAGGAATTGTTTTAGATAAACAGATAATTTTGAGATAGAAATTTCGTCTCAAAACCCTTTTCTTTTTTATTTACCGTGAATAAATTATAAAAATTTTGAGACGAAATTTCCGTTGCAAATTTCTTCTCAAAATTTAGAGACGAAATTTGCAACGAAAATTTTATCTCAAAACCCTTGCATTTTCTTTTTCATTTACAGGAATAAATTATAGAGATTTTGAGACGAAAATTCCGTTGCAAAATAATTTAGAAACGGAATTTATAACGAAAATTCCGTCTCAAAAGCTCCATAATTTATTCCCTAAGGATATAAAAGAAATATAGGGTTTTGAGATGGAATTTTGTTGCAAATTCTGTCTTTGAATCTAGAGACAGATTTTACTACAGAATTTCCGTCTCAAAACCCTTGCATAAATTATGAAGCTTTTGAGACGGAATTTGCAATGGAAATTCCATCTCAAAACCCTTGCATTTCTTTTTCTACTTCCATGACAGTTTTTTTGAGACGGAATTTCTATTGCAAATTCCACATCTAAATTTAGAAACGGAATTTGCAACGGAAATTCAGTAGCAAAAAACCAATTTTTTTTATTTTTTTAAATAAATTATGGAACGTTTTTGAGACGGAATTTTCGTTGCAAAATCCTTCTCGAAATTCAAAGACGGAATTTGAGACGAAAATTTCGTCGAAAAATTTGGTGAAAAATCTACTGTTCGTGCGCGCCTTCTTTAGCTTCGGAATTTGTAACAAAATTTTTTCCGTTGCAAAATTGCAACGAATTTCCTAGTAAATCCGTGGCTAAATTTGTCGCTAAATTTTTTTTGTGTTTCGTCATAAATCCATTACAAATCCTTTGCAAAACTGTGAAAATTAGTGATAGAAATTTCCGTATCAAAATTTCCATCACTGAAAGTACAATTTCTTGTAGTGTAAGGTCTAATACTTCATTATGATGATGATGGATCTCCTTCAAATGGGACTTGAGGGGGAGATTATTAGACACATAGGGTCCAGCCCATGTACCTTGGGTGTTTTTTTTTCTTTTCTTAAACAAGTCACATGAGTCTTAGTTTTAGGTAGTCAAGATTAACCAAAAATCTTGAAAGGCTAAGACTACAAAGAAAATAATTTGTTCTTTTCTCTATATAAAGCCATGTGGAGCAACCACCATGTGAAGCAACCAAGGAATTAAAGCAGAGAGAGAGAGAGAGAGAGAGAGAGAGAGAGGAAAGAAAAGAAAGTGTTTTTGCTTGGTGCAAAAGTGATTTTTCTTGTTCTATAGAGAGAGCAATGATAGAGATAAGTTATTTGACAATTGGGATATTCTTTTAATAGATAATGTTGGTAAATCCAAAAATATAACTTTTTGTTTTGGGCTAATTGTGGGAACCCTAAGCTTTAGGCAAAAAGTCTTAATATATTAAAATTTCTAATTGGTTATTTTTTGTAGTGGATTTTTATCCTATTTATCCCATAATTTTTCTCTTCACATTGGAGAGTTTTTCATGTTATATTTGATGTCTTTTTATTTTATAGTTTACTGTCTACGTATTGTTGTTGATTTATCTCATGGCTTGATAAATTGATTTAACTTGTTTGGGTTTGAGTATTGTTTGTTGGAATAAATATGTTGATCTTGAACATATTTCTAACAATAAAAATCAAGTAATGCGGAAAACAAATAACCATACCTCCAGCCATTGTCAAGTGCGATATATTTATTCGATTTCTCACTAATCCTCTTCTGACTTAGATGGTATATCATCTCTGAATTGAAGAGATTAGTCAGGACCAAGTACAGCTCTTATATAGTCATTCTTCCATCAAGAACGGCTGTCGGTTACCACTGCATTAATGTCTGTCCGTTACCATTGCATTAATGTCTGTCCGTTACCATTGTATTAATGTAAAAAATGTAACGGCTGTCTGTTACCATTGCATTCAATATCAAAACGTATTGGACCATTAATATGCATAATGACCATTAATATGCATAATGAAGAAAACATTACAATCTCCCACTTGGTCCATACGTTGAATTAAGCATTGAATAACTTACTTAAGAAACAAACACATGAATCATAGTGATAAGTTCTCTAAGAACGAGTATTATCATCTATGTATTACAATGTATTTAATTTCTCAAGTACTACACTTAATGTGGCAACAATTAACTTAATGAATAAACCCTATGTTTATTCTTGGTCCAGAATAAAATATATATTTTCTCAAATAAATTAAGGTTCACATGAATATGAGAAAATATCTGAATGCATAAGAGTTTCATTAACATACTGAATGAATATACAAATTATAAAGAGGAAACAATCCTCATTTTATCCACAAGATCCTTGTATTTCATTGGTGGCATGCCTTTAGTCAAAGGACCGGCAATCATTAACTCAGTGCTAATATGCTCAATGACCACTTTCTTTTCCTTAACATGTTCTATAATGGCTAAGTACTTGATGTCGATGTGCTTGCTTCTACTTCCACTCTTATTATTCTTAGCCAAGAACATTGCAGCTGAGTTGTCACAGAAAATTTTCAATGGCCTAGAAATAGAATCCATAATTCTAAGTCTAGAAATGAAACTCTTAAGCCATACATCTTGTGAAGTAGCCTCAAAACTCGGCTTCCATAGTAGAGATAGCAATTAAAGTTTGCGTAACACTTCTCCATGAAATAGCTCCACTGGCCATAATGAAAATGTACCCAGATGTTGATTTACGAGAATCAAAACAGCCAGCAAAATCTGCATCAGAATAGCCTACCACACCCAAATTGTTTGTTTGTCTATACATAAGCATGTAATTTTTGGTTCCTTGGAGATACCTCATGACTTTCTTTGCAGCTCTCCAGTGGTTTATCCCTGGGTTACTTTGATATCACCCTAACATTCCAACTGCAAATGCAATGTCAAGTCTTGTGCAAACTTGAACATACATAAGGCTTCCAACTGCAGAAGCATATGGAATATTCTTCATGGATTCTCTCTCTAAATCATTCTTTGGACATTGGTTTAAACTAAATTTATCACCTTTCACGATGGGAGCAACACTTGGTGAACAATCCTTCATCCGAAATCTCTGCAAAACTTTATTAATATAAGTTTCCTATGATAGACCTACTATACCACGAGATCTATCTCTATGGATCTTAATGCCAATGACATAAGATGCCTCACCCATATCTTTCATATCAAAGTTTTTAGAGAGAAATTGTTTCACTTCATGTAACAAACCCTTATCGTTAGTTGCAAGCAAAATATCATCCACATATAAAACAAGAAAACAGATTTTACTCTCACTGATCTTCTGGTATATACATTGATCCATGGGATTTTCAACAAAACCAAAAGAAGAAATTACTCCATGGAATTTGAAATACCATTGACGGGATGCTTGTTTCAGACCATATATGGATTTTTTAAGCTTGCAAACCAAGTGTTCGCCTTCACTAGAAGAGAAACCTTCAGGTTGTTTCTTGTATACCTCCTCTTCTAGATCACCATTAAGAAATGCTGTTTTCACATCCATTTGTTGCAACTCAAGGTCGAAATGTGCAACTAATGCTAAAATTATACGCAAAGAATCTTTCTTGGATACAGGAGAAAAGGTCTCCGTGTAATCGATTCCTTCTTTTTGAGTAAATCCCTTAGCAACAAGTCTCGCTTTATATCTTTCAATGTTGCCTAATGAGTCTCTTTTGGTTTTAAAGACCCACTTACAGCCAATGGCCTTCGCCCCATTAGGCAACTCTAGAAGGTCCCAGACTCTGTTGCTTTTCATGGAATCCACCTCATCCTTCATAGAATTATACCATAATTTAGACTCTTTACAACTCATGGCTTGTGAAAACGTTTCAGGATCATTATCGGCTCTAATATCAGTTTCTTGTAGATACAAAATATAGTCACTAGGGATTGTCGATCTCCTTTCACGAGTAGATCATCTTAATGTTAAATCACCTTCTCTATGAGAGCATGTGGTTCAACTATTTGTTCAAGATTTTGAGATAAGTCCTGAACTTGTTAATCCACTGGAAGGTTTTCAACAACTTGTGGAACTTGAACGATTGGTTGTTCTGCAGCTATTGGAACTTGAGGTGTGCTATGAATTATAACCAATCTATTTGACAATGACGATGTAGAAGGTTGTTTTTCCTTATGATCATGAGTAGGAATTAAATCCCTGAACCGATCCCTTCCACTAATCATGTCATTTTTAAGAAACTTAGCGTTTCTAGATTCCACACACCTAGTAGTATGAGTTGGATAATAAAATCTATAACCCTTAGATGTTTCAGCATAACCAATAAAGAAACCACTAACTGTCCTTGGGTCAAGTTTCTTCTCATGTGGATTATAAATTCTCACTTCTGACGGACAACCCCAAACACGCATATGTCTCAAACTCGGTTTTCAATCTTTCCATAATTCAAAAGGTGTCTTTGGAACAGCCTTAGTCGGAACACTGTTTAATATATACGTAGCCGTCTTTAGTGCTTCAGTCCACAAGATCTTTGGAAGATTGCAGTTGCTAAGCATACTCCTCACCATGTCCATTAATGTACGATTTCTTCTTTTTGCTACATCATTCTGATCCGGAGAACCAGGTAAGGTGTGTTGGGCAACAATCCCATGATCTTGAAGAAACTTAGCAAAAGGACCAGGTGCTTGTCCATTCTCAGTGTATCTACCATAATATTCGCCGCCTCTATCAGATCTCAGTATTTGTATTTGCTTCCCGCATTGATTCTCAACTTCAGCCTTAAAGACATTGAAGGCATCTAATGTGTCATTTTATTATGAAGCAAGTACACATACATGAATCGTGAGTAATCATCAATAAAGGTGACAAAGTATTTCTGACCAGGCATGTCCATGTCCGGACAACATATGTTAGTATGTATGATTTCTAATATGGTTAAACACCTATTGGCATATTTCTTAGACTTGTTTGTCTGCTTGCCCTTAATGCAGTCTACACAAGTCTCGAAATTAGTATGATCCAAAGTACTAAGTACTCCTTCATTCACTAATCTCTTAATTCTATTTATGGAGATATGACCTAATCTCCTATGCCACAACATAGAGCAATCCTCATTAATATTACACTGCTTAGTACCAGTATGAACATGCAGAGAATTATTAGTGGCTTCATGTTGCAAAGAAATTTTATATAAACAATCAGATAAAATTTTGGAACCAACACAATTAGATTTATAAAACAAATTAAAAATATTGTCTTGAAAATTAAAAGAAAACCCCAAAGGACAAAGTCTAGAAACAGAAATTAAGTTTCGAGAAAAATATGGTACATAAAAAGTTCTTTCTAAAATTAAAGTGAAGCCACTACTTAAAATTAAAGTGCATGTTCCAATAGCCTCCACATGTGAGCTCATCTTATTGCCTGATAAAATGCTCAGCTCACTTCCCATTGGCTTCCTTAGGTTTTGCATACCCTGCAAAGAGTTTGCAATATGGATTGTAGAACCAGAATCAATCCACCAGGTGTTAATATTAACATTAGCCATATTAGATTCATAATAAACAAAAGAGGATAGAAGATTACCTTTCTTCTCAAGCCACTTCTTAAATTTAAGGCGGTCTTTCTTTACGTGTCCCTTCTTTTTGCAAAAGAAACACTTGTTTTCCTTCTTAATATCAGCTTGAGGTGGTATTTTACCTTTCCCTTTTTGATTTCCCTTAGAAGTGGAAGCCTGAGATTTGTCAGCCTTCTTTGTACGAATTGTAGCTAGCATCGCACTTTCAGCCAATTCCATAACAAGCCTCTCCTCTTCTTGAACGCACATGGTCATTAATTCATTAATTGACCATTTGTCCTTATGTGTGTTATAAGAGATCTTAAAGGGCCCATATTGCTGAGGAAGGGTGTTAAGTATAAAGTGCACGAGGAAGGAATCTGACATATCTACCTCTAGTTTCATAAGTTGAGCCGCAATGTCCCGCATCTACATGATATGCTCATGCAAACCCTTAACGGTTGTGAGACGCAGAGAGGAAAACTTCAATGTAAGGGTGCTTGCCAAGGTGTTTTCAGAAGTGACAAATTGATCGTCAATGGCCTTGAGCAATTCCCTAACCTTCTCATATTGCTCCACGGAACCCCTTATACCAACAGTAATTTTAGTCTTTATAAACATTGCACTGAGTCGATTGGGTCTCTCCCATCGCTCATATAGTGCAACTTCAGCAGGACTACTTTCTTCAGTTATTGCTGGTGGTTCCTCTTTCCTAATAGCGTAGTCTATATCCATCCATCCTAGATGTAAGAGAATCCGTTCTATCCATATCTTATAGTTGTCACCCCTAAGTTCTGGAATCTCTAGGCGCATATCGGTGTAACTAGCAGGTTGAGATACTGAAAAAGTCCAAAAGCTTATGTTAAATTTGAGACTTACGTATTTGAATTATATGTTTTACCAATGTAATGTATATAATAAATTGTATCTAATTTAATAAAAAATTGCCTGTGGGCTAAATTTTTTTATTCAAATAGACTATTTAAATTTTATGATAGAAAAGTCAAATTATTTTCTTCATGGGTACTTTATTAAAATAATTTGTTTTCTATCCTTTATGATAAAACTACCAAACTATGTTCCAATTCATAATTCCTGTGGGTAGATTATGAAAATAATCTAGTATTTTATCCTAATTAATTATATAAATATAACAAAATTTCCTGTAGGATAAATCTTATTATATTAACTCTAATTAATTACAATTTTATGTCTTATTCTTCATGTAATCTTAATCTTTATATACAATTTTAGTTAATTAAAGATGTTGTGGCTACTCCCTAATTAACTAAAATAATATTGATTACTAGATAATTTCATAAATTATTTTAGGCTCTACAAATATACCTAAGAACAATTATGCAGCATCGTGATAGGCACAAACTAAGTATACTCCCAGGAAAGTTGGTCGGGCGAAGCCTCATTAAAAACCAACTCCTTAGACAGAGTAGCGTTCCTAGGGAAACTAGTGGCACTATGGCATATCTGGAACTAGTCTGTGTGGAACTTCCTCAGTTCATGCTTTCTCATATCAACTACACAATTGTTTATGCATTATTGATATCCTAATTGTTCATCTAAATAATAACCTAAATATATTTAGTGAATATTATATATATCTTAGTGTGCTTTAAAATTTAGGTACTAATCCTAAGTTTTATGTATAAATTAAGTTTTATGAGAAAACCTAAATTTTCACAAATTCTAACAATATCAAAACCAAGGGATATGTTATAATTTGTAAAATAAAATTGCATAATAAATGAACCATAATATTATGCTAAACATCAATTGCATAATTAATAAATATTATGCACTCCATGATTTATACATAAATCTTTAAATAAGCATGGAAACGTATCATAAAATTCTTGCATACACAACAACAAAATTTTAAACACATAGATAAAATAAATAAAGTGTTTAAAATTTTATTTATTTATTTATTTATTATTTTTTTGCAAATAATCACAAAAACGTGCAAAATCTAATAAAATAAATAAATAAATCAATGGAGACAGTATTGGTCGTTCACAGAAAGCAATCCCAGAAACAAACTTTTTAACATACCAAGATTTCGTTATTTTAATTATAGGAACACTTAAATCTTGAAAACTTCTTATAATCAAACTTTCAGGATATTTTAAGTCATTTCAATAATAGAAATGCATTAAATCAGATACTATTTGAAGTATTAAAACTCAAATAAAAATTCAATGACAATATACCAAAAAAAAATTTTACATACATACGTATTGTAATAAAAGGACAAGACAGAGGTTAATACTGGCTCTTATACCAAATGTTGGAATAAATATGTTGATCTTGAACATATTTCTAACAATAAAAATCAAGTAATGCGGAAAACAAATAACCATACCTCCAGCCATTGTCAAGTGCGATATATGTATTCGATTTCTCACTAATCCTCTTCTAACTTAGATGGTATATCGTCTTTGAATTGAAGAGATTAGTCAGGACCAAGTACAGCTCTTATATAGTCGTTCTTCCATCAAGAACGGCTGTCCGTTACCACTGCATTAATGACTGTCATTACTATTGCATTAATGTCTATCCGTTATCATTACATTAATGTCTGTCCGTTACCATTGTATTAATGTAAAAAATTTAACGGTTGTCTATTACCATTGCATTTAATATCAAAACGTATTGGACCATTAATATGCATAATGACCATTAATATGCATAATGAAGAAAACGTTACATTGTTATTATTGGCTGGCATTTTTACTTTTTTTTTGTTGTTTATTGTTGTAGGTATTTATATTATGATATTTGCTTCGTCCCTTGTGTTTTCTTGAGGCTATGATATAATTAACAAGCTTAATCTTTTAAACTAGTAACATTCACTTAATCACTACTATTTATTTATAAACATTACTTCAAAGTACACCTTCGGTATCTATTATTTTTGTTAACCTCATAAGTCTATTAACCTTATTTTTCTCAGCAAAAAATAAATAAATAATGTCAATTAGCCTTATTTTGAAAGGATCGTTATCTCTCTCAAAGTCTATTAACCTCATAAAGGCTGGGTTTCTAGTTAAAGAAAGTTAGAACTACTTGAACAATAGTTGCGGCCCAAAATTTTTGAGCTCATGGAGAATTTTTTCTAATCTTAAGAAAGATTGTGGCTAAAACTGGATTAGCATGGACCCTCGTAGATATACCAATTGATACTCAATTCTTTTCGCGTATAAATTGTATATTTATTAAATAAAATCAACTGATGTTTATAAGTTCATTTTTATTACGATTTACGATATTGCTTGGTCTAGTTTAGTTACTCTTAAAATGTTTATAACGGATGGTATGCAGGCATTCATTTTGCACAAAAAGAAATTAAAAACGAAACAAAGATGGTTTTTGGTTTTCTTTCTCTAGAGATCTTTTAACAGAAAGCCTATGGAAAAGTGATTACCAAGATGTCACAATTTATTCATGTGGTGAACTGTTACAATCAAGATCACGACAGTGCATGGCTCTCTCTCTCTCTCTCTCTCTCTCTCTCTCTCTCTCTCTCTCTCTATATATATATATATATATATTTATATATATAAGAGCAAACCATACACTAATGTAATTCTTTTCCTTTTTATATTTTTGTAATACATCATTATTATCAGAGTTTTTATCTCAATATTAAAGTAGATTAAACGAACCAATATATAACTTCACGCTAAGTCGTTAGGATGAATTCTCATCCTCCACTCATTTCTATCCAACGCAATGTGTTCTGCTAACTCCCATTCAATCATATTTTTTCGGATTACTTTTTTCTAAGTTTCTTTTTTGTCTTTCCTTAACTTTGATCTTTTTTACATCATTCATAATCTCCACTCTTCTAACGAGAGCAATCATGAGTTTACGTCTCATGTGTCTAAATCATCAAAGTAAATGATTTTCCATCCTTTTATCTTCGTTATGTATTTTTGTAATACATGTAAAAATAGATTAATGTACATATATAGTTAAAAATCCTTGTGCTTAAAAATCTATTCCCAATTACAAACTCTTTGATCTCCTTCAAACAGAGAAAAATCTCCTTTTGCTTCTAGATGAATACTATGATTGTGAGGGCCAGTTCAAGAGCACGAGGTTTTTCCCCTAGGATCGTTAATGAATTTTGTTATGGATGGTATTTTGTTATGGATAGTACTATGTTTATTTATTTAAATTTTTATTTATAAGGGAAGGGGACGACACAATAGCAAGGGAATCGGAGGGTGGAGATAAAAAAAAAGGCGATAGTAATGCATCCTTTTGTGAGCCACAGGTTCATTGAAAACGATGGCAAGTCCAATCACTCAACATCTTTGATAGCACCAATCCCCTTCTACTTCGCTCAGACAGTGCCCACAGCCACGCCACAGTTTTAAACCGAGAGAAGTTTTACAGGCTCAAGCAACTTAAACCAGACATAATTAGGTAAGTGATTTGAAAGCCCTCAAATGCCACGTCTCTCTATCTACTATCTATTCCATCACACTCTTTAACGTTACCCTATTACTATTATACATTGTATATATATAATATAATACAAATTATATACACATCCATAAGGTTAGTCATAAGAAATTAAGAAGCTGGGATTGAAAATATTTTTATTTGTATTATAAAAGATACACATACATATGTATAATACATAAAAAGTGATATTAATCAAAGTTTTCATTTATCAATAAGCAGTTGGAAGAAGTGAGAGTAAATTTTTTTTAAGCATTTGGAGATGGTTCAAATACAAGAATCGTCACTGTTAAGAAGATTTTACAGTTTATCACTTCCGTCTGAACATGATTAATTTTAAACTGTAAAATAGAAATGAATACTTTTATTTACACAAAAAAAATGTATTCATTTATGGATTGATCAAATTTACATTTATGCATATTAATTTGATGTTACTTAATTATCCCTTTAACTAGTGTATTTTGCTATGTTTGAACACGGGATATTAACACGTTACTGTTTGCATTATATTTCTGATCATGGATGGAGAATTATGAATTATTATACCAAATTATTGCAAGCATTTAATTTGTAATTGCAAAATAATAGATATATCTTTTTTTTGTTCATACAGTGGTATAATGAGAAAAGAGGATTCGAGTACTTTGAACTTAATTTTTTTTTTAAAAAAATAACAATTGTTAGAACAAACATTGGCTGTTAATAATAGATAGATCAAATGCTATGTAATAATATCATAAAACTAGTAGTATTATTAATTAACGAGAGTTCAATGTTTCTAATTAGAACAAAAAAAAAGGATATCGGATGTTTTATTTTAGATTATTGAAGTAGCAATGTAATACATATATGTGTGTGTATATATATAAATACACATTTTACTGGTTTTAACAATTATATATAAAGAATTTAATTCGTCATTTTAAAAAAGTAGGATTATTTTAACGACCCAAAATCGTTAAAATGCATGAAATTTTATGTAGTATTAGTCTTTTAGACATGGAGTAAAAAAAAAAAAAAAGAAAAGAAGAAGAAGAGAATGAAACCAGTTGCCATGGACAGCTAAGACATTACGTGTAAACATGGAATACGTTAGGATTCGGATTTTTAGGGTTAGGGTTTGGTCTTGTAGGGGCAAATACAGACCATAGGTATATTTAAAAAAAAAGCAGATAAAAAGAATATAAATTACACGTAGAATATTGACAAAGACGTGTCATTCAACAACCCTAGTTGTATTATTGAATTATCAATTTAAAATTAAATGAAAATATTATTAAATATTATATATTTATAATATTCCAAAAGGTATAATAAATAGGTTAAAGTTAATAATATTGTTGAGCTAGCTAGCTAGCTTGTTTTTTTGTTTTGATGGTTGCAGCAAACTTTAGGTGTTGTTCAACAGATCTATCCATCCAAAGATTGGAGCTCTCTTAGTTCTTCTTCTTCTTCCTTTCTTTTTGTTTCAAGTAGACAAATTTTACGATATTATTTAAAAAAAATTGAAGTGGAAGAAGAAGATAACAGAGGTAGAAAGTTGGAAAAAGAAAGTTCCGGTAAAGCAGAAGATAAACAGGAACATATCATGATTTTCCATATACAATTCAACGTGAGAAGACTGTAAGATTCTGAGTCTGAGGTTCTTGATCTGAATCAATTTTATAACCCCAGATTATGGTTTTTTTTTCCTTTCTTTTGATATTTAACCGCTGACTTGGTCAAACGCTGTGGCTAGGAAATCTTTTGTATTTTTCTATGCTTATTTAATAGTAGTTTGTTATACCAAATAAGCTGTGATGCCCAAAAACAACCAAATAAGCTGTAAATAAATTCAAATGATTGGTTTAGTGGTATAAAGTTTTATTAAATTTTTGAGTTAAAATAATTCATAACGAAAAATTTCATATTCGAATTCTCATCAAATTAAAATTTTTTGGAATCAAAGCCAATCACGCCACAGGAATAGAAATAAATTTCATATTCAATATGACATGGATATACCTTGTGAGTAAAAAAAAAGTTGTAAAGAAATAGTGTACTTATTTTATTTTCCTCAATTACCTAACCATTTAAATTTAAATTATTTTCCTAAGCTACCTAACCATTTAAACTTAAAAAAAATTTAATATTAATTAATGTTAGTAATACACATCAAATTTTCCTTTCTTTGTTTATCCAATTTAGCCACTGTTATATATATATATATATATATATATATATATATATATATAAACAGGATTTTTTATGGTTTTTGAAAAGGAATGATAGCGAGTGATGGTTGTTATCTTTTTCTTCTATACCATTCAACAACCATCCTCCCTGATTTGTTTGCTTGCCCGCCTCATTATTCCCCCCAACAAAAAAGAAAATGAATTTATTTATATTAAAATAAAAATTAATTAATTGAATAATATATATCAAATAATACCTCTAGTACTATCTTTTTCTTTCTTCTTTTCACACTATAGGGATCAATACCTCATCTAAGTTATACTTTGACTAGTTGCTTTTCATCACAATCACAGCCTTTCTCTCTCTCACTCACATGGGTGCCCCACCCTGATCTGATCTTTTCGAGTAAAGCCACAAGCAGCAGATTAGCAGAAGCCGGCTTTCTTTTTGACAAGAAAATGCTGAACTCTCCTCCCCAAAATTTCTCTTTGGTCTTCAACAAGATTTAAAAAACGGGGTGAAAAAAAGAACCCTACTTCTCCTTAACCCTTACAAGGCTAAAGGCGAAAAGGAAGGGAAAAAATTCAGAAAAGTCCCCTCCCTTGTCCCTTCACAAGCATAGTTTACTTTGATTTTACCTCTCTTCTTCAACCATTTTAGTTTGATGATCCCTGAGCTGTTAATTCCGTTCTTTATACATACCCTTTTGTTCAAAGACAAAGTAAAAGCAAGCAAACCACTGTCTTCTTTGCAGATCAGAATTCTAAAGACAACATGGGTACTTTCTGATAGCTCTTCTTCCAGAAGATCTTCCTCTTTCTTCTCCCCTTCTCTCTCTCTCTCTCTCTCTCTCTCTCTCTCTCTCTCTCTCTCTCATATTACCTCATGTTTTGTTTTGTAGTGTCCTTCTTAAATGAGTCTGAGTAGTAAAGTAAGCAAAAAATCTCTCCTCTGAAACACCACATATCTCTGTCTTCCTATACCTCTTGTTTTCTTTTTCCTTTTTCGTTCTCATGGATTCTGGTAATAGTGGTAGTATGCAATCTTCGAGTGGTGGCAGCGAAGAGTATGATTCACGCGCCGAGTCAGTCTCAGCTTTTTTGAACAATAACTCATTGAGCCATGGTCCATTGGCTAACCAACAACCTCCGCCGCTGCAACAGCGACACCAGAGCCACTCTTCGTCGGCTATGTTTGACCCTTTATCAAACTGCTACTTTGATCATTCTTTATCAAGACCACCGCAGCTTACGACAAACCCAAATTCACTCCTCAATCTTGATGCGGTTTGGTCCAAAAATCTAAGATCTGAGCCCAATTGCAGTGATCTTGGTGAGTTCATGGCCTCATCATCATCAACCTACCAGCTGTTGTCCAACCAACAAACACAAAGCAGAGCCACTTTTCCTTCTATACAGATCCCGGAAGGAGCACAAAGTGCTAACAGAAGTTCAGTTTCAGGCACAAGTGACCAAGCCAACAACAACAATACGGTGCGTAACCCAAAGAAGAGATCCAGAGCTTCTAGGCGTGCACCAACAACTGTTTTGACCACAGATACCACCAATTTCCGAGCCATGGTTCAGGAGTTCACAGGGATCCCTGCGCCACCCTTCACGGCCTCACCTTTCCCAAGAACCAGGTTTGATCTATTTGGTACCCCTTCCACCATGAGATCGAGCCATTTAGACCCTTCAACTCCTCATTGTCTTTTGAGACCATTTGCCCAAAAAATCCGCCCTCCACCATTTGCTTCTTCTACAGCTTCCTCCTCGTTTCTAAGCTCCTCAATTGTTGATGCTATAGCTTCTACTCCTAGTGCTAACAATAACAATACTAGTTCTACCTCAACTTCCATTAACTACCAACTTTCATCCCAGTTAGGCCTTTTAAAGCAGCCTCAGAATGTCCTCACCATCAACATGCAAAACCCAATTCTTAACTTCCAATCTCTCCTACAAGCCCCTCCAAAATACCCACTTCCCAATTCAACCATTCTCGGAACAAAGCCTCAAGGGTCCTTGGATATTCCACCAAATGACTCTTCTCTCAAAATGGGTGTTCTAGAGGAGTTTGGTTTGAGCCAGGGCCATGTCAATACCAACCTGAGCGGCCTTCAAAACATGGTTTCATCGGACGGAGCATTGCGGAGAAACGAAAATAGTAGTATTCCTCCGAGCTGGGGAGAAGGAACAGGGCCCCAAGAACATGACCAAAGTCTTGTAAGGTCCATCAATGGCAGCTACAACGGTAACAACCAGAGAGTCTCAAATGGGAAAGTGATGAACAACTTCTCGGCTTCTTCGTCCGATTTTCATGGCGATAAAGCGCCAGAAAATGTGGCTGCAAGAAGTGAAGGTATGGTGGAATCATGGATATGTTCCTCAGATTAGGAGCATCTAAATATTTTCATCAAAGAAAAACAACAACAACAACAAAAAAAGTTTCAAAAATGAGAAAATCTGAAGAAAGAATATCAAGGAAATGATGGGAGTATATCACATGATGCATGAAAGAGATGGAATCTTTCTTGTTCTCTCCCGTATTAACCATGACTTTCGACGTAATTGAAAACATTTTTTTTCCTTTTTGTCTTTTCTCTTTTTTTTCCCTTCTTTAAAGTTTAAACCCCTCTTTTTATTGAATTATATGTAAATAATAGTAGCCTCGCTATATCACATTTTCTCATACTCTTATTATGTTCATCATACATAGACGATCATGACCTTTTTCAACGTTGTCGTCTCAACAGTACGTAGTAGTTGTTTAGATATTGTTTTTGTTCTTTTTATATATTTTTAATCTGGGTTTTGACTACTGTAATGCAAGCAATCAGAATGTGAATGTAATATCAGATAACGGAAACCATGGCAATCTGTGTTCTTTTCTCGTACAATCGTTTTTTTTTTCTATGTGAATTTTTATGTCATCTGAAACAAGAATTTGCAGCAAAGAGTAAAACAAAATCCTAAGAATTTACTGTAAGAAAGCGAATTGGCGCAGGAGTTTTGTCCGCTATCATTATCTAAATCTGAATTTTTTTTAAAAAGGAAGAATTGTTTTTTAAATTATTTTTTATTTTTGTTTAAAGTTTCATATGATGCCAAGGAGTGATTGGTGGCGAGATTTGGGGGCTCGTTAGCCGCCGCAATATCTTCTTCTTTTTTTTTTTTTTGGGTTACACGCATTGTCATTTTTATATAAACTTCACATATCTCTTTGCTGTGTGAGTTTGTGCTTCATTAGATGATTGATTATTTTTTCCTCTTTTATTATTATAATGCCGATAGATAGATTACATTAGATGGATAAAAAAAAAAGATACCCAATTTAAAGAAAATTTTTAATATTTTATTTTTTTGTAAAATATATTTGAGGAACTGTAGAAATTCCAATTATTATATACGGCCAAATCTTAGCCTTTGGCTCATTTCACACGTAAAATCATGGTTGTACGCTGTCGCTTTTGAAAGAAAAACCTTTTATTGGTCGTTGAGGTACAAAAATGATTTTCTCTCTACCCTTTTGTCCTGGGCCACTGGAATAGGGGGAAGGATTTATTTTTCCAATCTAAAATCTTTATTTCGACCGTCGTAGTTGTTGATCTAAGTCCAGTTCTCAGTTTTTAGAAAAATACGTTGTGAATAGTTTAATGGTGTCTTCAGGGTTAGACAAGAAGAGAAAATTATATATGTAATATGTTGCAAACTAGTTAATGGTACATTCTCAAGTGATGGTAAAGTGATTTTTTTTTATTACTGATTAGGATGGGACTTAACTGTTAACGACAGGAAAATATGGGCGTGAAATATAGAAACTAGACCTTCATGTTCTTTTTTCTTTTGAAGGAACCCTAGTACTTTGGATAAGTTTTGTTAATTATAAACATAGGATCTGGCTTATCTTACAGTTAGAGATTTTTCAGAATCGTATGATCATAATGATATATATATATATATATATATATATATATATATATATATATATATATGTCCACTTAGTTAATGCCAGCAGATGAACAGAGTCTGTTTAGCTATTGGCCATTGATGTGTGTATGTATATATCGATTAGAAAGTGGAGGAATTAGTTCTTATTCTTTAATTTTAATACTATTAGATTAGATTTAGGTATATAGCTAGGGCAACAAGGAACACGTTGGATGTGCAAAATCAGTCTTGACTCTCATGAATCATGCGCAAATGCAATAGTGTTGTTAGATTGAATGCCTCCTATCAGATTCAGGAACCGTGCTCAAAATGTTCTTTAGGATAGCACAGATCATAGCTAGCTAGCTAGCTAGCAAATACTACATTTTACTTGGTTATTAACAAACTATCATTATGGCAATTGGCAATTCATCTATGGAGTTACATGTGATTTCATTGATATTAGGTCACTAAACAGGTTGAAAGCACAAGCTGTTTTCTTCTCTTGCATGCTGATCTATAGATATTTTTGACCAATCAGCCAAAGCCAAGAACTGTATAATGAGTTTCTTGGTAGCAACTCATAGCTATGACTTTTGTGATTAATTAGTGATGAATCCATTTTTAACCTAATAAAAAGTTTCCCAAGAAGACAAACACAAAGAAGACAAAAGAATACCCCAATATGAAAGGAACCCTAGCTAGATAATATACAAGGCCCTTTTTGTCAAACACTGGCATGATTATATAGTAAAAGACATGGTTTCCCGCCAATGTTTGAAGGAAAAAGCAACTCCGTCGGAAAGCTGTGGGTGGTAATATTTTGCAAGAAACGGTGATATATCTAGAAGTTGGTAATCTTTTCCATTTCATTCATTGATAGATCATGATCCTTTTCACTTCAATAATACAACCTTTCACCTTTGGTTTAAATTTTGAATGATGAGAGGGGATGGGAGGGGAGTGTGGGTTTAAAAAATTTTTGAATCTTTTTTCTTGCTCAAACATACGACTGATATCATCAATAATAATAGTAATAATGAAACAAGCATAGTATTTTGGGGAAACTTTTATAAAGGGAAACTCTTAGCAACCCATAAAAATCTTCTCTTATTTTTTTCTTTTTATTTTTTTTCTCATCATGTATAACAGTATAAGAATAAAATTCAAATGATTAGCCATGGGATTTTGGGAGATACAAGAGTTAGCCAGGCTTTGAGAGAGAAGAGATGGGGTGTGTTGTGACCTGTGACACTGCTTTAGCATCATGGTGGCCCATGCCCAGTGAGTAGCATAGCTAGCCTTCGCTCTTTGACAATGATGGCTCTTCCCTCTCCCTCTCCCTCAACGCCTCCCACGGGCTATGTCAAAGGCTGAAAACAGTAAGGCTTACTGTCGAAAGAAATTAAAGTCATCTCTTTCTCTTAAAATACCCTACAAATTTGAGCCGTAACTCAAAAAGATACATAACTTTTGGCATCCCCATTAAAAAAAGGCTGGCACCACTCACTTGAAACCATTCCTTCACGCATTTAAACAAGCTAGCATATATATATATATATATTCAACATTTCATTTCAAGTACCCGATACTGGAAGAAGACTATAACTTTCATATTTATAGAAAAATATTATTATATTCTCTAGCTCATATGTCTTGTTTAAATTAAGCTAACCTCTTTATCATGTTTTTTAATTAAAAAATGTTGTGTTGCTCTTTTAAAAACCCTAATTAAATTAATTTTGGGTTTGAACTTTGATCTCTTTTAGACCTCAATTTTTGGAGCAGTGGGTTTTCAATGCCTTCCTCAATGGGAGACACTGTGTATATGTTTGTTTTAAAATGGAAGATATTTTGTTATCATTTCCTATGATTATTCAAAGGATTTTTTTTTATTTCACTTTTTTAAGTGGTCCACTCCTTATTTTTTCTTTTTGAAGAGCAAAAAAAATGGCTTAAGAGCAACAAAAGCATACTGATGTTGGTTGCTTGAATAATCTAACGATCATGACTGAAAATATTGGTCTTTTCCAAGACTTGAGCAAATTCAAGTCCTTAGTTCTAGACTTTTGCTTGTGGTCTCGCGACTTGTGGAAATTAAATTAGCCTAATTAATTGGCCAGCTGGAATAAGCAAAGATTGGATGGTTTGCAGCAACATGATTTATAGTTTTGTTCTTTTTTATCAAAAAAACAGTACAAGAAAATTAATGTTAGTCGGCAAGACTAGCTAATTATTAAGGGCAGGCTACGAATGGAACATGCATGTGTAGCAATCGTGTCTCTGCCATACTGAAAACACAACCGTATATAGCAGGGACGATTAAACCCTAGCTGGAAGTGGACCAATTGCGTGTTAAAGGCCGGAGATTTCCCTAATCGTGTTTTCATATTACTTGGTACTGCTTTTAATAGAGTGAGATCAGACAGAAATTTATTTAAGAGAAAAAGTGTTAAAAGGTTATCATTTTTTACTATCATTTTTAATATTTTTATTTTTATTGAATCATTTTTTTTTTAATTTTACTTGAAAATCAGTTTTTTATAATTATAAATTATTTAAAAAATATTTTTTAACATCTATATACTTTAGTTTTTTTTACTTTTAACATAATTAACTAATTTTCATGTAAAATTAAAAAATAATATGACCCAATAAAAATAAAAATACTAAAAGTGACGATAAAAAATGACTGTTTCCTAGCATTCTTCTATAAAAAGACAGACAAAAATTAATGTGAAGGATTAAAAGAAGAAAAATATATTTTTAATTAATTACTAATGGCCTTCCTTCTTTGTTGTGCAATACAACCTTTTTAAATAGAAAAATTTTTTTAATCCAATCATTTTATCATTTATCATTCATCTAGAAGAAAAAAAATTTTAAATCGTGACACTGGTTAATATTAAAGTAAATAATTTTATAATTAATGCATTTTTTAAGTTAATGAAAATAATATACATTAAATGTATTTTTTTTATGAAAAAAATGGTGGTAAAGTGTGCAACTACTCCGAACTAGGTGGGACCTCATTGGGTGACAAAGCTCTTTCAACAAATGCAGTTGTATTCTCAAACCTCGAACCGAAGATTTTGGTTAAGCTGGAACAACTCCTAACCACTTATCCACGCATTTTGTTGGTACATTAAATGTATTTTTTAAAAATAATATTTAAAATATCATTAATAATAATTTGTACTCATTATAAACACCATCAAAGGAACCCATTACCTAGCTAGAAGTACAATCTATAAAATCCCATTAATTTACATGGTACTTTCATTTTATTAGTTGCTACTTAGCACTAACAATGCGCTTTGAATGAAACCTTAGATTATAGTCCTTTTTGTAAAAGGATTTCTTGATTGCTTGCTGTATATTGACTTATAATCATAGAGTAATGACTATTATAATAAAATAAACTTGAATAGCACCTAAATTAAACAGGCCACTAGCAATAAGAGTAATTTTGTGAGCGGCAGCGCTTTGATTTCTTAAGGACTTGAATATGTAGGCAAGGCATGTGCCAAACAATCTATATGGCAGATAGAATAGATTCGGGCTCAATAAACGCATCTCGTACAGAATTCTACAGACCTTTGCATCCATTGGTCTAATTAATATCAGACACCACACATGGTTTCACCAGGTACAGCTTAAATTTGGGATAATGATGAGTACAGCATGATAGGCTATATAAGGTTTTTAATTTCTTTGATTGTTTTCCTTCTTTTTTTTAAAGACCTTTACCAATAAATAATTATTTAACGCAATTATAAATGTACATAACTATGTACTTGTATGTCCATCAAAAACTTCAATATTTTCCTAAAATTTGTATCTTTGATAACGATAACAATGACGCACGTACCTTATCCGAAAAACTCATCTTCACCATATATCTACTCGTTAACAGTTAACACAAATCTTTTTGAAATTATCGCATTTTAATTTTTATCAAATATATATTATAAGCATTTCTATTAAGAGATTTTAGTGTATTTTTTATACATTAAATAAATGAATTAATTAAAAAAAAAGGAGGAGGTTCCTTGGGATGCCGGCAGGGCTAATTACAGTACAATGTCGTATTGGACATGTGAACTGAAGATGCCATTTACAGGGCATTAGGATACAAAAACGTCGAGAAGAAAAGAAAAAAAATAAAAAGGAAATGCCAATGTCAACTCTTTTGTTACACGGCAACAAAAAAAGTAAAGAACAAATGGAAAAGGAGATTACTTAACCACTTCCTTTGAGTGACTTTTCCTTTGAAAAAAGCCGGTATTGTTCCAATCAGAAAAATGAGGATTAACAATAAATCCTTTTATCTGTGGTGCTTACTTATATTTTTACATTACTCATTGTCTCTCTGCCCTAGTGGATCACTGGGTACCTCCGAGGTCACTTTGGTGAAGCCCACATTGTCTGCCACTATACATGTATTGAACTGTGAAAACAGTTATGAAAAAGCAAATCCTTCCTTTTTCACACTGTTCATTGTCTCAAAATCCCTTTACTCGCATGAGATTAAGGTTATGATACATAATTTTGGTATTTGATTTCATTTAACCATGAAAGTTGAATTCTGGAGCACTCATCCTTTCAAAAGCTTCATAATGCATGGCAATAGTTTTAATAGTAGGGGAGGAGTGTGCATTTCTTTAAGACATGATTTCAAATTAATTATTGAGATTATCACCAAATGTTGATTGAAATGGTAAGAAAGTTTTTTCACTTGTCTCAAGTTTGACTCTACCGATAGATTTTGAAATTTTTTTTTTATAAAGTCATTAATTTTGATTAAAAAAATATTTGGATTGACCCCAAAAAAAATGTATTAGGCAAAATTTTAAAAGCCTCTGTTTAAAATAATTTAATTATTGAGATTTTGATGGCTTTTTGTATAAAAATCTCTTTCATTACACTATAGTCGTTTATACAATTGACCCTCAAAAGTTTCAATCAAAATACAATTGTTGGTCTCTTTATCATCAATAACTTTCTCTTTTTCATATTATTGAGATTTTGATGCTGTCGTTTTAACTTATTCAAATCTGATAATGCTATATTTGCCTTTTCTCCTTTACCCATTTTCATTTAAAATCTTTTTTTTTCTTTCAGAAAAGTAAACCACTATAAATTAACATTGTTTTTTTCAAATGATATAGAAATCCATAGTTAACTATGATTAAGATTCGTGACTTTATACCAATAATAATCCTCAAAACACACGCAAAAATAGAAGCCAGCATAGCAACTACAGAATTTGTCTAAATATTTATGAGCAAAATGGATTGGATTGGTCTCCAAGCAAAGCTCTCATTCGAAATTGAGAGCGTGCTGAAACAAGAGACGAAGAGGGTGGGCTAGCTGAGTGGGGCCTTATCGAAGGCAACCCTCCTTTTTCCAATCATCATGTTTGCACCCCCTTAAATCTTAATGGTGCCATCTCCCTGAGCCCATGAATGATATCATGAGCACTGACTCAACTTGGGCAACCCACATAACTCTTTGGCCCACTCATATGCATTCCATGAAGTAAATAAATTAGGTAAAATCAGACGCATGAAATAATCCTATGTTTTTGTCAAACAATCCTAATTAACTTTTTGGTATGTGTGATGTTAATCTCATTTGAGGCCATTCATGATCTAGTTTCCTTTAGAGGTTTAATTTCCCTTTTATTTTTCAAAATAAAAAATGTGTGCATTTTGGAATTTTATTATTCCTTAATTTCGTTAAAAACTGAAATTCTTCCAATTATTAAACATTACCTAACAACTTTAGAGTGTGAACTAGAATTAGCCATTTGTTATTAGTGGGTTACCATTCTTTCCTCCACTTCACAAGTTCATATAAATGTTTCCATGGTTAAGATTAATAAGGAGAAATATTAACAAAAAAACCACAAGGATATTAATAGACATTTATAATTATAAAGATAATTAGGTAAAGGAATTATTTGAAAAAAAATGGTCAACTTAGAGATGATAAATCTTATCCAAATTCGACGGGAAAATTGATTTTTTTTTTCATTTGAATGAAAAGAATATGGATATTAAATTTTTGAAAAGAAAACAATACTTTCATTCGATTTGGAATGAGAAGAATATAAATATTAAATTTTTAAAAAAGGAACAAAAATATATATGATTTTAAAATAACATTGCGGTATAAAAACGAAAATGAGTAATATAGCACTGGCCTCTATATATATGTGTATGTGTCTGTGTGATGAATTTTTATAATTTAGAGTTATATTTGTTTTAACGTGTGAATTGTTTGTTTGTTTTCCATGTGACAATGATTTATGGGTTTCAACTATCTATTGGAACTATTATGTATAAGATTGAAGTTTGAAGATTTGGTTTTTCATATTTAAAACAAGGATAATTATTGAACAGATTCAGTTCAATTGCAGTCCGAATATTTTTCTAATTATTTTTAATTCCATATTATTTTGCTTTTCACACTATTCATCTTTTATAAACAAAGCATTTGGTTGAATGATCTTTACTTTCTCACTGAATATAGAGATGCGATGAACAAAGAATCTCGTAAACAAAAAACGAAAATAGAAGACGTGATGCTGACAGAAGGATGAGATGAGCAAAAGAAAGGGAAAAGTCGAGGCTTGAGGGCGTGACGATGATGATGAGGGTGGTCGTGGGCAGTCCATGGTGGTGGGGTGGGGGCTGTGCCTCCTGCATAAATAAAATTTTTAATAGAATCAAAAGCCAAGCATTAATAATCTCTCTTACGGTAGAACATAAAATGCCAAATGGGCTAGAACTGGAGTAATGATATTTGTTTATTTAACTATATTATAAAATATTTAATAGAATCAGTATTAAACTCAGCCTATGTTACGTGTTCACTACTAAAAAAAAGGTTTTTAGCAACCAAAATCAGCAACGACAGAGATTGTCGTTGTAAAATCTAATAAAATTTGCAACGATTTTTTATAATCGTTTCTCATTTGATATTTTTTATATTTTATGCAACGATATTTTTTATCGTTACGAATTCTTATAAAATTAACAACGATAAAAAATAATCGTTACAATATCTCATTGTTTTTGCAACAATTTTTTATTGTCGTTGCCTAATTAGTTTTTTTAAATATTTTACACAATGACACCAAAGTTGTTATGATATTTATATCACATTCGTAACCACAAAAAAAATCTGTTTCGAAATCTTATTAAATTAGCAATGATTTTTCATAGTCGTTACTAAATTATTGTAATTTAAATTTTTTGTATAATTATCGTAATTTGTAAAAAAATAAATATAAGAAAAATAAAACAATAAAAATTACAAGAATTAAATTATATAAGTTAGTTTTTAATTTGTTTAGATTAAAACTGGTAGATATTTTAGAATATTACATTAATAAATAATACAACTAAATAAGACTTCAGCTGATTTTAAGACTAATTATTGTAGAAGTAACTCTACGATTAATCACAAAAAAACATAATTAGATTTTTACTTAAAAAAAATACCCTTGCAAAATAAAGAAGCAGCTCGTAAAGCAGAGCCGTTGGAGGACTCGCTATTGAATCAGCTGTAGGGGAATTTATGCAACCTGACAATGATAGCCAAAAGTCACCGGGGATGGAAGGGGATCCAATGAAAAAAACTTTCTCTCTAGATTTTAAGGGAGTCCCATAAAGCTTAGTGGGCAGTCTTTCAAAAGTGCTTATCGGCATAAAGCAAGGCAATCCAACAAAGAACTATTCTGGGCATCTACAATTTCATTGCCTTTCGTGGCTAGCTCGCTAGCTGATAGAGGTTACTTGATCAAACTTTTTCTCTCCTATATATTTGGAAGTTTGGAATATTTTCTAAAACATTTTATTATACTTCAGAAACCTTACTCATTAAGTTCAAGCTATTATGTGTGCTAGAATTTAATTTAGATATATTCAATTATTATTAGATTTACGTTGGAACTGCTAACAATTATACATACAAGCGCATGAATTGGAAATGGCAAATTAAATATACAATATGTGCAATTTTGTTCTGTTTCTTTATTGCACACGGGTTGTTTGATGATTTGCCTGAGCCAAGGCGTTGGCACATTCGGCTGATGATTTTCTGCGAGAGACTCCAGATAGCTTGCCTGTAGGACCGAATGTGATGGGGCTTCTGTGAAAGATGTCTTCTGCCTTCTTTCCTGACTTCTTTGATTCTGACATGCTGTGCCTTTTTCATGATAACGCATTGTAGTCACATGCCATGGATTTGACGAGAAATTTAAAGACATAGGTTCACTAATTATCACTCATCGCACAATTGTCGTCTGTGAGGTCTCAATCCAGGGGCCACAAGGCAAATCCAAGTGCGTTTCTTCTCTTCCTTGCTCCAATATCCCCGCTTTTAATTAGACCCCTTAAAGGGTCACTCAAGCTCGAACACCTCATGCTTGCTGATAGGAGCTTTCCCAAGAATTAACATACCACTGATTCGACGATATTCATAATTTTCTTTCAATTTCCGACATATTTCAGCTTCATATTACCCTAATCATCATAATTAGAACAGTAAAAATGAAGAGGTTTGGAATTTACTGTCTGTGATATTGCCTTTCATGACCAGTTGCATGAAAATTATCTATAGTTCCAGGGACTAACAACATTAGGTGGAAGGAAACCAGAGCCAATTAATTTTCTAATTTCATAATTACTTACTAGTTGATAATGGAGTGGGTGACTTCCGAAGTCAAACCAGCAATGACAGGCGCTTTTGTTCGAAGATTCCACCTTGGAAATAAGGAGGCTACAAGCCTTTCCTCTGCGTTTGTCCCAAAAGATGGAAAGGCACCGAACAAGAGTCATTGACTACTCTTTCCCTCTACAATGATTCAGGGTTAATGATATAGCTTAGTCTAAGAAAAAAAAATAGATGCTATTTCACGACTGCTGGTTGCTTTAGCCTTTGTTTTCTGCGATATTTTCAACCAAGTGTTTTTAAGTTCAACTTGTTAGGTTTCAATAAAAGGCGTTAGATCGTAGAATTTTGTATTACTTGATTCGTTCTCTTTGGTTACCTTTATCTGAAGAAAGTATGTTTCCAGTTACTTAAATGGAATGTGTACAAAATCTGGTCTTTTCTACTTAGATATCCTTTATGTCGTTGCCTGTATCTAATAGCTCTTCTTACTTGATCTGCATTGACTAAAACTTTAGGTGCAAATCTTGAACATTCTGTCTGTGTCCCCAAAAGTAAATATATCTTGTGCTTCAAGAAGTGAGAATTTAACTAACTAATTTATTATATTTAGAAATGGAAATGTGGTTTGCTAATCAAGTCATTATTTGTTCAAAGTATATCATGTTATCATCCACATCCATTATGTTTTCTTGATAACTTCCAAATTTTGATGTAGAGTGCAATTGTCTTTTTCATAATAAAACTAGCCTGACTTGTATTGTGGGTTGGTTTGTAAATCTCGGTATGATGTTTATCTTAACCTTTCCACTAGACTCAATTAGTTATACAAGTTTTGTTTGTGACTGAATATGATTGATTTCTTTTTGCCCTAGGGGTATGAAGTATTGAGCCAGTTGGAACCAAAGAATTAATAATCAAATTGCGGAAGAAAGCCTGTTGGACTGACCTGCATCAGTTTGAGGTATGTTGGCTTCACAATGTTATTATGGTTATATTAATTTTACTCCCCAAAACAAGCCTTATCTTTGGATTTCTATTACTTTCTTTGATTGTGTAGCTTTTAAAATTAAATGGTTGTCTTTTTCTTTTTTTTTTTACGAAATTGACATGTTTTTGGCTTTGTAAAGCCTTAAAGCTTAGTTGTAGAGCAGGACAAATTTTAAAGGTAATTATTATCTATTAACTATAGCTATTGCTAAAGGACGACCTGTACAATAAATGTAATTAATTTCTTTATTTATTTTGTTAATTAACTTGCTGAACTTATTAGTTTATTTTTTTACTTTATTTATATGGTTATTTTATTTAAATCGATTAGTTTTTTTATTGATTATTTCTATTTATTTTGTTAATTATGCTTGAGTAGCTGTGAATGCTTCTATTTATTATATTAACTTTGAACTCATTGTAGATGGCTTTGAATAAACAATGGATGAATATTGTCAATCGTGCAACTAGGGAGTATGCACAAGGAGTTGATGATTTCTTACAGTTTGCCTTTAATCAACCAAATGTGATAGATTGCGTTCGATGCCCTTGCAATAATTGTAGAAATACGGTTTTTAAGAAAAAATCTGAGATTAGATTTCATTTATTCAAGTACGGGATTCTTGGTAGTTACACAACTTGGCATTTGCATGGTGAAATACAAGATGATTTGATGGAAACTGATGATGAATATAATAATGAAGATGTTGAACAGGATGACATTGTTGGTATGCTGCATGATGCATTCCATACAACGGATATAGGTGGAGAATTCGATGGTGAATTTGATATGGACTACAATGTCGAGGGTATGCATGAAGAACCTAATGCTGAGGCTACTAAATTTTATCGACTGTTAAAGGTTGCTAAAGAAGATTTGTATCCGGGGTTTAATAAATATTCAAAGTTATCCTTTATAGTTAAACTTCTCCATGCTAAGTCCTTATACCACATTAGTGATACTGGTTTTAATGTTATCCTCGAAATGTTCAGGGCAGTAATTCCTAATGGTAATAGTCTTCCTTCTTCATATTATGGGGCAAAGAAAATGATAGCTGATTTGGGACTTGAATATGTGAAAATAGATGCATGTTTAAATGATTGTATCCTTTATTGGGGTGAGAATGAAAATGCCCAAGAGTGTCCAGTTTGTCATTCATCTAGATGGAAGTCAAAGGTAGGATCATCTATAAGTAAGAATATCCCTCACAAAGTGTTGCGGTACTTTCCTATAAAACCGCGATTGCAAAGGTTGTATATGTCTTCTAAAATAGCTTCTCACATGAGGTGGCACAAAGAAAAACGAGTAGATGATGGGAAATTAAGGCATCCTGCAGATTCCACTGCTTGGAAGTCTTTTGATAAGCAACATACTTATTTTGCTGCTGATGCTAGGAATGTTAGATTGGGGTTAGCTTCTGATGGTTTCCAACCTTTTGGAAACATGAGCTCAGAACATAGCATTTGGCCTGTGGTACTAATTCCGTACAATTTCATAAAGACCACCATCAATTTGATATGCATATATATATATATATTTATGTATGTATATAGGTATATATACGTATTTGATAAAAATTACTAATTTTATGTTATAAACCGATAAAAATGGTCATTTATTGTTTTTTAAACTAACTTGAAAATATTTAATTTACCATAATAATTTGAAATGGGGTTAAAAGCTATTGACAACTTGTCGAATGTAGTATAATTATTAATCTTATAAACATTAATATGATATATATGTTTACATACTTAATTGTTAAAATTTACTAATTTTATATCATAAATGGTAGAAAAAGTCAAATATTCTCTTTTTTTCTTTTCTAAATTAATTTGCAAAATATTTAATTTACCATAATAAATTGAAATGAGATTGAAAGGAATTGACAGCTTATCATATGTAGTATAATTATAAATCTTATAAAGACCACCATCAATATGTTATATATGTTCATTTACACAATTGATAATTTACTAATTCTTCTATCATAAACTTGGAAGAAGAGATCAAGTGTTATTATTTTTCTCTAAATTAGCTTGTACAATATTTAATTTACTATAATAAGATAAATTAATAGTGTTTATATTTTCAATAAAGTAATTAAAGTTTGTGAATGAAACACATCTAAAGATTAAAAATTTTTTAACTTAAAAACCTAATATTTGTAATGAATTGGTATGGTTAAAATTATTAACTATATTCTTATTGTGCATACTTTGAGCTAATGTCCGTTAAATGGTAAATTAACATTATTTCAATTAAAAATATTTAAAAATATACATTAAAATATGAATAATGGAATATAATATTAAAAATAATTTAATTCACAATTTAAATTTAAAATAATATGAATTAAAAATCAATTAATTTATAAATTAATAACAATACAATCATCCGAAATTAATTTTTATTTTATTTATTTATTTTTTCCTTTTTCTTTTTGCTTCCCGCTTGCTATTGCTAAATTTATTTCGTTGCCGCCAATTACTTTCAGTTTTCCTTATGCCCATTTCAGTTTTCTTTCCCCGATTTTCCTTAAATTTCATTTCTTTCTTTTCCCTCTCATCTTCCTTCTTCACTTTCGGTTTTTCCCTATACTGTATAAAACAGATAGGGCTTGTTGATTTTTATTTCGTCTATTTCTTCCCCTGCTTCGACTGACTGTAATTCTGTGTATAAGAACAGAGCATGTTGGAACAAGTGGAAGAGTGGGAATAGCTCGTTCGCAAGACTTTGGTGTGTTGTTGATGCCGTTTTTATTGTTCTGTTATTTGATTTTCTTTTACTCTATCTCCACATATTTTCATGGAAGATTAATGCCTTTCATTCTATCTCTATGCAGTAGTTAGTAAGTGAAAGACAAATTTGGTTTCTTTTGCTTCACTGGTAAAGCAAAGAGCTTTCTAAGTTTGCTTTATGCTTCAACTCTGTTTTGCTTTGTTGCTTAGCTTTCCGAGATGTCATGTTAGGTTCTGTTTTTACCTTCTATGTTTGATTGTATGCCCTTGGGTTGGTTATGTACAGTTCAGCGATTTTGATTGCAGGCAGAGGGTTGGGGTTCGACTGGGTTGAAGTGCTGATGAGGTGTTTGTTGTTTTGCTATAATGAGTGCTGGGTTTCTTGCTCTGTCGGCTTACTGATCCAGTGTTTTAATGGCCTAATTATTATTGACAAATGCTAAAAAATGGTGTGGGTAAGTCTTTTAAAAAATTTTTCACTTATTTCAATTTTGTTTTTGAATTTTATGTTCATTATTTCAAGTTACTTATATAATGAATAAATTTTTTTATTGCAGGAGAACAAGATTACTTTGAGAATTTTTTTGTTTATTTGTGAATTTTAATTGTTGTAATATATTTTAAGATAAATGTATTGTAAATGACTTAACAATGAATATATATTAAATTTATTAATGCTAATTTTCTTTTTATAATTGTATAACATTTTGTTCATGAAATTTTATTGATTTCTAAATTTCATTAATAGTAATTATTCAAATTATTAATTCGTTGATAATTTATTATTTTTATCATATAAATATATTTTTAATTATTTGTAACTATAAAAATGTTGTAGTGAAAATATTATTTGCAACAATAATATTGGTTATTAATTTTTTAATGTTTTCAAATAAATTAGAAACAACAAAAATATGGTTTTGTATTTAATTTTGACAACGACTATAATTGTTGTAAAACAAATTAGAAACCACAAAAAATTTAATTTTATAATTATATTTGGTAACGACTATAATTATTGTACAAAAATTAGATATGATAAAATTATAATTTTGAAATTTTTTATTAGTAACGAGTATGGTCGTTATGAAAAAAATTAGAAACGACAAAAATATTATTTTGTAATTATTTTTAGTAGCAACTATAATCGTTGTAAAAAAAATTAGAAATGACAAAATTATTGTTTTATAATTATTTTTTATCAACGATTATAATCGTTATAAAAATTATTAGAAACGACAAAATTGTGATTTTATAATTAAATTTAGCAACGATTATAGTCGTTTCAAAATTAATTATTATAACGACTTAAAATTGTTACAAAAGAAAATTTCCAACCAAATATATTTCGTTGTAATAACTTAAAGAAAACGACATAGTCGTTTTAAAATTAATTATTGTAGCGATTTAAAATTGTTACAAAAGAGGATTTGTAACCAAATATATTCCGTTGCAATAATTCAAAGAAAACGACTTTAAGTCGTTACTAAAACATTATTTAATTAGTAACAAGAAAAAATTGTTGCAATAAATATATTTGGTAACGACACAAAAGTCGTTGTATGTACTTTTAACAACGGGACTTTTTACAACGACCTTGCAACGACTAAAAATCGTTGCAAAAAAAATTTAACAACGACAAAATTGCATTTTGCAACAACTTTTGTCGTTGCAAAACACCTATTTTCTAGTAGTGGTTGTACAACCACCAAGTTGGTCCCAAAATCGAACAAAAAAAGAGTTCGCGACAGGATAGAACAATCAGCGTATAAAAGCTCATCTGATTCAATAAAATGAACTAATTTAAGAACTAAGTTGGGGTGACCTCTACACACTACATCAGAATTCAAATATGGCAAAAGGTATATATATACAAAGATTGCTAGGTTGTCGCCAAAAATGCAGGCCGAATGGTTTTTTTTGTGATATGCAAACGAAGCAGCTGAATTACTAGGCAGCTTCCTAACAACATTAACAGTATTATTGATTAAATTGTTAATTCATGAAGTTTGATTTTTTTATATTATAGGTTTCATATGCATCAAGTTCATTGAAGACTTTACGTGTAAATAATTAAGTGAATATGAAAGTTTTGAGGATGATAATTGGAAATTTGATAACTGATATGAGTAAAGCTCAATCTAAAGTCAGGCCCATCAAGCCCAGGGGAGCTATCAACGTTGCACCACGTGGCCCTATGTCACTAGGCCACATGGTGGTTATAGCGGGAGATAGTCTCTTGCCTCGTAGGAGATGGTCGTACTCTCAACGTGAGGATGGCTCCTGCGTCTCTGACATGGCCTCTCGCCTCGCAGAGAGATACTCTCCTGCAGTGATGGTCAAAAGAAATGAAAGAGTCTTTTGTTACGTGCAGGGAACGAACTCCACAGAAGTTTGAAAAGACGAAATTATCTTCCGGTAATTACTGCAGCAAGAGAGGTAATTTGTTCCACTATAAATAGGTCACAAGTATTATTTTACGATCTAAATTTTACTTTTTCATAAAAAAAAGACTCAAAAAATCATATTGCTGACTTAAACATTGGAGGGCCTACGTAAGGAACCACCCCTTACATCTCTCTGACTTCTCTTTTGTGCAGAGCTTTCAGTGCCACGTGTGAATGAGGAACAAGCAACTCATGTCAGTACACAATCATCATTGTTTTGTGCAACAACAATAACTTTTTTATTTGTATGCACTTCGAACTTTGAACAATAATTGGTATTTTAAACTTTAAAAAATGATTTGAGTTTAAGTTCAACATAGGATTTTATTATGCTTTCTTTGTTAGGTTTCGAATCTTTAGTTGTGATGCTAGATTTGTTAGGTGTTTCATCCCATTGGGGCCTTGTAGATTGCAAATAACTTCTTAAAAAAAATTTGAACTTGGAAGGACAGTGGCAATCATTTACACTATTTTGTTTGTACTACTTTTATGTATGACCTAAACAAATACTGCTTGAAGTCCAGAGACAGAGGGAGATGCTATTGAGCTATTGGCTACCATTGTGTTAATACTGTAATATTGTTTTTAGTATGTTTCTTCAAATTTAATGGTACTTTATACATAATAGCATAGTTCATGAAGCATAGACAAGAAAAAGAATTTTTTTTTACTGATAAAAGCATCTTAATTATATGTGCTGAGTTTCATTATTTGCAAGAATGGAGTACCAAAATGCAAAAACAAGTAAAGGTGACCTGGCATTGACACATTCCCTATAATTTAGAGTGTCAAGTTGTAACTAGCAAAGTAATTAAAATTGATACATTCATCTATATAGCTTTGGATTCAAAAACACATCCCACATAATAATGATAATAATAATAATAATAATAATAAATTAATTAATTAATTAAAATTGAATAAAAAAATATTGTTTATATAAAGGCATGATTTTTCTTAGCGCTCATAAGTGTTGATATAACTCAATAAAATATGAAAAATTTAAATTTCAATCATGACTTTAACCAGTATTTTGAAATGCCTTTAAAGGTTTTTTCACTTTTGTTGCTCTTTAATCTTGTTGGTAGAAGTCATGATGGTAAATGTTAGCACTATCCTCTCACCAATTGTACTAATTGCCAAAAAATTTTTGGATGCATCCACCTAGCTGGTGATCAAAGAACTGCTGGTGACATTAATACCAACGATTTTTATACTTTTTACTGGCACTTATAACAGCCGGTAAAGATGAGTTTTCTTGTGGTGACACATAGGAGACTAAAGGAGAGAGTTGGTCCAGCTTGCTCTTTTAAGCAATGATTATGTTAATCTTTTTAAAGCACCAACAAAAAAAGTTGAGTAACATTAGTATGGTGCACAAATTTGGGGTTCCAGTCTGATTTTGATCATATCAAAATTATTTATGAATGTGTGGTAGGGGAGTTCTGTTTTCCTATTCTAGGGTTAGAGTGCCCACTCAAATAAGATGCATTGTTGCAAGGCCTTGGTGAGTCAGTTTCTTATTTATTGATTTATTTTATGCGTTAAACCTATGCATAATGTCTTCATTTCTTCTTCCTCTAAATAGGATGTTCAATACTCTACACCACACTGATTCGTGATTACATACATTTTTCGTGTCCATATAGATGATGCGGTGTGTAGTAACACTACTTAGCTTGTGTTAGCTCTCACGTAACTAACACCCCTACAGTCATCATCTAAAAAATGAACTAGTCCTTCTGGAGGAATAACAATCTTCATCAACTCGAGCTTGCTTGCTTGTGCCATGTTTGCTAAATAGTCTGCATAACCATTGGCTTCATGATATGTATACATCAAAAAACAGCGCCAATCCTCGGAGATTAATTCTTGACAACTCTTCAACTCCACGAACAAAGGGGTCAGTTTCCTGTAATTCCCCTCGAATCTTATTAACAGCATCTAATGAGTCCAATTCTATTTGGATAGATTTGTAACCTGATTCCCATGCTAGGACCAGACCAAAATAGATGGCAAGGACTTCTGCTTTGATAACAAAACATCAACCTAGCCTCTTGACAAAACCTCCTAGCCAGCTTCCATTTTCATCTCGGAATAAACCACCAACTGCTGCCTGACCTTCGGTCATTTGGTTCTATCCCATAAAAACTGAAGCATCCACGTTAATTATGATGAAGGACCTTATAGGTGGATACCAACGAACACATGAGGACTGTGACACGCTTGGATTTTCCCAGCTTCTATTAACTTGCAAGAATTCAATGATATAACGCAATATCATATTATAACCATTCTCAGGCCAAGTAAAACCTTCCTAAAAAATCATTTGATTCCTCTAATACCATAGATACCAACAAATACAGCCCAAGAGTAATGGCTAAGGACTCCTACCGTCCACCAAGACAGATATGCACCTCACAGGTGCAACAATCCAATCAGTCAAGCACAGGGAATTAAACTGCTCCAACACAGACCCTTTCAACCATTTGGACCAGATTTGCTGTGACAAACTACAGTCATGTAACACATGTAAAGTATTCTCCACTGCTGCACTGCACCGTAGACATGTAGAATTTGCTGACATTCTTCTTTTCATACATGCTTCTTTTGTTAATAATTTATCCCTGGAGACCATCCACATAAAAGTCTTCACTCTAGGTGGCATCTTGAGTTTCCATAGTTGTTTCCAATTAAAATTGGAGGCACCCGTACCTTTTAACATGCGATAAGCTGAATTTACAGAAAAAATGCCATTGAAGGATGATGTCCTGTAAACTTTATTATCCTCTAAAGGCTTAGGGATAATTGAAGTTACTTTATTAATTATAACATCGAGTAACAAGGATAATTTACCCCAGTCCCAATCCCCATTATCAACTACGAAATCCCTGACTTTATCTTCACACCCAAGTGGAATTTCCTCCCCTTCCAAAAAGGTGAAGAGTGGTTTGTCACATGCCCATCTATCATACCAAAAAGATGCCCATTGACCATTACCGATAGTCCATGTGCTACCTCATCTAATTGTGTCTTTGCTCAATAAAATGCTGCGCCAAGTGAAGGAGGCATCTGACCTTGCTGTAGCATTGATGAAAGATGAGTTTTTAAAGTATTTAGCCTTCAGAATTTCCCTCGAAAGTCCAACATCTCCAGTTTCCAATTTCTAGCCAACTTTAGCTATCATAGCAGCATTCATATCAGCCGTTTTCCTTATACCTAAACCTCTAAACTCCTTAGGCTAACACACATCTTCCCATTTAACCAAAGGCACTCGCTTCCTTTCCAAAGTAGATCCCCATAAAAATTTTTTGTTAAGGCTATCAATACTTTTAGTAGTAGCCATAGGCAACTTTACCGTTTGCATGGAGTAAGAATCAATTGTACTTGTTATTGATTAAACTAAAGTCATTCTCCCAACTAGTGAAAGTTGATAGGCTTTCCAAGCTGCTAGATGACTACTTGTCCACTAAAAACTGATAAGTGGACTTATTCACTCGTTTGGTATGGATAGGCACTCCAAGATATTTCCCAAACTCAACACTATGTTTCATTCCCGTAGCAGTTTTAATACTATTAACTTGGCTAGTAGAAACATTGCGGGAAGTGAAGAACTTAGACTTGCATGCATTCACCTACTGGCCAAAGATGGTGCAAAAAGAATTTAAACAGTCTATAATAACTTCACACAGGCTCAGAGTGGCTTTCCCAAATAGCAGCAAATCATCAGCAAAAAATAAGTGGAATAAGGCTGGACCTCCTCTCGATAAAGATATGGGACGCCAAACTCCATTATTGACTGCTTTATCTATCATATCTGAAATTTTTTATAGGCACATCACAAATAAGTATGGTGATAAAGGATCATCTTGACGAAGGCCTCGAGTAGGTTTGAAATATGAAGATAACTCCCCATACCATAAGACATTCATCTCAGTCACGGAGACACAAAACATAATCAAGTTAACCAACGATTTAGGCAAATTGAAATCTGTTAATACCTATTTAAGGAAATCCCAATTCACCCGATCATACACCTTTTCCAAGTCAATCTTCAAAATCATATCCTCTTCCTTACCTTTCTTTCTTTTAAAAGAGTGAACCGCTTCCTGAACTACAATGATATTATCAGCACTACTTTTTCCTGGAATAAAACTACTTTGTGTAGGGGCAATAATAAAAGACAATAAGGGTCGAATACAACTTACTATAATCTTGGAAATCATCTTCACCACAACATTGCAGAGGCTTATTGGCCGAAATTGAGACACTAAATTTGGGTGTTCCACTTTAGGAATAGTACAATCAACACTTTACTAAGTTCAGCATTATACCAACCTTTAGTGAAAGCTTCTTGAATGAACTTACACACGAAATGCTTAACCACATCCCAATTGGCGCGATAGAACTCGATTGGAAATCCATCTGGTCCCGGAGCCTTAAAGGAAGGTACAGATCTTAAGGCTTTAACTATTTCATTGTCATCCAGAATACTTTTCAAGTCGATCAGGCAATGCTCATTTAATAAGTTCCGAAAAGGTGGACATAGCGAAATCACATCAACTTCGCAAGTCATAGCAGTATAGAGCTTTTCAAAGAACTCCGTCACCATTCCTTTAAGCTGCTATTGTTCTTCGCACCACATCCCATCTGCCTTTTTTAAAGCCATTATCTTGTTTCTGTTCCTCCGTATCACTGTAGTCATGTGGAAAATTTTGGTATTTCTGTCCCCAAATTTGACCCATCTTGATCGAGACTTTTGGAACCATAGGATTTCCTCCTGATGTAGAACTTTATTATATTAAGCAATTAAGCCTTCCTCCAATTGTGACAGAAAAGGATTTGGCTGGACTTCAACTGCCTTCTGTATACCTTCAAGCAGCGCCACCAGTTGTCTTTTTGTCCTAAAAATATTGTCGGAGGTTTGTTTATTCCACTTCTTCAGCGCTACTTGCATGTTAAATAAGTTTCCATGTAACGTGTCTTCTCCTCGCCAGTTTGCTATCAAGAACTATTTAAAGTGCATATGACTTTGCCACGCTACTTCAAATCTGAAAGGTCTCAACTCCCTGTTTGGTTTAAAATATCCTTCGATGATCCCCTTTAACTCATGGAAGGTTTTGGACACAGGCTTCTTGAAACCTTATCCGCCAGGCATTGTTACATAACACTCTGCCCAACCTTTTCTTTATCAAGCCCCCTCAGATTCTTTTGTTCGTCCATGTAAACTTACAACCAGAGGCTACTAAGTCAATAAGTTTTCTCCTTGAAATGAAATCCCAAAACATTCTCATCTGACTCCCATGCTCTATTCGTCCCCCTTGTTTTTCTACTTGGGATGTTATCTGGTTAAAATCGCCTATCAAAACCCATTCTTCATCATCAAAATATTCTAATTGCATTAAATAATCCCATAGGAGCCGACGTACTAAAAGGATAGGACTAGCATAGATAGTTGTCAAGAACCACCTTCTATCATGTTCTTTTTGAATAGTAATCGAAATAAATTGATTACTATGTTCAATGACTTCGACCTTGCCAACACTGGATTTCCACATAACCCAGATGCCCCCAGAAAAACCAATAGCATCCACCTTTGTAAACTTATCAAACCGTAACTTATTAATTATAGACATAGCTTTTTCACCACTAATATAAGGCTCAGCTATGATCAGTAAATCTATCTCATATAAAGACACCATTTCATTCGCTTGTCTCCGAAAGCTACCACTACCTGCTCGTTTGAAATTCCAGAAAATTATGTTCTTCATGGAAAAAACCAGAAAAAAGATTATTAAGACAGCCATTACGCCATCTCTAAATCAGGGAGACTTGTGGAATCTTGCCTTGCTTCAAAACCATTTTGAGTTTCTTCAATCAAAAACGACAACTCACCTTCAACTCTTTCTCTGACAACGTGGGTTCACCCTCCAAATTTACAACCGATGGTGGTCTAGGTTGGTGAAAAACCTTGGGTCCATTAACCATATTTAAATCGAAGGGCCTTGAAGAAATTTCTTTAGAGGTGGCAAACGGGCGGGTTTCGAGCGGGTTTCGGTCTGGATTTTTTTGATTACGGGCTTTTTCGATTACGGGTTTTTTCAGTTGCGGGTTTTTTCGGTCACGGGTTTTTTCAGTTGCGGGTTTTTTCGGTCACGGGTTTTCTCGGTTGCAGGTTTTTTCGATCTCGGGTTTTTTCGGTTGCGGGTTTTCTCGATTTTGGGTTTTTTCGATTGCGGGTTTTCTCGGTTTCGGTCCGGTTTCAGGTTCGATTCGGTTTTAATCGGACGGGCTTAGCGGGCTTAGTCAAATTATTTTAAAATTTTATAAATTATAAATATTTTATAATTTTGAATGTAATAATTAATTTAATTTTATATAGTTAAATCAAAATATAATAGAAATGCTAAATTAAAGTTAAAATTTAATAAATGAGAATTGTATAATATATATATATATATATAAATATATATATATATATATTGAGAAATTTGGTTGGGATGATTTTGAAAACATTAGGAGTGGACTAATGAAGAATATAGTTATCTACAATAATAAAAGAGAACATATAATCTATAATTATTACATTATAATTAATTAATCAAAATTTAAAGTCACATGAGATCTATCAAAATAATACATAAAGTTCGCACTTGTAAATAATGGACCAGTACATAATTTTTAATTATAATTGATTAATTATTGTAAAAAGAATTACAAGTAAAATACTCGAAGACGTAAAAGACATTGAAAAAGTTTTAAATCTTGCATTGCATTTGCAAGAAATGAAAGCACTTTTGCTATTGTAAACTTTTGCCTTGGAAGCATCTGGATTTTTGTACTAATTAATTTTTTTGTCCACAAACTCCAACTACTAAAAATCATCTTTGAATTGCCAACAACATCTTAGCCTAGTGGTTAAAGATGAGTTGTGACATATTGTAAGTCTTGGGTTTGAATTCAACACCCCCATCCTCAGTTATTTAATTTTTCCCTTATAATAAAAAAAATCATCTTTGAATTTCGATAATAATTAAAACGATTATAATAGACATTACATTATATTAGACTTAATAATTCGTATATATATATATATATTGTATTCGTATTGCATCAAATATATTTGTATCATATAAAATATAAAAATTATTGTATTAAAATTTATATTGATATACCAAACACAATTTTTTTCTAATTTTTATCAAAATTTGATCTAATGTCACGTTCATTTTTTTTAATTATCATATCTACATTGCATGACAGTATATTGAGATAAAAATATTTCAAAGTTTACTTTTGAAGTTTTTTCATGTGATTCTCAAGGGAGGGAAAAGGCATATTCCCAAAGAAATTGAATTTTTTTGATAATGTGGAAAAAGCTTGTTTGGAGGGAATTGAAAAATGAAAATCAAACAGATCTCTTTTCACAAGAAATTCTCATAAATAAAATATTATTATTCATTATTTTTAATTTCTTTTGTTGTTTTGACTAAATTTATATAAATATAAATTTTTACATTTTAATGTTTTTATTACTTGATAATTATTATTTATTTTTTTAATTTCCTGTGATATTTACATTTGTTATAAAATATATAATTATATATTAATAATTATATAAAAATTTATTTTTTAAATGAGCCAAATATATATAGTAAAACTAAAAGAAAGTGAAAATCCAAAAGTATTAGCTATACAAATAAATAATGAACAAATTATAAATAAATCACATTAAATAATTAAACATTTATATAAATAGCTTTATACTCTTAACAATAACTTATTAAGTCATTGTGTTTTTTTTTTGGGTCAATATTGGGTCATTGGAATTTAGATACTCTTAGTTCAATAAACTTGTTTTTTTTTACTTTGTTTAATTAGCTTTTTTAATAATTATATTATATTTTTAATAAAATTTTAAATTTTTAAGAATCTTTTTTACATTTATTTTGTCTTTTAAACACCAACATAATTAGTAATTAAATTAAATTTAACCTCATAACTAGTTAACTAATTCTTTTATTATACTGTTGAATAAAATTATAGTATACATTAAAAAAATAATTAATATTATAAATAATTGATCAATTAATTATCTCAATTTTATATTTATTTTGTTTTTAGTTTGTACATAAATCATAATATAACATTATTTTTATTAAATATAATCATACTCAAACACATTAATTAATCAAATATCTCATTAAAAATTTAGAACGTTAAATTAAACAAGTTATATACACCAATTGATATTATATTATAAATAATAACATTTGATATAATGTACCAAAAAAAAACATTTGATATAATGATGTAAATGGTAATATATAATCAGGTATCCGATACTACCTGACTCTATAATCGAATAATTATAGGGTTCGGATAGTGTTCGTATTACCCGTATCAGATTCGGGTAGTACCCTTAGGGTACGCTATACCCGATTAACTTTTGATCAAGTAGAATCTGATACTTGAACTTGTTCATCAATTATATGAAAGTAATCAAAATTATATGCTTGTACAAAGATTTGAACCATGGCCTCTTATATTTATTGTTATATGTTTAACCACATGAACTAGATTGAGAATTTGTTATATTTGTTGTAAATTTTATTTTTATTTTAACACAACTTGCAATTTAAAATTTAATGAAACATTATTGGCCAAAAAAATAGTTTACTGAATAATAATAATAATAATAATAATAATAATAATAATAATAATAATAATAATAATTTATTTTTAAGATAATAAGATTTTAAAATTTTAGACATAAAGTACTAAAATTAAATTAATAGAAATTTCATAATATGTTAAGATACAATTCTTAAGATATTGATAATTTAACATATATGACATTTTATTATAATGTAAATCTTAATATATATATATATATATATATATATAGTATATTATGTTTATTATTTTATTTGTAACTCATTATAATAAATTAAAAAAACACTTTTTTGACCAAAAAAGTAGTTGAGAAGGTCAATATCTATTTAATCATCCAATATTATGATTATTAATTGATCAAGTTAAACTAAATTACATGAATACATTGTAAGAGATTAAATGTTTGAAATTAAAAACAAGAGTATATTCTAAAAGCATGATAAGAAATTGGAATGAAAAATGTCTAAAATTAAAACTATAATATGCTATGAGAGATTGTTTAATTTATTCTATATTATATGGTAAGAGATTATTATAATGTAACATACAAATCATCATGATAAGATAAACATATTAATAATCTATTTTATATAATTAAGAGCTTGTATAGTTGATTATATATCACATGATAAGATATTATTTTTAAAGTTATAATAACATACAAATCATTATGATAAGGCGTTATTTATTAGCTATATTATGTATTTTATTTGCTATCAAAAAAACTATTCCAAATTGAGTACTAATTTTTTTTCATACTCACATTAACATAATAATATTAGATTAACATAATAATCTTAGATATACACCAATTGATTGAATATCTAATTAAAATGTTAAATAATAGATATTATTAAATTAATTAATATAATGCTAGTTATTTAAATATAATTAATAATAATATTAACAAAGTATAAAAAATAAATTTTATTAAAATTACCACTTTCATAGTAATACAACTCTAATATATTATTAAATTACACTTTAATTTACTATTAGAATTATTATTTTTATCCACATTCTAATTTTACATTTAATAGATAATAAATAAATTATTTTTAATAAATACTTAATTCTATCAAAATAATACTTACACACTAAGAGATTACGTAATTTATTCTTAAAAAATTATCATAATATAATATACAAATCATTATTATAAGATACCAAATTAGTTTATTCATGTATAAGATTATTATAATATAATAAATAATTAATTATCACTAGCTTGATTTTTTAATGTCTTTTGTTTTAAGGATAAAAATAAAATTACCACTATAATTTTCTCTTTTAATGATACCCAAGTATAAAAAAATTGTACTTGTATTGTTTAATTTAATTACTTAACTTTTTCTAATCTTAAAAACTTGAATTTTAATTTTAAGATTAGGTTTTTTTAAATCTAAATTTAATATCTTTCTATACTTGAAACTTTAAGAAAATATAGTTTAAATTTAATTTTATTAAAAATATTTTTAATGTGTTGCACAAAATATCAAATTAAAACTTTCAAACAAATATTGAAATTATATAATTTTTATATATTTGATTTATTATTATATTAAAATTAAAATTTTATTATAAATAAAAATAATAAAATGTTAAAATGATTTTTATAATAAAATCAAATGTCAAATTAATAATATATTTATTATTATACATGCAATAAGGATAATTTTAAAGATTATTTGATATCATATATTATATCATATATTATGGTATTTTAATTTAATTTAATTTAATTAAAAAGATTCAATATTTATTATGCTGGTAATATATAATTGATAAAATTGTATAATAAATAATAATTGTTTTCAAAATTTTAAACTTTTTAATTAAAAAAGTGTATCAATTATTTATTTATTTTTAAATAATAATTATATAAATATAATTCGGGTTTTCTCGGGTTATAAATTCGGTTTTTTTCGGTTCGGGTCGGTCTCGGTTTCGGATCGTATCGGGTTCGGGTTGTGTCGGGTTCGAGTTTTTTCGGTTTCGAGCTTTTTCGGTTTTGAGTTTTTTCAGTTCCAAGCTTTTTCGGTTCTGGGCTTTTTCGATTACAGGCCTTTGACTTTTTTGGTCAATTCGGGCTGGTCCCGATTCGGTCTCGGGCGGGTTTTCGGGCTCAGGCCAATTTTTGCCTGTCGTAACGATTTTCGTCCGGGACTCGATCGCTAGACGATTTTGAAAAAGACACAAAAAGGGAGTCGCCACCAATCTTTTTTGACTAGGTGTGATTGGTTACCTAAAATTATTTATCTTTTTAATAAAATCTTAAAATTAATTAAGTTTTATCCAAAAAAAATTTTGGTCTGCGAAAACAAAGTTTGAGTTCGGGAGTTCGGTTACGCGTGGAGAAGGATTAGCACCCCCACAGCGCCCGTTAGAAAACGGTACCACTTAATCATGTATTATCTTTTGATCTTAATAAAATGGTCTTAATTAAACATTTAAAAAAAGAAATTCATTTATTTTGAAATCAATTTGTTATTTGCTTATTATTTGAAGTATTAAATTTTATTTTTATTTATGTTAAATTTATTTTTTATTTGAAATAAATGAGAATCTTTTGTATTAAAATTATTCCAAAATACTCCAATACTTTTGGTAGCATTTCGGATAATTTCCTCATCTAGAGATTTCTTCAGAATCGCTACTTGCGATTTCTATAGAATCCCATCCTCGGGAGATTCGCACTTATTTTTTTTGAAATTTCATGAATGCAAATGATGCAAACAAAATAAATATGATGCACATGAGAAATATATTATTTTATTTTATATTTATATTATTGTTTTTGAAATTTATTGATTATATAAAATTTTATTTTTATTGAAAAATCATACTAAATGTTCCAATACGCTGGTAACATTTAGCATATTTCTCTCACCTAGAGATCAGTTAGGAATCACTACTTGTGAATTCCATAACATCTCATCATCGGACATTATTTATATCTTATTTATTTTTAAATTGCTTTACTCTTTATTTTGAAGTCTTGTTTATTTATTGGTTTAAAATTTCTATTTATTTTATTATTATTATTATTATTATTATTTAAGCATTAGTTTATTTCATACAAATTAATTATATTAGAAATCTTAGCATCGAACTAAAATTACTTGAATACCCCAATACGCTGATAATATTCAAGTATTTTATTTCGACCCTAAGGATTATCAAAGAATCACTACTTGTGATTTTTAAAAAATCCTATCATCGAGGATCCTTTTATATTTAAGATGTGTATTTATTTATTTATTTATTTTCCTAAATTCTTATTTGTTTAAAAATTTTATTTCTATCCACTTACTATTTTCTTCTATTTACCTATTCTTTATATTATTATTTTTATTACCATTTTTTGTTTTATTTATTTTATTTTTTTATTTATATAAGGCAAGTTTCGATATCGAGATAAAGTCGATTAAGCGTCCCAATACGCTGGTGACATCTAAAGACTTCTTCTCGATCCTAAAGATTATCGGAGAATCACTACTTGTGATTTTTTCGGAATCTTATCATCGGAATTATCTTTTAAAACTTATAAATATTTTGTTTTTATTATTTATCCTTATTGTTTTTTTTTTACTATTTTATTGAATAACCTTTTATCACTTTGGAATATTTGTTTATCTTCAGAATTAAAAATTATAATAATTAATTCATAGAATAGCACTCACGATGTTTATTTAAAAGAAATATTCTTAACTCTTATTTTAATCCACACAATATTTATAACGTGAATAACTTTTTAAAGAAAATGATATATAGTCTATGTAAAAAAAATATATGCAGAAGCCACGTAAAGAAAGACCAAACAACATGCTTTCAACGTAGATAACCTTTTAAGAAATATAAGCAGGTTCACCTTAAACAGAAGCCAGTAGCGAGATGATGATGCACGGTGCAATGATGAAGATGATGCTACACGATATGGAGCGGCGCAGTGGAGAGGAGTGCCAACAGACCAGGAATAGCAGGCTGGTGCACACAACAGAATAGGGGGCGGTGGCAGACGTGGGCAGTGGCTTTCATGATGATGAAAGCAGGGCAGGGGAGGTTTGATGATGAATACTGAAAGAGGCTGCCGGATCAAAAGTGAAAAACTCTGTTCATTCTTTTTTGTTGTGTAAAAATCGTATTGCAGTGAAAGGATGCCTACTTCAAGGACGTCTTGGTGCAGTTCTCAACAATGCAAGGGCGTGGCTGTAACGAAGTAGCAGGGATAGTCACGGTTGCAAGCAGTGGTGAAGATGACTGAGTAGAAAGAAATAATGCTGTGGCCTAGCAAGGCAGCAGGGATGAATCCAGGCACGGAAGAGACGTCAGAAAACGGCCAGAAACGCAGCAGCAGCAACTGCGGGGAAGATTCCAGGCAGCAGCAAGCAAAGCCAGGTTGTGACCGGTGCAATGGAGAAGTAGTAACGGGCGAAGGTAGAAGGCAAGGAAAACTTGGATTTACTACGTTGGAAGATGCAAACCAGAAGCAAAATGGCAGTGCAGAAAAGTGGCTTGAACAATCTCCGGTTGGTGAGGAAACAAGAAGGCTCCTTTACTAACTTTGCTTGTGCAGCAAAATGGTTATGAACAGGAATAGCCATCGAGCCTTGAGTAATGCAGTGAGGTTTTGTAACAGCAAAACTGCAGTGGATCGAGGGAGAACAGGAGGCACAAAAATGTTTGTTATGCAATGCAGCAATGGTAGTGATGGAAGCGGCAGAGGCAGATGAAAATGATGATACGATGGAGGAAGATGGTGGCGCAGCAGCAAGGAGCCAGGGACGATCTCCACAGCAGGGTTTTTTCGGTTTTTCTAGCGTTTTTCTTAGGGTTTTTCTAGGGTTTTTTTTTGTTCCTTTCTAGGGTTTTTTTTTCTAGGTTTTTTCTGTATATCTTTTTTCTCTGTAAAAAGTTCTCTCCCTTAAACCTAGCCGACCCATCCCTTTTAAAAGAGAAGAAAAAAAGAAAAAGAAGAGAGAAAAAAGAAAAAAAATCAGTTTATCAATCCCACAATCATGGGATTTTATTATTTATTTCCATTTGACCTTTCTATCTTTTTATTATTTGTTTCCTTTTCATTATTTTTATTTTTGGTAATTAACTTTAATTCTTTGATCATTTCCTTGATTCTTTCTTTTATTTTCTTCTCGGCAACAAATCCCTTTTGGTTAACATTTTGATTTAATTCTTTAAGAGAAGATTGCATGATGTGCATGGAATTGCATGGAACAGCATTGACATTTTTTATCATTATTTTTATTATTTTTTATTATTTTTTTTATTTTATTTTCTTTATTATTTGTTATTATTATTATTATATATTTTTTTGCTCGGACAAAATTCGGTGTTTACAGCTGCCCCTCTTTGCACCTTGCTGAGAATCAGGAATAGGGCAAAGACTATAGACAACAATTTTGTCCGAACCTCTTTTTTTTTATTTTTGGGAAAATTCAATTTTTGATTCTCGAAAATAATACCTTGACTCCATACCAAGGCTTGATCCATTTTAGAGAAATGAATTCGATTTTGAAACACATGATACCTTAACTCCATACCAAGGCTCGATCCATTTTAGAGAAATGAATTCGATTTTGAAACACATGATACCTTGACTCCATACCAAGGCTCGATCTACTGTGAAAAAGTGAATTCGACTTTAAAATATAATACCTTGACTCCCTACCAAGGCTCTATTCATTTTAGAGAAATAAATTCGATTTTGAAGCACATGATACCTTGACTCCATACCAAGGCTCGATCCATTGTGAAAAAGTGAATTCGACTTTAAAATATAATACCTTGACTCCCTACCAAGGCTCGATCCACTGTGAAAAAGTGAATTCGACTTTAAAATATAATACCTTGACTCCCTACCAAGGCTCGATTCATTTTAGAGAAATGAATTCGATTTTGAAACACATGATACCTTGACTCCATACCAAGGCTCGATCTATTTTAGAGAAATGAATTCGATTTTGACACATGATACCTTGACTCCCTACCAAGGCTCGATCCACTGTGAAAAAGTGAATTCGATTTTGAAACACATGATACCTTGACTCCATACCAAGGCTCAATCCACTGTGAAAAAGTGAATTCGACTTTAAAACATAATACCTTGACTCTCCACCAAGGCTCGATCCATTTTAGAAAAATGAATTCGATTTTGAAACACAAGACCTTGACTCCACACCAAGGATGGAAGGTTTAACTTTTCCGAATCATAGGTTACACATCAAATTATATAAATGCAAAGGACATAATTGCAGATGCAATATTCATGAATGTGAATGCAGATCATAACAAGTGACCTAATTTGCGGGTACACACTTGGCTGTAAACGCATATTTCATCGTCACCCTGGATGCTTGAATCAAATTACCAAGCTTTGAGTTTACAAGATATCGGACTCCCTTTTCTTTGAAAGCAACGCCTCCTTATATGATTTCTGTACTTCTGGTCTATATGCCCGCAGAGTTGGGTTTAAATCCTCATATTCCCATTTTATTATTCACATAGCAATGCAAACTACTTTTATATTTGGGACTATTTATTGAATCAAAACCATTCAAAATTGCCAAGCAAGATACATTTATTATGAATGTAAGGCAAATAAGTCCATGTACAAGGTAATTTCAATGAAGAACAATTTGGCTTTGTCTCAAAATATCTAAGAATTCACGAAGAAGGGACAATAAAAATAAAAAAATTGTATGGTGGCAAAAGTTCCCTTATAAGAAAAATTTGGACTTTCTCTATCGAATAATCTAGAATCCTTATTGTATGAACCATTGATTGATGACCCCAATGTGTGGGAGATGTTTCCTATCATCTTTAACCCCTTTAGACTTGCAACACTGATGCCCCTTTTTATCTAGGCCGCCCTATCGAGTTTTCGACTTAGATACCTCCTATGGGTTTAAGCTGCCTTTTCAGGTTTTCAACTTAAACCCCAACCTTTTTTTTTTTTGAATCTAAGCCGCCTTTTTTAGGTTTTCAACTTAGATCCCCCTTTTTTTTTTTGAATCTAAGCCGCCTTTTTCAGGTTTTCAACTTAGACCCCCTCTTTTTTTTTTGAATCTAAGCTGCCTTTTCAGGTTTTCAACTTAGATCCAATTTCAAGCATAATACTTTTTCACCACATCACCATTGACTGGGTTTGGTAACTCATACCCATCCATCTCCGTCAAAATCAATGCTCCCCCTGAAAAGGCCTTCTTTACCACATACGGGCCTTCCCAATTTGGTGCCCATTTTCCTCGAGGATCATGCTGATTAGATGGAATCCTTTTCAAAACTAATTCCCCCTCCCGAAATTGTCTAGGGCGGACCTTTTTGTCATATGCTCTCATCATTCTCCTTTGATATAATTGGCCATGACAAAGTGCTTTAAGCCTCTTTTCCTCAATCAAATTCAACTGTCCATATCGAGCACGGATCCATTCTGCTTCTTCCAATTCTACCTCCAGCAATACCCGTAAGGAAGGAATCTCAACCTCAATAGGCAAAACGGCTTCCATTCCATATACCAACGAGAACGGAGTGGCTCCGATGGATGTACGCATTGAAGTCCGATAAGCATGCAAAGCAAAAGGAAGTTTCTCATGCCAGTCCTTATAGGTGTCTGTCATTTTTTGAATAATCTTCTTGATATTCTTATTTGCAGCTTCTACGGCCCCATTCATTTTCGGGCGATATGGCACCGAATTATGATGTTTGATTTTGAATTGCTCACAAGCCTCCTCTATCACCTTGTTATTAAAATTCATAGCATTGTCTGAAATAATCCTTTCAGGGAATCCAAATCTGCATATGACTTCTTTCTTAATGAACTTGCACACCACTGACTTCGTCACACTAGCAAATGATGCAGCTTCCACCCATTTTGTAAAGTAATCAATGATTACTAGGATAAAACGATGTCCATTTGACGCTTTTGGAGTGATTGGCCCAATTACATCCATTCCCCACATTGAGAAAGGCCAAGGAGCTGTCATGACGTGCAAAGATGTTGGAGGGACGTGTATTTTATCCCCATATATTTGACACTTGTGACATCTTTGAGCATATTTAATGCAATCACTCTCCATAGTCATCCAATAATAGCCTGCTCTCATGATTTTTCTAGCCATCATATGCCCATTTGCATGGGTCCCACAACTTCCTTCGTGAACCTCCTCAAGGATCTTTCTAGCTTGCATAGCATCCACACACCTTAACAAAACCTGGTCCCTCCCTTTCTTATACAGGATATCACCATCGAGAAAGAATCCCATCGCCAATCTTCTTATGGTCCTCTTATCGTTCTCCGTGGCTTGCTTAGGATATTGTTGGTTCTTGACATATTGTAGAATATCATGAAACCAAGGCTTATCATCAATTTCTTCCTCCACATTTAAGCAATGAGCTGGGGAACCACGTACACTCATCTTAATGAGCTGAACTTCAGTATTTGCATTTACTTTGAACATGGCTGCCAATGTTGCCAAAGCATCTGCCAATTGATTTTCTTCTCGAGGCAAATGGTCAAAAGAAACCTTTTCAAATTGTTTGATCAAGTCGATGATGAACTCACGATACAAGACCATTTTGAGTCTCTTGTCTCCCATTCCCCTCGCAATTGGTAAATTACCAATGCAGAATCTCCGTATACTTCTAACACCTTAATTTTCTTTTCAATGGCTGATTGTAGTCCCATGATACATGCTTCATATTCAGCCATAGTATTGGTACAATTGAAATCCAATCTTGCAGTGAGTGGATAATGATCCCCTTTTGGAGATATTAAGATTGCACCAATACCATGCCCCAGAATATTTGATGCTCCGTCAAAGTACAACTTCCATGCCTTATCTCCTACTAACTCTTCATCAATCTTGAGGATAGTCATCAAATCCTCGTCCGGGAAGTCGAACCTCATAGGCTCATATTCTTCTGCAACTCGATCTGCCAAGAATTCAGCTATCGCACTCCCCTTGATGGCCTATTGACTTACATAGACAATATCATATTCAGAGAGTAATACCTGCCATCTTGCTAACCTCCCTGACAATTAAGGCTTTTCAAAAATGTACTTAATGGGATCCAACTTCGCAATCAACCAAGTAGTGTGATACAACATATAATGTCGAAGTCTCTGGGCAGTCCAGGCTAGTGCACAACACATTTTTTCTAGTAAGGAATACTTGGATTCACAGTCCGTGAATTTCTTGCTCAAGTAGTAGATTGCACGCTCTTTCTTGCTTGCTCCGTCGTATTGCCCCAATACACAACCCATCGAGTGCTCATGAACTACAAGATACAGAATAAGCGGCTTTCCTGGAGTAGGAGGAACTAGAACTGGTGGATTCGAAAGGTATTTTTTCACTTTATCAAATGCTAGTTGACAATTTTCATCCCACTCTCCTGAGTCATGTTTCCGTAGAAGCTTAAAAATTGGATCACATTTAGCAGTGAGATGAGATATAAAACGGGAGATATAATTCAATCGTCCGAGGAAACCCCTCACTTCCTTCTGAGTACGCGGTGGCGGTAAGTCTTGGATAGCCTTGATTTTATCCGGATCCACCTCAATCCCTCTTTCACTAACAACAAAACCCAATAATTTTCCTGATGTAGCCCCGAATGTGCATTTAGCCGGGTTGAGCTTAAGTTGAAACTTTCTTAATCTTTCAAAGAGCTTTTTTAAATTGTCGACATGGTCCTCTGCTCTTCTCGATTTAGCGATCATATCATCTACATAAATCTTGATCTCCTTATGCATCATATCATGAAATAAAGTTACCATGGCCCTTTGATAGGTTGCCCCAGCATTTTTTAAGCCAAATGGCATTACTTTGTAACAAAAAGTTCCCCACATTGTCACAAAAGTGGTCTTTTCCATGTCTTCTGGTGCCATCTTGATTTGGTTATATCCCGAAAAGCCATCCATGAAGGAGAATAATGAATGCCTAGCCGTATTATCAACTAGAGTATCAATATGTGGCAACGGGAAATTGTCTTTAGGGCTAGCTCTATTCAAATCCCGATAATCAACACACATTCTCACCTTTCCATCCTTTTTAGGTACTGGGACTATATTTGCTACCCATTCAGGGTACTTTGCCACTTCTAGGAACCCGGCATCGAATTGCTTTTTTACCTCCTCTTTTATTTTCAACAACATTTCTGGTTTCATCCTCCTCAATTTCTGCTGAACCGGTTGGCAACCTGGCTTCAAAGGTAATCTATGCACTACAATATCAGTATTCAAACCTGGCATGTCCTGGTACGACCAAGCAAACACATCTGTATATTCGCGGAGCAAGCCTATTAATCTTTGTTTATTTGGCAAGGAGAGAGAGGTCCCAACTTTAACTTCTTTCTTTATTTCTTCATTCCCCAAGTTTATGACTTCTATTGGTTCTCGATTGGGCATAATTTGTTTCTCTTCTTGCTGTACTAGTCTTAGCAAATCTTGAGGTAAAGCATAATCATCCACATCTCCTTCATCATTAAGTTCACCAACACAAACAGTTTTTTCAAAATTAAGTTCTGGATTATTGTTGAGAAGGTCTTCATTTTCATTATTGGGATACCTGAAGATAATTAAAATGGGATTGATATGGAGAAGGTATAGAAATGAATGAAAAGAAACAACACGGATGAATGGATAAAATGCATCATGCTTGTCATTTATTGAATGATAAAGACTAAATAAAAGCCCATACATAAAAGACCCTAATGCCTTTGGGCAAAGGCACTTGGATAAGTTTATTGCATTACATGGAACATGATTTGAAAACGACGGGGAGCTCAACAGCATGCCAATTCTCCAATTTGTAGTCGGGAGGACAAGGACGAATTCTGGAACTATCCATCTCTTCTAGAAATTCCTCTATTCCCACCATATTGATAGAGAGATCTGTGAAAGCTCTAGCCATTGTTGGGATAGACCCGCCTTCTTCAACTTTTGCAGAGCTATTGTAGATGTATCCCGCCGAATAGAAAGACTCATATAGAGGAGGGAAACCCATTGGTTCAAACTCTATTTCGTGCCCCATAAAATTAGCCAACTTGCTTTTCTTCTTCCTTTCTATGGACTTTTTCTTTTCAAGTCCAGTGGGTTTATATCCTAACCCAAACCTATCCATCTTAGGAGTAACAGACACTGCTCTCTTAATTCCTTGTAACTCCTTTCCTAAACCTGCTCCAACATGACATCCCTTTCCCATTGTTTGTTGGATCCCGAGCCTGGTGGCTTTTGACAAATGTGGTACGGGTATTTTCATCCCTTCTCCCACAAATGTAGCATTAACAAGTTCTAAAGATCTAAAAGAGCATTCCACCGCATCTTCAGCAACTTCTATGTATGGGGCACTTGTAGTAACGGTTGCAATCATGTCTTCTTCTCCTTCTATACTCACCAAATGTCCATTAACCACGAATTTGACCTTTTGATGCAGAGTTGAAGGAACTGCACCCGCTAAATGGATCCAAGGCCTTCCAAGTAAACAATTATAAGAAGGAGTGATATCCATAACTTGAAATTCAATGTTATAGACACATGGACCAATCTGGAGCGGCACCTCTATATTCCCAACCACTTCTCGACGAGTACCGTCAAAAGCTCTCACAACAATGTGACTTCTCCTCATATTTGACTTATCTACAGGCAACCTAGACAGTGTAATCATGGGCATAACATTCAAGGATGACCCATTATCAATGAGGACTTTCGGAAGGATATGATCTTTACAAGTGGTGGTTATGTGAAGGGCTTTAGTACTCCCTCTACCATCGAGTGGGATCTCATCGTCATTGAATGAAATGAAGTTATCTGCCGCAATATTTCCCACCAGCCGATCTATATTCTCTACTGACACATTGTGGGCCACATAAGCTTCATTGAGCACTCTCAACAAAGCATTTCGATGAGGCTCTGAATTCAAGAGTAGAGAAAGTAAGGAAATCCTTGCTGGTAAGCGATTTAATTGTTCCACCACATTGTATTCACTGTGCTTAATAAACTTCAAAAACTCACAAGCTTCTTTCTCCGTTACAAGTTTCTTTCTTTCAGAATCTACTGGAACTATTGGCCTGACTTCTTTTGCTTGGCTATCTCTATTGTTTTCACCCTTTTCATCTTCTTTAGCCTTCCCCATCTGAGTTTTCTTCAACATATCTGGGGTATAACACCTACCACTTCTCGTCATTCCTCCCGGGCCCGCAATGTCTATTGTATCAGCAGTATAAGTAGAGGGATTATTGAGAGATCCTTGAGTTGTGACATTATAATTGTAATTCCACGGGACTGCATGGTCACTCTTATACGGGAATGGGCTTGGAACTTTAATAATTAGTTTCGACCCAGCATTTTCAGTAGTTACGCTAGGTTCCGTTTTACTCTTATCCCCATAAATGACCTTCAATGGTTTGATCGGCTTCCCAAACATTGATGGCTCTATAACATTCACTACTTTCCCCTCAAAAGCTTCAGAGAACTCAATCTCTCCTAAGTCCATCATCTTTTGTACTATACGACGAAACTCCTCACAACTTTGGACGGAATGCCCCATCAATCCTCCATGAAACTCACAATACTCTTCTTCTTGCATTTCAAGCCCAAATTTTGCCTTCTTAGATTGAATAATCTTTGCCTTCCTCATTGTTTCCAGCACCACCCTCATTGGTGTCTTCACATCATTGACATTTCTTTTTATCCAACACCCGTCATCCCCTATTATTGCGTTTACATAGGCCTCCGTGTGATTTAGAAGAGGATTCGCACTTACACTTGGCTCATTATCCTTCCCAAATTCCAAGATTCCAGCTTTCATGAGATCTCGAACTTTGTACTTAAATGCCGTACAATTTTCAATCGAGTGGCCTTGGATCCCAGCATAATAATCACAATGAGCATTTGCATCATACCATTTTGGATAAGGGGGTTTAAGGGGTTGTAGAAAAACAGGGGCAACAAAGTGATTTTGCAATAATTGGGGGAATAGTTCAGCATAGGATATTGGTATTGGGTCAAATTGGGGCCTCTCCTTATTATTCTTGGGAGCTCTTTGGTTATTTCCTTGGTTGTTAGGTTGATAAGTAGGTCTTGGGGTTTGTGCCGAGGAAGGGGTAGCAATACTCATTGGTGCTTGTAAATTCATGGGGTAGGTTGGTTGAGGTTCGTATGAGTAAGGGTTTTGGGAGATATTGTTCACGGGTGAATAATAGGGACGATATGAAGGATAAGAAAAATGGGGTGCGGAATTCATCTTCGATCGTCTTTCAGTGGTAACAGCTTGCACTTCCCCATCTTTCTTTCTACTCATTCCACTCCTTTTTGGTGCTGATGTGTCTTCAATCTTGCCACTTTTAATGGCATTTTCAATCATCTCTCCCAAAATGACCATATCAGCAAAATTTTTAGTAGCACTTCCCACGAGTTTATCATAATAAGGAGGTCGCAAAGTACTAACAAACAAAGTTGTTGTTTCTTTTTCAGTCAATGGAGGCTGCACCTGAGCTGCAAAATTCCTCCACCTTTGGGCATACTCTTTAAAGCTTTCACCAGATTTCATCTCTAGGTTCTGTAAGGATAACCTATCAGGTGCCATATCCGTCATATGCTTATACTGTGCCATAAATGCTTTTCCCAAATCCTTCCATGTATGAATACGGCTCCGATCCAACTGATTATACCATTTAGCAGTAGGTCCAATCAAGCTATCCTGGAAGCAATGGATGAGCAACTTATCGTTGTTCGTGTAGCCAGACATCTTCCGACAAAACATAGTAATATGAGCAGCTGGGCAGGTGGTCCCATCATACTTCTCGAATTTCGGGGCTTTAAATTTTGGCGGTATAACCAAGTCTGGGACAAGGCTAAGCTCGTTGGCATCTACGCTCCCAAAGAAATCCATTCCTTTAATTGCCCTTAGCCGTTCTTCTAGCAAATCACACTTCTCTCTTGTTTCTTCATTCTCCTTCCTTAACTTCTCTTGCTCTATTGGGTCATCCAAGTTAGGCACAAAAATAGGATCCACGGGGCTAGACCCGGGGTACTTTCCTTGATTTTGTGGGTTATTCAGGAAAATTGGAACTTGGGGATAAGCTCCTTGGGTAGCTTGAGCTTGGGGCGGTGTAAACCCAGGTGGGTATATTGGATCTTCTCTTGAAGGTTGAGGTTCCTCTCTTGAATCATTAGTAACTCCTTTCACTTTCATGAACCTCATCATCATCTCCATCATTTTTGTCATTTGCTTCCGAGATTCTTCTTGGGACTTGATAAGTTCCTGCTGAACTCTTTCCATTCTTTCCATTCTTGCTTGTTGTTCGAACTCCATGACCTTAGATTGGGAGCGAGTATTGTACCGATGTTGTGCTGGACGTTCAAGATTCGGTGGCTTCGCTATTCTGACACCTAAATGAGCCCGCAAATTAGAATCACATGTTATTTTTTAGTTTTTGCCATAAAAAGGAAAAGATAAAATCATCCCAATACTTTGGTGAGATATTAAACCTTTTCCTTTTCACCTCAATGATATATGATGTCATTACTTATGATCACCAATATCTTTTCATTGGTAGGCGTGTGCATGACATGCATGGGAGTGAGAGCTATCACATGTTATTTCTTAGTTTTTGCCATAAAAAGGAAAAGACAAAATCATCCCAATACTTTAGTGAGATATTAAAACTTTTCCTTTTCACCTCAACGATATATGATGTCATTACTTATGATCACCAATATCTTTTCATTGGTAGGCGTGTGTGTGAAATGGATGCATGACATGCATGGGAGCAAGAGGTATTTAATCCATAACAATTTCAACCAAAGAACCTTCATTTATTCAAAAGAACTTTTATTACATGGCTATTGAATTCGACTTTCACTTATTCAAAGAAACTTTTATTATATGACCATCGAATTCAAAATTACATAGCTAACATTCTCCTATTATACCCATAAAACTGACTGACTTGCTGATATTGGTCTTTAGCTTCCTCAAGAAAATCCAACAAACGCTGTCCAATCTCTCCAGTCGGGTTAATTTCCTGCCTCAGAGCTTCCGCCTTTTCCACCATCTCTCTTGCCTTGCGCACAGCTTTGCAGACTTGTGTAGCCAAGTGTTCTATATATTGTTGTCTTCCAAAACTCCTTACTCTCCATTTCATGCTTGCATCTACGACCAAGTCATATGAATACCTCCAATCATTCTCCCTGAGTTTCCATTCTTGGATGATCAAAGCAATGTGATTCTTGTAATGTCGCAAGTGTTCCTCCAAAATCTGGACTTTTTGTTATAACAGATTCCTTTCATCTTGAAGTTTGACGTAGTCTTCGTCCTTCAGTCCAACTTTCAAAGCTTCATTTTCCTTTCGACATTGCATCAATTTTTCAGTGTTAACTGTATACATTTGTTTCTAATATCGTTGCTCTTGAAGAGTAATGGTAGCTCCCTCTTCATTTTTCTTTGCTTTGTTTCTCCAATACTCCACTTTCCCACGAAGATCTTCTATTTCCTTCTTCCTCTCATTAGAAGTCATAACAATTCCTCCGATCCTCATCTCTCTTCTCAACCTTTTATTTTCCTGATTCAATTCTTGAAGGTCATTGTGGGCAACATCTCGCTCTGTTCTCATCCTCTTGAGCGCAGCTTCTCGTACTTCAAACTTGACCTTTAAATTCTCTACCTCCTCTTGAAGCTTTAGATTCCTTTGCTCCATCTTCTTTTCTTCCTCTTTGAATTGCTGTCGAACCATCTCAATTTCGGATATATCTGCCTCAGGTTGTGCAAACACAAGTGACTCCCTGAATACAACATTTTTAACCCGTTTAGCTCTCCACATCAGGTAATTAGGGGTAGCTTTATCAGATAAGGGTCCTGTCGCAAATCTTCGAGGTTGTTTCCATGCTCGAATGGCTTGTTCTGTCTTTTTCATTGCCTTCGGTTCACCATAGGAATACTCCATCAAATTAAGCACATGCGTTGCCGGAGTAAACTGTTTTGCCCAAAACTGTCTCTGCACCATAAGTGGGGCACAACTTGTTACCCCCCATAATCCCAATAGTGGTATCCAAGATTCTTCTCCACATCTATATAATACTGGGACATGATACATCCATGGGGCCATCCAAGTCACTTGATCATCTCTAAGCTGTTGAAGGACAAACACCCATTCATCTTTAGGTTTTGGTTTCGGCCATTTACTTCTACAAAATTCTTTGATCGAGGTATTCCCACGATAAAAAGGCTTTGAGAATTCTTTCACCTCACAGTTGAAATGGCTTTTGATCCATATGTATAAGAGTTGCGTGCATCCTATGAAACGCCCTTCTCCTTTTCGTCGGCAATAACTCAATGATCTGAAGGTTTCAGCCAAGATTGCTGGTGAAGGATTTACATTATTAACAACTTGTTCAAAGAAGTCTATCACAGCTATCTCAATGTGCCCCAAAACCTTAAGAAAAATAACCAACCCATAAATTGCCAGAGCAAAAACAGCTAACCCCTTTTCATCATTCAAATGCTTTTGAATAAATCCATGGAGAAAATCCCAAGGTAGGCAAATGTGTTCTCCCTTTTGCTTCATATGAGGATCTATTTCTTCTGGTTTCACTCCCATAATCCCAGCCAACTTCTTACGAAACCCAGACTTCGGCTTTCTCACATATACCTTGTCAGGACTCTTTAAATCCAACCCTATCAAAATAGAGTACTCTTCTATAGTGGGCATTAAATCCACTTCGTTAAATGTGAAACACCTGTAGGATGGATCCCAAAACTGGATAGCAGCTTTCAGCAAAGGTTCTTCAACCACCACCGAAATCAACGAAGCTATTTGGCCATACTTGCTACAAAAGCGTTCTTTCTTCTCCTTACTGATTTGCTTCCATATGTTAACCAGACCTGTTAGGTCATTCTGCTTAAGGTCCAAGCTCACTTCTCTAGGTAATGATGATATGAAGCCTTCTATCAAACAATTCCCTTTCTCTTGCTGAGTCTTCTCCGACCAAAACTGCACTTCATTATATGGATCACACACGACAGTCACAGTTGATGAACAAGCCCAACATTCTTTGGATTTCATGAAGGGTTCTTGGTTGTAATATGCCATGGAGAAAATTCCTCTCTTATGCAACCTTCATGATGAGAAATGATTCATGCAAAAAGGAAAAACATAACATTTATTAGTACAAAAACAAAAGTAACAGCAAATGTCTTATATAGGGTTACTTTCTAAGGGTAAGGTTCTATCTAAGGTTAACTTTTTCTATGGTTCGCTATATGCTTGGTTTGGATCTCTAAAGGACAAAAGGTTCCCAAATCGTTCCTTACTGACGTCTACACTAGACTAGTAAGGCACCCCAATCCTCACCCATGACAGGCTACAAACGGAAAGGGTTCAACTTGAGTGAGAGTATTTCGCTTGCCATTGCGGAGGTTATCACCTCACGAGAGCAAAGGTACTATACTCTCTCCTAAAAGGGACAAACCCGGGTGTAGGGTTGATGTATGCAATGAATATGTCATGTACGGAAAGGAACAAAATTTAAAGTGCATCCCAACAAAATGCAAATGATAAAGATGATTCACACATTTTTTTTTGTTTGTACATTTTTTTATTATTTTTTTTGTTTTTTATTTTTTTTAAATTATTTTTTATGAAAAGTTTTATTAAATATTTATTAAGACCATTAACTAAGATTTTGGATAAAACATGATTGATCATGGTTCGACTCTCTATGTATTCCCCAGTGGAGTCGCCAAGCTGTCGTAACGATTTTCGTCCGGGACTCGATCGCTAGACGATTTTGAAAAAGACACAAAAAGGGAGTCCCCACCAATCTTTTTTGACTAGGTGTGATTGGTCACCTAAAATTATTTATCTTTTTAATAAAATCTTAAAATTAATTAAGTTTTATCAAAAAAAAATTTTGGTCTGCGAAAACAAAGTTTGGATTCGGGAGTTCGGTTACGCGTGAGGAAGGATTAGCACCCCCACAGCGCCCGTTAGAAAACGGTACCACTTAATCATGTATTATCTTTTGATCTTAATAAAATGGTCTTAATTAAACATTTAAAAAAAGAAATTCATTTATTTTGAAATCAATTTGTTATTTGCTTATTATTTGAAGTATTAAATTTTATTTTTATTTATGTTAAATTTATTTTTTATTTGAAATAAATGAGAATCTTTTGTATTAAAAATTATTCCAAAATACCCCAATACTTTTGGTAGCATTTCAGATAATTTCCTCACCTAGAGATTTCTTAAGAATCGCTACTTGAGATTTCTTAAGAATCGCTACTTGCGATTTCTATAGAATCCCATCCTCGGGAGATTCGCACTTATTTTTTTTGAAATTTCATAAATGCAAATGATGCAAACAAAATAAATATGATGCAAACGAGAAATATATTATTTTATTTTATATTTATATTATTGCTTTTGAAATTTATTGATTTTATAAAATTTTATTTTTATTGAAAAATCATACTAAATGTTCCAATAAGCTGGTAACATTTAGCATATTTCTCTCACCTAGAGATCAGTTAGGAATCACTACTTGTGAATTCCGTAACATCTCATCATCGGACATTATTTATATCTTATTTATTTTTAAATTGCTTTACTCTTTATTTTGAAGTCTTGTTTATTTATTGGTTTAAAATTTCTATTTATTTTATTATTATTATTTTATTATTATTATTATTATTATTATTATTATTATTATTATTATTATTTAAGCATTAGTTTATTTCATACAAATTAATTATATTAGAAATCTTAGCATCGAACTAAAATTACTTGAATACCCCAATACGCTGATAATATTCAAGTATTTTATTTCGACCCTAAGGATTATCAAAGAATCACTACTTGTGATTTCTAAAAAATCCTATCATCGGGGATCCTTTTATATTTAAGATGTGTATTTATTTATTTATTTATTTTCCTAAATTCTTATTTGTTTAAAAATTTTATTTCTATCCACTTACTATTTTCTTCTATTTACCTATTCTTTATATTATTATTTTTATTACCATTTTTGTTTTATTTATTTTATTTTTTTTATATAAGGCAAGTTTCGATATCGAGATAAAGTCGATTACGTGTCCCAATACGCTGGTGACATCTAAAGACTTCTTCTCGATCCTAAAGATTATCGGAGAATCACTACTTGTGATTTCTTCGGAATCTTATCATCGAAATTATCTTTTAAAGCTTATAAATATTTTGTTTTTATTATTTATCCTTATTGTTTTTTTTTTACTATTTTATTGAATAACCTTTTATCACTTTGGAATATTTGTTTATCTTCAGAATTAAAAATTATAATAATTAATTCATAGAATAGCACTCAAGATGTTTATTTAAAAGAAATATTCTTAACTCTTATTTTAATCCACACAATATTTATAACGTGAATAACTTTTTAAAGAAAATGATATATAGTCTATGTAAAAAAAATATATGCAGAAGCCACGTAAAGAAAGACCAAACAACATGCTTTCAACGTAGATAACCTTTTAAGAAATATAAGCAGGTTCACCTTAAACAGAAGCCAGCAGCGAGATGATGATGCACGGTGCAATGATGAAGATGATGCTACACGATATGGAACGGCGCAGTGGAGAGGAGTGCCAACAGACCAGGAATAGCAGGCTGGTGCACACAACAGAATAGGGGGCGGTGGCAGACGTGGGCAGTGGCTTTCATGATGATGAAAGCAGGGCAGGGGAGGTTTGATGATGAATACTGAAAGAGGCTGCCGGATCAAAAGTGAAAAACTCTGTTCATTCTTTTTTGTTGTGTAAAAATCGTATTGCAGTGAAAGGATGCCTACTTCAAGGACGTCTTGGTGCAGTTCTCAACAATGCAAGGGCGTGGCTGTAACGAAGTAGCAGGGATAGTCACGGTTGCAAGCAGTGGTGAAGATGACCGAGTAGAAAGAAATAATGCTGTGGCCTAGCAAGGCAGCAGGGATGAATCCAGGCACGGAAGAGACGTCAGAAAACGGCCAGAAACGCAGCAGCAGCAACTGCGGGGAAGATTCCAGGCAGCAGCAAGCAAAGCCAGGTTGTGACCGGTGCAATGGAGAAGTAGTAACGGGCGAAGGTAGAAGGCAAGGAAAACTTGGATTTACTACGTTGGAAGATGCAAACCAGAAGCAAAATGGCAGTGCAGAAAAGTGGCCTGAACAATCTCCGGTTGGTGAGGAAACAAGAAGGCTCCTTTACTAACTTTGCTTATGCAGCAAAATGGTTATGAACAGGAATAGCCGTCGAGCCTTGAGCAATGCAGTGAGGTTTTGTAACAGCAAAACTGCAGTGGATCGAGGGAGAACAGGAGGCACAAAAATGTTTGTTATGCAATGCAGCAATGGTAGTGATGGAAGCGGCAGAGGCAGATGAAAATGATGATACGATGGAGGAAGATGGTGGCGCAGCAGCAAGGAGCCAGGGACGATCTCCACAGCAGGGTTTTTCCGATTTTTCTAGCGTTTTTCTTAGGGTTTTTCTAGGGTTTTTTTTGTTCCTTTCTAGGGTTTTTTTTTCTAGGTTTTTTCTGTATATCTTTTTTTCTCTGTAAAAAGTTCTCTCCCTTAAACCTAGCCGACCCATCCCTTTTAAATGAGAAGAAAAAAAGAAAAAGAAAGAAAAAAGAAAAAAAATCAGTTTATCAATCCCACAATCATGGGATTTTATTATTTATTTCCATTTGACCTTTCCATCTTTTTATTATTTGTTTCCTTTTCATTATTTTTATTTTTGGTAATTAACTTTAATTCCTTGATCATTTCCTTGATTCTTTCTTTTATTTTCTTCTTGGCAACAAATCCCTTTTGGTTAACATTTTGATTTAATTCTTTAAGAGAAGATTGCATGATGTGCATGGAATTGCATGGAGCAGCATTGACATTTTTTATCATTATTTTTATTATTTTTTTATTATTTTTTTTATTTTTTTATTTTATTTTCTTTATTATTTGTTATTATTATTATTATATTTTTTTTGCTCAGACAAATTTCGGTGTTTACATTGCCACCTCTAAATTTCTTGTCTACCCGGCCCAATGCTTTGTTAAATGATGGGCCAACTCCTTCATCAGAGCCCTTCCCAATAATTGATGAAGAACTTGCAGTAAATGTGAACCCAGTACGCCAATCTTTGGCGAACTCCATAAAATTGTTACTTGAAACACGTGCCTCATCCAACACTTTAGATTGCGTTGACTTCTTTTGATTGACCACATTTCTTGGCCTATTCCTTGGCCTTCCATTATTTTTCTTCACGATTTCAATTACTCCTCCTTTATTGACCTCCAAAGTTTTGGGCCTAGAAGAATCTTCATTAACTCTTATTACATCAACCTCTTCTAAGCAATCAAATCTGCTCCCTGATCCACTCCCTGAACCACTCCCTTGATTAGGCTAAATCTTTGACTTTCCTTTTGTAACTTCATCTTTGTTTTGAGCCCTTTTGTGTCTTCTTCGCACCATCATCCATGGACCAAACTGATGATCTTGTTTTATCGAAATTGCCGGCCCCATTAGTTGAACTGAATCAGTGTGACTATCAGTAGCTTCTTTGATTAAAGTCAAACAATTATCAAGACGGTGCTCGAACTTTCCACAGTGAAAACAAATTAAGTGAAAGCCTTCAAATTCAATCAATTAGATATGCTTCCCTACCATTATTTTAGACACTAAAGGTTGAGTCAAGTCAATCTCCATGCAAAGTCAGGCGAATTTTCCATGGATGGCTTCTTCGATGTTACGATCAATTTTAATCAGCCTCCCAACACAAGCTCCCATTCGAGACAAGGCAGTAGTGCTATAATACTCCATTAGGAGACCAGGAAATCTAATCTAAGCAATAACCTTAGATATTTTATCTGTGGATGGATTAAAATTTGGAATCCATTGACGAACTGTGAGGTAGTGACCCCCTATAATCTAAGGACCCCTTTCTAGAACATAATTGTAATCACTTTTCTTCTCGAATTTGAAAAGAAAGTAATCATGTCCTAAATCAATTACCTTGTATCTTCCTTCCAGATGTCATAATTGTTTAATTTTGGTCATCAAAATCTGAAAGCCAATAGTCTTGCCCAGCAGCTTCACTATTAGTGCATCACTCCATGGTTTTCGCATTAGGAGTTTTTCTTCCTTAGTGAATGTCACTCGAGGAATATATCTCAGCTGTTCCTCCTCATCATCCGAGATATGGTCAGCGAAAGACATTTCTTCATCTCCTGTAGTATCCTTCCACTCATCCCAACTATTTTTATCACACTCCATAGCACGAGTAAGTTTATCTTGATAAGAAAGCTTTGCTTTGTAGTCTTTTTGACTATTCTGGATAAAAGGTTCAGAGAAAGATTCACTCTCTTCATGAGTCTCTGACACTCCCCTTACTCACTTAAATCTCCTCATCGTACGTTTCAAGATCTCATCATCTGCAGTTGTGATGCCCCAGGGTGCACCTGCAAGTCACTGACCTAGGCCATCGCCCTAAGCGCAGTCACTCAACCGTATTGTCTGTTTTGGGATGCACCACTTTGAGCCACCGCCCCTCACGATTTTGTTGGAGTGCACCTCGAAAGGCCACCGCTTCAATTTGCGTCCGAAGTGACTTGAACCTTAACATTTGAGGAAGTCAAGGATTCAAGTCACTCCGGACGCAAATTAGAGCGTTGGCCTTTCGAGGTGCACTCAGACAAAATCGTGAGGGGCGATGGCCTAAATTGGTGCATCCCAAAGTGGACAATACGATTGAGTGATCCGCTCGAGGCGGTGGCTTGGGTCAAAGACCTGCAGATGCACCAAGGGGCGTCACAGCAGTTGAGCGAACAAGCAAACCACCTTGCTCTTCCATCCTCTCAGAAATGCAGCAGCGAATAAAATGTCAATACTTTCATGATAGCAGTTTGAATCGTGATTAAAGAAATGAATATAGAATTGTTTATTTGTTTTCATGACCAAGATTGCTAACATAAAATGATGCTGTGAATAAACTTATCTGATGTCATAGATTAATTTAAAGAGGGCAGACTAGAATAGAATTGGATAAATAAGGAAGTTATGGGTCAGAATCCCACAACACTTTGAAATCTCAATATTAGTCGGTATTAGCTGATGGTGCCTCCACTCATCATCTATAGATTCTGCTGCTTTAAGCACAACAAATAGCGCATCATATGTATATGTCAGTTTAATTAGTGCTTCTTTGGTTTATAAAATGCACAGTCCATATTTGCGAAGATTGTTCTTGAGAAATCTCGAGCTTTTGATTCCATCTTGGCATTATCTACACCACTGTAGTTGGGGTTTTGCTCAGGATGTTTACTAATATAAACAAATACCAAAAGGGTCATCAAAATCAGACTCCATTGAGATGGAAGTAAAGAGATGCTGCATCACTTGCCAAGGAACTCTACAGCAACAAGGATTTAAATGGCAACTTGTAGCTTCATTTGCTAATACCTATATTGCACTTATGACTTATCCAAGAGAGCAGGAGAAAGCAAGGATGCAAGCATTATTGCATTAACAGAATCAGATATGCAACAAAAAGAGACAGATCATTCTCCAAGCAGAGGCCACCACCTAAAATTTCATCTTGAAGAATCAAAAGAGCAGAAAGCGAGCTATGACATTTGTTGACATCAACAAGATATGTTATGGCAGACACTTGATTTCATCATATTCATGTAATTCCAGTTCTCTCTGCATTCAAGGGGTGGTGGCGCAGTTGGCTAGCGCATAGGTCTCATAGCTTTATAAGTTATCTTGAGGTCAAGAGTTCGAGCCTCTCTCACCCTATAGTTTTTAGTATTTTCTAGTTCTCACTTCTTGGGTCTCAACATTCAGAAACATCTTCACAAACCATTGCCGGTTGGCTGGCGGTGTTTTATAGTATTCTTGATGGCTCTCTAGTTCATGATTTAATGTTGCCTGTTTAACTTTGACATGTATATAAATGAAACCTATATATGAGTTCGTCATTGTTCATTTATTTGCTTTAATGTAAATTTCTTTGTCATCATAGTCATAGCATTTATCCAAATACTGTAGTAAGTTATATGAACCAACATATAACCTCACTCTAAGTCATCAACATAAATTCTCCTTCACTCATTCTTATCTAAAATTCTCTTTCATATCTTAAAAAAAGTTGTTGTTTCAAGCCATTTAATTTATATTGATTTTGTCCCTTCCATGGTTTCTTACGTAATGAAAGTTTTTGATTAATTGGAAGAAAAATAAGAATTTAGATGTTAAATCTCAAATATCAAACATCCAAAATTGCAATACATTAAAAGTAAAAACATAGTCATTTAAATTATTACTCAAAATTCTTCTTAAGCCAACAGAAGTTGACACTTGTGGTAAAGGTTCGAATTTTGAGTGTAAAGTACTCAGATTCAAGTTTTCACAATCCTTGATTGGTAAGCAATATATCAAAACGTGATCTATAAATTTTGAAAAATCTGCATGTAAAAGTTCAATAGATCCGTAAATTCCAAGTCTAATAAATTCATTTTACTTGACTTTGAATATGGAGTAATCTTTCCTAGTTTTAAATTTTATGTGAAAAAAAAATTTGTCCCCACCAACTAGACTTGCTCAAGGGTTGGGCTACCTGTCCAACCCCGAAGGCCCACCCGATATTTGGTTGAGCTTGGACAAAAATATCTGATGCAATAACCAGACTTGGGCAAAAGTTTTAGGCCCGTTTAAAAAATCGAGTGAGCCCAGGCTTAACCTTTCAAAACCCGGGCTCGGTTTGGCCCGGCCCGGCCCAGCCCGAATTTATATATTTTTATTTTTTAATATTAATTAATTTTTTTTATATATTTACTAAGTATAATATACTTATATGTATATAAAACATTATTGATTAATAAACATGACTATAAATATTTAATATGAAAATTGATATACAAATTTTGACAAATTAAATTAAATTTTAAAGGGTATAAAATAATAAAAAAAATAAGTAAAAAGTTAAAATATAAAAAAATTATTTTTGTGTCCGGCTAACTTGTAGCATAAAAATGAAAACGGGCTTAAACAAAAAGTCAAACCTAAAGTTTCAGGCTGAGCCGAGCTTGGGCATACAGATTATACATTAATATATGTATGGGCCTGCCCGAGCTCAGCCCGGCCCATGACCGAGTTTACCTCCAAGATTAGTGATCTTGATTCTCAATCAGTTCACCCTCCATAATCCTTTTCCTTATTATTACAACGACTTGAATGTGTAGATTCTCTCTTAATTAAGAACAATAATTAAGATAAATACTGATTCACAAGTAAAGATATACAAACTCAGTGGTTTAAGATCTTATTGAGTTCTTCAATGAGAATGATTTATAGTGAGAAGTCTTATGTTTGAATTCTCACCATGTCAAATTTCCTTAAGCTAGTGCTAGTTACAAATCGCGAGTGAAGATTAATCTCATACCTAATATGGTATGGAGACATCTTGTGTTTTACAAAAATATATATATAAGCTCATTAATATATTAGTTAGAATAATATTTAATAAAAGAATTACAATTTAATATATTATTTTTGGCTAAAAGGTCAAAAAAGCCATCGAATAATAAAGGGTTCCGCAATTGAGTCTTATCTTTTTTTCGCAATCAATTGAACCCTTATATTTATAATTTCACTATATTGAATCCTTATTTGAATGGAAACAATTAGGTCTGTTATTTTTTTTGTCACGTGTACTATATTGATTTAACAATTTTTGTACGAATTTAATAAGTTTTCGTATGGCTCAATTGAGAAAAAAAATTGAAATGTAAGAGCTTAATTGATTGCAAAAAAAATTAGGAGCTCAATTGCAAAAACTTTTTTTTATGGTTTTTTTTATCTTTTAGACATTATTTTTCTTTGAGCTCATTTAATACATTATTTTTTTTATTCAATTTATAAAATAATTAATACATTAAATGTAAAAAAAAACAATTCTAAAAATAGTATGTTAATACGTACCTATGAGGCAAGCCTTTACTTATATAATAACTTTAATAAGTAAAAGAATAGATTTATTTAATTAAAACATTTAAAATAATTTTTTTATTTATTATAAGTTAATATTTCATAATTATGATCAATTCATGTAAAAAATTTGTGACATCTTTTACCAGGGATCAAGTTCATGAAGTTTTTTTTTAATCATGTTTTTAAGGTACTCTCCTGGTAAATCAACAACATAATATTAAAGATAGCTTCGAACAATGTTTAGAGTTGATTTTGGTTCAATTGAAGCAATTGAGGATGGCACGTGTAGTGGCAAAAGCACCCACGTATATACAGCTGCCTTCATTGTTTTTTTATATTTTTTGTTGTTATGAAGTTGTTGTGCTGACATATGTCAAACATGCGTTAAAATTTTGTTTGACTCATGTCTTTTCTTTTCCAAGCCAAGTGTTTTCTCTTTTCTAAACTGAGAGAGTTGGGAGGGAAAAAACGTTTGGCCAGAGGTTGATTTGGCGAGAGGTATGTTTTTCTTTTCTTTCCATCAGATGTCGATTGGTGTGTTTGTTTTTTTTAATTGCTTCAATCGCAACTGCATGGACATGCATGGGTTTGTTATGTATCGACATTTCCAGCACCATTAGATCTCCTTCCTCTTTTTTTTGGGTTTTGACATGCATGGGTTTGTTATTAATTTTTACCCATTTCTTTTTTTTTTTGAATCTGTTAAATTTGATGAACTTTTGTTCTTTGGCAATGCGTGGGTGCTTTGGCTTTTTCAATTTTAAAGGTAATGTAGATGTTGTTCTTACTTTTCTTTTTTTTTCTCTTTGTGTTTGTATTTTTCTTTTTGAAGGTTTTTTTTTTCTTATCTATTGAATTCATATAAAGATGTGAAATTTTTTTTTGATCGGTTTGAGACTGTAAATTGAGTAGACGAGTGTAAATTGAGTAGTTCTTTCTTTCTTTTTTTCCCTCTATTTGTGTTTTTCTTCTCAAAGGTTTTTTTTAATGGCTTCCATTTCTTTGTTGTTGTTTTTTTTTAATTTGTTGAATTTAATGAGATTTTTCTTCCTTGCAGTGCGTGGGAGCTTTGCTTTTTTAGTTTTAAAGGCAATGTAGGTGTTGTCTTTATTTTTCTTTTTTTTTCCTTCGTGTTGGTGTTCTTCTTTTCCAAGGTTTTTCTTTTTTAATGGCTGATTTTAATGATGGAAAGGTAAATGGAGCTAAACATTTTTTAAGAGAAAATTAAAGAATGTTCGTTTATGGGATGTTCCAAATTCTGATTGTTTTTTTCCTAGAAAAAAAGTTGATAGATTAAATGCTGGTCAGTTATGTAGTGTTGTTGTGGACTCATATAGAGATGTAAAATTTATTTCTTTGTTGATCGGTTTGACACTTTGCATGAATTAAAATTATACGATACTCCTATTTTTATTGATGATTTAGAAAAGCATAAATTGAGTAGTTCTTCTGGAGGGGCTGTTGTGAGGTCTGATGGTATTGGAAGTAGTTTAATGTGATGAGTCTTCGAATTGTAGTTGAAGATGCTGTTTGTGGTAGTAGTCTTGTGAATGTAATGGTTTGAGGGCAGTAAAGATATCTGAAGACAAACATGATATTTATGAGGTTCAGGCTGCTTCATGTTCTGATGATGATGAGAGTTTTGGCTAGATGTTTAGTTTTGTTGGCCATTGGTTTTGGTTTTCAAAGTTTTCCTTTTTGAGTAAGAAAAATGAAATATTTTTGCATTCTACTGTTAATTGTGATGGTGAGTTGCAAACAGTTTCTTTTTCTAAGAGAAACGTGGAAACAATTTTTCCCCTTGAGAGAAATTTTTGGTGAATGCAATGTTCCGTTGCAAGATAGAAATTTTTGTTTTGATTTTACTGCTTCATCAAGTCGAAGTTTGGGCATTGTTGAAGCGTCGAAAAAAAGAACAAGAGAGGGGTATGATTTGGAGCATCTTAAGGCTCTTCCTACTTTTGGAAGTAAAAGGAAAAAAGATGGTTGTTTTGTCTCTTCTTCTGGTTTTAGAGCTCTTAATACTGACACTCTCCATGGTTTGTTTTTTTTTCACTGATTATTTTTTTGTTGATTGATAAGTTATTTGTTCTTTTTTATTTTTTTTGTAATTAATATTTTCTTTTTTTGGTGATTTTTGGTTAGATGCAGATGCATATAGCTCAAGGAAAACAAGCGCAAGCAAAAGATGTTAGCAGTTTTGCTTAGGTTATTTATTGGTTTCTATGACCTCTTACGTTTTGTTTGTTGTTGATTTTTTACCACTGAATTTTTGCAAAAAAAAAAAAAAGACAGAGGCATTTTGCTGAACGTAATTATTTGTTCTTTTTATTTCTTTCTAATTCATGTTTTCTTTTGGTGGTAGTTTGTTATTAGATGACGTATGTAGTTTGAAAAAAAGAAAGGCAGCCAGAAGATGTTAGTAGTTTTGTTCAGGTGATTTACTGGTGTTTATGAGCTGTTATATTTTGTTTGTTCTTAATTCTTTGTATTTCCGCTGAATTTTTTATGTAAGTTATCAACTGCTTTTTTTTGTTTTGGCTTTCTTCTATATATCAGGTCAAAATGAAATTATCGATAGTCCTGCTGTTGATGAAGAGCTTAACTGTGAAATAAATGAAAGTAGTGTTTCTTCTCATTTTGCTTCAGGTCATTTAAGTAAGTTACTGGGATTTTGTTTATAGTGTTTTCTGTTTGTTATTTTTGGATGGTGTGGTTTATTTATTTATCTTCTTTTTTTATCTTAACAAGAAGATGTTTTAAAGTTCAATCTTTTGGTAGACCTTGATGTACATGTCCTTTCTATGGTGCATGTATGTGGTATGATGAAAGGACTTCTTATCCTGTAGATTCAAATCATCCAAGATTTGTGTTGTAAAAAGGGAATGATCAAACTTCAAGTAGCCCCTCCAACACCTGATACTTTAGCTAAGCTTTTGAATTACAATGGAGGTTGAAGGAGCTCAACTTTTAGAGAAAACATACAGATATATAATTCTATGTTTTAGTTCACTTCAATTGGGGGTCATATCGATAATTCTATTGATTCTGGATGAGGTCCTTATGTTTTCAAGTTGAATGGTCAGAATCATCATAAAATTGGTTCTTTATTGCCTACTCCTAGAATAAGACCTAAATTTTCTCAATTATATTTTTATGATACATCAAATGAAATATCTAATCGAATGGCTAATTTGAACTGTTATGAGAATAAATCAGATGTGGATGTTAATGTTGTCAAATTATTAAAGGAGATGTTGGATGAATTAAATAGTATTGTAAAAGCTTTTAGAACAGCCAGAGATAGATTTGCTACCTCAAATTATGCTCCATTAAGTTAAGGTTGATTGGTAATTGAAATAGAAAAGATCGAAGTTATAATCTTCCAAGTGGATATGAAGTTGCTGGATTAAATGTTGGTGATATTAGCGAATATGATGGTCATAAGGATATAATTGCTGAGCATCAATAGAAGGGTCTTAAGCTTTGAGACCCGATTTTAGAATACTGTACACCATATTTTCGTAAATCCTTGATAGTGAAAATAAATTAGTTAGTGAAATTAAATAAACATTGAATATGGATTTTCACTTAATAATTTGGATTTATAGGATTTATGATTTCTAAATATGGTGTATAAGAGGTGGAAAATAGTTAAAATCGTGCAACAATATGGGAATGCACGCCAATTTTCTTCTTTTGTGGACTGCATGTCGTGATTCATCTAAAGGAAAATTAAAAGTTTAACAGGGAATTTAATTCCTATTGGTTGAAGCCTATTGAGATTAATTATTATGTGCAGCAAATTCATCCCCACGCCACTTCTTTTTGCTGGTATATTGCTGCCGACTGGATCCATCTCAAGGAAAGTTAACTTCAATTTTTATGGTACAAAAATTGACAGAAAATAATGTTTAATGAAGGAAAAATCTTGTAGTTAAAAAGATGGTTAAATGCTATTGGTTGATTGGAGATATGGTTGATTTCATGGGCTGAAGTATATAGCAAAAGTAGGCCAAACAAGTCAATAACGTGTGAGAAAAAAACTGACTCCAACCGATTTCTTTTGCTGCAGTTTTCTTCATGTCTTAAATGCACAATAAAACAAGGAAATGATGAGGAAATAGGATAGGTGAATAAGTGGCAAAGTTTTGTTGGTTAAAAAGAATAAAAAGGAGACTAATTGAAACAGAAACTTCAGCAATTTCTTCTTCCTTACCGATTCTATTCTGCTACTCCACGGTTTCTGTTTTGCTAAGCAATTTTGGTTCTGTTTTGCAGTTGTTTCTTCCATGGATTTCTTAGAAAAATTTCATTTTCATGCTATTTTATCATCTAACCACCTCCATAGACCTTACATACACCTTAAAACCATTAAAAGACCAAGAAAGGAGGGCTGACTAGCAAGGAAACAACACAGAATTGATGTTGCTGGTTCGGTTGAGGTGAGGAGATTTAATGTTTTATTGTTTCAATTAAATCTAAAAGTGATATTCTAGCTTAGTGTAAGGTGAAAATAAAGTCTATGAATTTTGTTATACATGAGGTTGGCTAGATCAAGATTTGCCATGGAAAATGAATGTTTGGTTGGCATGAGATTGAATGAGATTTTGTGTTGTCATGCAAGAAATTAATAGAAAATGATTTGTGAGTAAAGAAATCGAGTTGGAAACATTAAACTATGGAAGTAATTTAAAAAGCAATATTTTGTCAATTATGGGTTTCGGTGGAGGTAGGAATCCATAGAAGACATGCACTCTCTTGCATGAAAATAATATGAATTAATAATTTGATATGAAATAAGAATGATAGAAAAATCAAGTGGAAAAATGGAAGCAAAATCAAGAAAATGGCCAAAAGGGGGATTTCGGCCATGATTAAGTGCTGAATTTTATAGGTTCATAATAGAAATTGAATATAGAAACTTAAAGAAGAAGACAGGTGAAATCGGAACCGAAAAAGGAGCTAAAACGAAAAAGTTCAGTTTTAGCACCAGTGTAAATTATACTGGTTGTGCATATGCTATATTATTAGTGGCTGCATTTTATGAAAATTAGAGGCTTAAAAGTAAGAGGAAAAATATTGATAATTTTTTATAAATTTATATTACAGTCGGGAATTATGAATTTCGATAGGCACAACCGAGGAGCTTGGTTTCGTAAGACAGGTAAGGGAGAAGTGTGTGAGTTGTAGTGATATAATGAATTGCATGTTTTCTTGAGCTAAATTTTATGAGAGTATTGGAAGCATGATTTGGTTTGAAAACATGCAAAATTGTGGTTGATAAGCTAGTTTATATACTGTGAATTGTCTGCAGGAGGTTAGAAATCCGTAGCTGTTATGCTATCGGAAAATTTCCAAAAGTATTCTAAAATATTATAAAATATTTTAGATGCATGAAATGATTTAAATGGGAAATTTTGAATATAATTTCCACCAATTTTTCATAAATTGGAAATTATGAGAAAGTTATAAAATTAAATATTCATGTTTTATATTTTCATTAAAGTGAGAAATTAATTATGTTTTATATGATATTAAATATTCAAAATGAATATTTATTGTGTTCTCACTTAATACATGAATATTTACCGACTGATTTATGGTATGTGGAAATGAGAAATAAATACCTTTTTGAAAATAATTACTTAAATAAATGATTTAATTCATGGGATTTCCTTAAATGTATTTTTATGGGAAAAGAAATGATTTTATACCTATATGGAACTAAATACTGATCTTATTTATTTTATAAATTCCATAAAGGTGATGATATTTGAAAATGTGAGAGCCTTATGGATAAACATGAAATCTTTCAAATTATTTTGAATAAGATACATAAAGGCTATGGTACGATTTTTATACTGTTTTGAGACTTAGGCCCCAAGATTCACGCTTAGTACTGTTACTGGTACTTTCACGTAGCTAATTGACCCACCAGTCATCAACGGTCCCGGATGTCACCTAGCAATTGTACACCGAGGACCCTCTATAGATCATGGCCATAGATCTCACCGTATACTGTCACTGTGTCCCTTCGGGGATGATTACTGTGTCTCTTAGTGGACGATGATAGCATGATTTGATGTAGGGTGATGCTTAGTCTCAACTTACTGATTACTGTTTACTGAAGGGATTTACTGAATCCTGTTTTACTGTACTGCACTGTGAATTACTATTTACTAAATTGTACCGTACCAAAATACTGTTTTACTGAACTGTACTGCACTAAGAAATACTGTTTACTAAACTGGTAGCTACTGATTACTGTTTACTGAACCGAAAGCTAGTGATTACTGTTTACTGAACTATACTGCACTGGAAAATACTGTTTTACAGAACTATACGGTACTAAGAAATATTGTTTACTGAATTGTACCATACTAAGAAATATTATTTATTGAACTGTATCGTACTGATTACTATTTACTGAACTGTATTGACAGTTACTGTTTATTGGGAAAGGATATTATGAAAATTATTTCTAATATAGAAATAATTACTGAACTATTTATCCAACGATTTTGGATATTTACAAGCTACTGTACTGAAAGTGACTGATTACTGTTTCTACAGTTTTATATCTACAGTTCATTGTACTGTTTGATCACTGAAACTGTCACGTGTTTTGAACTGTTACTAACGTGGTGGAAATTAAATGATTTATTCCATTTATATTTATGGGAAAATAAATATTTTCCAGCATATAGATTTCATTGTATCAAGTAGCATACAACTCCTTTACTGAGCATGTGGTTCGCTCACCCCTTACTTTCAAAATTTCTAGATTTATTACGAGGATTATTTGATGGCTTCCTCGGATAAATATAGCTGCGAGTAGCCTATTGGGACATAAAGCATTGAAATTTAAAGGTACAGTCACTTCTCTTATATATTCAGACACTTGTATACAGTGCTTCACTATTGAAAAATAGAAACAGGGGATGTAAAGTGTATGAAATATTGTAAAAAATTTTATATTCCGAATTTATTGAATAAATGTTCACCATTTATTACTGTTAATGATCAAGTGTTAAAGGCATCACAGACAGCCCAACCAGCAAAAATATGTAAATTACTAGTAAATGTTGTGTAAAAATGTACACTTAGACTGTTACATAAGCGAATCAGCGAGTTGCATCCAAGTTTTATGGCTATGCAATATCCTTTGTTATTTCCATATGGTGAAGATGGTTTCACTCTTGGTATTCCTTATTCTAATAATGGTCGGAGGTCCAAGAAAAAACGTGATAATCTTACCATGCGAGAATTTTTTGCTTATATTATCCAGCAACATCCATCTGAAGATAGTACACTCTTGAAAGGAGGTAGATTATTCCAACAGTTTTTGGTTGATGCTTTCTCTTGTGTTGAAGAAATGTGCTTGCAGTATATTAAGAAAAACCAAAAAAAGTTACGTTCTGAGGTTTACTAAGGAATTACTGATGCAATGGCAAGAGGTGACGAACTACAAATCAGATTAGGAAACGTATTATTCTTCCAGCCAGCTTCACTGGAGGACTAAGATATTTGTTCCAACATTATCAAGATGTAATTGCAATTTGTCACTATTTTGGTTATCCAAATATGTTCATTACTTTTACATGTAATGCAAAGTGGGCTGAGATTGCAGAAGCCTTGGAGTTCATACCTGGCAAAAGCCAGAGGATAAACCAAATATTGTCAGTAGGGTTTTTCAACTTAAAGTTTGTCAGTTGATAAGAGATATTACAAAAGAATGTCACTTTAGTAGATCTTTGACAGGTTAGTTAAAAAAAATCTTTTTCCCTTTTCTTAAATTATTTAAGTATTTTTTGCCTAATTTTTGACATATTTTTCTTTTTTTTATAGTTACTTATACTGTAGAATTTCAAAAGAGAGGACTTCCACATATCCATATTCTCTTATGGTTGCATCCTAAAGATAAATTATCTACTTTTGCTTGGATTGACAGATTTATTTCAGCTGAAATTCCTGATAAGGATGGAGATCCGATCGGTTTTGCTTCTGTTACAAATTTTATGATTCATGGTCCATGTGGTGTGGCAAATACTCGATCCCAATGTATGGTAAAAGGCAGATGCTCCAAATTTTACCCCAAAGAATTTCAAACTAAAACTTTTATAAATGAAGATGGATTCCCATTGTATAAGAGAAGGGATAAGAGATTTTCTTCTATTGTTGCTATCAGACAAGGAATTTGGGTTGACAATAGATTTGTGGTTCCTCACAACGTTGACTTAGTTGTCAAATACTGAGCTCACATAAATGTTGAAGTCTGTAGCAGAACAAAAGTTGTTAAGTATTTATTCAAGTATAAAAACAAAAGACCAGTAGAAGTAAAGTTGTCCTTGAGGCAGATTCCTTTTCATCTTCGTGTGGAGACAATAGGCAAGAGGTGCTTATACATGAAGTTAAAACATATTTAGATTGCCGTTATTTGTCTGCATATGAAGCTGCTTGGAGATTATTTGAGTTTCCAATTCACCACCGAGAACCAACAGTTCAACGACTATATGTTCATCTTCCACGTGAGCAAACTGTTTTTTTCTCTGTTACGGATATGTTATCAAATATTTTGCGTCAACCTGGGATTGAGAGAAGAATGTTCACCGAATGGATGATTACAAATCAACAATGTGAGGAAGCTAGGACTTTGTTATATGCAGATTTTCCTACTAAATGGGTTTGGCATTCCTCTGAATTGAAATGGAAGAAAAGGTTGCAAGGACATTGTGCTGGTAAAATTAATTATGCTCACCCTTTAGCTGGCAAACTTTATTATCTCTATATGTTTTTGAGTGAAATTAGAGGTGCTCAAAGCTATGAAGAGCTAAGAACGATCAATGGTGTATTACATGCTAACTTCCAAGAAGCATGTGCAGCTTTGGGTTTGTTAGAAGACAACAACGAGTTCGATGAAGCTATGATTCAAGCCTCTCAATGGGCAAGCGGTCGTGAATTAAGACAGTTTTTTGTTACTATAATTATGTTCTATGGTCTTTTAGATCCAAGAGCTTTCTTAAAAAGGTCTTGGAAGTTGATGTCAAATGACATAGAACACAAATTAAAACAAGCTTTGGGGGCATTACACTATCGGATTCCTGATGCTGATTTAAAAGATTATGTGCTGGTTGCTTTGGAGGAAATCTTCAATACTAAAAATAGCTCTCTCTCAAAATACAATTTGCCTTTAGCAGTATCTTCAAATATCCATTTAAAGTCAGAAAGACTTTTGAATGAAGAATTTGATTACGATTTGCTTTCTCTGCAGCAGAAACATGTTGAGATGCTTTCAAATCTTAATTCAGATCAGATGGCAGTTCATCGAGCTGTTAGAGAATCAGTTGACAATAAGTCAGGGGGAATTTTCTTTGTTTATGGCCATAGGGGTAGAGGTAAAACATATCTTTGGAATACGATTATATTTGGAATTTGTTCGGTTGGAAAAATTATACTTGTTGTTGCTTCATCTGGAATAGCATCTTTATCGCTTCCAAGAGGCAGAACTGCACATTCAAGATTTAAAATTCCTTTGAGCATAAATTAGTGTTCCACATGCCAGATAAAAAGAGGAACTCAACTATCGAGATTAGTTCAGAATACAACACTTATTGTTTGGGATGAGGCTTTTATGGTTCATCGTCATTGCTTTGAAGCATTAGACAATCCATGAGAGATATTCTTTTTAATGGCTTAACTGATGAAATAGACAAGCCATTTGGCAAGATACCAGTTTTGCTAGGAGGTGATTTTAGACAAATACTACTTGTAATTGAATATGGAACAAGAACTGAAATTGTAAATGCAACTATAAATCAGTCTCCACTGTGGGCACATTATACTGTCTTTCGCTTGAATACAAACATGAGATTATCCAACAGGAACTTAACTCATGCAGCAAGAGCTAAACTTAAGTTATTTGCTCAATGGTTATGAGATATTGGAGATGGTAAAATTTAGACAATTGCATGGAGATGAAGAAGAGCCTTCATGGATTGTTATCCCTGATGATTTATTGTTGTCATCAACTGATGATCTAATCAAAACTATGATTTCTGCTGTTTATACAGATTTTTAAACAAATTTTACTGATCCTGTGTATTTAAGAAAGAGAGCTATTTTGACAGCTTATAATGACACAATTGATGAACTAAATTCTTATGTTCTTGATATGCTACCTGGAGCTACAAAGACATATTTTAGTTCTGATTCAATATCCAAATCTACTGATGCTTTCTCTGATCAAGATTTGCTCTATCTCAAGAATTTCTTAATTCATTGACATTTCCAGGTGTGCCAAATCATGAACTTAAACTAAAAGTTGGTTTTATGATTATGCTTCTTAGAAATATAAATCAATCATCAGGTCTGTGTAATGGAACAAGACTTATAAATTACACGATATGTGATTGAAGCAAGAAATATTTTTGATTCAACTTATGTTGAGAAATTCTATATTCCAAGGCTTATTATGTCAGTAAAAAAAGCAAGTTTACCTTTTGTTTTTAACAAAAAAACAATTGCTTGTGAGATTATGCAATGCAATAACCATTAACAAAAGTCAGGGACAAACAATAGATATTGTAGGTTTATATTTGATAAAACCAGTTTTCACACATAGTCAATTATATGTTGCTTTATCAAGAGTGACTTCACAAAAAGGATTGAAAGTTCTCTTAGATTATACAAATGAAATACACTAAGCTCAAACAAAGAATATTGTTTTTAGAGAAGTATTCAGTAACTTGAATTGAGATTTGAATGTTCTTCTATTCTATTGGTATGGATATTTTTTCTTATGTTAACAAAATGTTATTTCTCTTCTCTTTGGTTATTGTTCTTGTCATAACGTATTAAGTTTCGGGAAACCTAATAGCTAGACACAAAACTACGGAGTCGCCACCAACCATTCAAACCTAGGTATGATTGGTCACCTATTCAAACTAAGGATAAGGCTTGGTCTACGTTAAGAGTTCTAAGTTCGGGAGTACGGTTACGTGTGAGGAAGGATTAGCACCCTCACAACGCCCATCCTAAAATGGTACCAAATAATCTAAGGTTATCCTAATTTTGTCTTTTTACTTTAATCTCGATATAATTAAATATTGAAAAATCTTTTAAGTCTCCTCCATCAAGCTGGTTGGATAACCTAAAAGTTTTTCTCACCTCAAGAGTATTCAAGTAGGACCAATCACATTTCTTGAAAAGGCTCCGTCGTTGGATTATTTAAGTATATTATGTAAACCCTATTTTGACTCCTATCCAATTTTTATTTATTATTTTATCTTATCTTATTCTATTGTTATTATTTTCTTATATAAATTATTATTTCATATATTTTTATATCTTTAAATAAACATGAATTATTTGATATTGAAGATTTTCTTAAAGACCTTCCATCAAGCTGGTAAGACCTTAAAGAAACTTTCTCACCTTAGGAATTTTTAAAGAAACTACTCAAGCGCAATTCCCTTTGAATTCCATCTTCGGAATAATTCTCATTTATTAAAATATTTCATTTAATTTAATTTAATTCAATTTCTGTTTATTTTAATTCTTTTCTAATTTTAATTCTAGTTAATTAATTTGATTTTTAATGAATTTAATTTAATTTTAATTTACTATTTTTTAAATCTAATTTAATTTTTATTAATTTATTAAATATTGGAAATATCCCCTTTAGATCTTCCATCGAGCTGGTAAGACCTAAAGGAAACCTCCTCATCTCAAGATGTCTAAAAGTACTACTCCATCGCAGTCCTTTTAGAAATCCATCGTCGGAATATTCGTAGTTGTATTATTTTGCAATTAATTTTAATTAATTCTTATTTCAATTTTTAATAAATTTGAGTTTTAAATATCGGAAATAACTTTTTAAATATTCTATCAAGCTGATAAGACTTAAAAAGAATCTCCTCAGCTCAAGATTTCTAAAAGTATTACTCAAGCGCAATACCTTTAAAATTCCATCGTCGGAATAATTTTCATCCAGATAATATTATTTTTTTTGTTGTATCTAACTTATATTTTAATATTGCAATTTCAAATGAATCATAATTCTAAATTAATTGACTATTTTTTTTTACTCTAAGAACTAGACCTTAATCCTATTCATACCGTACAAAATCATGCAATCCATTAAATCATACAAATTATATTATATAAATCATTAATCATACCAATCAAATTATATCATGCGAATCAAGTCATTATTCTAGTTTTTTTCTTTTTTTTAAATAATAATAATAATAATAATAATAATGATAATGATAATGATAATGATAATGATGATCCTCGTACACATACCAACATATTATTGTTTATTCAATTGATGACAATTTGGACATAAATAAAAAACAATTCACCACCAATTCACGTCAGCCATGGAATGATTTCCACTAAAGACAAAATTACAAATAAACTTTATATAGCATAGACAAATGAATAAAGATAGAGCTACTCACAATCTATCCACGTCAACCACAAAGATTCTTTTGTGTGTATGCTTCTTGATTGTTGAACTTTCACTTGTTCTTCACGTCTCAACAAACAGCAAGCTTTCAGCAACTCTGTTTTTCAGTTCACGTGATTGCAACTTCTTTAACAATGGTGGGTTGCGACAGGCCAGAAGCATGATGGTGCAAGGCTGCAATGATGCAGGATGATGCAGTGATGTAAAGAAGCTCACACGGCTGCAGTGAGAATCGTCGAGCAAGGAGGAACGGCAATAGTGCAATGCCACTCGGGAAAGCACCCACTGGAAGCTTGGACGCAGGCTCCTTTTTCTTTTGTTTTTTCTTTTGCCCCCGTGTTTACCGCCTCCCTCTGGTTTATTGCTTCAAAGTCTAGAGATGAAATACTCTCACAATATTCAACTGTTTCCTTTTCCACTTTGTTGCTTTGTTACAACAAACAAAAAACAACAGCTCACGTCTTTAGCACAGCAAGGCGAAAGCTAGTGATACAATAGAGCAACGCAGCAAAGCACTCGGGAGAATAATGAAAGCAGCAACTTAGATGATGGCTTGGTGAAGATGACAATGAATAGTGCAGCAAGCGATCCTATCAAGGGCACCGGTTCTAGAGGTGTTGAGGGGCTGGTTTTTTTATTTTGCGAGGTGAGGTGGTCTGGGTGGAAAAAAAGAGCAGCCAAAATCTCCTAGGGTTTTTCTAGCTTTTTTTTTTCTCGGTTTTTCTCCTCTTTTCCTCCTCCGTTTTTTTAGGGTTTTCTTTTCTCCTCCTTTAATACTTGTCATAATTTCATGAAAAGAAATAAAAAATTTATAATTGATCTCATGATTATAGGATTTTTCATTTATTTTGTTTGACTTTCTCCCTTGTTTTTAATTTATTTCCTTTCTATTTTTTATTTTTTGGCAATAAATTTTCAGATTTAATTTCAACCAATTTCCTTTCTTTTGTTGATTTATTCATTGATTTAATGGCTGATTATTCTTTTTCTTTTCAAGCAACAAATTTCTTTTATTTTTGGCAACAATACCAACTTTAGTCAACTCTTGAAGGTGTGAATTTTGTATGTACTTCACATGAGATTTTCAAATTTGAAATTTTTAATTTTAGAGTTTGCATGGGATGCATGGGGTTCCAACTTAAGATTTGACCAAAATTGACTTGTTTATTTTTATCATTTTTTATTTTTTTATTTTTTAATTTAGAGAAATTGTTCGGACAAAATTAGGTGTCTACAGTTCTTATTTTTGCTATATTTGATTCATTTTACTCAATCTTTTTTATTCTTTTTTTTATATAGTCACAAACTTGTGTGTGTGTATATATATATATATATATTATATCATTAAATTTATTTTTTGTTCCTTTCAGATTTTGCAAAATGACTACCCAGTTTCTTCGTGAGCTATCTCAGATCAGGCAAAATCAAGTGGTTGAAATCAGAGTTGCACGTTTATGGAACTCTATAAATCCAAAGAATAACAAATTTCTCAGCATTGACTTTGTTGCAACAGATGTGCAGGTTATTTGAACATGCTTATCTCTTTTTATTATTTTATTGTTTGTTCACTGAAGATACAAAATATGTTTATTAATAGGGAACAACCAAACAAGTTACTATCAAGAGTTTTGATACTGATATGTTCAGATATACCTAGGGATGGCAATGGGTACCCTATAAACGGGTACCCGACACTACCCAATCCGTTTTGGTAGGGTTAGGGTAGTATATAATCGAGTTTGGGTAGGGTTCGAGTAGTGAAATTACTATCCGTCACGAGTTCAGGTAGGGTTCGGGTAGTTATCTTAGGGTACCCGCTATCCGAACCTGATTATAAATAATAATTAATTAATATAATATTTATATTTTTTATGTATAAATTATTTATTATTAATGTTGCATTTAATTAAATTAAGTCAATAAATATTATAATTATGATTTTTAACTTTAATTTATTTTTATGAGTTAAATTAAATTTATTAATTTAGTTTTTTTAATTAAGTTATTTCAAAATTGATTTTAAATTTAAATTTAAAAGTCAAACTTTGACTTAATAAATGGGTAGTTAACAGGTTCGGGTAGTTAGACGGGTACTTTCTATTTTATAGGGTTAGGGTTCGGGTAACATAAATCAAAATAATCGGGTAGTTAATAGGGTTCGGGTATTATCCATATTAATCGGGTTCGGGTTTGGGTTCGGATATCCCAAATTTAGCGAGTACCCGACCCGTTTACATTCCTAGATATACCTTCAAAGAAGGCAACTTATATAGAGTGTCAAAATTCCAGATAAATGAACCCAAATACAGTTATAATGTTGTTTCTGGAGATACAATAATCCTTTTGAACAAATCAACTCAGGTTTTAGAAATTAAAAGTGATGCCAGAAGTTATCCTAGATATTATTTTGAATTTTGCTCAGATGAAGAATTGCAAAAACGCATAGGCAATGACAAATATATGACAGGTACATCTTCATTGTTTATCTTTATATATTTTCTCTGTTTATTAGTTTTATAAATGTTCATTAACCCCTTTTTTATCTCTTTCTTCAGACATCATTGGGGTATTCAAATATTTGGGACCTATTATGGATGTTAAAATAGCTACTAATGTAACACGTGAAAAACGTGATGTGTACATTCAAGATCCCAAGTCAAATGCAAAAATATTTTTTTCTGTTCCTTCTGTTTTCTTCATTTCATTAATTTATATTTTTCTTCTATTATAATCTAAATTTGTCTTCTTATCAAATCAAACCTTTTTTTATTCCAGAGATAATATAGTCAGAGTTTGTGTTTGGGCTAAATTTATACCACAGCTAAAAAAAGATTATCATAATAACTCAATCAATCCAGTTTTGATCTTTACAGGAACAACAGTCAAAAGTTTCAAAGGTTTAAAATTTGTGTTTCTTCTATGAATACTTACATTATTTTTAATAAAAGTTCTTCTTTTTTAAATATTCTTATGCTGTACTTTATCCTCCTATATCTGTCAATATTCATCATTAGGTGAAATTTATATCTCTACATGCTCTGCAACAAAAATCTATGTTGATCTGGATGTACCAGATACATAAATGCTAAAAAAAGGTATGTTTAATCTTATTAGCTATCTTTTTTATTCTGAAATTTATGTTTAATAGGTTATTTCTTTCTTTGGTGTTTTTTTTGCACAGTTTCAAGCTTGTAGATATGCAATTCTCCTCCCTTCCAACTATTGCTCAACACAAAAGAGCAAGAGAAGAACCAAAACCTGTGACAGTCATTGAATTACTCTCTTTTGATACTTCAGTGATCCAAGTAAGTGATAAAACTTAATATCAATATAATTTTATTATAATCAAATTCATTTATATATTTATCTCTAGAATACCAAGTATATTTGCCGAGCAAAGATAGTGGAAATAGACACATCAACTAGTTGGTTTTACAATACTTGCAATCAATGCTGGCAAAGCCTTCGTGAATGTGTTGGATCATACTGGTATACAACTCATGAGAGAAAAGTGTGAATCTAATGTAAGTACAAATCTATTAACTTTTATATTCTAATATTATATTTCTTAAAGTGTGCTTTATTCAACTTCTAAATACTATAACTAACTATTTATTTCATTATATTATGTATTTTCTTTGCATCAATACTTTTCGTTGAATCTCTTATATACTTATACCTGTGTTTTACTTTTCCCTTCCAGTTTCAAGTTAAGCCTCATCATAAGTGATAACACAGGTGAAATGCAAATTTTAGCATTTGGAAAACCAGTTGAGAAACTAATAAATACCAATCTGGCAAAAATAGCTGTGGTTGAACCTCTGGATAGATTTACTCTGCCCAAACCTTTGATGAAACTTGCAGGAAAAGAATGTCTTCTAAAAGTTGGCTTGACCAATCAAGCTATTAAAGCAGGTGTTATTGCCTATAAAATATTTGATTGTCTTGATCCTTTTGATATAAATGACAATAACTCTCAACTTTGTCTTCAACACTCCCTTTTCACAATCTCTGGAAGAAATGTCTTCTCAAGGATTTTCAAGTGGTTCATCAGTTCAAACAAAAGTTGATCAAACCTCTTCTATGAAAACACAATCAAGCAGTCCTAAAACTGTTAAAGCAAAGCAAGGATATGATCAGAAAGCATCAGAAATATTGTCATCTCCTTCAAAAGCAACAGTTCAATTTGATTTGTTCCCAGAGGAATCTCAAGTGAAGAAACTAAAATTAAAGTATGTTAACTATTTTTTTCTTACAAAATTATATTCTTTTTGCTCTAACACATAATGTTCTATGGATCATGCAAGGGAAAAGAGATCGTTGATGACTAAAAGGCTTTTGTTATCTCTTTTTTTGTTCCTCTAACACATAATGTTCTATGGATCATGCAAGGGAAAAGAGATCGTTGATGACTAAAAGGCTTTTGTTATCTCTTTTTTTGTTCTTCTGTATATGTACATGCTTATAACCAGTTAATCATCCTAGACTATATGGTAAACATCTTACTTATCTCCACAAATAAAGCATTCTTTGAATTAAAAAAGAAAAGATTAATATCTTTGCTAAGCTTCTTTTGTTCTCCTGCAGGGATTGAACACATGTTGAGCATCAAGTGCAGAAAACATATGACCTATCTCTTTTGTTGATACAACCCAAGCTAATGTATCTCACTGAAGTGTCCCTCTACAAATATAGAAGAACAAGAACAAATATATAACACTTGTTGATGAGTTTCATGAAAAATGCTATCTTTCTTTGGTTATTCTTAGAAAATGTAATGATGGATATCAAATTAGCTTTTGTTATGCCTGCTAATTTGAAAATCCATCATTGACATCAACTGATATTTCAACCCCTTTAAATCAATCTAATTTCTATTCATGTCTTAAACTTAGCTTAACTCATCTATAATATACCTGTGAAATAACTATTTATTACACGAATAAAATTAATTATTATATTATAATTAAATCATCTCTGTTTTTCCCTTTTTCCCTATATAATTCAGATGACAAAAAAATGTTTAAATACATATAACGAGTTACATAAAAAAAACTCAATTTATGTACGTTGTTATATTTATCTTTTCCAAGTTTTTGTTTTAACAAGCAATTTGTAATACACAAAAAAGGAAATATTAGTAAATCTAGCAAAAAAATGAAAAACGTTTAAAAAATATATAAAAATACATAAATAAGTGATAAATAAAAATATAAAAGAAAAAAATTCTATGTCGAAATGAAAACTTAAATGAAATAAACCTTCTAGCAATAAAAAAAATTAGACAAATAAATCTATATTAAGAAAAAACAAAAACAAATTACATAACTTTATAACCCAAAAAAAATATGTTTCTAATATATATAAAATAAATAAATAAATCATAAATAAAATTACATAACAAAAAAATTCTATGCCCAAGTGAAAACTTATATGAAATAAACTTTTTAGCAATTATGAAATAAACTTATATGAAATTATATAACAAAAAAATTCTATGCCCAAACAAAACCCATTCCTAAACTTATATGAAATAAACTTTCCTCTTTATTCATGCATTATTTATCAATTATTTAAAAAAACCATAAATAATCAGTAGTGAATTCAAATTTTATTTTAAAAGCTATCAAATTTATAGTATTATGTAATATATTGATATATATATATATATATCATATATTTTATTTACAGATATACATCTTATAATAAATATATCATATATTTTATTTACAGATATATAAAATGTAATAATTATAAAAAAATTTATCCTAAATTAATATTATAATTATATTTAAATTTTTTATCATTAAAACTTATAATTTTAGTATCATATAAAATTACTGAAAATAAAATATTATTTATTTAACATATAAAGATAATATCTAACATACAAAATATACATAATAATATGATATCTAATATACAAAATACTTTATATATATTGCTACATACATACTTGTATAATTAGAAAATCAAAACTTCGGTTGAAAATAACAATTAAATACTTGCAGGCATTTTATCAAGAACAAAACGTTATCAAACAATAACCAATCTAATCCATCAGATACACAATTCTCTTTCCAATCTTCCGAAATCCAACTCTTTACTTTCCCTAGAAACCTCATAATGCCTACTGTAACCGCTGATTTTCCTCTGTTCACTATTCCAAAGCAGACCTTCCCATTTTCTTCCTCTACAACAGCTTTTTACTTCACCTATTACTGTATCTTTTACTTGGCAAAAAAAAAATTGCAATTTCACCATCCTCAGCGGATACAAGGTTTTTATCGGATCATCAGCAACGAAACCAAAGATGATGATTTTTTGGTAAGACAAAAAAAAGTTCCTTTCTAGAACTTCGAATAATAATCCAACCTTTGCTCTTCAAAGTTTATTCCATTCATATTAATTTTTTCCTGAGCTTTAAATATACTTTAATGTTTTTCATTCATAATGTGATCCTCTTTTGTTACCACCAGGTTGTACCCAAAAAATTTACATATGACCACATGAGTGGTCAACAATATCCATGCCAAATAGTAGTTGAAAGCCCTTTGCTAGGTTCTTTCAACATTAAGTTGGAATGGAAAGATTTACAAATTTCACTGATGGATGAAAACATTCTTTGAACAGCACTGCCTTCTCGACAGTGATATTCTGGCTTTCAAACTTCATATAAATTTCTCTTTCGATGTATTCGAGAAGGTTCTGCCTTAACAACAGAAAATATAAAGAAAAGAAAAGGTCAATCCCGTTTCTAAATTGATTTTTTTTCTATATTATTGTCTCTCGATGCTTTTTATTTATTTACACATGTATTTATCTTTTTCTACCTCTTCTCAATTACCTTTGAAAGAACATACAATGAACCCCATCAGAGATCCAATGGATAGCAGGGCAACAAATGCTAATTTACAGTTGTTAACCATCAACAACCATGAAGAAGTTCCTCAGTTTTACCGAATGTTCCTCAACAATTTAGCAATTACAAGCGACTACCAGGTTTTCTTTTGTTATACTCACAAATAAACCACCTTTGTTTATTTACATAATAATTCTCCATGATCTTACTCAGTTAGCCAAAGTTTTTCTCTTAATTACACATAATAGAACTATTTCTAGATATTATCCTTGCTTTACATATTACCTTATTGCTATGACTTTCTATCTTTCATAATAAATAAATACATATCAATTTACTTAAACTTTATATGTTATCTGCAATAACTAGGGAGGTAAACAGGTCGAGTACCCGTTAGATTTGGGATATCCGAACCCGAATCCGATTAACTTTAATAATACCCTAACCCAATTAACTATCCGATTATTTTTATTTATGCTACCCGAACCCTAATCCTATAAAATATAAATACACGTTTAACTACCCGAACCGTTTAACTACCCGTTTATTAAATCAAAGTTTGATTTTTAAATTTAAAATTAAAATTAATTTTAGAATAACTTAATTAAAACATTATATTAATAAATTTAATTTAACTCATAAAAATAAATTAAAGTTAAAAATCATAATTATAATATATAATGATTTAATTTAATTAAATAAAACATTAATAATAAATAATTGATATATAAAAAATATAAGTATTGTATTAATTAATTATTATTTATAATCGGATTCGGATAGCGGATAATCTAAGGTAACTACCCTAACCTTACCCTAATCTGTAACGGATAATAATTTCACTATCCAAACCCTATCCAAATCCGATTATACACTACTTTAATCCTACTTAAACAGATCGGATAGCACCGGATACCCGTTTATAGAATACTCATTGCCATCCCTAGCAATAACTGTCCTAAACACCATCTAACCTATCTTCTCTTTAGGTAATTCCACAAGAGTTTGTTTCTGACCATATGTCGAGGGTTCAGGAATCCACAAAAGTTATTTTAAATAGTCATATACTTGGTCCTTTTGAAGTTACGCTTAAATGGCTCCGTCGACTTATTTTTGCCAACGGTTGGACCAAATTTCGTGATGCTCACTCAATAGAAGTGCAAGGTCTTTTACTGTTCAAATACAGACAACTACTCCTCTTTGATGTCATCTTCTATGATAAATCCACCACATTGTTGACATCCCAAAAACTTAAAAAACAAAAAAGTAAACAAATTTGCTTTTTCAAATCTTTAATTCATTCCCGCATAAACTGAAAAGAAAATTTACAGCATACTTGCTTTGTTACAGGTGCAAAAACCAATTAAGGAAAAAGAATCACCTTACCTGATGTCAAACTCGAACTAAACGATCAACCTCAAGATGAAACAGAAGCAAAAACAAATACTCAGAAGGGAATCAGCCATTTCAAAGTATATGAACCGGAAAGCAATCCACCTTTCTTTCAGATTTCCTTGGGAAAATCATGTGTTGAATCTCCTTGCATGGTGGTAATTACTCATACCTCTAAATTTAATATTTCTCTGCTTTCTGTTACTTTATGTTGCATAAAATTGTCCTTTTTTTATGTTTGATAGCATGTACCCATCAAATTTGCTAGACTTCACCTCCCATCGCACACAACATTATTCACTTTCACTGTTCCACAAAAATGACAAGAGCTGGATTTTAAAATATATATGCACCAACCATAATAAAATTTTCTCAGTTGGCTAGAGAAATTTTATTCAGGACAATCATATCACAATGGGCACATTATGCAAATTTCAACTTGTTGGTGCAAAAAATATCGCAGTTGATATTGTCTTGAACCCCTGAACAAAGCAAATGCAGAAACCACCCTTTTTTTTTCTTTTTTGGTATCAAAAGATGATCTTCATTGAACTCATGAACTTTTGCTCTTTTGCAACAATGTAATATATTATATACTGCTACTGTTAAGATATTATATAATGCTACTATTAGATAATCTGCATCATCTCATTTGCAATCTCTTAAATTACATACAATAATTTAGACTTATAGATATGTATCGCCTATTATTATATTATTATATTATACTATAAAATAATATTGAAATATACTAAAAAAGAAATTTTAAATAAATTCAATTTATTAACAAAAATATTAATTTGTATAAAACAATTTTTCTTTATATAAATTCAATACTGCATTTTCATCAACTTTTTGGTCTATTTACATATAATGTAATCAGGCTATACACTTAACTTTCTTTAAAAAGAATGCCCCGTAACAAAGCGCTGGCATTTTCCTAGTTTATAATTAAATAAACACTCTTTATTGAAAAAAAAAATAGGAGAAATATAAAAATGCAAGGAAGCATAGGTCTTTAATAGGCTTTAGTTGCAAGGAGGAATTGAAAGACATTGGATCCAACATCATATGGAGAGATAATGGCCAAATAACCAACAAGTAGTTGGAATAAATAAAAGTAAATTTCTTTTCCAAATATTTGGATAGAGTTTGAATCCTGGAGTCTCTACTGTTTGGAGAAGTTTATCATTTATCACTCCCGTCCCGAATAAGATTAATCTCACACCATAAAACAGGAGAAAATAATTGTGCTTACAAAAAAAATAATGGCCAAATATTGATAAGTGATGCATATGTACAACTTTAATAAAGATAAAGACATGATGAGAAAGTAGCTGTTTTTTCTTCCTACCCTTCGTGATCTTTGCATATAGCCCTCATTCACATTGCTACTTTCAGGCGATAGATTACTTATAAAGCAAAAAATACGTAAGTTCTTTTAGTTGCAACTAGGCTTAGATTATTGTGATTTTAAGGTCTCAGGTTCGAGTCTCACTAAGTACAAGATTGAGTTGAGTTTGTTATAGTTATTTGTATAGTTTGTTATTGTTATTTGTGTTTATATTAAATTACTAGTTCTTAGAATATAATATGTTGATTATGATTGTAACTTTGAATGAAAATATACTATTCAATATATATATATATATATAATATATAGGGATTCAATTTCATGCACTAGTGAGTGATTAACAGCTAAAGATAGCTGAAAGTCTGTAGCATATCCTCATTATCCCCTCAAATGATTAATGGTTGATTTTGATTAAAGTAGACAAAGTCTAAAAATGTTACCTTTGTTTATGTGACAAAGACATGTCACCCATAGATTGAAGGTTACATGGAATGTCACCAAAAAAAAGTTTCATGGAAAAACACTCACATTGTTTCAAGTTTGGTACTGTAACGTTTGTATTTGATACATTAGCACCGGAAAATTGTAATTGTGCAAGTGAAATTAAAAAAATGTCACATATATCATTTTTAATTAATTTTTTATGCACCATAAAACTTTACTTGATATAAAAGACGGAAAGATGTGAGGTCAAAAATTTTGTTTGATAGAAAAAATTAAAAAAAAGTGAGAATGAAAAAATTGTTAATCTATAGTTAAGTTTAGCCTCATTAGTTCTTTCAGATTCTCAGTAGCAATGGAGGCTGCGGCATAGGCACGTCACATAGTCAATATTAGATGGGAGAGCAGAGCATCCTAACTTCTTTTTTTTTTGGTACTAAGTAGATCTGCTCAAGGGCGAAGCTATCCGTCCAAGCCCGAAGGCCCGTTTAATATTTGGTCGGGCTTGGATAAAAATATCTGATGTAAGAACCGAGCATGGGCAAAATTTTTAGGCTCGTTTAAAATTTGGGCCCAGGCCTGCCCAACCCGAATTTATTTTTTTAATTTTTTATATTTCTTTTTTTAATATTAATTAAATTTTTTATGTATATTTACTAAGTATAATATAATTATATGTATATAAAAAATTATTAATTAATAAATATGATTATAAATATTTAATATGAAAATTGATATATAAATTTTGATAAATTAAATTAAATTTTAAAGAGTATAAAATAATAAATAAATAAATAATTAATTAATTAAAATATAAAAAAAATTATTTTCGGCCGAATTAAGGTTTATAGTATAAAAATAAAAAAGAACTTGAACAAAAAATTAATTTAAATTTTTGAGCCAAGTTGAGCTTATACATACACAAAATTTATTATTACTTATCATGAGCCCGATCCAACTCATGATCAGGTACCGAGCAGAGCATACTAACTTCACGAGCATGAAAGAATAACATGATGGACGATCAAGGCAGCTTCCTTCAATCATTTTTGTGGGACCCAACAAACACATCGTTATTCTCTGATAGGCCAATGGTATTACACTCTTCCTTTGGGACCCGCTGTATGGCCTAGCTAGGATCATCGCAAAATTCAGAGTCTCTGGTCCCACGTTTCTCAGAGATCACAAACTTGGACTAATTTCCAGGGGATCGGCTTTGTCTTGAGCCCATAACTTGTTTTTCAATGCATTTTCCAAGATGGGAAACCACAATATTTGCAAATCATGCTGTTTAAGTCAACCATTTCTTGGCACAGATCTTTTTTTTTGGTACAGTTTAAGTCAACCATTTCAACTATTGGTCTCTCTATATTAAAAAATCAGATCATTTTCATTTTTTTAGTAATTGTTTTACCTAATTAGCCGCTACATCTGAGTCAAATTCTGAGTCAGAAACTGATCATGATTCAACTGAAAGGCTGGAAGGAACATCCCAAAATTTAAGATGGGTTGGAGTATGGTGGACGGTGGTATATTTATTAAGTGGAGATGGGATCAAACTCTAAGTTCAAAATGTTGGCGCAAACTGACATTTGTGTGGTACAAGGAACAATTAATAAATATTTTATACCCCATTGTTTTAGGGTACAAGAAGAATAGGTTGTGTCTGTTACGTGAAGTCACAGAGAAAATATCAACATGATTTCTGAAATGATTTCTAGTGCTAATACATTCGTTGACAGTGCATGGCAATAATGAAGTTGTTCATTTGAAGTTCCTCTAAAATGATTTCTAGTGCTAATAGCTTCCTTGACCGTACAAACAAATATATCTGGAGATTTGAAGAGATGTGATTGTATTTAACAACATTGTACTTGAGTAAAGTGGTAGGCTTTTCTTTGTTTGAAGATTTTCTTTTTGGTGAAAAAGGTATTTCAAATTAAACCGAATGAAAATTTTCCATTGGGGTACAAACATTGTCTTTCGACATTAAGTTGATAGTTCTAAGGAAAATAGTGCCTAAGGCATCAGCAAAAAGCGACAAAGATAAACAATTTGTTTGAAGATTTTTGCAAGTTGCATTAAAGTGTTTTTAATGAAAACTTTAACATTGTATTAAACTTTTTTAAAGTGGACTAAAGCATAAAAGGTGATCAAATTGAAAACTTTTACATTGGGTTTTTCATTTTTTTTGCATAAGCTACGAAACAAAGGTCAACCAGAAAGGTCAAAAACAATGGCTTAATACAGTTAATTTATTGGTTGTGATGCAAGTTTTTCTTTCCAAATGCAATGAAGTAGTATTTAAAAGTACTTGAGAAAACAAACTCATTAGGGAGAATTAGAGGCAAAACGTCTGAACCTTATGACCCTAGAGAGTCCAATTAGGATTGGGATTCAAGACATGTGAATCCTAATTTGACATAGAATTAAAAATAGAAAATGAAATTGTTTTCTCTTATCGATAGCCAAAGCTTATAGTTAAACAAGTAAAAAGAGAACTTAGCATTCATTTACTTATGTTACTTGGCTGTCCACTTCTCTCCCTTCAAGGGGTATTAATCTTGATAAGGTGGTTGGTTGGTGGCTTATTCTAAATTAACAGCATTGTTTTTTTTTCCTTTCATTCCAATCCCAAATCAGTCGAATGTCCCCATCTTGTATAAACTTACGGAACGTGGCGATGACCTGTGATGTGTAAAAGTCGCTACCTAAAGTCTAAACACCATTACCAATTGATTTAATCACAACTTGAAGAATCATTAGCAAGATTACCTTTCTAATCGAATGGTTGATTTTAGTTATTAAACATTATTTTTTTTGCTTAGAGAGTGAGGGTGTCGCTAGCCACCAAGAGCACAGGGCAAAACCGCGTTAATAGTAAACCCTACATCTTTTTATTGGCTTTTAGCACCATGTGACTTACCCCATCTTCTTCCCACTTCGCCATTATTGAAGTCGCAGTGTCCAAGTACATGTACAACTATATAAGAGTGTTGTTTTACTTTCTTTCTATTCCCTCCTCTCCCTGTCCTTTCATTCACCTCTTTTTCCTTGCATGAATTTGAGATCCAATCCCCACGCCTTAATTCATTGGATCTCCAATACTTGATCTTGAGGGCAATATCCTAGAGTGTCACCAATGTCTACCCTAATGTACTTCAGTTTCCATAAGGTACTTCTGCTTTATCTTGCTTTGTTTTTGTTGATTTCTATGACCCTTTGTGTCTCCATTGAAAGTCATGAGCTTCAAACCAACCGACTTGGTCCCAGAAGAAGATTGCTAGAGCTTGAAGAAGATGACAGGGAGCTGCTAATGAAAGAAAGCTCCAGTTTATCCACCAAGAAAAACCAAACCAAGCTCATCAAATCAGCAAATCAATCCACCAAAATCCAAACAAAACTTATCAAATCAAATTTGTTCACCAAGAACCAAACCAAGCTTTCCAAACCTACCAATCTAACAAAAGCAGCCACTCTCTCTAGTACTCTTTCCAAGTCTGAACTTAAGCAGCTCAACTCCACTTTTCTCCTGAAGAAGAATCTCAATTCCACTTCCCTGTTAAAGAAGCTCAACTCAACATCAAAAGCCACAAACTCCTCCAAGACCACTTCACTTACCTCCAAAAAAACCTCGGATCTACTCAAACTAAGCCTACCCAAGAACAAAACAAATATCACCAAGCTTACTTCCACAAAAACACTGGCAGACAAAAAGCTCACTGACCCTGAATCTTCAAACTCCCACAAGGACCCAAACAAAGAAAAGAACCACACAATCCAAAAACCAAAACAACAGAAAAAACAACCAAGCTGGATTGACCAAGAAGATGATTCTGATTTAGTAGCCGAGTTCCGAGATCTCCCAACCAAGTTCCAGCAAAACCTTATCCCAGACCTTGAAAAAATCTCAACAACCTCAAAATCTTACATTACCAAATACAACAAACAATTCTCGAAACAGTTCAAACCATATGTCGGCAACAAACATGCCCCTACCATTGCCACTATAACCTCTTGTGCTTTCATTTTAATCCCATTACTCTTGGTTTCCCTCATTTTTAACCGCATCAAAGCCTACTTTTCACTCCAAAAAATCCTCATTTTCATCCAAATTTACCTCTCGATTTACTTCTCCATCCTCTGTCTCACTTCTCTAGTTACTGGGCTCGAGCCATTGAAGTTTTTCTACGCTACTTCGTCTTCTACATACGTCTGTTTGCAGGTGCTTCAGACCCTTGGGTACGTTCTTTACTTGTTGCTTCTTTTGATGCATCTGATTCTTGTTTTCTCAACTGAGTCGGGGCTGGGTTCAAAGATGTTGGGCTTGGGCCAGACCTTTGTGGGCTTCGCTGTCGGACTGCATTATTACGTGGCAGTGTTTCATAGGGTTGTTTTGCGTCAACCGCCCCGGACCAGTTGGAAGGTTCATGGAGTGTACGCCACGTGTTTCCTTGCGATTTGTCTGTGTGCTAGAGTTGATAGGAGAAAGAAGGCTTACTTGGAAGAGGGCGGTGAGGAGGGAAAGAAAAATTAATTAATAAATTAATATCTTTTAGGAGGACATTATCATAAATTTAGTTGGTCCAACCTTTATAGTGGTCATAATTTCAGCCACTTAAAATTTGTAGCAATAAAAAACAAAATTGATCATTATTTTTTTGACATTTTTAATTTTATTTTTGGTTTATTATTAGATAGAGAAAGTATTTTGTCAACTGTAATATCTTGTGGGCATTGTAAAACCATTTTGCAAACAAATATGGTTTTAATTATTTTTTGAAAATAGAGGAGCATTTGGCAATAATTGCACTTACCATTTCAACTTTATATATCTCAATTCTCATTGTTGTCGATGGTAGCCTGGAAGATTGAATGCTCGCCTTTCTTTTTTTTTTTTTTAGTTTTTATTCAATTAATTTAGATGAATTTTAATCAAATTAATCGAATTATGTTATTTAATTTTTATTAATCGAATTGAATTTATAAAATCAAGCGAATTTAATTTGATTAATATTTTAATTAACTAAATACTAAAATACATTTAAGTTAATCTATATTTTTTAGATTTCTAATTTTTTTTACTTGAATCATCCAACAAAATATTCAAATACGAGATTATTGAAGATTAATTTGGATGAAAAATAAGATTGACTTTTGTGAAATTGAAAAAGAAAAAATATCATTAAAGAAAAATAATTTTAATAAAATAATAATAATAATAAATATCTAAAAACAATTATGAAATGATAATTTTACCTTTCCACTAATTTGTCTTATTCATTTGGATAACGGCCTATAAATAAAAACGTAACAACATTAAACTTGAAATACCATTCAAAATATGAACATTAAATATATAATTTGAGTTCCGTATATTTTTAATATTTCGATTAAGATTTCTATTAATTTGATTTTTAATCAAATTACTTAAAATATTATATTTTTAAAATATTTTTTGTTAATTAATCAAAATTAGTTTTATAATCATTTGACTAATCAAATTAAATTAATTCAACTAATTAATTTAATTATAATCAAAATATGAATTTTGTAATTTCCTTCAATCTATCATTGAAAATGAGGAATGTATTTTATTAAAATATTTTGGTCTAATTATAGACCTAATAATCCTAAACACGACATAATGATATAATATGCAAATGACACAAATAAAAGACACCAAAATGACACTGATTAAAAGTTGATAAAAATTGTATATAAACATAATAAAAACTACAAAATATGTTTTATGTTCAATATATCAATATGAATTTTGACACAAATTTATATTTTATATGATACGTATATGATTTTTATTATACAAACACAAATTTTATACACAAATTATCATATCTATCTTTTTTTTTTTCAAAATTATCACATCTATCTACAACCTCTAATTACATCAAACCCAAATCTATCCAATTACATTGAACCTCTCTTTTACACGTGCTTAATACCGAGAGGGGAATAAAATGTAAGGTTGAAGCGAAATCCAAGATCATTTTGGTCATTTAAATCATGGCAACCGACAGAGTTTATTGTTTTGTGTCGAGGACTGTTTGTATTTTTGTACAACCGACAGTATAGTGCTTACGTGTCTTTATTTTGATCGTAGTTTGTTCTCTGTTAGGTACAAGTAGATTTCCAGTGAAGTGGTTTATACGGTAAACTAAAACCCTGGATCCACTTGATTTAATTTCATCACAGATTAGACATTTTAGATCATGAAATCGTAACAAATTATACCATGAGTGACAAAAATCTTAAGCAACAGGTCCCAGTAAATGTCGTTATCAGGAAGATTAAGATGGTTGATTAGGATCTTGACCATATTAAGTGACAGTTTTTCTAGGGCTCGTTTTTGGGTGAGTTTCAACAGTGGGGAAATCCAGGAGACAGGGTTATTGTTTTTTCACATGTTTGGTGATGGCTGATGAGATGTGTCAATGCAAAGATTCCTTTCATAGTTTTGGAGTTTAAAACGTTTTTTAATTTTTCTTTTCATTGATAAATGCTACTAGTAGAGATGTTTAAACAGTGGCAGAATCAAAAACTTTATCTAATAAAAATTAAATTTAAATTATAAAAAAAGTAAAAATTTAAAATTTTTGTATTTGTCATTGTTGACACCTAATTTTGTCCCATTTTTGTTATTATTTTTAGTTATTATTGTTATTATTATATTTATTAGTGCATGTTTTAAAATAAAAGTTTTTGAAAAATTTTCATTTATTTGCATTTTCATTAATTATTATCATTGATTAGGAAACACACTTAAAAATAATGAAATTTAAATTTGAATTTGAGTAAATAATAGAATTTCAATTTTGAAAGTCCGATGATGGGATGTTACGGAAGTCACAAGTAGTGATTCCTAGCTGATCCCTAGGTGAGAAGAGTTGTACTAAATGTTGCCGAAAGTATTGGAATATTTAGTATGATTTTTCAATAATTTAATTTTTTTTAAAAATAAAAATAAGTTTTTTTTTAAAGAAAATTAATAATAAATTTTAAATTCAATTAAAAATTGTCCGATGATGGGATGTTACGGAAGTCACAAGTAGTGATTCCTAGCTGATCCCTAGGTGAGAAGAGTTGTACTAAATGTTGCCGAAAGTATTGGAATATTTAGTATGATTTTTCAATAATTTAATTTTTTTTAAAATAAAAATAAGTTTTTTTAAAGAAAATTAATAATAAATTTTAAATTCAATTAAAAATTGTCCGATGATGGGATGTTACGGAAGTCACAAGTAGTGATTCCTAGCTGATCCCTAGGTGAGAAGAGTTGTACTAAATGTTGCCAAAAGTATTGGAATATTTAGTATGATTTTTCAATAATTTAATTTTTTTTAAAAAATAAAAATAAGTTTTTTTAAAGAAAATTAATAATAAATTTTAAATTCAATTAAAAATTGTCCGATGATGGGATGTTACGGAAATCACAAGTAGTGATTCCTAGCTGATCCCTAGGTGAGAAGAGTTGTACTAAATGTTGCCAAAAGTATTGGAATATTTAGTATGATTTTTCAATAATTTAATTTCTTGTTAAAAATAAAAACAAATAAGTTTTTTAAAAAAAAGGGAAAAATAGAAAAAGGAAATTAACAATAAAGTTTAAATTTCAAAATTAATAAAATCCGAGGATGGGATGTCATGAGACTCACAAGTAGTGATTTCTTGACTGATCCCTAGGTGAGAGAAGTTCACTAAGTGTTACCAGAGTATTGGGATACTTAGTGCAATTTTTCAATAATAAGAATTTCTATTTAAAATAAATAAAGAAATATTTATATAAAAAATCAAAAAATTCATTTGCATCATTTATTATCTGTTTGCATCATATGCATTCATAATAATTTTCGAAATGAGTGTGGGTCCTTCCGAGGATGAGATTCTATAGAAGTCACAAGTAGTGATTCTTAAGAAATCTCTAGGTGAGGAGAATTATTTCAAATGCTGCCAAAAGTATTGGAGTATTTGATTTAATTATTCAATACAAAAAGGCTCATACTCACTTTCGATAAACAAAATCTAATATTTTTATTTAAAAATGAAAAATAATTTTGATAAATAATAAAATGCATCAAAAATGAAATAAAAAGGAATTATTTTTAAATATTAAGATAAGACCATTTTATTAAAACCAAAGGATAACACATGATTATTATGGTACCGTTTTTCAACGGGCGTCGTGGGGGTGCTAATCCTTCCCCACGCGTAACCGTACCCCCGAACCCAATTTTTGTTTCGCAGACCAAAAGATTATCTTTTTAATAAAACTTAATTAATTTTGAGATTTTTTTGAAAAGATAAACGTTTTCAGGTGGCCAATCACACCTAATAAAAAAGATTGGTGGCGACTCCACTCCCTTTTATTTTTAATCGTTTTCAAAATCGTCGAGCGCGAAGCCGTTACGACAGTCATAATTATTAAAATTTTTATCATTGTTTTTGAAGTGATTTACATTTTGAAATCTATACATAATAATTTTGTTACTAATGCTTTTGAATATGATTTTTTTTCTACAATTGAACATGATTTTTTTTCGATGTGTACAACTAACCTATAATTCAACCATTGATCTCTCGTTGTATTATGCAAATGAATCTTCAAGATATTCATTACTAGATATGTTTTCTCTACTATGATCATGAAATGTCAGTAGAATCAATATTATTTCAATAACAAAAAATTAATAGATATACATTTTATTATTTTTATCTAAATGATTCTTATAGTAAAATTGTTCATTCTTTTAAATTTTAAAAACTCACTTTTAGAATGTAGTTTTGAAGTTGACTACCAAAAATTACACAAAAATTCTCTTTTAAAAAAATTTAACAAAATGAAGAAATTTTTATTTTTACAATATATAAATTAATAATTTTTTTGGGGCTAGTGAGGGCTTGAACCCCCATTGGCCTCAAAGGGGCTTCGCCCTTGTGTTTAAGGATGTAATTTGACCACATATAAACAAACGTTATTATGTTATTATGTTTAGATTCCTTCATTTTTTTTAATTTCATTTGCGTTTAATACTTGTTTACTAAACTCAATCGTGATCGATGAACCAATATGTTCACGAATATGTGTTCGTGAATATTAAATAAGCATGTTCACAAACACTTGTTCTAAACTTCAAACAAATATATTTGTGAATATAAAAACGTATATGTTCACGGGCATATTAATAAATATTAAACGAAAATATTTGTGAACATTAAATAAAAAACTTAAACAAAAGAATTATATCCCCCCAATATAATACCAAATTAATTAAAAAATACTACGTAAATATGTAATTTTAAGAAATACATGTTAAAATGACCTATGAGTAAACTTCCAATTTTAAAAAGTTATTATTATTGAACAATAAATAAAAATTAGACAATTCATTAAATGAATGAATTTAAAAAAACCTTTAATGAATTCGTTCACAAACATAAACAAATGAAACACATTTTCTGTTCATGAGTGTTTGATAAGTTTAAAAAAGAACAGAAACCGAATAAATTCACAAACTATTCATCAAACGTTCTGTTCATTTACACCCTTAAAGATGTTCATGGGTCCTATCAGGATAGGTTCGGACCAGATTTAAGTAAGGTATTACGAGATTGAAAGTGAGTCAAAGTTTGGATCGATTCGATTTTTTCAAGCTCAATTTTTTATCCAAGCTTTTTTTATACAATGAATAAGCTTAAACCCGTTCAGGTTTTGTCCAAATACCATTTTTAAAAAATAATTTAATAAAATATTAAAAAAATTAAAACGCGTAATAGTTAATAAGTATAACATAATAACTTCAAATAAATTCTTATAATAAAAATTTTAAATTAAAATCTAAAAAAATCATACAAATTCAAATTAAAATTAAAAAAATAAGAGTAATTAAAAAATACATTACAATAAAAATAGTAAAAAAATCATAATTATAGGACCAGATTGAACTCGGCTTGGACTTAGAATGGTATGTGAGACCCCATATATTTAATTATTATTTACTTTTATTATTTGATTAAGAATATTGAATATTTTATAATTAATAAAATGTCAATTATATTTTAGGTATAAAGGATGAAATAGTAGGTGGGCCCTACTGATCCTCTAGGGTTCCGATAGAGGTGAAACTTGATGGATATGATATGCAGGGCTGAAAACTATGATGGTAAGGGTCTTAACCTTAATCTCAATTATTTATGCATGTTTTGAAAAGCGTGCAATAAATTAAAAAATGACGGTTAAGTCTATAAGTCGTCGAAATTTCTATTAATAACGGTCAAACTAAATTGACTTTTGACCAACCGTCTATAATAGAAAATTCTTCATGAAATAAAGTTTTAGAATATGTAGACTGATGAAATAAATTGGGTGTAACAGTAGAAATTTACGTGATTTTACTGTTAAGGGTATTTCGATAATTTCACCCAAATAAGTACCCGAACCTCAACAAGAGCCCCACCAATGATTAGAGCAAGTTAAATAGAGATGATTTATAATTAAATGAAATATTTTAGAGGTTGGATAGATTATTTTCAACTCAGTCAAACTTTAGGGGCAAAATTGAAAAGTTACATTAAGTATAAAGGCATTTTGGTAGTTTTGCAAGAAAGATATTTAAAATTGGATTTTTCTACAGATTTCTACACCATTTGGCTGGCCATCTTCAACCTCTCTCCATAACCAAAAGCTTCTAAGAAAGAAAACCTCCCAAAAACCTAGTGAAATATAACTTGAAACCGAAAAATCTCTTAACAAACCCTGTCTATTTTTTAGTGCTCTTTCTCTTGGTATCCGACTCAAGGCCTATAGAGGCCATTTGCATGGTAAGACCCCTCCCAAGTGATTCAGCCAAGGTGAGTGGTGGAAGAACCTTACACTTTTTCTTGGTTTTCTAGTTAATTATCATGTGTTTAAGTTGTCTTCATGCTTCTTTTAGCTTGAATGAAATTAAAACTATGAATTTGGGTATCCAAGGGTTTCGGCCACTATTCACTTTGTATGAACATGATGTGTTTTGATGAGGATTTAGTGTAGGAATAATGTAGAAATTATGAGAAACATGAAAACAGGCTTGATTATGCTTAAATGGAGGAAAATACCAAGTGTTTGGAGAGAATGCAATTCGGCCAGCCTAAGGCGAGAAAGAATTCAAGTTGATTTCAATGTAATTTAGGTTCTAAAATAATGTACAAATTAATCTGAGTCTGTAGGCGCGATTGGAATCGAAAACGGAAGTGTTTAGCTCAAGTTATAGTTTTAGCACAAGTAGAATTTAGACTGAATTTAGAGCTACAAAAGACAATGTACTAGTATTTGATTAGTTAAATAATCTTTTAATTAAAGTGTAGTGAATTTATTAAGTTTGGATGATGAATTTGCAACCCCAAGGTCAAAAGGTGCTACCGGTGCTGACGAGTTGAATACTGAGAAATTAAAAGGTAAGGGATATATGTATGAAGCATAGGGATACTTCGTTGCATGATTTTGATAAAATTTGCCTTTTGTGGAATTGGAATTGATATTTTGGATTGAAATTGGAAACTGCAAATTGTGGTTAGAAGCTGTGTTTTGTGTAGAAAGGTTAGGCTAGAACAAACCGTTATGCTGCCAGAATTTTTCTAAATTAGCCTAAACCTTTCAAAATCACCATTTGACATGATGTTTAAAAATAAAAGAAAGTTATTTTAAATATTTGAATTTTAATTCTTGAATAAGACTTTATCCAATTAAATCAAAAATTCAGTATATGATTTAATATTTTTATAAGAATTATATATATTGTCTTGATGTCTGGATATTTTCATATCTTAGTGATATTTAAATAAATTATTTTGAATGTTAAATAATGTCTTGAGAATATGTTTTGTGAATTAATATTTAAATATTTTGATTTTATGAATTTAATTTCATAAATTTACTTTTATGAATTTATTTAAGATAAGATTTATTAAATTTATTTTTGTAAACAACTCTAAAAATAATTATGAAATGTTTTGAGACTGTTGGCCTCGTAGCTACCTGCGGGTTTATGCATTTACGCTCCGTTCCGATACTACTGATTCTAGCCCAGTCTTTAGCTCCCACAGGTGACATCTGGCTAATGTTCACACTGTGGCCCTTTGACTATGGCCATACGTCTACTATAGTGCATGCGTCTATTGAGTGAAGCCTAGTCTCCACTAAATTTATATTGGGGTGGTAAATCCTTAGTTAACTTAGATCCAGGCACTCCCGGTTTTGATTTGATTTTCGATTTCGCTTATATGCTGTATATGTTTTATGATTTTATAACATGTTTGGTAAATTATATTTATTTGAATTATCTGTTCGAAAATGATACAAATATTATTTAATATTGTTTACGGAGTAAATTATGTTTTCTGAATGATTTAAGAAATGTTTGATAAGCTATTGAATATTTACTGAATTTGTGATTAATTTAAATTTTTCTGAACTCCCTATAGTGGACTTGGATGCTTGGACACGCGAGTTGCTCTAAAGCATCTTTCTGTACTCTATCCGGTTATCTGATCTACTATAGCATCCTTCCTACATTTGTGCCCACAAGTTTTAGTCATGAATTCATGGTTTTCGAATTAAAATATAATTTTTAAACTGCATATAGGATACGATGTATCAACATTTGTATATATATTTCTTACTGAGCAATTAGCTCACCTCTTTATTTTTCCCACTCCTAGATTATCCACAGTAGTTGGGTCTACTTCTGGAGAACCTGATTTTGATATCCCTCAAGCAAACGTCTTTATTCATCGAGGTATACGGTAGCATTCTTTTATGTATTCAAACTTTTTGAACAGTGCACTTTTATATATATAATACTTGAGATGTAAATTGTGAAGACCCTGGGAGTGCCCTTTTCCTCTGTTCCCCATGGCCTCACTCACTCCTATTGTCTGCTTTGGGATTCTAGCGGCAGCCCCCGTCTGCAGATGTGCACTTAGTCCCGCACGGCTTTGTCCCAAGGGTCCTGAAGAACTCAAGATAAATCTCCTTAAATGCGTCCGTAGTGACTCGAACACTTGACTTCCTCAAATACCAAGTCACTACTAAGGCCTAATGGTTAGTAGTGACTTGACATTTGAGCAAGTCAAGTGTTCGAGTCACTACGGACGCGCTCAAGGGGATTTATCCTGAGTTCTTCAAGACCCTTGGGACAAAGCCGTGCGGGACTAAGTGTCACGTCTGCGAACGGGGGCCACCTCTAGAATCCCAAAGCGGACAATATGAGTGAGTGAGGCCATGGGGAATAGAGGAAGAGGGCATTCCCGGGGTCTTCACAAAAAAATGCTCGTTTTTTTTTGTGAAGACCTTGGGAGTGCCCTTTTCCTCTATTCCCCATGGCCTCACTCACTCATATTGTCCTTTTTGGGATTCTAGAGGTGGCCCCCATCCGCAGACGTGGCACTTAGTCTCACACGGCTTTGTCCCAAGGGTCCTAAAGAACTCAGGATAAATCCCCTTGAGCGCGTTTGTAGTGACTCGAACACTTGACTTCTTCAAATGTCAAGTCACTACTAACCATTAGGCCTGTAAGGCCCCGGCCCGTCCGCCATTACTCATCCGCACTGTTCTCTTTGGCAAGCCCACATGGCCCCCTCAAGGTTTTGTCGTGAGCCCCAACCCGTTCTCTGGGTCACTCACAATTCGCATCCGGAGCGACTTGAACCCTTGACTTCCTCAAGTGTCAATTGACTCCTAACCAAATGTCAATTGGTTAGGAGTGACTTGACACTTGAGGAAGTCAAGGGTTCAAGTTGCTCCGGACGCGAATTGTGAGTGACCTAGAGAACGGGCTGGGCCTCACGACAAAACCTTGAGAAGGCCATGTGGGCTCGCCAAAGAGGACAGTGCGGATGAGTAATGGCGGACGGCGAACGGGCCGGGGTCTTACATAAATATTTATATTTTTGTTTATGTATTTGAATTTCGAATCTTGGGTTCGTATAAAAATAAATAAATTTCATTTTGAATATAAATCGACACTACAGACAGCTTAACTGTAAGTGGTTTGATTATGTGAAATTAGTGAAATATATGATATTTTGGTACATGACATGGTAAGCTTAAACTTAGCATGGTTTATTATGAAGCCTAGATTTCCAAGTCTAATGCCTGTTTAATAATTTTAATATTTTTGTCAAAGCCTACCAAAATTTTGGGTGAACCTTAAGGCTTGAGCAGATAACCTAATCCTTGAATAGGTCTAATTACTAACTTAATTCAATTTTTTTTGTTCATTATCCTAATTCAATTTGATTGTTTTATATATATATATATATATATATATATATATATTTATATATATATATATGTGTGTGTGTGTGTATATATATATATATATTAAAAAGGCTATGGTACTTTTAATTTAGATATAGGTGATATTTTATAAAAAATATAATTATTATATGGATTATTATTCTATACATTGTCAGTTGAATTTTTAGACTTTACAAGCAGGATTAAGATGATAACACATATCTCATTTTATTTATTTTTTTAATATTTAATTAAAAGTATGTGTCATCATCTTAATACTGTTTGTAAAATTTAAAAATTTTATTGACATTATATTAGATAATAATCCATGATGATTGCTCTAAATTTAATAAAAATAATATATGAAATAACAAATCATCGGGATAGCTAATTTACCAATTCAACAAATAGATTTGTTAATTTGGATATTTTAAACTTTGTTTGAGTTACGCCATTACCGATAAATCCTTACGGCAAGACTTTGACGGCGACCAGATAGAGATATATTCAATAATATTGGGTATCGTTAATGGTTGAACACATCATATGTACCTTTAGAAGCCATCGTCAATACTAAAAACTATAAAGTTTAGTTTGTTATTTATATTTATTAATTTATCTAATTATTAATTCATTGAATATAATATGTTAATCATGATTGTAATTTTAAGTGAAAATGTAATACTTAAATATATACACACACGTGTTTATGATTGTTTTACACTTTTAGTATAATAAAATCCTTTATTCCCTATTCTCTAAACTTCTACCCAATTAAACTTCAAAACTTTCGAACCTGAGAAACCATACCTATATTATTGGTTCTTTCTTTGCTTTTTTAGATTTTTTTTTTCAAGTTTTGGTGGTTTTTGATTTGTTTTTAGTTACTAATTCGAATTTTTTATAGGTAAAAAAAGAAGGAATTTTTGTTGTTGATGAAGGTGTCTCCTGCAGTGATTGGGTGGGTGTAATACTGGTCTTTTTGGATGAATTGATGGTGATTTTTAGGTGAACGAAATAGAGGATTCTTTTTCCTACCATAGCTTGAATTTTTTGCTCAATTAGAGATTTTTCTCCTCAGGGAGTCAATGAAAGTATGACTATTGGTGGTGGGCACATTTAGGAATGCAATGGCTACCAGAATTCCACCCAACACCACTGCCAGAAATTATTACTCTGAGAAGTATCTTGACTTACATCCTCGTGTTTGTTTTTTAAATCAAATTGAATGAAAGACATAAATATATGTATGTTCTTTTTGGTAAGTTTTGTTAATTAGATTGATGGAATGGATTGAGAGTTTATTTGTATTTTTAATGGGTAATCGCTTTTTCTTTTTTAAGGCTTCATTTATTATTGAAATATTAAAAATATTTAAGATTAAAATTATACAAAATAAAATATTTAAACTTAAAATATTGAAAGATTTTTAATGTTAATATTTTAATATTTAAAAATTTTAATTTAATTAAAAATATTTTATATTAATATAATAATATTAATATTTTATTAATAATAAATACTAATTTAATAAATAATATATATTATTTTAATAATTTATTAATATTTTAATAATAAATACTAATTTAATAAATAATATATATTATTTTAATAATTTATTAATATTTTAGTTTAAGATATAATATTTTTATATTTTATTTACAAATATTTAATAATACTTTATTTATGAATATATATTTATTAATATTTTTATTTAATATTAATATAATAATATTTTATGTAGGTTTAAATTAAATCAAAGTTTAAAAATCATATCTAAAGTCTAACTTGAGTAAAATTATGCTCACGAACTTAGTAAATAACCTTACATATAGACATCTATTTTTGAAATATGTCTTTTCCTTTTTAAAAGTGTAAGAGAAATTCTAGGAAAATAGCTTAATTTTTCGTTGACCAATCAATTTTTTGCCAATCAAACACGAAAAAATACAGAAATCATTTTTTGAAAATATTTTCAGTGAACCAATTGGAGCCTAAATTTTAAAAGTATTTTGTTCTTTTAAATAAAATAAACTTAATAGTCACATTACTCTAAGCCTTTTCTACAAAATGGATATAAACCGTTAACCATTTTTTTTATTGTCAAAGTGCATAAATTTTTATTTTACAATAAATTAAACTCAAACTTTTTAAAATAACACAATTAAGCTCAAATCCGTTAAATGATAATAATTACCATTTGGACACAATTGATGTGGATATCTTTGTGTTTCCACACGAAATGCCATTTATACAAAAAAAATAAATTTAATTGCATTATTTTGAAAGGTTAAAAATTTATATATTAAAATAAAAGGTTGAAGATTTATGTGCATTTATTTTTTTGACATACATTTTGTACGAAAGATTAAAAGTATATTCGACTATTAAACGAAAATAATATTTCACATCATTGGATTTATATGTATCAATGGATGTAATTTGTGATAAATATGTGATACTTAATGTTTCATTGATATTAAAATTGAGAAAAAAAATGAAAACCCAAAATTTTTTTTTTGGTTACAAGAGAAATATTAAATAACTGGGGATGAAAATGTTTGGATTCGATCTCAAGACTTACAATATGTCACAACTTATCTTTAGCCAGTAGGCCAAGAGGTTGTTGGCGAAAACCCAAAATTTTATGACTTTATAAATATGAGAATCGACAAATAACTTTTGATTTATATTTGATCAAGATTTAGGAACTCAGGCAAATTTTTTTTTTTTGTGAATAACTAAAGCGCCATTTACTCTAACCTTTTAGCACACATTAATTAATAGATCTAGAGAGACAAAGTGCAAATTAAATGGTGCCAGATAAGGCTTAGATATCGGAGGGTTTTAGACAAAAAAAAATGATGCCACATAAGAAATTTGATATTTATTTTAATTAATTTATATAACCTTTTTTAAAAAAAATAACATTCATAAAATTAAAATTCAAATCTTAACATCGTTAACTTTTTTTTTTCCTTATCTTACTTTCTTGGTAAAAAGAAACCTAGAACCGGGGGGACTTGTTGGAGTAGGTGACAACGGATGAACATGCTATAGCCGAAGTTTTTTTGTTTTGGTTAAGTGACGGATGAACATGCTATAGCGAAAGTGGAGCATCAGTGTTCACTTTTCTGTATTAGAAAGTACAGTTAGCTTTGGGCTCCTCACTCCTCCTCAAAGATGTGTTTAGTGTGGATCGAACCTAAGAGCTCTTCCCATAAACTCAATCTGCGTTACCAATTGAGTCACAACCCATGGATAAATTATAGTTAACTATTAAACAATCAAATCTATCACTCTTTAAAAACATTCGTCAAATTCAAAGTCCATTGATTTGTGGGTTAGGCAGCAATACAACTGCCAGATTTTTTTTTTTCGTTTAAAGCATACGAGGAGTGTCTTATTTCAATGTGGTGGTTGTAGTAGTTAATTCTCATACATTTTCTTTTCTGGTAACCTAGACTCTTCCAGTGTCTTAAGCAAAGTCTTGGGTCAAAGTCTTGTTAATGGAAAAAACAGCATTGAGAGAGCTCTTCCCGTATCGAATCCGATTATAGCTCAATTCCGAATTAATCGGGATTCAAAGTGACTTCCGAATACCGAGAGTTCTTAGACAAAAAAAAATGACTCTTCCAAGTTTCAAATATAATGCAAACTAAATTTATCTTGCTTCGAGAACGAAGATGGAAGACTTGACACTTAAGCTTCATTCAGTGGCATAGTTATTAGTGGCATTTTGGCTTCAAATGGGATTTTGATGATCATCACAACGAACTTAAAAAGAATTTATAGGAAATAATTATTACAAGTTAATATGTCTTTTTTTATTTATATCAGTAATGGTATTATTAAAACAATCAATAATTTATTGCATGATATGATTTTGATAATATTTGGTTACATTATATGATTTTAATAAAAAAAAATATGTTTATGTGAATTAACTTTTGCATACCATTTTTGTTTTGCTTTCAATATAGTTAAATTCTCACTTTCTCTTGTATGATAAATCGTGATTCTAATTTTCTTTAAAACAAAATGATCAAAAGGTAAATACTTGTAGCAGACCATTATTCCGCATCATGGTTTTATTCTCAAATCTTTAAGATAAGTTCAAACATCAAAATTCAAGAACCAGGCAGATAAACGAATTTGCTTAAAACCATTGCAGATAAATTTAGGGTTCTAAACTCTAATGCATCTATTTCAACACTGATTTCAACACTAGAAATCCAACCGTACAGGTTTTTTTCCTTAGTTATTAACTAATTAATACTATCACCCTTTTTATAGGCTTATTTGACAATCAAGAATCACAAATATATAAACATATAGTAATTAATTGGTTATTGGAAAAGCAAGAGGGATGGAAGATAAGGCACGAGAGCTAAAGTTAGCAGTCAACCCGGCCACTGATCATGGTCATCAATTGTCCGAGTTTTTGGAAGAAGCACATGACCAATACATTCAAATCATGAACTTTTTGAAGATGCCCAAACCCAAACCTCTAAGGATTAGATTTTCCATGGATGTAGTTTTTTTTCTTTATTCTGAATATTGTTAGAACATTTTTTTTTCAAATTTAATAAAATGATCGTTTATTAACAATTGTTATGTGGCAATATTGCCTCGTTTCACTCATTTCATGCATACATTCTTTAAAAAAATGGCATAAGACCTTTAGGGATGGAGATAAGAGGAATGGCTGAAGTGGCTTGTCATCCTTAGAGTTCTTTTTTAGTAATGCAATTCCTAAATGCTTGCGTCCATAAGATTTAAGAAAATAATTTTTATGTATGGACTAGTTTATCCATTATCATTCCAATAAAGTAACAATTGCATTTTTCAGGGCATTTTTCTTTTTTATACCAATTATCATATCACTGTCCATCCTTCCATGTTCCACCAGTACCTAACTTCCAAAAAAAAAAGATGAATATTTAGTCAATAGTGACAATAATTTAGGATTTTATTTTGAGAACTCTATTCATATTGATCATTGTTGTCCCCTAATTTGCTGATATTATTTTTTTTAGTAGTACATTTTCATTAGAAGTTATAATCACAATCAGCATATTACATTCATGAATAGGTAACTATTAAAATCACATTACTCAAACTAGGTAAACTAGTAAATAACTATAACAAACTAAACAAACTAGTAAATAACTAGACTAATTCAAGCTCACACTTGATGAGACTCGAACCTGAGACCTCAAAATCTCAGGGCCTCCTCCTTGCCACTAAGCCAAGGCCTCATTGGCAATTTGCTGATATTATTGAAGCAATAAAAAGAAGTCAAAATTAGCATGAAGTAGAGAAAAAGTTGAATCTCTTTTCATGCTAGTGGAGTGCAACAGGGGACGGTTCAAAACCTAGTCACAGAGTCAGTAAGAATACAATGGTCTCCGCCTCCGAGGGATGTGATCAAAGTGAATGTGGATGCCTCTTTCTACGAACAGGAAAAGGTTGCAGGATTGAGGATGGTAGCTCATGATTCGAATGGCAATGTGGTTCTGTCAACGGTAAGATGAATTGCTCATGTGAGGAATCCTTTGTTGCAGAAATGCATGCGATAGTGTGGGGTTTGGAGGTGGCTTTGGATAATGGCTTTATGCTGGTAATGATAGAGATGGACTCTCAATTAGCAATCAACGAAATTCATAAAGAAGCTAATTCATTATGGGAGGTTGGTAGTTTAGTGGCCACAACTTTGGATTTAGCTAGTTTGTTTAATTCTTGCTCTTTTTATCATCTTGTTATAAGTGCAAACAGTTTAGCACATGATTTGTTTAGGGTTGATTGTCAAGAGGGGTCATGTAATATATGGTATCGATCCCTACCTGCTACGCTTTGTAATTCAATTTTTATTTGAATGCAGACTGATGTTAGTCTAAAAAAAAGTTCTTCAATGAAAGTACTTACATTTGATATGAGAAATGATCATCTTTGATTTACTTTTCATGTGTGAGTAAAATTATCCAGTTACCACTCTTGTTAAGCCTATCATATATTTTTTTGCTTTCAATAAACCCTAGCGGATCACCCTCCAAATTGGGGGCAATTTTTTTTTTAAAGAAAGACATGTTTGCTGATGAAGAAAGCCAAGTCATTGAAAAAGCTCAAAAGAAAAAAATGACAAGTAAATTCTCTTTTGTGTTTGAATCCTTTTTAAAAGCAAAAGAAAGAAGCAAAACGCAGCGGCAGCCACAACAACAACAAGTGGAAAGATGAAAAATGAGAAATATAAAAAGGAAAGAATCAATCAATATGGGGCAAGATGTCAAGATGTTGCACTTGAGGATAAATGATCCTTTGATTTACAACCCTCACCACAAAAAAATAGAGCATTAGAGACAGAATTTGTGATATAATTTTTGTCACAAATTTTCTAATTCCGTCGCTGATAACAATTAGTGATGAATTTGAGACGGAATATTCTATCTCAAATTTTTTCTCCAAATTTGAAGTGGCTAAAAGTCTTTCCATCAGAAAGTCTTTTTGTTGCAAATTTGAGACAGATATTTGTGACCAAAATCCGTTTTTAAATCCATTTTTTCCATCAGAAAAAATATAATAAAGCAAAAAATAAATTTTTTTTCTATTCTTTTTGCATTGGATTTTGCAACCGTTTTGCCGTCGCAAAATTTTTGTGACGGAAATTCCATCTTTAAAACTATTTTCCATCACAAAGAATTAATTTGTTCAAATAAAAAATTTTGAATTTTTAATGTTTTTGACCGAATTTCGGTAGAAAATTCCATCTCAAATAAGTTACAATGGAATTTGTGACTAAAAATTCCGTCTATAAATCCATTTTTCTGTCACAACAAATATATTAATAAAACAATATAAAAAATTAAATTATATTTTGTGACGGAAAATCCGTTACAAATTGCTACTTTTTGTTAAAAATTTTGTCACAATTTGCGATAAAAATTTCGTAACAAATTCCGTCACAAATCTGTGACAAAAAAAATCAACATTTAAATTTTTATTTCATGGCTATTTAAATTGTTGAATTTCATTAAAAAAACAGTTAAATTTGTAAGCTAAAACCTATTTTCCAAGTACACCTAAAATTGATTCCAATTTATTTACAATATGTATAGTTTAACAAAAATCTCTACACTTAATGTATACATAATCAAACAAAAACCTTAAATATACCTCTCATATCCACAAAATATGTACCAACATCCATAAACATTATGTTCAATTCGGAAATATATACTATATTCAAATACAAAAGTATGAAGATAAAGTCATACAACATCGTAATGCTTCATGAAGATGGTCTTTGCTTCAAAAAGTGAACACCTAAAACAAAATAATTTTTTTGTTAAATACGATTTAACAAAAATCCATACAATAAATATATATACACGTACATAATCAAATAAAATCTGCGAAATATTTAGAAAATATCCATTCAACATCCGAAACATCATGTCCAACCGGATAAATGCAAATATATATAACATTCAAATAAAATAAAAAGAAAAATAATATCTACAAAGCAATGTTGACTCGTTAGCATCCAACTCTAGGAAGTGAACACCTAAAACAAAATCGAATCTACTTATACTATAGTTTAATAAAAATCCACACATTTAATATATATATACTTAAATAATCAAATAAAAATTGTAAATATCTATAAAAAGATCCATTTAACATCCACAAAGATCATGTTCTATCCACTAATAATGTTTTTAATTCAATAATAATAATAATAATCATATTTGTTGGCTCTATTTAAAGCTAACAATATTATTAAAAATAAATTATGTTTATTTTAATTATTACATATTATTAAAAAAATTTAAAAGAAATTACACCAACAGTAGCTGCTGCTACTGTCAGCTACTGGAGCAACAGCAGCTGATGTTGCAGGGTAGCTACTGTCCAAGCAATAGTAACAGCAGCAACTGATGTTGATGTTGCTCCAATAGCACAATAAATTCATAACTCTACAAGCATCACTAAGATCAGAATTGATTAATTAAATTGCTTTTGAGCAATAAGATATTGTATATTTAATGGTGCTTTCTTTCACTCTCTCCAGAAGAAAAAAGAAAGTTTCTTCTCTACCATCATCTATATATCCAAGCATTGGGGAAAGCAATGTGTTTTCCTTTTTCAGTTTTTGACAATTTGGTTCTCTTTTACATTGCAGTTTAGAATTTTGATAACACTGAAATAATTTGCTTTCAGCTGAGACCACATCAAGCAAGCATGAGTCTCTTTGATCAAATGAATTCACCAGCTAATCACAACTTTTACAGGAGCCACAGAAATGTAAGTGAACTATAAAACATTGAAATACTTCACAATCTGATAACAATTAATTTTTCTAAACTTTTTCTTAGTGCTCTTTTGGCACTAGCTGTCTCATTTTGCTATCAATAATGTTCTAGAGTTAATTTGTGCAATATTGTAGAGCATAGGGATTTCTTATTCTATTACATTTCATCCTGTCGTAACGATTTTTGTCCGAGGATCTAATCGCTAGATGTTAAATTTATGGAGTCGCCACCAATCAATTTTAACCTAGGTCTGATTGGCAACCTATTCAAAACTAAGGATAAGTACATTGATCTACGTTATGAAATTTGGGTTCGAGAGTACGGTTACGTGTGAGGAAGGTATTAGCACCCCCACAACGCCCGTCCGATGGACGGTACCAATTAATCACATGTTATCCTAAAAAGTCTTAACCAAGTGGTCTTTTAATATTTATTACTTTATTTTTATTTTTTCATTTATTATTTAATTATTGAGAATTTTCTTAAATATTTTCCGACACTTTCGATATAATTTAAGAAATTCTCTCACCTCAAGAGTATTCAAGAAAATCACTTATTCTCTTGAAGAGGCTCCGTCGTCGGTTTAAATTTCAATATTTTTTAGATAAAAGACTTTTACTTCATTTTGTACTTTAACTTTAAATATTTTACCCCTTTTTTTAATATTCTATTTTTATTTTAATGTTTTAAAATCTCTCCAACACTTTTGGTGAGATAAAGTTCCTCACTTAGGAACCTTCTTAAGAAAAATCATTATATGAAAATTCTTAGATTTTAATTATTAAAAATAAGATTTTATAGTTAATTTTATTACTTGAGATTTTATAGTTAGTTTTATTATTTATGATGAATTCTTTGTTTATTTTATATAAATCATCTTATAAATTTTTATTTGTATTTCCCAATACTTTTGGAAAATTATAGAACCAATCCCTCACTTAGGGACTTTGAAGAAAATCAATATTTGTTTATTTTTTATTTATCTATTTTTTTATAATTTATAATTAGTTCCAGTTATATTTGATGGAAAACTCCATATTATTGTTTTAAAAACATTTTGAAATTACTTTTACACCTTTTTTTATTTTTTTTATTAAAAAGTAAACCTCACCAACACTCTTAGTAAGTATTTAAAGAAAGTCCCTCACTTAGGAACCTTTTTATTTTTTTATATTTTTTAGAACATTATTATATTTCTATAATTGAAATAAATTTTATTAAAGTTTATAAAAATTATTTTATTTTATTATTTTTCGTTTGTAAGTTTTGTTTCATTTTAAATTACCTTTTCATAAATCTTATTTTGAAACAAACCATCCAACACTTTTGGAAAGCTTTAATTAAAAATTCCTCACTTAGGAACTTTTTGAGAAAATAGCTATATGTGTTTTTATAAATATTATTAATTAGTGGATTTTATTTCTTAGTTGAAATTCTATATTTATTATTTTTATTGATATTTTATGCTATATAAATCCTTTTATAAATTTTTATTTAAATGTCCTAACACTTTTGGGAAATTCATAGAGTAAGTCTCTCACTTGGGGACTTCCTTAAAAACTTATTATGCTCTTTTAATTTGACTACCAAAAATCTTTATTTAAATGTTCTAACACTTTTGGGAAATTCATAGAGTAAGTCTCTCACTTGGGGACTTCCTTAAAAACTTATTATGCTCTTTTAATTTGACTACCAAAAATCTTTTATTTTGAAATGACCAATTTTAAGATATATTTTTTTGTAAAAATTTCATTAAACCTTTCCAACACCTTTGGTAAGGTTTTTGAGTAAGCCCCTCACTTAAGAACTTTTAATTTAATTTAATGTTGAAAATTTTTCTCAATTTATTTTTTTGAGTCTAGTATGATTATTTATTTTATGTGAAATTATTATTATTACTTAAATTTTATTTTATATGTTTTGAAGTTGGCATTCAAGTTACAAACCCAAACATATAATATATATATATATATATATATATATATATATATATATATACACAATATATAAAAGCAAAGATGTAAAAAAAACATCACGTAAACAAAAAACAATGCAAATAAATATGAAACAAAATATAAAAAGAAAAGAATTATAAAGTAAAGCAAACAAACGTGTGGATAGCCCAAACCCAAACCATATCGATCACATTTTTCTTTTGTTTTCTTTGTACATGGAACAACTTTTCGAAACCAAGCAAATGTGTCCAAAACAAAGAATAAAGGTAAGTTAAAAAATATAAATGAAAGCAACATGTGCCCAGCCCAAAACATGTCAATTACGCTTTTTAACATGGCCTAGATCAAAGAATCCCAGCCTATTAACACTTAGCAGATGAAATAAAAAAACGAAACAGTAGGTAAAAGGATGATGGCCTCACAGAATCGGGTGTAGCTTCTCCTTCTTTTCTTCTTTCGTTCTTTTTTCTTTTTCTAAACTGGTCTCTTCTCTTTTGCAGATAAATCGCCGGCAAGTCTCCAACAGCGACATCACCTGCTTCTCTCTTGCTAGCAGCTTCCGCAAGATCTCCTCCAAGCAGAGTTGCTTCGTCGGTTCTGCCCTTGTTCTCTTTTTTTATATATACTTCTTTTGACAGTGTTTTGGTTATTTCGATTGGATCTCAGATTGTGTTTTGGGTTGTTGATTTTTGAGATGAGATTGGTTTTTTTTTTGGATCTGGGTTGTTTGGGTGTTGAGTTTTGGTTGAAGGCAGGGAAGATTTTTTTGGGTTTTTTCTCAAGCTCGTTTTTTTTTTGTTTTTTTTCTCTTATCTCACTGTCTCTGTTTTTCTGTGTGTTTTTCTCTATGTGTTTCTTCGATCTTCTTCAGGCTTATTTATAGACATTTTTAGTAAAAAAAATCGGATGAAATCTTTGAATCTGAAGATTGTAATCTATTGTTCCGCTGGTTTTCAGATTCTTTGTTCCGCTGGTTTTCAGACTCCATAATGCTTGATTTTCTTGGTGTTCTTAAATGCTGGAGAAGACATATTTGAAAATAGTGAGTTTATCGTGAAGGCAGGGTTTGTAGAGGAAGGTTTTAAGGTCTTGAAAATAGGGGTTCTTCTGAAACTGCTTCCCCTTTTCTTCTTTATCTTCCTCGAGCTGCTCTTTTTAGTCAATAAAAACGGAGCAAAATCTCAAAGAATTAATTTGTAGAAGACTTTCAACCACAAAGAAATTTGTCAGTGAACTGGTAGGGATGGCATGGTTATTTTTAGGGTGGCTGGTTGCAGCCTTCTTTGCTGGTGTCGACACAGGCACCAGTACCAGCCTCTCTTCTTTTTTATTTTATTTTATTTTATTTTTTTATTTTTTTATTATTTTTTTATTATTGTTTTGTTACAAATTGTCTAAAAAAATTAAATATTTAAAATACTAATTTTCTTTTTTATTTCTATTTTAATTAATAAAATAAAACATATGGGCTTAGATCTTTAAATCTAACAACCCAACTTCAATTAATTTGCGTCATTGGATTTTGGGCTTCAGCCCAATTAAATTTTACAAATCAAGAAAAAGGCCCAATTATTGAGGATAAATTTGGAATCGATCTTAAAAGACAAAATTTGATCTTCATGATACTTGAACTAATTTAAGTTTTAAATTTATCTAGAAAGTCAAATTATTCGAAATTAATTCAAACACACGATTAAATCAAGCAAATTTCAGTCTCAAATTACTAAGACTGAAACAAGATCCACTCCAAATATATTTACAATTCCAGACAAAATTAGGTGTCTACAGCTGCCCCTCTTTGCGCATTGCTAAGAATCAGGAATAGGGCAAAGACAATAGACAACAATTTTGTCCGGCTCATGGCCTACTTCTCTTTTCTTTATATTTTTTTTATTTTTAATTTTTTTTTAAATTTTTCTAATTTTAACAAAAAGATTTAAATTTAACAATTTTCTTCTTACCAAAAGCTCTTCAATTTAATTTGGCTCCTCTCTCAAGAGGCAAATGACTTGAAAAAATAAATTGGGCTCCTCTTTTTAAGAGGCACACAACTTCGAAAAATAAATTGGGCTCCTCTCTTTGAGAGGCACACGACTTTGGAAAATAAACTGGGCTCCTCTTTTTAAGAGCCACACAACTTTGAGAAAAACAAACTGGGCTCCTCTCTTTGAGAGGCACACGACTTTGGAAAATAAATTGGGCTCCTCTCTTTAAGAGGCACACGACTTTGGAAAATAAACTGGGCTTCTCTTTTTAAGAGGCACAAGACTTTGGAAAATAAACTGGGCTCCTTTCTTTAAGAGGCACACGACTTTGAGAAAAATAAACTGCATGTTCGTAGACAGTTCTTAATCAATCATAGTTTAGCCTTTTCCTATTTAAAGGTATTTCTATGTTTGGCTAATTATTCACTAAAAACCAAATCCTACCCAATATTGCATTATCGTGATGCAAATGTTCCCATAGGGATGAAGTCACAAATGATTAATGAGAATGCATGGCACAATTTTTGGGGATGTGTATGTAAAATGTGTATACTTCTTAAAGGGATGCAACACCTATTATGAGATGATATTCATGTGAATTTTAATTCAAAGTTTTGCGATCTCATGCCCTTTTTCTCTTCTTCTTCTTCTCTTTTTCTTTTCATTATTCCACTAAGATAACTTTCGACCTTAATTCCTGTAGTTGCATTCAAGCACTCTTAATCCTTTACCATGCCAGCTAGATCTCATCGCTTTACCCCTAACTTCCTTTAGTTATTATTCCACTGGTACCGTTATACTTTGCCTCATTTACATCTCACTCTTGTTATTATTAAATCTCTTTTAAGTAATTCGAAAAGTAAGTAGATCTCCTTATGCCTTCATGATTTTATTTGCTATGAGGCATACTGCAATTGTGAATTTCTTTCAAAAAATGGGTAAATGAAGATGAGTGTTAAGTTAAGACAATAAAAGAGGAATGTGTTTTTATTCAAATGGAAGGCGATTTAAATAGATACAATGAAATGATTGATCAAAGTTCCACATGAGGATGCCCTTATAATAATTATTCTGATCATTGTGAATTAATCCAAAAACCTTCTTTTGACCTCACTGTCTAGCTGATGGCTTTAAGCTTCAGAGAATACCTCAGACTGAACTCTGCCCCTCTTTGCTCACGAGCCTGTAAGATATTTGGCTACCAGCCTCATAAATCATTGCTTTTTGTCTAAGTCGCCTTTTTTCGGGTTTTCAACTCAAACATTCCCATTTGGGTTCAAATAAACCTTTTGGGTTTTCTCCTTGAACCCTTCCTTATATATATTTTTTCTTTTTTCTCTTTTTTGTTGTTTTTTTTGTTTTTTTATTTTTTTATGCATAATACTTCTTTACTGCATTAGCATTTATTGGATTGGGAAGGTCTCTTCCGTCCATTTCTGACAAAATCAATGCTCCTCCTGAGAATGCTTTTCTTACTACAAAAGGGCCTTCCCAATTTGGAGTCCATTTGCCTCACGGGTCAGGAATATTGGGTAGAATCTTTCTCAAAACCAAATCCCCTTCTCGAAAATTTCTGGGACAAACCTTCTTGTCATGTGCTTGCATCATCCTCTTCTAATACAATTGCCCATGACATAGTGCTTTGAGTCTTTTTTCCTCAATAAGGTTCAATTGCTCATACCGGGCTCGGACCCATTCAGCTTCGTCCAATTCAACTTCCATAAGGACACGCAAAGAAGGAATTTCCACTTCAATAGGCAAAACTGCCTCCATCCCATATACTAATGAAAACGGGGTGGCTCTTGTGGATGTGCAAACCGATGTACGGTAAGCGTGCAGAGCAAAAGGCAATTTCTTATGCCAATCTTTGTATGTATCTGTCATCTTCTGAATGATCTTCTTGAGATTTTTATTTGCAGCTTCGACAGCTCCATTCATTTTTGGGCGATAAGGCGCTGAATTATGATGCTTAATATGAAATTGGGCACATGCTTCCTCAATCAACTTATTATTGAAATTCAGAGCATTGTCTGAAATGATCCTTTCTGGTAGCCCATACCAGCAAATTATCTCTTTCTTGAAAAACTTGCACACTACAAACTTTGTCACACTGGCATAAGATGCTGCTTCTACCCATTTCGTGAAGTAATCAATTATTACCAAAATGAAGCGGTGTCCATTTGAAGCTTTAGGGGTAATTGGTCCAATCACATCCATTCCCCATGTAGAAAATGGCCAAGGAGTTGTCATGACCTGTAAGGATGTGGGAGGGGCATTTATCTTATTGGCATATATTTGACATTTATGACAACTTCGAACAAAGTTGATGCAATCACTTTCCATTGTCATCCAATAATATCCAGTTCTCATGATTTGTCTAGCCATCATATGACAATTTACATGAGATCCACAAACACCTTCGTGAATTTCTTTGAGTATCCTTTTGGCTTCTATGGCATCCAAGCATCTTAACAACACTTGATCTTTCCCCTTTTTGTACAAAATTTCACCATCAAGGAAGAATTCCATGGCCATTCTTCTCAAAGTCCTTTTGTTATTTTCTAATGCGCCTTCTGGATACTGGCGATGCTTTATGTATTGCAATATATCATGATACCATGGTTTCTCATCTATCTCTTCTTCTACATTTGAGCAATGTGCTGGTGATCCACGTATGCTCATCTTGATGGGATAAATTTTAGCACCTAAATTTACCTTGAACATCGCAACCAGAGTAGCCAATGCGTCAGCCATTTGGTTTTCTTCTCGAGGCAAATGCTTAAAACAAATTTTCTTGAAATGTTTAACTAGATCGGTCACAAACTCACAATACTGGACCAATTTTGAATCTCTTGTTTCCCATTCACCTCGCAACTGATAAATGACCAAGGCTGAATCTCCATCTACTTCCAGTATTTTAACACCCTTGTCGATTGCAGCTCGGAGTCCCATGATACAAGCCTCATATTCTGCCATATTAATTGTGCAGTCAAAATCCAATTTTGCAATGAATGGATAACAATCTCCCTCAGGGGATACTATAACTGCCCCAACACCGTGCCCCAAAGCATTAGACACCCTATCAAAGTACATTTTCCAAATGAGTTTTTCTGTGGTACTTTCAACATTCTCTTGTGATATGACCATTAAATCTTCATCAAGGAAGTCAAAATTCATTGGGTCATACTCTTTTTCTGCTTGATCTGCGAGGAAATCAGCAATTGTACTACCTTTAATGGCCTTTTGAGTCATATAAACAATGTCATACTCAGAAAGCAACACTTGCCACCTTGCTATCTTCCCGGACAATGAAGGTTTCTCGAAGATGTACTTAATAGGGTCCAATTTTGAAATTAGCCATGTAGTATGATAAAGCATGTACTGTCTTAGTCTACGAGCAATCCAAGCCAAAGCGCAACACATCTTCTCCAACGGAGAATACCTGGCTTCATAGTCAGTGAACTTCTTGCTCAAATAGTAGATAGCCCGCTCTTTTCTCCCAGTTTCATCATGTTGCCCCAGCACACATCCCATGGAATTTTCATGCACTGTTACATACAAGATGAGGGGTCTCTCTAGCACAGGTGGCACCAACACTGGAGGATTCGAAAGGTACTCTTTAACCTTATCAAATGCTTTTTAGCATTCGTCATTCCATTCTCCTGGGTCCCGTTTTCGGAGGAGTTTGAATATTGGATCACATTTAGCAGTGAGTTGGGAGATGAAGCGTGCGATGTAATTCAATCTTCCTAAGAATCCTCTTACTTCTTTTTGGGTACGAGGCGGTGATAAATTCTGGATGGCATGTATTTTATTGGGATCCACTTCTATACCTCGTTCACTGACTGCAAATCCCAATAGCTTTCCTGATGTTACTTCTAAAGTACATTTGGCCGGTTGAGCTTAAGTTGGAATTTTCTCAACCTTTCAAATAACCTTTTAAGGTTGGTAACATGATTTTCTTCTTTTTGGGACTTTGCAATCATATCATCAACATAGACTTCTATCTCCTTATGCATCATGTCATGAAACAAGGTTACCATGGCTCTCTGGTAAGTTGCACCAGCATTTTTCAACCCAAATGGCATGACCTTGTAACAAAATGTTCCCCACATAGTCACAAAAGTGGTCTTTTCCATATCTTCAGGTGCCATTTTGATTTGATTATAACCCGAGAAACCATCCATAAAAGAAAATAAAGAATGTCCAGTCGTGTTATCGACTAGGGTATCAATATGTGGTAAGGGAAAATTGTCTTTCGGACTGGCCCTATTTAAATCATGATAATCCACACACATTCGTACCTTTCCATCTTTTTTAGGGACTGGAACAATATTTGCTACCCATTCAGGATATTTTGCCACCTCTAAGAATCCCGCATCGAATTGCTTCTTGACTTCTTCTTTGATTTTTAGCAGCATTTCAGCCTTCATTCTCCTCAACGTTTGCTGAATTGGCTTGCATTCTGGTCTTACTGGTAGCTTATGGACCACAATATTAGAATTTAGACCCGGCATATTCTGATACGACCATGCGAACACATCGGCATACTCATGGAGTAAGCTTATCAACTCTTTCCTTATGGACGATGATAGAAATGTGCCGATTTTAACCTCTTTTCTTACTTCGCCACTCCCCAAATTTAAGGTTTCAATGGGTTCTTGATGGGGTACAATTTGCTTTTCTTCTTGTTCTACCAGTCTTGTAAGTTCAGAAGGCAATGTATCATCATCAATACCCTCTTCTTTATTAAATTCACCAGCACAAATAGTTCTTTCAAAATCAGGTTTCGGAATATCATCACAATGGCCTTCATATTCATTGTTTGGGTACTTGCATATGGGGCAAAAGTTGGCAATATGTAGATGGACTTGAATATGCATGGGCAGAAAAGATGCAAATGAAAGAATTCACATGGAAAAAGGTATGACAAAAGGCCAGATTTTATTGAAATAGAAATGGCCCTACATAAGAGACCTTGATACCCTTGGGCAGAGGTGATCAGGTTTTACTTATTGAATTACTTTGGTAGAGATTTAGTGATAATAGGAAGATCGATGTAATGCCAGTTCCTCAGCTAAAAGCCTGGCGGGCAAGGGCATACTTCCGAACTTCTTGGGACGTCTTCGTTATCTGTGTTTACCATCTGGATAGACAAATTCTCGAATGCCTTAACAAGCTCATCCTTGTTAGCCTTTACTAAGTCTGGATAAATGTATCCTACAAAATGAAAGACATCCTCTAGAGGAGGAAACACCATCGGCTCATTTTCCTCATCGACCCCTTTAAATTTAGCCATTCTTCTTTCCCTTTTCTTTTCCAAAAACTTTCTCCTCTCTAGCCTAGTTGGCTTGTAGCCAAGACCAAATCTATCATCCTTCACCTTTGCTGTCAAAGCTCGTTTTATCCCTTGCAAGTTCTTTCCTAATCCTGCTCCAGCATAACACCCTTTCCCAACAGTCTGTTGAATTCCCGACATTGTGGCGTTGGACAACTGTGGCATTGGTATCTTAGATTTTTCTCCTATGTATGTAGCATTTGCAAATTCCAAGGACCTGAAAGAACATTCTGGTGCATTCTCATTCACCTCAATATATGGAGTAGTGGAGGAAACTGTAGCAATCATATCTTCTTCTCCAACTACACCTACCACTTTTCCATCTATTATAAATTTGACTATTTGGTGTAAAGTCGAGGGAACTGCTCCAGCTGAATGTATCCATGGACGCCCAAGGAGGCAATTATATGCAGGGTTAATGTCCATTACTTGAAATTCCATATTGTAGACACTAGGGCCAATTTGAATTGGAATTTCTATAGTCCCTGTTACTTCTCGACGTGTACCATCGAATGCTTTTACTACCATATGACTTTTCCTCATGTGCGACTCATCCACAGGTAATTTTGACAGAGTTCTTAGAGGCATAACATTTAGAGCTGAGCCATTGTCGATTAGGACTCTAGGTAGGATGTAGTCTTTGCAAGTGGTAGTAATATGTAAGGCTTTGTAATTGCCTCTCCCATCAGGCGGGATCTCATCATCACTGAAGGATATAAAATTGTCTACCACGATATTTCCAACAAGTCGATCTATCTTTTCTACTGATACATCATATGGTATATATGCTTGATTGAGTACTCGTAGAAGAGCTTCCTGGTGGGGTTCTGAATTCAATAATAGAGAAAGTAGAGTGATGCGTGCTGGAGTACGATTCAACTGATCTACTTTGTTGAACTCACTGTGCTTGATGAATTTCAAAAACTCTGAAGCTTCTTTTTCAGACACCGTTTTGCTTCGTTGCACCTTGAATTCTTTTTCTTCACCCTCAAAAGGGATTTCTCTATTACTTTCTTCGTCTTCTCCCTCTTTAGCCTTTCTTTTTTGAATTTTCCTCAACATTTCAGGTGTGTAACATCTCCCACTTCGGGCGATTCCTCCTGTGCCTGTTATGTCAACTGCAGCTGTGGTGCTTGTCATGGTGGCCAAATGGTTACTGACTGACCCTTTAGTATTGATGTTGCAGTTATAGTTCCATGGGACTGCTTGACTGTCCTTGTATGGAAAGGACTTGAAACCTCAATGGTTATCTTTGGCAGTTGAAACTTAGGCTTTGAATTGATTGTTGGCTCATTCTTATCCTCATAATAGATAGTCAATGGTTTCCACCGAACAGGACCTGTTTCTTTTCCGATGACATTGACTGATTCTATTTCTATTTCTTCGTAAAATTCTGCAATACCCTCATCCATCAAGCCTTGCACCTTTTGGCGAAACTCTTGACAATTTTGGATTTCATGCCCCACATTCTTGTGGAACTCACAAAACTTTCCCTTTTTAGGCATCTTTTCATCATCTACCTGGATTAGTTTTGCCTTGACCATTGTGTCGAACACCACCTCCATTGGCGTTTTCACCTCATAAATGCTTTTCTTGACCCAACGATTCACCTCTTCAATTATGGCGTTTACTTTACCCTCGTCATGATTCGGTAATGGGTTTTTGTTTACACTTGGTTCTCTTTTTTTCCCAAAATTCAATATTCCTGCCTTAATAAGAGTCTGCACTTTGTGTTTTAAAGCAGTACAATTTTCTGTTGAATGGCCTGGAACCCCGTAATGATAATCACAGTGGGCATTTGAGTCATACCATGCAGGGTAAGAAGGTTTAAGAGGTTCTATATAAACTGGTGCAAGGAAGTGGTTTTCGATTAATTAAGGCAAAAGGTCTGTGTAGGTCATAGGGATTGGATCAAAATGTTGCCTATCTCGACTGGATTTTTGCCTTCTCTGATTGTCATCTAGTTGGTTGGCAGGTGAAGGTCGTTGAGCTAATGTGGATGTGATTGGTGAATTGGGAGCTCTTGGCCGATAATTGGGGGTATATGTTGGTCTTGAAATTGATTGGTATGGGTATGGGCCTACTGTGACATTGTTTGCAGGTGGGTAATAAGGTGGATAAATCGGGTAAGGAGAATAGGGGGTGGGGTTTTTAGGCGGTTGGCCTCCAACAGTCATAGTGTGGACGTCCCCTTCCTTTCTCTTAAATGTTGCACCCTTCTTGGACCCTCCGCTATCGGGTACCTCTATCTTACCATTCTTTATGGCATTCTCTATCATTTCCCCAGAAATTACCATGTCAGCAAAACTTTTCATAGCACTTCCAATCAACTTACCATAATAGGGTTCCCGGAGGGTACTAACAAACAACATAGTTATCTCCTTTTCAATAATAGGTGGTTGCACTTGGGAAGCTACATCTCTCCATCGCCGGGCATATTCTTTGAAAGGTTCATTGGCTTTCTTTTCCATATTTTGGAGTGTCATCCTATCAGGAGCTGTACCCACCACATGCTGGTACTGAGCCATAAATGCCCTAGCAAGATCTTTCCATGAGTGTATATGGTTCCCATCCAACTGGACATACCACCTTGCAGCGGATCCAGTAAGGCTGTCCTGAAAACAATAGATCAACAACTTATCATTGTGAATATACCCCGCCATCTTTCGAATGAACATTGTGATGTGGGCTGATGGACATGTTGTTCCGTCATACTTTTCAAAGTCAGGAGTCTTAAATTTTGGGGGGAACACCAGGTCAGACACTAGGCTGAGTTCTTCTGCATCAATTCTACCAAATGTGTCCTTTCCTTCTACTGCTCTAAGCCTTTCTTCTAGGATGTCATATTTATGTTCTATCCCCACTCCAGAACCAACTTCAGGGATTGCCTTTCTCAATTTTTCTTGCTCACTTGGGTCATCAAGATTTGGGACAAAAATAGGATCTGCAGGATTGCCTCCAGAACCTGATCCTACTTGCCTTTGATTAGATTGGCCCATTGGTGGGTTTACCCTACGAAAAGCATAAGGTCGACCACCCTGGGGCAGCTTCACTCGTTGGTAGCCTTCTTGACCAGTTTGAACATGTGTTGGGGTAAATCCTGGAGGATACAATGGCTCCTCTTGCCCATCTCCTTGATTATGCATTTCTTCTCTAGCTATAGAAGTTGCCACCACATTTTTGCGTTTGACCATCCCTCTCATTAATTCCATCATTTCAACCATCTGTTTCCTCATATCCTCTTACATCTCAACTATTTTCCCCCTCATTTCCTCTTGTGCTTTCTCCATTCTGTCTATCCTCATTTGTTGTTCGTTTTCCATATTCCTAGATTGTAGACGAGTGTTGTATGGATGAATAGCAATTCTCGCTGGTTGAGCTATCTTTACACCTTTATTACCTAAAACTTCTAGAATTAGGGTATGTTTATTTTATTATTAAACAAAGTCATTTATGCATGCTAATGTTTTTACTAAAGAATGTATGAATGAATGAATGAAATGGGGAATTATTTGCCACATAACTAACAAAAGATTCTTTCATTAGACTTTAGAAGTTATTTTACAACAAAAGTCCAAACTACATCCATGAAAGTCTAGTCTCTAAGCCCTTGGTTTCCTCAGGAAGTTCATAACCTGCAAGTAATGGTCTTGTGCTTCATCCAGAAACTCTGGTAAACGATGACCATGATTAGTAATTGGATTCACTCCTGGCTTTAGCTCTCGTACCCTTTCCTCCATTTCCTCTGCTTTCCTGGCAACCATGCTAATTTGCTTGAATAAATGCTTCAAATGCTGTTGTTGCAAAAAATGAGCATGTATCCATTCCTCGCGTTCATCAGCCAAGACTCGCAGGTCGTCAACTTCTTCTTGGAGTGCTATGACATGGCTTTGAGATTCTGATAGCGTCTTTCCCATCATTTGCATTTGAGCTTGCGTATGGGCCATTTTGCTCTCAAGTTGCTTGTACTCAAGATTGTTTTGACTCTTTGCTTGGAGTTGTTCATTTTCCCTTTATATGCGAAGTGGTGGACGAGATCGTGCTATTCATGTCCTTTAACAGTGTCCTCCATTCATTGCGCTCGTCTTGGATTCTCTTGTTCCAATGCTCTAAACCGCTTTTCATCTCATGCTTGAGTCTTTTGTTTTCATATTCTAACTTGTTTTTCTCTTCCTGAAGCTTTCTTTTAACAACTTCTGCCTCTAACAATAAGTCTCGAGGCTTTGGAGAGGCTTCAGTATCTAAGCTTTCCTCTTGTGGGAGCACAAGATCTCGAGCACGTCTACCATGCCAAACAGAATACTAAGCAGTAGTATTGTTTGTTAGCTTTCCTCCTTCCATTCTTCGAGCTTGTTTCCATAGCTTAGCAACTTCTTCAACCTTTTTGATGGTTTGGGGCTCTCCATACATGAATTCCAACTGGTTAAGTGTATGCGTTGTCGAGGCAAATTGCTCGTATCCATATTGTCTCATTACCAAGATCGGAGCGTAGCTAACAACACCTCATAGTCCCATGAGAGGAACCCAATACTTGTCTCCACAACCATACAATATCGGGTCAAGCTTCATCCATGGAGCTCTCCATACCACGTCTTGGGTTTCTAAACAACGTAGGTATGCAACCCATTGCTTTTCTATCTTCGGCTTTGGCCACTTAATCTCGCAAAATTCCTTAATGGGAATGCTTGAAGCAAAATAAGACTTTCGAAATTTTCCCTCTTACATTTTGAAGTGGCTTTGCATCCAAATATATAGGAGTTGCGTGCAACCGAGGAATCGTCCTTTTCCTTTACGTCGATAAAAATTCAAGGATCTCACAGTTTCAGCCAAAATGATCGGTACAGGATTAACGTGATTCTCTATTTGCTCCAAAACGTAGACTACGGCCACATCAATGTATCCCAGAACTTTTGGAAAGATCACTAGACCGTAAAGAGCTAGAGCGAGTTTCTCATCGGTGTTTTTCATAAGATAATCGTGCAGGAAACTCCAAGGAATGCAAGTACTCTCACCTTTTTGCTTGGCGTGCTTGTCCACATCTTCAAGCCTAATCCCCGTCATCTTTACAAGCTTTTTCCGATAACCATTCTTCTTATCACGTAGGTAGACTTTGTCCGGACTTAAAGGTTCCAAATGGAGCATGACAGAATACTCTTCAATAGTTGGCACCATATCTTCCTTGTTGAATACAAAACATCTATGTGAAGGATCCCAAAACCATAACATAGCTCTAATAAGTTGATCATCCACATTTACTGAAAGTAATAGTGCTATATCTCCATATTGTTCTTGAAACTTCTCTTGCATCGGCCCTTTCCAACGTGCCCAGATCATAGACAAGTCGGCATAATCATTCCTTCTTAGATCAAGATGCATTTCTCTACCCAAAGCTGACACATATTCCATTGGCAAGCAATCTCCATTTTTGATTTGAGCTTCCATTAACCTAGCCTTCAACACATTGGCATCCTCATATCGGTGTGCTCTAAATCCTAGGCTTTTCATGGATGTAGCAAAGATTCTTTGTGTGAATGTTTGATGTGGCAAATACCCCCTGTATGGTAATGCAATAATGTAATGTATGAGATGAAGTAACAAACTTTACCAAGGTGTGAAGAGAAGAAGTAATAAAGTTCCTTCATGTGTGCCTAACCATAGGTTAAATTCTACGTAAGGAATCATCGTAACTCTTCCTTAATGGTTAGTTACTTAAGGTTCACTACATGCTGGGTTTTGGATTTAAAAGGTCTAAAGGTTCCCAAATTGCTCCTTACTGACATCCACATAGGACTAGTAAGGCACTCCGATCCTCACCCATAACAGGCTACAAACGGAAAGGATTCAATTTGAGTGAGAGTATTTCGCTAGCCATTGCGGAGGTTAACACCTCACGAGAGCGTAGGTACTTTACCCCCTTCCTAGGAAGGACAAAACTAGGGTATAGAGCTTATGTTATGCACATGTATGTGAAGTGTGTGAGAAGGAACATGTCAATCATACCATAACTCCTATCCTAGATACCCTAAGAATTTATTGACAGAATATAAAAATAACAACTTGAATAAAATATGAATACAAACAAAATCAAAGAAATTGAAATTAAGTATCCATTAAGACCATCCAATTAAGACTTAGAATAACTCATGATCAATTATTGGCTCGACTCTCAAAAGTCCCAGTGGAGTCGTCAAGCTGTCGTAACGATTTTTGTCCAAGCATCTAATCGCTAGACGTTAAATTTATGGAGTCGCCACCAATCAATTTTAACCTAGGTGTGATTGGCTATCTATTCAAAACTAAGGATAAGTACATTGATCTACGTTATGAAATTTGGGTTCGGGAGTACGGTTACGTGTGAGGAAGCTATTAACACCCCCACAACGCCCGTCCGATGGACGGTACCAATTAATCATATGTTATCCTAAAAAGTCTTAACCAAGTGGTTTTTTAATATTTATTACTTTATTTTTATTTTTTTCATTTATTATTTAAGTATTGAGAATTTTCTTAAATATTTTCCGACACTTTCGGTATAATTTAAGAAATTCTCTCACCTCAAGAGTATTCAAGAAAATCACTTATTCTCTTGAAGAGGCTCCGTCGTCGGTTTAAATTTCAATATTTTTTAGATAAAAGACTTTTACTTCATTTTGTACTTTAACTTTAAATATTTTACCCCTTTTTTTAATATTCTATTTTTATTTTAATGTTTTAAAATCTCTCAAACACTTTTGGTGAGATAAAGTTCCTCACTTAGGAACCTTCTTAAGAAAAATCATTCTATTAAAATTCTTAGATTTTAATTATTAAAAATAAGATTTTATAGTTAATTTTATTACTTGAGATTTTATAGTTAGTTTTATTATTTATGATGAATTCTTTATTTATTTTATATAAATCATCTTATAAATTTTTATTTGTATTTCCCAATACTTTTGAAAAATTATAGAACCAATCCCTCACATAGGGACTTTTAAGAAAATCAATATTTGTTTATTTTTTATTTATCTATTTTTTTATAATTTATAATTAGTTCAAGTTATATTTGATGGAAAACTCCATATTATTGTTTTAAAAACATTTTGAAATTACTTTTACACTTTTTTTTTATTTTCTTTATTAAAAAGTAAACCTTACCAACACTCTTGGTAAGTATTTAAAGAAAGTCCCTCACTTAGGAACCATTTTATTTTTTTATATTTTTTAGAACATTATTATATTTCTATAATTGAAATAAATTTTATTAAAGTTTATAAAAATTATTTTATTTTATTATTTTTCGTTTACAAGTTTTGTTTCATTTTAAATTACATTTTCATAAATCTTATTTTGAAACAAACCATCCAACACTTTTGGAAAGCTTTAATTAAAAATTCCTCACTTAGGAAATTTTTGAGAAAATGGCTATATGTGTTTTTATAAATGTTATTAATTAGCGGATTTTATTTCTTAGTTGAAATTCTATATTTATTATTTTTATTGATATTTTATGCTATAAAAATCCTTTTATAAATTTTTATTTAAATATCCTAACACTTTTTGGAAATTCATAGAGTAAGTCTCTCACTTGGGGACTTCCTTAAAAACTTATTAAGCTCTTTTAATTTAACTACCAAAAATCTTTATCTAAATGTCCTAACACTTTTGGGAAATTCATAGAGTAAGTCTCTCACTTGGGGACTTCCTTAAAAACTTATTATGCTCTTTTAATTTGACTACCAAAAATCTTTTATTTTGAAATGACGAATTTTAAGATATATTTTTTTTGTAAAAATTTCATTATACCTTTCCAACACCTTTGGTAAGGTTTTTGAGTAAGCCCCTCACTTAGGAACTTTTAATTTAATTTACTGTTGAAAATTTTTCTCAATTTATTTTTTTGATCTAGTATGATTATTTATTTTATGTGAAATTATTATTATTACTTAAATTTTATTTTATATGTTTTGAAGTTGGCATTCAAGTTACAAACCCAAACATATAATATATATACAATATATAAAAGCAAAGATGTAAAAAAAAACATCACGTAAACAAAAAACAGTGCAAACAAATATGAAACAAAATATAAAAAGAAAAGAATTATAAAGTAAAGCAAACAAACGTGTGGATAGCCCAAACCCAAACCATATCTATCACGTTTTTCTTTTGTTTTTTTTGTACATGGAACAACTTTTCAAAACCAAGCAAATGTGTCCAAAACAAAGAATAAAGGTAAGTTAAAAAAATATAAATGAAAGCAACATGTGCCCAGCCCAAAACATGTCAATTACGCTTTTTAACATAGCCCAGATCAAAGAATCCCAACCTATTAACACTTAGCAGATGAAATAAAAAAACGAAACAGTAGGTAAAAAGATGATGGCCTCACAGAATCGGGTGTAGCTTCTCCTTCTTTTCTTCTTTCGTTCTTTTTTCTTTTTCTAAACGGTCTCTTCTCTTTTGCAGATAAATCGTCGGCAAGTCTCCAACAGCGACGTCACCTGCTTCTCTCCTGCTAGCAGCTTCCATAAGATCTCCTCCAAGCAGAGTTGCTTCGTCGGTTCTGCCCTTGTTCTCTTTTTTTTTATATACTTCTTTTGACAGTGTTTTGGTTATTTCGATTGGATCTCAGATTGTGTTTTGGGTTGTTGATTTTTGAGCTGAGATTGGTTTTTTTTTTGGATCTAGGTTGTTTGGGTGTTGAGTTTTGGTTGAAGGCAAGGAAGATTTTTTTGGGTTTTTTCTCAAGCTCGTTTTTTTTTCTCTTATCTCACTGTCTCTATTTTTCTGTGAGTTTTTCTCTCTGTTTTTCTTCGATCTTCTTCAGGCTTATTTATAGACATTTTTAGTCAAGAAAATCGGATGAAATCTTTGAATCCGAAGATTGTAATCTATTGTTTCGCTGGTTTTCAGATTCTTTGTTCCGCTGGTTTTCAGACTCCATAATGCTTGATTTTCTTGGTGTTCTTAAATGCTGGAGAAGACATGTTTGAAAATAGTGAGTTTATCGTGAAGGCAGGGTTTGTAGAGGAAGGTTTTAGGGTCTTGAAAATAGGGGTTCTTCTAAAACTGCTTCCCCTTTTCTTCTTTATCTTCCTCGAGCTACTCTTTTTAGTCAATAAAAACGAAGCAAAATCTCAAAGAATTAATTTGTAGAAGACTTTCAACCACAAAGAAATTTGTCAGTGAACTGGTAGGGATGGCATGGTTATTTTTAGGGTGGCTAGTTGCAGCCTTCTTTGCTGGTGTCGGCACCGGCACCAGCACCAGCCTCTCTTCTTTTTTATTTTTTTTTATTTTTTTATTTTATTATTATTTTTATTTATTATTGTTTTGTTACAAATTGTCTAAAAAAAATTTGTTGGCTCTATAGGCTATACCAAGAGGGGGGGTGAATCGGTTTTTCACTAACCTTAGGTTCGTTTTTCGGTTTCTCTAAATTCTCTAGCCTATATTGATATTTTCTAAGTTCTCTTAGCTAGGCAATTATACAATATAAATTCAATGCAATAAACACAAATATAATTGCAAGAAAGTAAAGAGAGAAAGGATAGAGAAATGTACACAAGTGATTTATAGAGGTTCGGCAACCTTGCCTACGTCCTCTACCTTGAAACGCTCCCAAGGATTTTCCCAAATTCACTATCCTTGAATTTGTTACACTCCCTCTTTTCAAGGCTTAAGAGAAACCTCTCTCTTTTCTAGGCTCAAGAGTAACCTCTCTCTTTTTCCTAGGCTAAAGAGTAACCTCCCTCTTTTTCAAGGCTAAAGAGTAACCTCCCTCTTTTTCAAGGCTAAAGAGAAACCTCCCCTTTTACAAGGAATGAAATGAGTTTACAAATGAGTAATCAAAGAAAGCCTCTAGATAGGCAAGTGATTACAGAAATTAAGCACAATGAAAAGCCTATACAATATTTGTGCTTTTCTATACAAGGAATATGAGAGTGATAGAAGATATTGAATTCTAGCTCTTGAATTGTTGTTGAGGCTTGAGGATTTGAGGAAAATGAGTATTGGAGTTGATTCAGTAGTTCCTCTTGCTTTCTTTAGCTTCTAAGCCTCTATTTATAGTCCGTTGGATGTATTCTAGTCGTTGGGTGGAGCCAAGATTGAATCTGATCGTTGTATCTCACAAAACTAACCGTTATACGCTATTTTCGGGCAAAGGGATCGATCCTGCTACAGTGGGGATCGATCCCTTTTGTCCAGAATCTTGATTCTGGGCTTCAGGGACCTTAGGAAGACTTTCTGCCAAAAAGGGATCGATCCTGCTACAGTAGGGATCGATCCTTTTCTTCCAGAGGGCATTTTTCCTGCACTTTTGGGTTAGAAATGATATGACCTTTGATCCTAATTCAACACAAAACATTTATAAGCTTTAAGAGAGTTTTTCTTGACTTTCTCAAATGAAAATATTGTCCAAGAAATTATCAAGTGATTTTCTAAAATATTCAAAACGTTTATAAAGAATTAAGACCAATAAAAATATGCATCATTAAATCATGGTCTTAATGTTTGATATGAACACTTGAAATTTATTGAGAAAATCATGTGTGATAAGGCAAATTTACAATATGAATTAAAACATTAAAGCTTACTTAAGTTTTTATCATTTCAAAATATATATTGCAATTTAAAGCTAACAATCTCCCCCTTTTTGATATGACAAAACTTAATGTAAATTTGCTTTGAAAATTCTTTGAAAAAATACTCCCCCTCAAATAAAGCAGGATTTTATAAAGCTCCCCCTTAATATAAGCATGGGTTTTGAAAATGAATTTTCCCTCATTATCTCTCCCCCTTAATATCTCTCTCTTTATCTATCTCTCCCCTTTTTTGTCATAGCAAAAAGAAGGAAAAATAATAAAAAATATGCTCCCCCTAAAATCATGGCTATGTGAGAACAAATAAAAATGCTCCATCCAACAAGAAACATGTTAGTACATGGGACTTATAACACAAATAAATAAGTCAATATTCACAAAGAGTATGAAATATTCATGCAATGAATGTGACTTATGATCCTATACCAATTGTTTATAAATAATTTGGATACCGATTGTTGATAAGTAATTTTGCAAGAAGGTTCCAATTGGTAAGAAGTTAAGCAAGCACCTAAGTATATCAATTGTTCTCTAAGGTCCAACTAAGGTGCATGGTAATACATCATGATTATGAGCTAAAATTAGATAACATATCATATGCATGTGCTCATAAATCATTTTCAAGAAATATTGTGCCTAGAATTAAGGTATATAGCAATTAACTACAAATTCTAGCACACAAGAGTTTCATGCAAGAATATCCTAAGAGAATTCTTCTCTATTTGTCATTTCAATCTAAGGAGCATGAGAAGAATTGTCAATTTAAAGCTCATACCAATTGGCAATTTAGTTTTGGCCTACCAATTGTTGAAAATATGATTGCCAATAATACTAATTGTTATTTCAATCTAAATTCCAATTGTTACTAATGGTTGACTTAGGCATTTTGCATGAATCCAATATTTGTTATAGTGTGATCATGTCAAGAAAATAATCATTCTAAATATGCAAGAACACAATCACACATCATCAAATATGCATATGGATTAATTAAACATTAGCACACTATCATAAAATATTAATCCATATTTATATTCACAAATTGATACCATATGGAAGATTCAAAAAAAATCAAGGAATTCAAGCAAACACATTTTCTCCCATGGTTTCAAGCACACAAATCCTATGCTCATTTTCTAATTCAAGTCCTTAACCAATTATGAGCAAGGAAAGATTCAATATTACCATGTTAATCAATTAATAGTCATATCCCTAGTTGTTATCATTATTTAAAGTTCTAGAGGGTATATGCTACTTTAACTAAAATGGCTTCACCTAAGTGAATCAATATTATCAAGCTAAAATATATTTTATCATCAAAATCCATAAGCTATGAGTGAGGTTAAGCACATAATATCATGAAAACAACTATTCTCATCTCATAGGCATGATTATTGATTCAACTCAAGCAAGCATGTAAGTTCAACATCAAAACAATCAAGAATAAATGCATGGATATCAATCAAGGTACATTTGTTCAAGTTTGCATTTATCTTTGAATGTTGGTGTTGTCATTAAAGCCCAAGTTCTTTACTAATTTGGCCATAAGAAAAATTTAAGTACATGGATGATAAAGTTTCATGCTTTTGAACATTTAGGATCCATTTACCATCACAAATTATAGACCAATGACTATTACCAATTTGTTGAATTTACATTTGGAATCAATCCACAAGGTCAAGTTTCAATCATTTTATTATTAAAGTATATGACCTTAACTATTCAACTTCCACTAAGAATTATATCATGATGCTCAATGGGAATATGTGAGTCAAGCTATAAGATAAAATTCTCTAAGCATGCTTGACTAAGATGTAGATTATGAATGTTTGCAACAAGAAAAAATGATTTTGCACTTGTGAGCTTAAGAAAAATGGTATTGATTGTTGAAAGTGATACCATTTGTTGGAAATGATATTAATTGATGGAGTTGAGGCATGATATCAATGAAGAATGAGTTTTCATATGTTACAGATCATCAAAAAGAAGTTAAAACAATGAATTTTAAGTTGAGAAAAGAGAAAATATCAAAACAATGAAAAGTTCTTCTCAATTTCGGTTGAAAACATGCAGAGTGCCTTTTCTGGCCTGGGGGGATCGATCCTGCTACAGTGGGGATCGATCCCTCATATGTTTTCTGCAAATTCTGCAGTTGTTTTGACAGAAAATTGAACTAGTGAGGTACCAAAACTCCGTTTTTGAGTAATTTAAGTCCACGTAAAGATTTAAACATTTGTAAAACATGATTTTGGACTTGTATGAATGAAAAATCTGAATGAAAATCCATTTTACAAAAGATTTTGCAATTTTGGAAGGATTTTCACCAATAAAAGCATTTTTGGCCTCAAAGGGGGTCATTTTGAGATTTATGCATATTTTGGCCAAACCAATGCATTGAATTACATAAATATGTCAAAACAAACTTGTTCACATAGATTTTAAGCATATATATCATTAAAACATACATCTTGTGAACAACATGCCATGATTTCCAACATACATATTCTTCATTAAAGCTCATGACATGGTATTTTGCATGTATGACACATTTATCAGCTTTTGAGCAACTAAATGTATTATCTAAGCATATCAAACTTGCTCAAACTACAGAAATTCAATAATCATTTCAAAATTGCTAGACATGCTTTTCATCCAATAATCTAATGCCTCAAGAACTATTCATCAAACATTCAACAATCATTCATCATGCCTTTTGTTCTATCATTCAACTCACAATGCATCAAAGATCATCAACAAACCATATCATCAAGGCATAAACAATTTAAATGTAACACAAATTTTAAGGAGTGAGAATTTAAGCTCACAATACTCCTTTGCTTGAGAGTGCTTGCCATGATGTGTTGGATCCACCATTAGCCATTCTCTGAGAGATTGTTGTCACCTTGCTAAAGATGGATTTCCAAGCTCTTCCTTTTTCTCATTGGCACAAGCAAACTCCATGAGGATGTGTTGAGCATTTAATCTCCATTGTTTCATTGTATTCCCATGCTCTAACACTCCTACAACAAACAAATTCAAGCATGCTTTGGTACCCAAATTTTCTTGGGTCCATGAGAGTTAGTGCAAATAATTTTTGATCCTTTTGGGATCCATTTCAAGCTCAAATCATCATTATTTATTGCATGCTTTGGCACCCACATTTTTCTAACCACTCTTCCTCTAAATGTAGTTTTTCTATAAGTGCATGCTTGTGAGTTGTAGCCTATCCTATTGCATAGTGAGCATGTGAGAGATGTATCATGCATAGCATTTTTGCTCACAAGGAAATTCTTTAGATGAGTTTCTTTTTGTTTTTCATTATAACCTAACCCATCTTTGTTAAAGAAAGCTCTTTGGGTCTCTAACATATGATATAGCTTTTGTTGACCCATATAAAACCTAGTAAATGAGTTATGTAAATTTAAGTTCTTTTTATTCAACTCATTTATTTCTAGATTTGCTTCTTCTAACTTATTCTCAAATTCAAGTTTGGCATTTAATAGCATTTCATTTTCTATTTTCAATTTAGCAATGATTTTCTTATATTTGGAGTTCATGCATTGAAAATCATTTGCTAATTCATTAAAAGCATTTTGTAGTTCATCAAATGTATAATCACCATCTTCACTAGAACTACAACTAGCCTCATCATCACTAACAGCCATAAAGCATGTGTAGGCTACCTCATCATCTATGTTTTCATCATCGGAGCTATCACTATCGCTCCATGTAGCCACAAATGCGTTCTTCCTAGGCTTCCTACCCTTTTCCTTCCTAAGTAAAGGGTAATCTAACATAGTGTGACCCGGTTCATTACATTCATAACACACTAAGTGATCTTTTTCTCTTCTACTTGACTCCCCTCTTTGATGTCTCCTATTATTTTCTTTTTCTTTCATTCTCATGAACCTATCAAATCTTTTGGCAAACATTGCCATTTCCTTTTCTTCCTCATTTCCACTCTCATCACTATCATCTTTAAGAATCTCATGAGTGGAAGACTTAAGTGCTACCCCTACTTTCTTTGAAGGCTCTACATTTCTTTTTAATTTCATTTCATGAGTAAGTAGAGACCCCATAAGTTCATCTAAAGGCTCAAGAGAAACCTCTCTCTCTTTTCTAGGCTCAAGAGAAACCTCTCTCTTTTTCCTAGGCTAAAGAGAAACCTCTCTCTTTTTCCTAGGCTAAAGAGAAACCTCCCCTTTTACAAGGAATGAAATGAGTTTACAAATGAGTAATCAAAGAAAGCCTCTAGATAGGCAAGTGATTACAGAAATTAAGCACAATGAAAAGCCTATACAATATTTGTGCTTTTCTATATAAGGAATATGAGAGTGATAGAAGATATTGAATTCTAGCTCTTGAATTGTTGTTGAGGCTTGAGGATTTGAGGAAAATGAGTATTGGAGTTGATTCAGTAGTTCCTCTTGCTTTCTTTAGCTTCTAAGCCTCTATTTATAGTCCCTTAGATGTATTCTAGCCGTTGGGTGGAGCCAAGATTGAATCTGACCGTTGTATCTCACAAAACTAGCCGTTATAGGCTATTTTCGGGCAAAGGAATCGATCCTGCTACAGTGGGGATCGATCCCTTTTGTCCAGAATCTTGATTCTGGGCTTCAGGGATCTTAGGAAGACTTTCTGCCAAAAAGGGATCGATCCTGCTACAGTGGGGATCGATCCTTTTCTTCCAGAGGGCATTTTTCCTGCACTTTTGGGTTAGAAATAATATGACCTTTGATCCTGATTCAACCCAAAACATTTATAAGCTTTAAGGGAGTTTTTCTTGACTTTCTCAAATGAAAATATTATCCAAGAAATTATCAAGTGATTTTCTAAAATATTCAAAACGTTTATAAAGAATTAAGACCAATAAGAATATGCATCATTAAATCATGGTCTTAATGTTTGATATGAACACTTGAAATTTATTGAGAAAATCATGTATGATAAGGCAAATTTACAATATGAATTAAAACATTAAAGCTTACTTAAGTTTTTATCATTTCAAAATATATATTGCAATTTAAAGCTAACAAAATTAAATATTTAAAATACTAATTTTCTTTTTTATTTCTATTTTAATTAATAAAATAAAACATATGGGCTTAGATCTTTAAATCTAACAACCCAACTTCAATTAATTTACGTCATTGGATTTTGGGCTTCAGCCCAATTAAATTTCACAAATCAAGAAAAAGGCCCAATTATTGAGGATAAATTCGGAATCGATCTTAAAAGACAAAATTTGATCTTCATGATACTTGAACTAATTTAAGTTTTAAATTTATCTCGAAAGTTAAATTATTCGAAATTAATTCAAACACACGATTAAATCAAGCAAATTTCAGTCTCAAATTACTAAGACTGAAACAAGATCCACTCCAAATATATTTACAATTCCAGACAAAATTAGGTGTCTACATATCCGACTATGATATGCTTAAGTGAATTAAATTGCTTGCCAATGAATGAAGTTTGAAAATTCTAATATTACTGTCCAGCAAGCCTTTTGAGCATATCTATACTAGAATCAAGAGTCAACGACTCCAAAAGAAGTCATAGAGATTGGCTACACACACATGTATGTATGCATGAATGTATGCATGCATGGCGTGTATGTATGATTGTCTGTTTTTAGTTCTTACATCATGTCAAAAAACCGTTGTTAGGTTCAATTGCCTGTAACTGAGATCTTGATATTTTTCAGGCGTGTAGATTGCAGATGGACAAGAATTTTAAAAGAATATGTAGCAGCAGCAATGACTAGACAACGACTGCCGTTGCAGCGGCTACTGGACAGCGGCTAGCCCTTTGGGCTTCATCTAAAATTTTCCTAACTTTGAAAACAATATTTTTTGCCCCTAACTAAGCTAAAATCATTCCTAAGACAAGAAATCAAAAACCCAAATTTATATTTCAACTCATTGACATTTTAGGGATAAAACACCTAAAAATAGAAATCAAACTCCTTAAAAACTTAAAACTTTTTCACAATATCTAAAATCAAAAGCAGGAGATACCTAAAAATAGAAGCTATGAGGCCCTATGTTAAAACCATTTAATCAAGATCAAGAAAAAGTGTAAGATCATTGCCTGACTTCTGGAACAGAACATTTTTCAGGAAATGGAATTCGCCAACCAAACGGAGCCAAAATAGTGCTTGATTTGATGATTCAACACCAGGAAGTGAACACCTAAAACATAAGAAAAATTAATTTACAATTTTATAATTTAACAGAAATCCATGTATTTAATACACATATACATGCATGCATGCATACATGTATACATACATGCATGCATGCATCCATCCATCCATCCATACATACATAAAAATCCATTTAACATCCACAACAAATGCATCCAAGTTTAGTCCACAAATATATATATGCATGACGTCAAATAAGATAAAAAGAAAAATAAAGTCTTACTTTACAGTGCTTCATGAAGATGGTTCAGCTCCAAGATTGGAAGGACCAGCTCCAGGATGAGAATGTCCAACTCCCGGATGTGAATGTTGCATCTGAATAATTTGGGTCAATCTAACCAAAACATCTTTGATTTCATTTTGAGTTTGAACAACTCGATCTTGTCCTTCAGTCAAAGTTTCCATTCGAGCTTCCATATCATTCATTCATTGACTAATTGCCAATAAATCACAAATTGAGGACATAGGTCTCGGTGAAGAGGGTACTAATGAGTCAAACAAATGCCTGCTATGTGGGCTAGCTCCAAAACCGTAAACATGTGTACAAGTAGTCTCCAATCCTCCAATGGAATTATACCAAGCTTCTGCATCAAACTCAAGATGAGTAGAGACGTCTTAACCATACTTCTCACACAATAAAGTGGTATATTTTTCCTACAATGAAAAAAAAAACTATTATATAACATTACGAGAGAAAACAAGAAAATATAATACAAAATAATTCACGTACATTAACGGATTTGGATTTATTGTCCACAAATTCGCCCTTTCCACCACCTCGTTTGTGGGCTCGATAAAAAATTTCTTTATATGTTGGTTGTCGATCCAACTTTTTTTCCTACAGGTAAAATGTTTAAAACAATCAACCGTAAACAAAATATAATAGGCATGAAAAATTGTAAAAGTTAAAATTTGTCAATACTTACTAGCCTATAGGGGTGGTCAATCGGTCGATTCGGTTAATTTCGAACCGAAGTTTGCATTTTCGAAATTAACCAAAGTTTGCATTTTCATTTTCATTAACCAAACCAAAGTTTATATTTTCATATTAACCGAACCGAAAATAACGTTCAGTTAATTAACCGATTAACTGAAATTGTCTCTTTTACACCAAAACAGTCCAACACTACCGAAATTGTATAAAAACTCTCTTTTACACCAAAACAGTCCGGCACCTAGTGTCAGTGACAATTCCAATCCAGCAATTTGCAACCATTAAAACATCAATAATAATATCTTAAGCACCAAAACAGACTGCACCAAAACATCAATTCCAGTCCAGCAATTTGCAACCATTAAAACACCAAAAATAACACCTTTATACCACCAAAACAGACTGCACCAAAACAGCAATTCTAGCCCAGCAATTTGCAACCATTAAAACACCAATAATAACACCTTTATAGCATCAAAACAAACTGCACCAAAAGGTCCAAAACATTAATTCCAGTCCTGGTAGTCTAGCACTCAGCTTAGCACTCAGCAATCGACAATTCAACATATTGTATTTACAAGTTACAACCATTATATCACCATTACAACACCAAAACAGATTACATTTAGTCATTTACAGTCTCAAATTAACAAGAGCAAGATAACAACTAAATAAAACATTTAACAACCAAACAGAACTATTACAAAACCAATATTCCAGCAAATTCATCTCCAACCAATTCCAACAACCAAATAAAATCATTACAAACCAATTCTCCAGCAAACAGCAAATTGCATTTGCATTCCATCATCAATATCCATCCATTCAAACAATTATAAAAGTAATAAAATCAAAACTAAAACATCATGCTAAAAGTCTGAAACAGTAGCATAACCCAAACTAAAACGGTAGCATAATTCAAGCTAAAACAATAGCTCCATACACAAGCTCAAAACTCAGTGGGAGAAGGTACATAATCAGCTCCATCCAAAGGGATATCTAGACAAAAAAGAAAACAAAGCAAGATTAAAACTCATAAGCTGTTTTAATTCATAAAATAATAGGACAATAAACAAAAGAAAAATATATTTATACCATTTTCAACATTTCCAAGCTCTTCTGGCTCTTCCACCATGTCTGATAAGTTTGTCGATTCCCGAATCCAATCTTGAGTACACAAAAGGGCTTCTACCATTTTAGGAGTTAAAGAACTCCTAAATGGATCAAGAACACGTCCTCCGGTACTAAATGCAGACTCAGAAGCCACAGTAGAAATAGGAATAGCTAAGACATCTCGGGCTAATTGGGAAAGGATAGGAAATCTAGGACTGTTCACTTTCCACCACCCTAAAATATCAAAATCTTCACTGTCATTCTCAACAACCTCATTAAGGTACTTATCCAGTTCTGATTTTTGATTCATACCACCCGATTCAATCATATGCATCCTATACAAAGACTTCATACGCTTTTTCCTTAGTTGTGGCTTGCTTACATTACTCTCACTCATAACGCTACTTGATTGGGCAATACTAGCACTTAGAAGTGAAGGTTGATATGTATGATACAATTCATAAAGAACATCCTTCACTTTTTTCAGTACTGACAAACCTTTATCAACATCAGCATTATACAAATTTTTAAGAACAAATTCCATATAATTTAATTTGTGCCTAGGATCAAGGACAACAGCCACAAAAATCAGCATGTTCATCTTCTCAAAATTACCCCAATACTTGTCATATTTGTCTTTCATCCTCATTGCCATCACACCAAACTCAACATTACTATCATTTTGGGCTTCATTCAAAAGACAACTCATTTCGACAAGTTCATCAAAGAAAATGTTGGATGTGACATATAAAGTGCCTGAAACCCGTAATGTAAGTTCATAAAAGTGCTCTAAAAACTGACCTAAGCTTCTAACAATGGTCTAGTCATCCTCATTAGGCAAACCCTCTCCCGACTCAAGTTCAACCCTAAAGTTGCTATCTTACTCCTCAAATCTCTCAAAAGCTCTTTCAAACTTTTGAGCACTATCTAACATTAAATAGGTGGAGTTCCATCTAGTACAAACATCAAGACATAATAAACTATTGCTCTCTATATTTTCAACGTCAACATACTCTTTGAATTTTTGTAATCTAGATGGAGATTGCCTCACATATCTCACTACAATCCTAACACAAGCAACAGATTGATTCATTTCTTTCAACTCCTCAGTTACAATTAAATTTACTATATGAGCTACGCATCTCATATGAATGTACTGTCCATTTAAAATGCAGCCCCCTCGATTCCCAAATTTTTTCCTCAAATATCCAATAGCAACATCATTTGCACTTGCATTATCAACTGTGATAGTGAATAATTTGTCAATCCCCCAACTAAGCAAGCATTTCTCAATGAGCTTACCTATAGCCTCACCTCTATGACTAGAAATTGGACAAAAGTTTAAGATTTTTTTGTTCAATTTCCAATCATTATCAATATAGTGAGCTGTCAAACACAAATAATTAACTCTTTGCAAAGATGTCCATGTGTCCGTAGTTATACAAATTCTTTTACATGACTTCCTCAAAACTTGTCTTCATTTCTACTTCTCATCCAAATAAAGGTGATTAATATCCCTAGCAATGGTACATTGTGAAGGAACACGAAACCTAGGGCATGTAGTAGACATAAATTCCCTAAAACCTTCACTTTCTACAAACCTAAAAGGCAGTTCATCAATCACAATCATACTAGCTAGACTCTTTCTAATTGCCTCTTGATCAAATTTTCAAGTGGTGACATTTCCCTCCCCCTCACCCTAACTTTGTAAAACTAGTTGGCGTTGTGCACTATCAGTTTTACTACTGTTGGAAGGATTTTTGCTACATGTTTTCATGTGATATAACAATGATCCAGTACCATTTCTTTTTCCATCACAACAAAAATCCTTATCACAATAGTTCCATTTACACTTTGGCAAACCCTCACTATTAATAAACTTAGTAAAATGAGGCCAAACTCCTGACCTGGGTTTAACGGATTTCCTTTTCGCCCCTCTTCCTCTTCTTGAACTCCCAGTTTGGATAGGTCGACTTGTATTTGCAACATCAGGTTCAGGATGAGAACTTCCAGACTCATCCACATAGTTAGGATTAGGGCTAGGAGTATTGAGAGAGTCTTCCATATTAGCTGACAGCTGCAAAACGTGATGAAGAAACTGATGTTAGAGACTTATATTAATTGTAAAGGCATACAAAATATATATTAATAATTCTTATAGATAATGTATAACATTCATATAGATAACGTATAACATTCTTATAGATAACACAGAAATAGAGAAGAAAATCATGATAATAAAAATGCATTCTACAGATCCTGTTATTCTGCTCTGCTTAGTGCTCACCAATCTTCTCTCTCCCTTTTGCTTACCCAACCAGAGTTAATAAAACTATAAAAGAATGAGAAAGATACAGACAAACACAGCAGAGATGCTAAAAAAAAGCCAAAAAGAGAGAAACCGGAGACTTAAAGATTGAGTAGAAAACTGAAAATAAATTAAAATTTTCATAAACTAAAATTGTTATGCAAAACTGAATTTAAAAGTTTCCTAAGCTTAATCTAATTTGTTCTAAATCTGTTACGAAAAAGCATCATTTACTTTTTCAATAATATAAAGTAGTATTAGCATTTCATCAAACAATATTGAACTTGAAGGCAACAAAAAGCCTTCTTTTACCTTTAAATGATGTAGAAGCCCGCTTTACAAAATGACAAAATTCAACTCACACTCACTCCTTTCTATAAGAAAAATACTCATTTCAATATCAAGCTATGCTTGAAGTTCAACTCTTGACCCAAAGACACAGTGAATGTAATGAATAGACACTACAACAAATTCAGTCAATAGTTAAAGAATCTACAAGATAAGAAAAATCTAAGGTCCAAATATTTCAACTTTCTTATGCTTTCTAAGCATAAAAGCAAAGCAACAAAAAAAACAAAGTAACCCAGATAAAAGAAAATTTTGGAATTCTACAATAAGGATATAACAAAAATTAGATCAAATAACAGGCATAGCTTTTAATTTAAAAAAGGAAAAAAAGAAAACCCACTCGAAGGAAGCTTGAAGGAATTGTTTTGCTTGGCTCTTTTGGTGTGGGCTCTTGCTGATGCAGCTGATATTTTCCTATTAACTCCTGGTGCCATTTTTGTGTCTCTTTAAACAAAACCCACCATCAAAAACAATCAACCCAAAAGTGTTAGGAAATCCAGGAAGAGAAAAAAAATAAAGAAACCAAAGAGATCTGAAGAAGATTCTGATTTTTTGTCTAATTTTTACCATGATGACTGGAAAGGAACCCTTGTTGCGGCCTGAGATACTCATCATCAGTGGCTGTCGTTGTCTCACTGTTGGCTTGTGGGATAGTCGATGCCGACGGTGCAGGGATGTGAGAGATTGAGATTGTCGAGAGTCGAGACTGATGAAAGGGAGAGGCAAAGAGCTACTGGTGAAATGTCGAGCGAAGAGGCTTGGAAAAATTAGGGATTAGGTCTAGAGGCAGAGAGGAAATGAAAGGGAGAAGGCAGAGCAGGAGAGCCACCAGCGAAATGTCAAGCGAAGCGAAGGGGGCGAGGGGCAGGGAAAAATTAGGGTATCCAGATTAGGTCGATAGAGGCAAAGAGGAAATGTCGAGACGCTGGGAAAAAAATGAGGGAAATTAGGTTAACTGCAGGCAAGAGTGAGGCAACGGCAGCGTTTAGTCATGACTTATGGCATTATGAAATGCAGCGTATTGACTGTAGGAGGGGTTAGAATATTTCAGTTAAGTAATCAGTTAATCGGTTCATTTCGTCTTTCAAACCGAATTAACTGATAATCGAAATTTCAAAAAAATTATTTTCGTTAACCGACCCAGATAATTTCGGTGGCCGACCGTTTAACTGAAATCAATTCGGTCAGTCGGTTAATTTGGTTAAAACTGAATAATGAACAGCCCTACCAGCTTATGCACATGACCTAAAAATGGAACTGAACCACCTGTATGCTTTGTAATTGTACCTTCTTTCATTGTCAAATTGATTTTGTTTTGCTTTCTGCGATTTAAGTTCCCATTCCTCTTCCCCCCACACATCAATCAATTGATCACATACCTAAACACTAATCCATGGTGACAAATTATAACCTTTGCAGTCTTTTATCCGATCGGTGCCAAAATGTGCCATTGCTTTTTTCCTTTCTAACTGCATTACGTTCTTGAAACGTGATTTGCATGTGTTATCAAATATTTCGTGCACAATCTCAGTGTCCTCCAAAGGCCACGAAAAAAAATTCTGCATTAAGGAGCAAACATTATGGTATAAATAAATTTAGTAAAAGAAAAAAAATGCATGCCATAAATATATAACCTTGGATTAAATTGACATATATACCTGAAATTTCCCCCACATCTGGGTTTTCACTTCATTAGGAACTTTCTTCCATGTTGGCCACGGATCGGAATAAAACTCTTTAATCATCGTTGTAATGACTCGAACAGGTCAAACCTCCAAAAAAACACTAACACAAGATAATTAAATAACTTTAAAAATCATTGGGTATTAATAAACTTAATACAACAAAAAAAAATTAAAGAATACATTACCTGTTACTTAGACAAGTAATCGATGATTTGCGATATGGATTTCTTGGAGTAGGCATTCCTTGATTTGGACCTCTTGTCCGCTTTCTACCTCCCCCTACTACTCGTACCAATCGGTGAGTCTCTTGGATGTGGCTCAACGAGAGTATGCTCAACCGATATTCCATGATTGAACTCTAAACCCTTAGTTAGTGGCACCCCGACTGATGTATCCTCCGACGATGGGCCTTGGGTAGATGCGCGTTAAGCATATGTGCACTGGGCAAGTAAGCCCTAGGTAGATGTGCACTAGGAAAATGAGCCCTCAGTAGATGGGCGCTGGCCAAGTGAGCCCTTTGCAGATGGGCGCTGGGGAGGTGGGCCCTCCGAAGATGTGCATTGGGTAGGTGGGTGCTGGGTAAGTGGGCCCTCAATAGATGTGCACTGGGTAGGTGGGCCTTGGGTATATGGTTGCTGGGCAGAAGGGTCTTTAGCAAGTGGATCTATCTTGTCACTATCCGACTCTTCAAATGGAAACAACCTAATATAAAAGGTTCATTGCTAGTAAGAATAGACTTATGCTTGATTTCAACAAGACTATGATGGGGATGAACGCAAACACCTCTTTCGGTATCAAACCATGGCAATAAAAAGTACAACTTGATTTCCAACTCCAAAGTATTCTAACTCGACTACATCTATCAAGATACCATGAAAGTCACGTTCTAAATTATTGTAACAATTGCCTTTCACAAAAATACCACTATTTATTGTTTTTCGAGATCTCCCATACTCTAATGTATGAAACTTAAAACTATTTACAAAATATCCTTCATAAGTCCTTTGCCCTACGCGAAGGACCTTGAGATAGGTCAATGATACGTTGATCTATTTCATTACCCCATTCACGAACCTAAATCAAATTGTATCCTACCATTAATGAAATGCATTCTTATTTTATAATAACCAATATTGATATATTTAAATTACTTACAAAATGTTTCAACCATTTTGCAAAATGAGCTTGACGTGTTTTCTCCAATTGATAATCGTCAATGTTTGGCTCATCTCTTTTAACCATCTCATCAAATATCCTACATTTCAAAATAATATTAAAATGCAACAAAAAAAATAATATTAAAATTGTAGTCGAGTTAAAAAATGTGGGAAAAATTAATTAACTTACTTCTATATACTTACCCAATGTACAGGACTATTTCTTCACAATTTATTAACACGTATATGTACGTTGCATCATATTCATCTTCAGTCAAATATTGAGCATTGTTCTTTGTCCGCCCAAGTGGTCGTCCGGGATGTTTGAAAATCGACAAATGCCCCTTAAGATCTACGTCTCCTCTGTAGTCATTACGTGGCGGAAGAGTTAACCTAGTTGTAATATTGGGTTTGAAATATAAGGCACAAAATGATGCAATCTCTTCCCTCATATATGCCTCACATATAGACCCTTCAACACGTGCTTTATTTTTCACCTTCTTTTTTAGATTATGCAAAAACCTATTTCAAGAATAAAACATTAATATCGAATGATATAAAAAGTGTTCTACTGATGTCAACGTAATCACTCAAATAATAATAACTGTTTATTACCTCTCAAATGGGTACATCCATCAATATTACACAAATCCTCCAACTTTTGCCTTATAAGGTAAGTGAATAGGTAGGTGTTCTATACAATCAAAAAAGCTGAAGGAAATATTTTTCTAATTTGCAAACGGTTTCTACAATATTGCATTGCAAATGTTCCATGTGAGCTACATGTATTTCAATAGAGCATATGTCTTGAAAAAAATTAGAAAGCTCAATAATTGCATCCCATATTAAGTTTGGGACCAGATCTCAAAAAGCAATAGGAAGTAAACGTTGCATAAACACATGACAGTCATGGCTTTTCATTCCATAGAACTTGCATTCTTCAACATTTACGCATCGAGCAATGTTTGATGCAAAGCCATCAGGAAGCCTTAATTCTTTTATCCATTTACACACTCTTTTTTTATCCTCCTTGCTTAATGTAAACAAAGCTTTAGGCTTGAATGTTTTTACATTTGTGATCACTAATTCCAATTCTTTTCATCTACAAATCAATGCCAAATCCAATCTCACCTTTGTGTTATCCTTAGTTTTCCCCTTAACATCCATCACGATATTGAATAAATTGTCAAACACATTTTTTTCAATATGCATGACATCCAAGTTGTGACGAATAAGGTTGGTATGCCAATAAGGCAACTCCTAAAATATGCTCTTCTTTGCCCAATTATGAGTTACTTCAAAACCTCAAGGTTTTTGTTGATCACATCTAGCATGAAATGTTAATTCTTCAATGTTATCTAGCTGGCACAATAATTCTTCACCTGACAATCTCACAATCGGAGGATCATGATCAACCTTTTTAGTAAATTTGTTTCTTTGCCTTCTAAAAGGATGATTAGGAGGCAAAAATCGACGATGACAATCAAAAAAGCAAGGCTTCTTTCCATTTTGCAATCTAAAGGCTTTTATATGTTCCATGCAATAAGGACAACATAATTTGCCATGGGTACTCTACCCAGACAATATCTCGTAGGCAGGAAGTCATTAATTGTCCATAGTAATGCAGCCTTTAACACAAAATTTTGTTTTCTATGAGCATCATAAGTCTGAATACCATCTTCTCATAAGATTTTTAGTTCATCTATCAAAGGCCTCAAGAAAATATCTATGTTTTGTGATGGATTATACCTTCTCAGAATTATCATATTTAAGAACAAATATGGTTGCTTCATACACATCCAGTAAGTTAAATTGTAAATAGTAATCATTACTGCCAACAAGAGTACGACTTTGTTGCTGGCCTAAACGGAGAGAATCCATTAACACATAAACCCAATCTCACATTTCGAGGTTCGGAAGCAAAAAATTGATGAGTATAATTGAAATGCTATCAACTCTCACCATCAACAGGGTGATTGAGCACTCCAGACGAATTTTGATTGCATACATGCCATGTCATAAACTCAGTAATTGCAGCTGACATGTAAAGCCTTTGAAGTCTTGGGATTAATGGCAGATAATGCAAAACCTTGAAGGGAATCTTCTTCCCTCTTGCCCCACTAGATTTATATCTAGGATGCCCACATACCGGACAAGACATTAACTCAGCATATTCTTTGCAATATATTATGCAGTTACGATATATAACATTAAGCATCCAAAATATAATAAATGTCAACCGGTATATTCAACAAAATGCCTCACAAGGTGAGTGATAAGTTCATGAATAAAAACAGAACAATTGCAGCTAGAACTTTAACTAATGCAGTAACATCTGAGGTAGAGAGAACTTGAATGTGCATGATTCAACAGAAAAAAAAAGTGACAGATTCAAGCCATCTGCAATCATTTAAGATTATGCATGAAAGGAAATAATTGCAGAATATGAAATAACTATTAGAACAGAAAATTTCAACGTTGGAAAGGGTATTCATTTTTTGCAATTAAGCATTAGTAAATATCTCAAGATTCTTTAAACTGAGATGGGAAACTAAAAACAAACCAGAAGCATGTTAGGCAGCAGATAACAAGCTAAATTTTCTAAGCTCTTGATTAAATGACATTGCCAATGCTAGAAGTCAAATCTATAAACTGAAATATTATGTCTGAAACACATGATTTGCTTAATGGTAAATTCAAACATAAGAACCACTTAAATATTAGAGATAACAAATAACAAAATCATACCAACCATCCTGATATCATATTCTAAACAACAAAAACATCCCTTTTAATTACTAACTACCGCATAGAAAGGAATTAATCTTCCATGAAAATACGTGGAGATAGAATAAAAGAAAATGAAATAACAAAACAATGCAAGTGAAGACAAAAAAATAAAAGCCATTTTTACCTACAAAAAAAATTCGCAAAGGAGTAGGCTGCCAGTGCCAGATCTGTTAGGGGAGTGACCGACAGCAGCAGCTTGGTTCGACACTGGAGAGGCGCTGAAGGGAAAGGCGAATCTAGTTTGGAGAGGCAGTGGTAAGGTGTGCGCAAGGGAAAGGAGAGGCGGTGGCGAGGTGCCCGCAGGGGAGAGGAGAGGAGAGGCGAGAGCAAGGGAGAGGAGAGGAGAGGCGGGTAGGGCAGCTAAGCTAGACGTCGGCATTGGATATAGGTGGGTGAAGCTAGCGGAAGGAGTCGGGGTAAGGTAGAGTTGGGTAAGGATGGCTGATTTTCCTTAGTGTTTTTCCTTTTTTTTAGCTAAATAAAAGGTGAATGGGGCGGTTAAGTAACTATTTTTGCCCAAGTAGAGTAATTATATGCGCAAGAAATGATGAAAAATTTTGAGATGGATTTGTGGTAGCAAAATATGTCTCAAAATTTTACTATATTTTTATATAAATTTTAATAATATTATTTCATTTAGAAAATAAAAATTTTACTATACTTTTTTATATTTAAATGATATTATTTATAATTTATATATTCTAAAAATTATTATACAGCATTAAACTAAAAAATATTATGATATTATATTTTATATTAGTATATTAGTTTATATTTTGTCTCCAAATTTTGAGACAAATTTTGCAACGAAAATTTCATCTCAAAACCTTTGGATTTTTTTTATTTTCCTGGGACATTCTGAGACGAAATTTATGACGAAAATTTCGTCTCAAAACCCTTACATTTCTTTTTTTATTTCTTGGGAGATTTTAAGATGGAATTTTTGTTGCAAATTTCGTCTCAAAACACTTAGATTTTTTTGTCTTGAGAGACTTTGAGACAGAAATTCCTTTGCAAATTCTATCTCTAAATTTGAGACGAAATTTGCAACAAAAATTTTGTCTCTAAACCCTTAGATTTATTTTTTCTCTTGAGAGATTTAGAGACAAAATTTTAGTTGCAAATTTTGTCTCTAAATTTGAGATGGAATTTGCAATAGAAATTTCGTCTCTAAACCTTTAGATTTCTTTTTTTTTCTCTTGAAAGATTTAGAGACGAAATCTACAACGGAAATTCCGTCTCTAAACCCTTATATTTTTCTTTTTTTTTCTCTTAAGAGATTTAGAGACGAAATTTTCGTTACAAATTTCATCTCTAAACCCTTAGATTTTTCTTTTTTTTTTCTCTTGAGAGATTTAGAGATGGAATTTTCGTTGCAAACCCTTAGATTTTTCTTCTTTTTTTTTTCTCTTGAGAGATTTAGAGACGGAATTTCTCTTGCAAATTCCATCTTTAAATTTGAGACGGAATTTGCAACGGAAATTCCGTCTCTAAATCCTTAGACTGCCTTTTTTGTCTTGAGAGATTTAGAGACAGAATTTTCATTGCAGATTCTGTCTCTAAATTCAGAGACGGAATTTGAAACGAAAATTCTTTCTCTAAATCTGTCGAAAAATATGGTGGCACATTCACTATTTACACATGCCCTCTTTAGATTTGGAATTTGTTACGAAATTTATTCTGTTACAAATTTGTGTCGAATTTTCATAGAAAATCCAGTGCTAAATTTGTTGCTAAAATTTTTTTCTGTTCCATCACAAATCTGTTGCAAACCCGTAAAAATTAGTGAAGAAAATTTTCGTCACTGAAAGTACAATTTTTTATAGTGCCTTAAAAGTTAAAACATATATTTTAAGCCTATTATATCCATTTTTTCATTACCATTCACCTAAACCTATATTACGTGTTCTAGAATATGTATATATTTTATTGAATACTTTAATTGAAGAACTATTCATTGAAGCAAGACATGTTTGTGGTACCACCAAAGAACAACAAGATCCGGTTTTTGAATGATAATTTGGAATTTGATATATTAATAATAAAAGTTCCAAGAAAAGACCGAAAGAAAATTTTCAAAAAAGAAAGAACAAAACAAAAAAGAAAGGAGAAAGGAGGAGGAAGACTCAAATTGAAAACTTGAAAGGGCATTCTGAGTTAAAAAATAATGATTGATATTATTATATAATATATATAAATAAAAATAAATGAATACATAAATAAATAATAACTTCTATTATTTAAAAAATAATTTTAGTAATTTTTAATTATTTATTAATTTCATAAAATATATACATATTTTAATATAATTTCTATAATGGTCATTTTCTCTTCTCACTACATTGCCACCGATGTGTTTTCATCCAAACACATATCCTACCACTGATTTTAATCTCATTGCTATAATACTCAATCTCATCGTTACATTAACTAATCTCACCGCCACTATTTTTTCAATATCACCAGAGTCAATTTTACGTTGTGTCCATTTGGATGGATAGTAAGATTGGCTTCGATAATATTGAAAACAGCAATAGCGGTGAATTAGTTAATGTAACGATGAGATTGGGTAGTGTAATGATTATATGTGTTTGATTGTAATTGCAACGTTGACAGTGAGATGAGTGTAGTAGAAAGAAAAAATTACCATTATGGACATTAGATTAAAATTTATATATAATGAAATTTATACTATATATTTTTATATTTATAAAATTAATAAAATTACTTTTGGTATTAGATATTATAAAATGATTTTATTTATATTTTATAATATAAAACTTTAAAAATAAAATGAAAAAGTTAAAAATTAAATAATTTAATTTAAAAAATTAAAATATTTAAAAGTGGAGTTGGGGTCCAATGAATCCATTAGACTATTACCCTAGAGGCTCAATGGAGGGACATTCCAATTTCACTATGTAAATGAAAATTTAACTAATAAAAAAGTCAAGTGTCATATTAGTTTTTTTAAATTAATTTTTAAATTTATTATTGCCCGTGTACAACAATAAATTGTATGTTATAAGAATCTCGATTTTCGTATTCACGTGTCAGCTAAGAACTCTACAGAAAAAAGAAAAAATCAGAGAGACGTAGGGAATTATTCTTGCACACGTACTTCGATGCTTAAGTCAGAATCTGAGCAGAATCTTAATAAAAAAAATAGTCATTAATTTAATCGATTAATTAATTGACTTGTTATTTATAGAGGTGGATTATGACCGTAATTCTCTTTTTACCCTTTGCCCACATTAATTTAAATTTAATGTGTGAGTCTCACTGAATATAATCTATTAAAATATTAAATAATTAAAACCTAAACGTGCGTTTGGACTTATTAAAATTGGGCTAATAATGACTAATTAGGCTCCCGTAGCACTGGAGAGCATAGATTTATACGGCACAATGTTCTCTTGCGGCACAAATGTTCAAAGCGGTACAATGTGCCTTAGGGCACACTTGTGCCTCTTTATATCCACAATAATTACTATTAATTACTATTATTTTTTTATATTATATATACTAAAAAATAACAATATATATTAAAGAATTATTATAGTAATAATAATGATATATATATATATACATATTTAGATATATATTATAATCATTACAATTACTATTATTATATTTTTTATTTTTTATTTTTGACTTATATATTTTTATTTTTATTTGTGTGACTTACATCAATTGCTCTCTAATTCTTTGTGAAAGAACTTATGGCGTGTTTGGTTGGGTAGATTTGCTTTTCAATTCTGCCATTTTTCTTGAGATCTATGGAATATGTAGATTGGTTGGGGGGAGAAAAAAATAGCAGGAGACCATGTAGAAAACTTAAGCCGTGTGGGAGGGAAAAGCAAATAATCTTTCCCCCCCAATGAATAGCTTTTCCGTGGGCAAAACAAAATTTTTGGACAAGCGTGTCCTTTAAAAAATCAAAGAATGACAGCAAATGTCACTTCTATTTTCTCTTCTGCCGACTCCTTCTGCTAGCCTCCTCTTCTGCCTGACTCCTTTTGCTCGCCTCCTCTTCTGCCTTAATCTCCCTATTTTTTTTAATTTCAATATATAAAATACGAAGTTGAAGATCATTACTCAGCTTACATTGCAAATATTTGCTTCTTTTGGCTAGACGATGATTCTCCCACCTTTTGCTTCTTTTTGGCTTGCGAAGGAATTGTTGAAGGAGGAGATTTATTAGGATTTTTCATTCTAGTTTGTCTTGGAGCCATGATTAGGGTAAATTTTGCAAAAAATTGATGATTTGTTAAACGAAAATAGGGATGGGTTAGTGAAAGTTTGAGTTGGAAAGAGAGAGTATTGAGGAACTTTAGTGAAGTTTGAGCCGAAAAGAGTGAAAGTCGAGAGCTATTTTTATAGTTGTCGCTTGGGCATTCAAATGGCCATAATGTGGCATTCAAATTCCCCTAAGCATTCTGCAAACAGAATGCCTTTCAACACAGGGCATTCGAATGCCCATAATGAGCATTCGAATTCCCTATGCTGAAAGATGTTTCCTAATTAGAAAATAATAAAATTTAAATATTTTATAAAACATTTGTATATTTATATTTTTTATAAATTAATTTTAATTATTTTTAGAAAATAATAATTCTAAATATTTTATAATTACTTGTAAAGTTATATATTTTATAAATAAATATTAATTATTTAGCAAATAATAATTTTATAAATAAATATAAATATTTTAATATTAATTTTATGATAATTTTATAAATTTATATATTTTATAAATAAATATATATTTTATAAATTTTTATATAAAATACTTAATTTTATAAATTTATATATTGTAATATTAATTTTATAATAATTTTATAAATAAATTTATATATTTATAAATAAATTTAAATATTTTAATATTAATGGGTATTTTTGTTTTATGTATAGCAACAATATTATGGTGGATTTTATAATTACAAATATAAAATTAAAATTTTAATAAATTAATATTGAAGGGTATTTTAATTGTGATAGCAAAATATATTAAAAAAATAAGGAAGAAGGGTATTTTAGTAATTGTGCTAATAACAGATGTTTTGTGATTACTGTTGGAGAGGGTATTTTCGTAATATTAATTTAAATGTAGGGTATTTCAGTAAATACTTAAATGAGAAAAAATTATATTCAATTTTAATAAATTTATATTAAAAGGGTATTTTGGTCATTTTAATCTTATTCCTACCTTATTCCTTCCCTTAAACCAAACAAAAAAAAAACTTAGAAAATTATTTCATTCCACCAACCAAATAACATAATATATATTCCTCCTATTTTTTATTCTCTCAGAATATATTTTCTATTCTTTCTCTATTCCATTCCGCAAACTAAAAACCACTTTTGTCTTTTACAAAGAATTTTTCAACAATCACACATTTATCTTGTACGTATTTAGATTTGTCTATAATAAACAAACTTACCTCATGCACTTTTCGCTTCAAGTTCTTACATTTCACATGCATGATTTGTGTCTTGAATTTTTTTGCTACAAACCTGGTCACTTTCTTGTTGCGTATTTTTTGCTTCAAGCCTGTGTTCATTTGTCTTCACGCATGACTTATTTCGTTCATTTTTCGCTTCAAGTCCATGCGTAGCCTATTTCGTACATTTTTCACTTCATTCCTTTGTGTGACGCCCCGGTGCGCACACCGAGTAGGGGCCGCAGCCCTTGTCAACATCACTCATCCGTACTGTCCTCTTTGTGACGCCTCGGTGCGCACACCGAGTAGGGACCGCAGTCCTTGTCAACATCACTCAAGGTTTTATCGGGAATAAATTCCCAATTCGCGTCCGCCATGACTTGAACCCCTTACCACTTGTAAGTGTCAAGTCATGACTAACCATTGGACCTAGGTCCAATGGTTAGTCATGACTTGACACTTACAAGTGGTAAGGGGTTCAAGTCATGGCGGACGCGAATTGGGAATTTATTCCCGATAAAACCTTGAGTGATGTTGACAAGGACTGCGGTCCCTACTCGGTGTGCGCACCGAGGCGTCACAAAGAGGACAGTACGGATGAGTGATGTTGACAAGGGCTGTGGCCCCTACTCGGTGTGCGCACCGGGGCGTCACAAAAAAAACACGCGTTTTATTGTGACGCCCCGGTGCGCACACCGAGTAGGGGCCGCAGCCCTTGTCAACATCACTCATCCGTACTGTCCTCTTTGTAACGCCTCGGTGCGCACACCGAGTAGGGACCGCAGTCCTTGTCAACATCACTCAAGGTTTTATCGGGAATAAATTCCCAATTCGCGTCCGCCATGACTTGAACCCCTTACCACTTGTAAGTGTCAAGTCATGACTAACCATTGGACCAGGTCCAATGGTTAGTCATGACTTGACACTTACAAGTGGTAAGGGGTTCAAGTCATGGCGGACGCGAATTGGGAATTTATTCCCGATAAAACCTTGAGTGATGTTGACAAGGACTGCGGTCCCTACTCGGTGTGCGCACCGAGGCGTCACAAAGAGGACAGTACGGATGAGTGATGTTGACAAGGGCTGCGGCCCCTACTCGGTGTGCGCACCGGGGCGTCACACTTTGTCTTCGAATGCGTGGCTTACCTCGGGTATTTTTCACTTCAAGTTCAAGCACTATAATTTTCATGCATGAGTTATATCACACACTTTTCGCTTCAAGTTAATGTATAGCCTACTTCGTGCATTTTTTGCTTCATTCCTTTGTCTTCGAGTGCGTGGCTTACTTCGCTCATTTTTCACTTCAAATTCAAGCACTTTGATCTTCGTGCATGAGTTATATCATGCACTTTTTGCTTCAAGTTCATGTATAGCCTATTTCGCGCACTTTTTGCTTCAGCCTTTTCTTCGAGTGCAGGGCCTACCTCGCGTATTTTTAGCTTCAAGTTCAAGCACTTTGGTCTTCATTTGTTAACTTATATCGTGCACTTTTCGCTTCAAGTCCATGTATAGCCTATTTTGCACACTTTTCACTTCAGACCTTTTCTTCGAGTGAGTGGCTTACCTCTCACATTTTTCGCTTCAAACCCAATCACTTTGGTCTTCATACATGACTTACGTCACGCACTTTTCATTTCAAGTCTATGCACAGCCTACTTCGCACATTATTTGCTTCAGGCCTTTTTCTTCAAGTGCATGGCTTACCTCACATATTTTTCGCTTCAAGCCCTTGCACTTTTGTCTTCACACGTGACTTACTTTGCACACTTTTCGGTTTAAGTTAATGCATAGCCTACTTTGCGCATTTTTCACTTCAAGCCTTTTTCTTCGAATACATGGCACATATTTTGCTTCAAGCCTAGGCACTTTTGTATTCACGCATGACTTCACGCACTTTTTGCATCAAGTTCATGCATAGCCTACTTCGCTCATTTTTTACTTCAGGCCTTTTTCTTGAAGTGCTTGGCTTACCTTGTGCATTTTTCACTTCAAGCCCATGCACTTTGATCTTCACGCATGACTTACTTCATGCACTTTTCGCTTGGAGTCCATGCGTAGCCTACTTCACGCATTTTTTGCTTCAAGCTTTTTTTTTAGAGCGTGCCTTACCTTGCTCATTTTTCGATTTAAGCCCTTGTAATTTGATCTTCACGCACTTTTCACTTTAAGTCCATGTGTAGCCTACTTTGCGCATTTTTCACTCACACCTTTTTTTCGAGTGCGTGGCTTACCTCTTGCATTTTTCGCTTCAAGCCCTTGCACTTTAATCTTCACACATGACTTACTTTGTGCACTTTTCGATTCAGGTCTATGCGTAGCCTACTTTGCATATTTTTCACTTCAAGCTTCTTTCTTCAAGTGCGTGGCTTACCTCGTACATTTTTTGCTTCAAGCACTTGTACTTTGATCTTAACGCATGACTTACTTAGTGTACTTTTCGCTTCAAGTCCATGCGTAGTGTACTATGTGCATTTTTCGCTTTAGGCTTGATAGGGTTTTTGTATTCTTGTTGTAAGGTATGCAATCACGATAACAAAAGTAAATGATGAGAATCATGAACATTCTTTGCATAATAACAATAACAAATAATAACGAGGAATATAAAATAAGGAGTTCAAAATAACATTTCTACCATTGATAAAAACTCTAAAAAATTAAAATTCCAACTCTTGCCTCTCCTTCTTCACATCTAGGGGTTAGCCATAGTAAGAGTTTCCTCCTTTTGAATCCCTTTGCTAGTTGTGGATGAGATATAATATGTCCTTCCTCTCTTTTGGTCTCCTTTAACTAGGCCTGCTCCATTAGGCTTAGGAAACTTCATCAACAAGTAACATGGAGTGATCACAACCCTCATGTCATTCAGTAGAGATTGACCAAGGATCACATTGTAGGCTGTAAAGTTCAACTTCGCTGTCATGAACAGCACCTGTCGGGTCACATTTTTAGGGCTTTCTCCTAAGGCGATAGGTAATTGGCCACATTCACCTTCTCTCTTACAAACCCATACAAAGGTGTCTTGATAGGTTTTACCTATCTTCACTAATGTTCATTTTTTAAAACAATTCTAGTAGATGAGGTTCACCAAACTTTCGTTATCCACCAGAATTCGACTAATAGGGTGCTTGGCCATTACCGTAGATATTACCATTGGATCATCGTGAAGGGTGATCACATCACCTTTGTTAGAGGGGTGAATACAATCAGCTCATCATCCTTCTTTTCTTCCATCACTGAATTGATTTGATATGCTTGGCAAGGATAAGCCTTTCGTGATGAAGATGAACTTCCATCCATGGAATCTTCCTCCAATATAATAATTATGGCTAGGCCTGTAGGTTCATTGTCTTCCTGTGGGCCCCTCTAATCATCCCTTGCTTCATCATTCCTTCTTCTATCTACTCCCCTACTCTTCTGTTATTGTCTTATTGCCTATATTGCGATAAATTATCTCTCCAATTGCATGGAAAATAGTAAGCTCCCTTATTCCTCCAAAGGTATCTGTCTATTTTCCCTTCTCAAGCTAGTTTCTCAAGTTGATTCATTAGCTCCCTACACTTCTCAGTTGAGTGTCCATTTGTAGAATGGAAATCACAGTAGGAATCTGCATCTCTTCCCATACTTCTTGTCACCTTTTTAGGGAATTGTAGTAGTCTTGTCCCTTCTATAGTTGCAAGAATTGAGGCTCTAGGCTCATTAAGTCGAATGTAATTATCATATCTCAACTTTGGAGACTTTTTGGACTTGTTTGCACCTTTGTTAACAATCTCTCTCTCGTTTCCTTCCTCTTTCTAAATCTTGAGTCTGTTTACACCTTTGTCGACAAACTCTCTCTCTCATTTCCTTCCTTCTTCATGATCGTGAGTCTATATCATTTTCAACACATCTTCCTAAGTGATATATTTGTTAGCTCTGGTAAACAACTTCGAGAATGTTGTTAGCTGATTTAGAGAAAGTAATTCTTGTAAGCTTCGGATCTGATACTTTGCAATATAGCTATCACTGCGACACTAGCTTGCAAGTCACGAATCTCCAAAGTGGCATCACGGAATCTGTCCACAAAACTCTTAAAAGATTCCTTATTGCCTTGCCTTAAAGTCAACAGGTACGTCGCTTCCTTCTTCCTCTAGCTAGTAATCATGAACGCCTTTAAGAATTTACTACACGATTGATTAAATGAAGAAATAGACTCCTCCTTCAAACTGTTGAACCATTTCATGGCGTAACCTATTTGGGTGATTGAGAATGCTCTACACATAATTTCATCCTCCCAGTCATAGAGAAGCATTATCGACTCATAGTTCTGCATGTGATCATAAGGGTGAGTCTTTCCCGCATATGTTGTCATTTGAGGCATATTAAATTTGAGAGGTAAGGGCCTCTATATGATTGAGGCACTAAATAGTATCCATCTCCTCTGGCTATCCTCAGCTGACACCAGCTTTTTCTCCTCCAGAGTTTTCTCAACCATCTTCTTCACATCGTCAGTTTCTTGGGTCGTGAAGATAGATTGACTTCTTACTTTAGCATAATCTGCTTCACCCACAATTCTTTTCCCCTTGTCATGAGTAGAGGGTGCTTGTCTCCTTCTCTCTCTAGCCCACCTGTCTTCCTCTCTTTCCATATCAAGATTCTAGGTCGAGTCAGTTTTTGAGTTGAAAATCCTAACAATATTTCAACATGTTGCTTCGTTGAGGTTCACGTTCCCAACACCTCCTATATCGTTAAACTGATGCTCCCTAGATCGTCGCTCTGAGTCCGCACTAATAGTCTGACGCATGTCACTTTGCTACACATCGATCTACCTTGTATCACTCTATTGTACATCGCTCTATCACACACCAATCTGTCACATGTCACTCTGCTACACACCGGTTTGTCGTGCTTTGGTTTGTCGAACGTCACTTTGGCACACACCAGTCTACCACACGTCACTTTGCCATACATCAGTACATTGCACACCAATCTGCTGCCATTGATCTCCTAGATTGGTCTAGTTCCCAAAGTCTTCCTCATTAGTTTGTTGCAGCTGACTTTCTCCAGCAAGATTCTGAACAATTGATGGCAAACTCATTTGTGGGAGTACTTCCTTGAAGAAATCTAGCAGCACCTTTAACACCTAAGTAGTCTCTTTATTTCTTTGCATTAGAGCTTTGAATTCCGCTCTTGGGACCATATTCACAGGCTTAGCTTCTGGAACTTGAGTTATTTGATGCATTTGATGTTCAAGGGAGTTAACTGAATTTTCTTCCTTGTTCACTTTCCTTACTGTTGATCATGTTCTCACTATCTTTTGTCACAAAGCTTTTCGTATCAGATTCTCACAAACAGCATCAATTGTTGTTGCCTGTGTATAACAATAAATTTGTATGTCGTAGGAATTTCAATTTTCATGCCCACTATATGCTAAAAACTCAGTAGAAAAAAGAAGAAATCAGAGAGGATGTAGGGATTTGTCCCTGCATCGCACTCCAATGCTAAAGTCAGAATATAAGCAAAGTCTTAATAAACAAAAGTCATTAATTGAATTGATTAATTAACTGATCTGTTATTTATAGAGGTGAATTATGATCGTAATCCTCCTTTTGCCCTTTGTTCACATTAATTTAAATTTAATGTGCAAATCTCACTGAATATAATCTATTAAATTATCAAATAATTAAAGTCCAAGCATGCGTTTGGACTTATTAAAATTGGGCCAATAATAACTAATTGAGCCTTCGTAGCACTGGAGAGTGTACATATGTGGCGCAATGTGCCGCAAAGCACGTTGTTCCGTTTGCAACAATAATTACTATTAATTTTTCTTTTGATATTATATATATTAATAAATAACAATATATATTAAAGAACTATTATAGTAATAATAATGATATATATATACATATTTAGATATATTTTATAATAAGTACAATTACTGTTATTTTATTTTTTATTTTTGTGACTTATATATTTTTTTATTTTTTTTTGTGTGACTTACATCAAAATTAAAAATGAAAAAAATTAGAATTAAAAACTTCAAATAATGAAAGAACTCAAAGTAAAAATATATTTTTTGTGTTAAAATTTTTTTCTTAAAAGTTTTATTTTTAAAATAAAAATAAAAAAATAATAGAGTCGAGGAGAAAGAATTGAGGAAAAGGAAAGAAAGAAAAAAAGGGTCGGAGGAAGGCCGATGGTGGTGGGGTGTTTACGATGAATTTGACTGATCTAAAGACAAATTGGTTCAATGTGCATCAAGGTTAGTCGAATCAGCCATTGGCTCTTACTTCCATCCCCCTCCATTTTCCTTCCTTTCTCTCTTTCTCCTCGATTTTTTTGCATTATTTTTTTTTAAAACTCAAAAGAAAATTAATAAAGTTGGCATGGCATTTGTTATTTGAATAAATATTCTTAAAGTAAAAATATCTCTAATTTATATTGATTTGTTTGTTGGTTTTTTTTTCATGAATATAATTTTCTATATATAGTAAAAATTATTTAATTATGATTATAATTTTCTTTTATAATATATAATGTCATAAAAAAAGAAGAAAATTTTAACTTTGCCTGCCTTCCAAAGAACTTGTTAAATGTGATATGGGAATTATAAAGGCAGTGCATCACCTAATTTTATTTGAGAAATTTTAAATACTCATTTTTTTTAATTTTTACACCACACTGATAAGTTAACTTCAAAAAATACAAAATATACTCTCTAAAATTATAAATTTTTCCCTATTTTAAACCTCACCCTTTCACCACCACTTCGTGACTTCCATTCTTTGTTTCTCCATATTCTTCATCTTCTTGATCTCAACTTTCTAACCCTAAACCTAAAAATCTCCAAATCAATTCATCCTCACTTTACATTAAAAGTTGAAAGAAAAAAAAAGTTGCAGAAGTTGCACTAAGGCAAGCTCCTTGCGTAAGGCAGCTTGGCGGGATCATGCTCCCTGCGCAAGGTAGCTTGCTCGGGCAGTGAACTTCTGCAACTTTTTTTTTTTCTTTCAACCTTGCCTTATCTTTTTTAGTATCCATGCTATCATAATCCTCTATGCTATCATAGTAGTTGCTTTCGCTTAAATTTTTCATATTTTTTCTTAGTTTGAGTGAAAAAGAAGAGTAAGAAAATTTTAGGATTTAGAATGGAAGAAAGAACATGAATGAAGAAGAGGAGAAGATGAATGGGATTTTTTAACTTTGAAAATTTTTTGGGTAAAATTATCTTTTCAATGAAAGGATATTTTTGTCCAATAAAATTTCAAATGTGAAGAGAAAATTTTGATGTGTGATTGGAAGCTCCCATTTCATTTAGGAGTGCATTAAAGCAAGTGTAATGATTCCAACATTAGGCATTACCCTGATTCCAAATAAGGTTTGAGTTCCTCACCTTTTTCTCTTATACCTATGAAAAAAAAAGCCAGTGAAATGATGTTTTGCTCGCATAATGGTAAAATGATTTTCGCAAATAAATTTTAAAATGCATTGAATTGAACCTGGTTTTTAACTTTCCCAGAAAACCCTCCACTTAGAGCAAAAGATACACGATTTCAACATTATGCTAGGGCCATCACCAATATATGTAATCTGAAAACACAAAAATAGTGATTATTATAATATTTTTATTTAATATATTATTATTCAATTCGACAAAATTAAATAAAAAATCCTATAATATAATATTCAAATAAATAAATTCTTATAATTTATTCATAAAGAAAATTATCTCAATGATATTACATACTTTTTTTTTATTTTTCTCTCATACCGTTAAAATATAAAAAATAATACAAGTAGGTAAATAATATGCTATATTGTTTTGTTTATTTTATAATGAGATTACATTTGTACAATCAAATAACTAATTACGTATGAAATAATTATAAAATATAACAAATCGATTAATTATAAATTAGCTCAAACTTACATAAAATGATTAGTATCCAAATATTCTCATTTAACATAAGGCAGCTATGCCACTATACACATACAAATATTGATACTTTATAAAATCAAAATTGATAAACTCAAGAGTATCTCTTAGATGTTTGTTGATACATTTAAGTGTTTAAACCTTTAACCATATATATATACATATATATATATATATTATAAATCTTTAATTAAGATTTTAATTTTTATAATCAAAATTTATTTTTCACAGTCTTAAAAAAAAATAATTGGAAAAGGACGTTGCCCCGCCACCCGGATTGTGAGAACGGTAAAAAAAGACTAGAGACAGGCGTGTAAGATAATGGGACCATAACTTCTTAGCTTAGCTCACAATTAAAGAAGATAATAATAATAATAATAATAATAATAATAATAATAATAATAAAAGAAAAATAATGCCTGCCCCATTCAAAAACTTTTCAAATAATTTCATCATGGGCTGATCCCCAACAAACACACCAACACCCAATAAAAAGGTAAGTTTAATATTCAAATATATTATCTACGTTTGTCACAAAATAAAATTAAATCATCAATATTTAATTATATAAAAATTAACCATAAACATTTCAAAATAATAAAATTAAGGATATTTTTATTAAATTCTTTGATTTTCATTACTATTGCATATTAATAAAACTTAACGGTATTAGAAGGAGTTACTATTATTTGAAACATTTAAGATTAATTTTCATACAATTGAATGTTAAATATTTAAGATTAATTTTCATACAATTAAATGTTAAAGATTTAATTCTATTTTGTGATAAACGTGAAAGATATATTTGAATATTAAAATTAAAAAGTATTAAAAACCCTCTTAAATGGAATTTTCAGTGGACCGTGGAGCGTGGCAACTGACAAGGAATCGCGTGTAGTAAGAAAATGGATTTTCTCTATTGCATTAAGACATTAAGAATTCTTTTTTTGTTCAAAAAGACATTAAGATTTAAGATAGTATAGTTTTTCTTTCCTTGATTTTCAAGTTTTCAGTTTTCACAACTGTAGTAATAAGGTCTCTTCTCTTTGCTGTCGGAATCCAAGCCCAATAAGATACGCAAGGGAAAAAAAGGCCGCTCCATAGTTTTCGGCTACCGTAATCTCTCTCTAAGTTATTGAAGGCTCACATTTTGAGCAAAGAACTGAAAGCTCTGCCACTGAAAAATAGAAGGAAAAGCCTTTACTTTTTGTGTTTTTTCAGTAACTGATTGTTCCAAGGTATCATCTTACTTTTTGTTTTTGCATTTTTATTTCTGGGTTTGCTTTTTTTGTTTGAGATATTTCGGTTTTAGAACTCGTTTATTTTTGAAGTCTTATCGTGTTTCAGTGTTCTCTTCTGCTGTTTATGTAAGCTGCAAAGGTTGGTCTTTTACAGATATTTTTGAAGTATTAAACTCTGGGTATTTTTCTTTCACTGGATTGTTCGATTATTTGAGTGCTTTTTTTTAATCCATCTATCTATCTTTCTTTCTTTCTTGCTTTTGTTTAATGGGAATTTGGGATCTTAAGTAAGAACTCGATGTTATTAATTTTGTTAATTAAAGCATTATACTTTAGATCCAATTGATTGCAAAATGTTGTAGCCTTGATCAGAATAACTCATGCTTTTTGCTTGTTCATGCCATGATGTTCATTTTGTGCTTTGGACTTTGGATATATTTCAACTGAGATTTTACTTTGTCTCGACATTTTTAAAAACTGAGTGAAATAATTTAACAGAATGTCATTTTTTATGTTAAACATTAGAGAAGTGATGGAATTATTTTGAATTTACTCAATTATTATTTGTGGACTTCTTTTGGTTGGTACTGGAAGTGAACACAATTGTTTAAAAGTTATACTTCCTAAGGAAAAAGAGTGAAAACAACAAATAAATATTTTTCTATGCAATGAGTGTTTTAGTTTAGACTCTTGTTTTTTGGTATTGTTTTCCCAAGTGAATGTTCAGTTGACTAAGTAGTAAGGTTCTTTCTGCTTCAAGAGCAACCGAAATTGGATAAAATGTCAAAGATGATAGAGTTGATAGTTGCCTGAGGAGTTAGTTTTGGTCATTATCACTTTACGTAGGCTGACCAAAACCATCTCACTAATTTTCGGAATTGTAGGTTGGGATATATGTTAAATAAAATCTAGTAGACATCAGAGAAAGTAACAGAGCCTTTTGTATTCAGAAACTAGGCAATTATCCCAAGGGGACACCGCAAACAGTTAGGATTGAAATTTTAATCTAGAGCTCATGCTTGAATCTTGAGGATGGAAGATGGCTGTAGCTCAAGCCCAGTGGACTTTCATGTCTACTTAAAAAGAAATTAGACAATTGATTAAGAATGAATCAAACTTCGCAAACTTTCACTCTAAAGAATTTAAGGTAATTTGTGGAAATAATGAGTAACTCTGGATCATTTGCAACTTCATAAACAGATCTAAATGAGACCATAGAGTACTGGATTTGTTTTTAAAGCAAACAATATTTGTAGGTTGATTATGATGGTTAGAAATATGGAGACCCAAACTTGCCATTACCAGAGAGTCAAGCTCCTATGTCCTGTCTTACTGCTGCTGCCGCGATGTTTTTTAAACAAATTTTTTCCTATGCAAGACAGATGCTAATTCAATTAATGATTGTTATGAAGTGTTGAAGCTTCTGTATATGACGTCCACTGCGTTGAGGTCTCTACTTGGTGCCATATGACTCTTACGCCAATAATAATCTAAACATGGATAAGATATCTCTGGATTGTCCATACCCAGGGTGCTTTTTCTGTGTCATGAAGGAAGGAAACCCAAGCAAGCGCAGAGCCAGTATTCTGAAATTCTTTAGAGATCTTCCTTCACAAGATGATGATGGTCAAGTTCTTCCTATCAGTGGCCTTTGGAATACTGCCATGGCACATCCTAATGATCCTGAATTCATTGAGTTGGGGATTTTTGAGTGTATGGCTGCTCTAATATGGAAAGGTCTCAAGAATCGCCTCTGGCTTTCTCATGACCAAAATATATATATTCCTTATTATGCAGCACATATTATTGGAACCTACACCATGAACATGGAAGAGTTTGCAGAAAGTGCTGTGCATGCTGGTGTAATTCCTCCATTAGTTGAGCTTTTGAGAGGGAGGTTGACTTGGGTTGAACAAAGAGTGGCAGTACGAGCTTTTGGACACTTGGCTACATATACAAGCACTTTTCCTACTGTAGCCAGTCATGGAGAAATACTTGAGGTCTCCATTCAGCTTGCAATGAGTTCACTGGAAATAGTTTACTCTCACTTTTATCAGTATGTTGATAGAAGGCTAAGTTATCACTGTGATCTGCTTACTCGTGGTATGGGTGGCCTTGAAATGGAGTCAAGGAAGGCTGAAGAATGGGCTAGTCAGCTGCAATGTTGGTCCCTTCAACTCATTAATTGCTTTGCTTTCAAGCCTGAGTTTCTTCCCTCCATATGCAAACCTGAATTTCTTGTAAAACTGCCAGGAATGTGGGGTGGACTTGTTAATGAAAACTCACCAGCTGGTATTGGTTTGTTAAGAACCATCTGTCATCATAAGCTTGGTAGGGGACCTGTTGCTAGCTGTCCTGGCATTATCGAAGCATTGTGTAATATTGCTCGCTCATCTGATGATTGGCAGTATATGGCTATTGATTGTCTTCTTTGGTTGCTTCAAGATCCAAGCACATGTCATAAGGTATATTCCGTTCATATCTTGGTGAGAAATCTTAATGTAAATTCCATATTGATGGGGGGCCTCAGACCTATGATACCATTTGGGTTGTCTTTGCCCTGTATTGCCATATTATTTTACTGAGTCTCTCTCTTTAACAGCACCCTTCATCCGTAACAGCAGACTCTATTCCTTCAATGGAATCTTAACTAAATCATTGAGCATGCATGCTTCCCTCATTTATTTGAATTCCACATCACCTTTCCATATCTTGGATGTTAAAGTTGGGGAAAAGGGAATATCAACTGAATACCCTTGTAGAGGTAAGATCTGGTTAATAGGACGATATTTCCTCTGCCATATCCACCAACTTCTGATGACAATTTTCATATTTGTTCTTTTGAAGAATCAGTGAATCAGTGTCATCTAATGAGCACCAAAAAGCCATCTAGTTTGCTTTTGACAAAAAATTCGTTGCAGAATGAAAAGAAATAAGCTTGATCTATAGGTGTCAGGGAGATGTGAAACTTCCTTGTGTGATCTTGCTTTACCTTGAGTTTCCCTTTTCTGAGTTATCTCTCGTAGATGCAGTCAAAGTATTCAGAGCTATGCCCCCCCATTTTGGTATTTGTAATGTCCTTTAATTTTCAGAGATAAAAGAATCTCGATTCCTGACATATTATGAAGCATGCAAATTTTTTGGAAATTACTTAAGCAAGTGAAGAAACATCCACGTCATAGTTCACTTGCGTTAATTATTCATTCACTGATTCATTCATTCATTGTATGTCTATTTTATAATATAAAGCTAGATCTCTACACTCAACACAAGCTTTTAGCTGAAGTTCAAGAATAGGTTTAATTATGTTGATACAATGATCTTTGGTAAAGAGCTTACCTCCATAAGAAATTTCACTATATACTTGTTTGCTTTTTATTTTGGAAGCTATGATGTTCTCCATAGAACTCATCTTCATTTGTTGTACAGGTGATAGATAAGGCAGTACCTGCTCTTGTAGACCTTGCTGAAATTACGACTCTGGGTGATCACAAGAAGCTTGGAGATTCCATTGTTAATGTTCTTCAGGAATTTATTCACTGGCAAGGGACAGGACGCAGCTCTCTCAATAACTGCACAAAAGAACTGATTGAAGAACTATTGAGTTCAAGGCAGAGATTGAAGTGGGAAAAGAATTTGCCCAAGGAGGATCTCCATATTAAACAGGCTGCTGCTTTAGTGGTCAAGCTTGAAGGGAACTCACTTTTCTCATCAGGAAATATATCTGCAGCCGCATCAAAGTACACAGAAGCATTGTCATTGTGTCCAATCAGATCCAAGAAGGAGAGAGTTGTTCTCTACAGTAATCGAGCTCAGTGTCATCTTCTATTGCAGCAACCCTTGGCTGCCATAAGTGATTCTACACGTGCATTATGTCTTCACAACCCACTGAACCGTCATGCCAAAAGCCTATGGAGAAGAGCTCAGGCCTATGACATGCTTGGTTTAGCTAAAGAGAGCTTGTTAGATGCCATTCTCTTCATAAATGAATGCTCTCAGTCAAATGACCCTGATCTCTCATTGAGGCAAAATAAGGTTCCTGACTATGCTGAACGATTAGTCAAGAAGCAGATGCGTGCAGCTTGGTTATTTAGAGAGGCAGCTATCAAACTTGGGGGTGTGCACTGTGATGATGATGAAGGTGATGCGTACGGCCAGGATACTGATGACTCTGAATGGGAGACAGCTAGTGAAAGTGATATAGGAAATGATGGAAGGGATGAAATGGGTGATGATGATGACGATGATAGTGAATGGAAGAATGAAGATGAGAGGAAATATAAATATGGAAAACCCTCAATGAAAGGTCAAATAGAACATTTTAATGCTGTATAAACATTTACTGCATTTTGACATTTTAAATTTTACTGATTTGGTTCAGTTTTGGTTTAGATTGGATTCATTTTGGTCTTAAATTGCCATTTTCATGGGAGTGCTTCTTCCACCTTCGGTGCTACATTGTACTTATAGAATATATCTAATGGTTGCTTGCGGACTTCTTGTCATCTCTGTGTGAATTAATGTGCTCATTGTAGGTCTGTGTATAGGTCTGGACTTCCGACCACGCCATCACCCACAACCTCACTTTTCACCTTACAGTTTTTTAGACCTGCTTTGACAGAATTGTAACCTTCATCATTTATTATTTTTATACTTGCATGCACAAGGGAATGGGAATTTTGATGTTGGGCCGTCTGCTATGCACATGGGACCACTGACATGACATGTCAACACTCAACTGTCTATATAAGTACACCTTTGTACTAAGTAAAGATCATTATTTTTGTGTATTATTGCACATATAAAATGAAATAATGTTTGAGCAATCTATCTAAAATTGATTATTTTCCTTATATGATATTTTAAAAATATCAGTTGATAGTTCCATAATTCTACAGTGCTGAAATTTACTAGTGTCCTTATACGTGAATTAAATAGAGTTCTAGTCTAGAATTCTCGGTCCAGCATGAATGAAAAGCATTAAAAATGTAGCCAAAGACTCGAAATTGGTATTCTACTCTTATTTGTTATATTTTCTTTTCTTGGCTGAAGATATTTGACCCATATGAAGGTCTAATTGGGCACACGTCTGCCTTTTTATCTTTAACTTATATATTTATGTGATCATTTTTCTTTCTTATTACAAATCAGAATTTACTGCCATTTTTCAATATTGATCTACCCTTTCAGACAAAAGGAACATTTATATATAGAGCATGCAGTTTCAGCCAATCCTATATCTTCCAAATGATAGGTTGAGGGTGCAGAAGAGTTCTAGTATGCAATCAAGCTATCACACATCAGGCTACTTTAAGGCACCTGTAAACTGTGAGAAACAAACAATTCTTTTGGTGTTGCCCATATCAACTTTTGGGTTAGAGGATTGATAGATGGAGACTAATGGATGATCCCTTTCAGGAGTTTTATATGTTTATTCTTTAGGAGATTATGATGTTCTACATCTTGTCACCTTCAACTATAATGAGTAGTTTGCATTATTCTCACACTTTATTAGTTTACAAGACGTGTTGTTTTTGGCTATTAATCCTGAACAATGTATTGGTTCCTTGACTTTTACAGACATAAAGCACAGATTCAATGTGCAGCTCACAGAAGATGAACAGTAAATGTTTGAAGGACAAAACAGCTTTTAGATGTGGATGTGTAGTGATTAAAAGCTACGATTATTTGGCATTTACTATTTTCGCATTCTAAAGCTGTAGCCTTGTTGCATTTCAAGTTGGTCTCATGTCTGGCTCAGTGAAGAAGCAAGTTAGAAGGGAAGCTTGTCTTTGGTCATTCAGTGCCTTTAGAGGTAATACTTGTTTTACAAACAGTTCTTCTTTGTTTTTTTTTTCCTCCTGATTTCTTCATGTTAATTTCAACCGTAGAAAGTGAGAGATTTTGAGTGTAGAGAACCATTTTGTCTGGAGGGTATGAAGCTTTGAGTGGTCTTAAAATCCTTGTGTACATAAAAACCTTCGAGGGTTTTTGACATTGAACTATCATATATTTGAATGTTCATTGTGATCTCTTATGATGGTTCAATTTTTTCTATAAGAAAATTTTGGTAAACCAATTTTTTCATGGCATGGGGCAGAGCTGGAGAGGTCCAACTAAGCCCTAATGTTTGAAGAAATGATTATATAGTCCATTTTTACCATGTCGGATCTAGGCTCGGCAAATTCAAGGTCCAGATCTTCACTAATCAGACACAGCTATTATTAAATAGAGGATTGATTCATGCTCACATGATAATTTTAAATTTGATGTTGCATCTTCATTTGTGGAATGTAAGATTAAAATGCAGGAAGAGTTTAGGAAAATAACTTAATTCGTGGAGTAACGAATCATAGACGTGCATGTGTTTTGAGTGAATTCTGATGTGGAACTAACCATGTGGTTTGTTCAGGTTCATCTCCAAAATTAATTCCCATTGTCTTGGGTTCTTTTAGTAGAGATGGGATTTGATTACATTGGTTCAAGTTTGGCAACAGACATAAAAATGGTTAATCACAATCAACTTGGTTGTCTTGGTAATGGGTTTGATGTGAAGTATATTATTAGCGGTGACATCGGATTGGATTTTCAAAATCTTTGATCCGATCCAAATTACAAGTTTAAATTTTTTATTTTATGATCCAAATAGAAAATTATTTGATTTTCATGAATTTAATTCGGTTTAGATTGTTTAATCAAGTTCTTGAATTAAGACACTTGCGAGATTTACTTCAATTTTATCTTTAGTTTTTAATTGAAGTATAAAATTTGGACTTTTGTAGAAACAGTACAAAATATAAAATATTAAATAATATTGGATTATAATTCATATCCAAAATTTTAGTACTTGAATTGATTCGAATGTATATAGTTTGATGATATCATTTATATAAAATTGAGCTAATTTTTTTATAATCTGAACCGATCGAAACCCTTATTTGAGTGTTTTTTTAATCAGATTTTATCTCTGCCGTGATATTGATAATGATATTATTAGAAAGCAGAAGTTAACGGACTTCTTAATTTATTTCTGGTTAGCAGTTATAAATAAATCTTTAGTAGTTGGACTGATGGAGCTTATATGGTTATTATTATTAATGGGTGTTCAATTTTCAGAGTAGTGGGGCACACTGGCACATTTACGTACCCCTCTAACTATAAAGATTCTCTTTGGCTGTCTTTACTAAAATCTTCTAATCTAGCTATTTGTATATATAATTTGTGTTTATGTTATGTTAGATTATATTCATGTAGTATAAAATATAATTTTTGAATTAAAATTTATGTCAATACATTAAATACATGTTTTTTTTTTAATTTTGTTGAATTCATATAAATTTTTATCAAATATTAATTCGTATCATTTTTGTATTTTTTTAATCATGTCATCATTTGATGTTTAAGATTATCAAGTCTAATTATAGCAAAAAAGAAACATAATATACTAAAACTCCTTTAAATTTATACTCTTAAGAGTTAAGACTCATGGTTGAGCAATAATTTAAAGAGATTATTAATTTGAAATTTTTTATTTTATAAATTATTATTTTATCTTAAAAAATGTGTTCATTTAATTTTTACATTCATTATATTCATCTAATAATTCTTTATCATTTAAATTCAAGATTAAAGTGACATTGGTAAATAAGGGCATGGGGGAAGATATTCATACCCCGAAGAGATGGTCAATGGTTTGGTAGCGAATGATGGCATAGCTTGAGGAGTTTGGGTACTTGATATGTAGGATGAGTACTAGCGGCTTGAGGGATTGGCGTCAAAGGTTTGGTTATAAAGGAGCTAGGATGACCGATATTGGTTCTATTGGTGACAATGTGATATTTTGAGGTTTGGTCATGGTTTTCTATCAAAGATTTTTCTAATTTTTTGTTTGATTGATCAAATTTATGCAGATGGGTAAACGCGGTTGAGATATCAAGACTTGTCAAGGACAAAGAATAACGAGAGAATGTCGGAATTGGTGGTCTGAATTTACAGTTTAACACTTAAGTACGTAAAGTACTCGAAGAGAGTGAAGGCTGAGAGTAAATGAATATGCTTGTATTTTATTGTAGTAGGCTTAGAGAGATATATGTGTGTACCTTGGCATTTTTTATATAACTTACCTAGCTAATAGTATTTGAGAATATTTATGATTCTATATCTATGTATAAGATTTTATTGAATGATGATTCTATTTGATAAAGATTCTTTCATTTGTGGTCTTAATCTTTGACTAAAGATTAACTTCCAATGAGCTAACTTGATCTTGGGTTATTAAGCTTTGGTTGGGCTTAGATCTGTTTGTGGGTTGAATCGAGTCGAATTCCGGCCGCCAAGCTATGTGTTTAAAATAATTGCGTTTAAAAAATATGATGTAAAAAATATGATTTAAGAATTTTAAAAGTACAGCTATTAAAAATACTATAATGAATTAAAATGTCCAAAAAATGTGTAAAAAAGTACAAGTTTAAAAATATAAGAATAATCAAATCATTTTATCCACAAAAATTATGGTTGATCTTATAAATACCTCTTTAAAAAATATTGCTGAGTTTACAATCAAGCCTTTAAATGGAAAAGTTGAATTTTTTACATTGAAATTGATTTAAAACAAATTTTAATGCAAAAATCACTTTTAATCACGACCTTAAAGTAAACTTCATTGAGAAAAATAATAATAATTGAAGCTTCAAATAATGACAAGTGTTTTTAGTCAAACATTTTACATAAATCAAAATGTGTTTTTTTTAATACAAAAATTGAATTCAAATCTTTTTAATTAAAAAAATGATAGAATTTCTTATCATTTTTTTAGAATGAGAGGAGATAAAATATCAGTATAAAATAATTTTTTAATAGTATATTCTCATTCAAAATTACAATTACAATCGACATATTACATTCTATAAACCGATAACTTGATGAATTAATAAATACAAATAATAATAACAAACTAAACAAATAATGAATAAACTAAATTCGATTTCAAACTTGATAAATTTTAAATTTGAGATTTCAAAATCTTAATTGTTAAAATTACTAAAATTGATTTGAGCGCATTGCTGCGCATTTTTTTTCCAATTATTTGTATTTAAAAGACAATATCAAAACTATCATGAAAAAAGAAAAATAGCTATATAGTCAGTTGAGGCGGAGAGAGGATTACGCTAATTGAGACTCACACTTTTTCAACAAGGACAAGAAAAAGTTTAGGGCATAGAGGGACAAATGTCTAGAGGCATTGAATGCAAGTCAGTCTACGTTCTATTGTCAGGGAGGACTGAAATAGACAAAAACTTTTATATATATATATATATATATATATATATATAAAGACACAAATTTCTTTTTTGTTTTAAAATGCTATTTTACTTTTTTTTGACTGTTAAATTGAATTAGTCAAATTGTTAATTTAAATAATTTTAATGTCACATCTGATAAAGTTTATCACATCAACTCAAATTTTTTAAAATTAAAACCTTATTTATTTATAACTTAATTTTTAATTTTACCTAGTCATTAAAATTAAAATAAAAAAGGATTAGATTAAACACCAAGTTCATATGGTCCCCACATTTTTTTTTTGGTTACATATATGGTCCCCACATTTTAGAAACAAAAGCTTAAAGCCTACGAAACAGTATCACTAAGTTGGATGCTAGGGAAGAAAGGTCATTGCCAGAGAACCCAGTACTCTCTGACACTTCTCAATCATCTCCTCTCCTCGATGGCTTCAATGTTGGATCCCGTTTTAAAATTGTTAGATCTCGTTTTAAATTTATTGGAATTCCTCTCTAAGTTATAGGTGTTAGAAGCTAAAATAAAAATAAAAAATTATTAGTAATCAAAATAATATAAGAACATATTAATTAGAATTATTTTATTTATCACGAAGAGTTGGACTGAGGCATGGATATCTCGCTCTCTTTAAGACGATTCACGCCTCTGCGGGAATTATATAACTAGTGCAGCAAGAACTTTAAACGTGTCGCCTCCAGGATACAACAGCCCAACCTATCTTCGTTGTACACTCTACAGTTCTGCACTAACGTGTCAAGTAAAGAGCTCTAAAATCAAACACCCTTCTCTTATCCAAGAGCATATTGAGTTGATGTAGAGAATACGTTGTGAATAGATTGGTGTTATACTTTGTTTGAGGTTTAAGACCTCTATTTATAGCCTCACACACTTGTAACTCATATCAAATATTAATGATGATTTTAAAATCATTTGTAACTTATACACCATAATTATAAAGAATTTAATTAGAATATAATTGACTATTAAAACAATATTAACTATTAGTAACGGAAACTTATAATTTCAACATTAATTATTATATTTATTTTATTATTAAAATTACAGTTACAACATTCAAGAATTCCATTAGCCAAACGACTAGTAATTTCTTGTGATTGAAGTGTACAAAAAACCCCAAATCAAAGATCAATTTTTAAATTTGAATGTTATGAAATGGAACCCAAAATACAAATCTTAGATAGCAGCATCAAAACGACCAGATTTAAAACCCTATAAATTTTTCAAACGCTATAAAAAAGTTTGAAACCCCTAAATCAAAATCTAATTCCAAAATATATAAAACCTTCAAATATCTTATTACCTTATTAGAAGTATGAACAAACAAAAACCGATGAGATTGCTATAAAACTCATGTTCCTTTAGGCTTTGCTTGGTAGAGTGGAAAGAAAAATGAAAAGAAAGAAAATTGAAAGGAGGGAAAATTAGAAAGATAAAAAACTTTAATTTTTTTCCTTAAGTGTGCTTGGTATGAAAGATGAAAAAATGAAAAAATGGATATCTTAACTTTAATTTTTTTTATAGAAGTTGTATTTTTTCAAGAAACAACCATCAAATATCGTAACGGTTAGATATCCTTATACAAGTATTCCAACACTTGGGCAAAAAATGAAGAGATGTTGAAGTTTGGAACGGCTATCTAACGACTATTTTGAAAGGACCAAGCAATGGATTCTTCGTAACAGACATAACAGACACTGATAGAGAAGAGAGAGAGAGTTTGGGTGAGAGAGCTGTGAAAGTTGCGGCATGCGGGAGAAGGAGAAAAGTTAGGTAATTTTAAAAACTGGTTAGGGGCATTTTCGTATTTTCAATTGCTTTAATCAGATATTTTCGTTTTCTCTCCTCTTTTCTGTCCAATTTGGACGGATAAGTTTTTTGTTTGAAGACAAAAAACACTTTTCTTCAGCATTTTCTTTCCTTCTTGTTTTCTGTCATACCAAGCAACTCTAAAATTAATTTTCCTTTCACTTTTCTCTCCTTCATTTTCTTTCCTTCCACTTTTCAACTGTAACAAGCACAACCTTAATCTTGAACAAGAGGCATTTTGAAGGCAGGCTTAAAACTTCTGCCAAACCTTAAACCAACAAGGGCGAGAATAATTGTTTGGATCATGACCAATTGTTTGGATCTTGAGCAATTTTTGGTTTTTAATCGTGAACCTAGAAAAGCCAAAGTTAAGAAAAGAAAGATTGAAACAGAAAGGGCTTTGGTAGAGAAAGATTTTAGCGTTTTTTATTTTAATTTTTTTTGGTATAGAGTTTTTTATTTTAATTGTAATGATTAGGTTAAATTAGTAATTAAGTTATAAATAAATAATGGTTTTAATTTTAAAAAGAAAATTTGAGTTGATGCGGCAAAAATTATCTGATATGACATTGAGACTATTTAAATTAACAGTTTGACTAATTTCATTTAACAGTCAAAGGAAATAAATAACTAAAATATTAAAAAAAACTTTGAATTTTATCCGTTTATTTAAATAAACCTTTATACTTTTATTGTACTTAGATAAACTCATAAAACCCTAGCACCCTTAAGAAACATGCGTGTAAGGCTCAGGTACTTAAGGGTGCCAGGGTTCGAGCCTCAAAAAACGCGCTCAAGGCATTAATCCTGAGTTCTTCAAGAGCCTTGAGACAAAGCCGTAAGGTGGGCAACCGCCAGAGCGGACAATACGTGAATAGTGAGTGTTAAGCGATCGCCTACTTTTGCTGTCAAGGCAAACCTGAGGCAAGGAGGCCTAGGGGATGCTCGCCGACGGCCCACTGGAACAGACGAGGCCTTGACGTTGTAAAAGTAAACTTGGGGCGTGTGGGACGCTTAGGAGATACTCGTTGACGGTCTAGTGAGACGGGCGAGGCTCTTACACACACAAAAAAAGAGTTGCCATGCAACGAAACACAAATTAAACTCCAATTTGAGCCCAATTAATGACCTTTTTTGCGGGAGGCTGCATGGTTTCACTTTTAATATTATGTATTGATTATGTAATATTTTTACAAATCAATTATTAGATTTTAATAACTTACCCCTATTTATCATACGTGTAAAATTTTGAGTGGATTCAATATCACATTATCACTATTATTATGATAAGAATAACATCTTTTTCAATATATTATTAATGATTAAAATTTTATTATTATCGTATAAATAGTTAGATATTTTTGATTAATTTAAAATTTGACATGTAAGATATATTTAAATAAAACATAAAAATTCAAGGGTTTTGATTAAAAAAATACATAAATTGTATTAAAAGATGTGAAAGAATATAAAACTAAATTTGTTTTATACTATTGCAAGTGGATCATTTTTCTTGAAAAATGTTATGTAGTCATGTACTTATACCATTGGCTATTACACCATTTTTATTTTATGTATGAATTTATATTTGATGCTATGAAAAAGAACATTTCACTTCATTAATGACAAAGTTAAAAAAATGCAAATATTTAAAAACAAATAGCAAAATGTAAAAAAACTATTGATATTTATTTTTAAAAAGTTATAAATCCTAAACTCTTTTATATTTCTATATTATTTTTAAAAATTATTATATTTGACCAGAGAGGTTGTTTCTTGCTGATTGTAATTGATTACAAATTAATAAAGTGGCCCCATGAAAACTTCACCCCTGGTCCCGGCACTTTTTAAAAATTGTGGCATTGAAAAATTTGGGTGAATTAAAAGATAATAATGTTTTAGTACCAAAAACATTAAACCTTAGAAAATAACAAAATAATATTTTTATCAAATATAAATATATAAATAAATTATAATCATAAAAAAATAACATAATATATATAAAAATCAATAAATTAAATCAAATATATAAATCAATAGATGAATACGTACAACACACTTACTAAATTTTTGAATAAAAATTCTTAAAATTTTAGAATCATTTTCTAATACAAGATTTCATTGACAAAACGTAAAAAAAAAACCTTTAAATATAAATATTTCGAGTCTTTATCCGAATTTAAACTTATTCGGATTGATTAGCATTTTTTATTAGAATATAGTTTCTTAAGTAATAATTACTGGAAATTATCTTGAAACAGAAAAAAACACAACTTTTATGTTGTCGTTTTCTAGCCCTTTTTTTTTGGGAATTTGTTAATTTTATGTGATAATTTATTGAAACTCAAAATAGAACTGTAGAGTTGAGTTATTAGATTTTAATAAATTGTACAGTTACAAACTATGAAAAATTAAATACTGAATTTTTAATTAAAAAATATTAAACATTGAATTTAAAACGTAAATTATACTTGATATATTAATGAAAAATATTTAGGATATTTTTTATGAATTTTGTATAAAAGGTAGATAGAGTTTTATAATTATTTTTAATTTATAAAAAATTTAAAAGAAGAAAAATAATTAATTCAAAAAGAATATAAAATTAATGTAATGAATAATTTTTTCCCTAATAAATTGACTTAATACATTAAATAGCTAAAAGTTATCAAACATTTTCAACATTTTTCATTGAAAATTTTTCATTATCTAAAATTATTTATTGAACGTATTAAAAAATAAAATTATTAAAAACTTAAAATTTTAAATGATTTATATATATATATATATATATATATATATATATATATATATATATATATATATATATACACACACACACACTTTTTAAGAATGCTTAAGTTTTTCATTTTCTTTTTTATTACTAAAGCAGCTTTCTAATTTTTTTTTTTCACACTCCACAAAATAAGAAAAAGTAAATACATTTAATTTTAAGGTGTAAAAAATATTGGATGCAGTTTTATTGTTTTTTATTGCATTATTACCGTAAATTTTTCCAATAGGACCAATACCATTACTACAACAATTTTTGACAAATGACTTCAATTTAAGAGAGTTTGACTCTTTCGATTTACGTTAAACATTTAAATGTTATTATATTTATCACGAATTCACGATTCGCGTGAAACGCAAGGCGTCCTATTTATTAAAAGAGTTTATCTATTCACATCTTAAATTAGACTAGATAAATTTTAAAAAATTTTTTATTCTTTTATTATCCTTATTGCACACCCTAAATCTCTCTCTCTTCAATATTTTTTTTTTCGGTGAGCTAGAATTGCTGCTGGCAGCAGTTGTATGCTGCTGCGAGCAGCAAAATGCTGCCAGCAGCAAGTTGCTGTGGCAACAACATGCTGCCAGCAGCATGCAGCTGCGGCAGCAGCATGCAGCTGCGGCAGCAAGCTCTCGGAAGTGACTTCTGGGAGCTTTTTTTTCTTTTTTTGGCTGCCCAGACAGCTTGCTCAACTGAAAATCTCTACCAAGCTGCCGGAAATAACAGTGTGAATAGAAAACAATAAGCTGCCGGAAACAATAAGGGCAACAAAGGAAAACAAAAAAAATTAGGGTGTGTCTAGTCAAAAATAGGGTGTGAATAGAAAACCCCTTATTAAAAAAACTCAAAAAGTCATTTCAATAGGTTTAGGATTACTTTGAATGAGCGGTGAGATGATCACAGCAAATATAAATTTTATTATAAAATATTTGAAAGTATAGGCAAAAAGAATAATTTTGTATGATTTTTTTTATTTTTTGCAAAAAATTTTTTGTCTTTTTTTGGCTTCATTGGATTGGAATCAACGGATCAGAGGTGAAGTGACATCCAAACGAAACCTTACTCAACTAATTACTCGCTTAGAATATATAAATAATTTAAGATTTAAACTAATAAATATAAAATGATAATATATGCATTTAAGAGAACAATATCATCTCATATATCTCGTAACAATAATTAAGACTCATGAGTGAAGGAAAAATAATTTTTGTTAATCAGAGTGAAGAAATAATAATAAAACTTGGATCTAATAATTAGTTTATATATGCAAAACTTGAGAAATAATTTTAATTTTTTATCAAAATTATATATAGTTTTATGAAAGCTTTAATCCATGTGTCTTTTCATTTTCTTTTTTCATAATTTTATATCATATTATCATAATATTAAAATTATCAAATTATAATTTTTGTCTGCACAAAAACATGAAAAATAATTTTAAATTTTTATCAAAATCATATATAATTGTATAAAAATTTAATTCATATTCTTTTCAAATATTTTTTTGTATTATTTTTAAGATTATTATCAAATATATTATCAGTAGAATTTTTAAATTTGACAAGTAAAATAAAAATAATAACACAATAGATTATATTCTATTTTAAATATTGTTAGAAAGCTATACGTAAAAGGAGCATCTTTTATGTATTTTTTATATACCAAGTAAATCCAAAAATTATTATCCAATATAAAAAATATATATACAGAAAAGCGAAGCTCCTTTTCATCTCATCTGTCAGGCTCTCCCATTAAAACTCAAAAACTCTGCTTCTCGTTTCTCTCTCCTTAGAATTTTGTTCATCCTCTTCGTCTTCGATTTAGCAAAGCCCCTTCCCAAAAATTTTAAAAAAAAATCTAGGGTTTGAATTTTGGTTCCAATGATTGAAGAAGCTCTTGGCGATTATTATTATTAATATCTAAAAAAAGGCGGTAGAAGTTGCAGAGAAAGAGAGAAGTTGCTAAGATTAATGCGGTTTCTATTATTTTGTTGCGATGCCGTTTTGAGAACCTTTGCTGCTGCTGCTTAGGTATTGTTAGAAAGCTATTCTATAGGTTTATTTTTTTTTTATTTCAGCTTAAATTTTCATGAATTTTGTTTTCGATGTAACAATTTTATGATTTTTTTTAGGAAATTAATTGCAAAAATAAGAAAAAGATTGCATTTCTCAAATTATGAAAATTTGATAGACGGAATATTGAGTTGAAGTCGAGTTCCCAATATTTAGGTCGAGCATTTATGTTGTAAAAATTTAATCCGATAGTGAGTATCTAGCTTTGCCAGGTTGCATTTGAAAAGTTTGAGCTGAGAATGTGAGGGAGGAAAGGAAAGAGTAATGAATTATAACTCTGTGAGGGCTGTTACGTGTATAGATTGGAAATATCCTAGTTACTACATTTGGTAGTTGTTTAAATTACTATTAATTGAACAACTTTTATTCGTCTTTTGTTCTCAGCAATCGTGATTTTTGTTTTGGCTATCTTTGTGGTTAGGAATGGCGAACTTTTTTGCGGTATTTGTTTTTTAGGCAAGTTTGCCTGGTTTGTGGCAGAGGGTTGGATTCCATGTAAGTTCTAGTGTAGTAACCAAGTTTAGAATTTTTTTTCAACTGTAATCATTCTTTGTTCTTTGTATCCTATTGTTTGTCATGCATAGCAAATCGTACTGTAGGGGTATACACAGTCTTATATAAAAAAAGATACTTTTGTGCTCATTTCTAGTGAGGATTCTTCACTTATGCTTAGAATGTAATTAGCACTATTTTCTTCTTTTCTATTTATTGTTTCCTAATATTGATTGTGGGGAAATCCACAAGCTTGAAGCATTATTGTTTAACAATTGTAATTAATGCATTCCAGATTCTTCCCTTCTTTCTTCGTAGCTAATCTTTGCTACTTTGCAGAAGTCCACTTTCAACAATGCCTTCTCTTCAACTGTTGCAGTTAACCGAGCACGGCCGAAATCTTCTGGCTTCGAGGAGGTATTGATGTAATTTATTGGTTATAATAAATTTAGATATTTGTATTTACATACAGGAAATGCTCTTGATTAATGCCTTTTTGATTTAGTTAATCATAACTAACCTTGGGGCTTTCCCCCATGTTTACCTTCTCTCATTAAGGGTGGCGATTTTCTTTAGTCCTGGGATGTAGTCCCACATCCTGTTTATCATTGGGGTCTATACCTCAATTACCTTTAATCAAAAAGAAAAGGTTAATGATAATTATCCTGGAAAGTTTTTAGATAGGTTAACTACTTGTAATGAAGATATTTTTCAGAGTTACTAGAAAAAATAAAAGACAAGTGGAAAATGTTTAATTTGGGTAGCATAGGAAACCACTAGTTGGGAATATTCCGTTGTGAAAATGATGTTGGAGAAAATACTATCTTATAATATTGGGAATATTCTGTTGTGAAAATTATGTTGGAGAAAATAGTATCTTATAACTTAAGCCAGGCCTTCGAATGTCTTTCTAAAGTTGTACTAATTGATAGTAAAATATGGGGCTTATTTTTCTATAGGGCCTAAATGCGTGAATTTAACTTTAATTAACCAATTTTATTCTGAAGCTTTAGTAATCATCATCATCATCATCATCATCATCAGAGCCTTTACTTTAGTAATACTTCAATATAATTGCAGTTTTATCCATATGTTACCATCCTATCAAGGTCAATATGTTATGCGCCATGATATTATTCCATGTCCCGCCTGCCTGGTGGGGCTCTGTTGGATGTCCTTACTATGATACTCTTCTATTGTTACAATGCTCAAGCCTCATAACCTTCATCTTCTCTCCTTCCCTGGTGACCGTCTAGTATTTTCACTATTTTTATGATTCTATTATGTTTTCCTATAGTTGTAATAATTTATAGTATAAAAGATGAAACTTCTTTTTCATAATAGGCTTATCTTTCTTCTGAAGCTTTAGTCCTTCTTGGACATAATTGCAGTTTTTATCTGTATGTTTACATCTTATCAAGGCCAATATGTTATCTAGCAAGGACTCTGTCGGATGTCCATGCTATGGTCCTCTTCTTGTGTTATAATGCTCAAGCTACGTAACCTTTGTCTTCTCTCCTTCCCCGGTGACTTTAGGATTTGAATATTTTTATTGTTTCACAGGAAAGCACTATTGCTTGCTTCTGGTATAGTGGTTGCTGGTGGTGCTGCTGCTTATCTGCAATCACGGTGTAGTAGTAAAAAGCTAGATTCATACAGTCATTACAACGGGGTCCGAGATAATGGAGAAAATTCGAATGAGGTTCTTAAAATGAATAATAATGTAACGGGAACTACACGAAAGAAAGGTGGATTAAAGTCCCTTCAGGTTTTAGCTGCAATTCTTCTATCTAAGATGGGCCAACTGGGTGCAAGAGATCTTTTGGCTTTGGTGGGCATAGTGGTAAGCCTTTCTTTTTGTGTGTTTCCAACATACTGTGGTTTAATATTGTACTTTCTTTCAAAGTTTTCTGTTATCCTTTATATTTTATTGGTGTCACAGAAACCATTTTTGTTGCAGTTACAAACATTACTAAGAAAATTGACTGCATAGGAATTTTTGAAGATTATTTGAGTTTTTACCCTCCAAAAAAGTGGGCTATTTAGTGCTTTCCTGATGCTGAATCTTTGATGTAGACATGCCACATGGGCTGGTGCTAAGTGGCATATAAAGCATTTGTTCAAATCAATCTTTATGCTAGACAATGACAATTTGTTACCTCAGTACAACACAAAAACATCATCCCTCATTCCCCTTTACTGTATATTATAATAACTTTTAGTATATTTGATCTAGAATAGAAAAAATACAAGAAATTAGATTAGGTTACCAAGATCTAGTTGCTTGATTTCTTTCTTCAGTTTTTTGTTTTATTTTAACAATTAGTTGTATTTGGTCATATAAGTAACATGAGAAGGAATTGGTTATCCTAGGCACTCTTTTTTTTTTATGGAGTCAAGTTACAGTCGGACCCGATACGAGGGGAGCTCTCTCAATGCTGTTTTCTCCATCCACAAGGCTCAAACTCAAGATCTTGCTTAAGGGGCACTGAGCTCCTTCCACTTAGTCCAATAGACACTGGTGTTATCCAAGGCACTCTATCTATCTGCTCTTGTAACACATGCTGACATGCATCTGTGCAGACAGATATCCTCAAACCTATGATTTTAGCTTGCACTTCCCATGGCACATGCATCAGATGTAGCAATTAGGTTAGAAAACCTTTAAAAAGGTGAATGGAAATTTAATTTCCTTCCAAAGGGATTTGACGTGACGTAGAAGACTTTTGTGGATTGACTTTTGGGGGTTTTGTGCTCTTTTTAAGTGAAGCATCTACTTTATACCCTTTTTCAGGTGCTGAGAACTGCTTTGAGCAATAGATTAGCAAAGGTTCAGGGATTTCTATTCCGTGCTGCTTTTCTTCGGCGTGTACCATCATTTTTACGGCTAATATCCGAAAATATTTTGTTGTGCTTTCTTCTGTCGACCATTCATTCTACTTCAAAGTACATAACTGGTACCCTAAGTCTGAGGTTCAGAAAAATACTGACGAAGCTCATCCATGCGCATTACTTTGAGGTATCCTTCTGCCTTTGATGTTGGAGTAATCTGTACTATAGCTTCTTTTTTTTTTTAATTTTCCTCCCATGCCATGTTCATTCTTAATCTGGTTCCTATCATAATTCATGAATCATGCTTTGTTGTTCATTTCTTTCTGCACGAGCGAACTATCTTCTTTGCACATCTTTATCAGTGGAAGGTGGAATAAATGTTTGTTGTTTATATTTAGTTGTCTAATATTCCTTATATCTGAGTTTTTTTTTCCGCTATTTGCTTTTAAAATGTGCGTGATATCTTTAGCCAAAGCATTGCTGTCCTAAAGTCTAATTCCCTCTTGAACTTGAGATATTTTATGTTCAAAATCATGTAAAATTTTCTTTACTGGAAAAGATCCTATTCAAGTTGTTGTAATATGGCATACATCCGAAGGGGTAATAGCACCGAGTACATTTTCTTAGGAGTGGTGAAAACTCTTAAGGATTCTGTTCTACAATCCAGAGATCTAGTCATTTATGCTTTCCTTCAGATGCCTTTTCCCAATTTCTTTTTTGCTTCCTACTGCAATGAGACTATCCATCTGATATATGAAGTGCAAATTCCAACTCCATCTCTGAGGATGATGTTGCTTTACTTTCATTTGTTCTCTCATGTAGGAAGATACACTTATCTATTGGATTTACATGCTTTATAAGTTTGTTTATCATGTTATTACTATGTTTTCTCTATTGCTTATCAACAAAATATTTGATTTCAGAACATGGCGTATTACAAAATATCACATGTCGATGGACGGATTAGGAATCCTGAACAACGGATTGCAAGTGATATTCCAAGATTCTGTTCAGAGTTGAGTGAGCTTGTACAGGATGATTTGACAGCAGTTTCTGACGGTCTTCTCTATACTTGGCGCCTCTGTTCTTATGCTAGCCCAAAATACATTTTGTGGATATTGGTAATTAGCTGTCCTATTCATTTGTATCTGTTACAGTCTTCTGGCATGCTCCAGTAATGTTGTTACTGCCATAATGTCTTGTCGTCATATTAACACGAGATTGCTGTGCAGGCCTATGTTCTTGGAGCAGGAGCTGCAATAAGAAACTTCTCTCCTGCTTTTGGGAAACTAATGTCCAAAGAACAACAGTTGGAAGGAGAATACAGGCAGCTTCATTCAAGGTTAAGGACCCATGCAGAAAGTATAGCATTTTATGGTGGAGAAAGTAGGGAAGAATCTCATATTCAGCAGAAGTTTAAGACTCTTGTTGGGCACATGAGGGTTGTACTTCATGACCATTGGTGGTTTGGCATGATTCAAGACTTCTTATTGAAGTATCTTGGTGCTACTGTTGCTGTTGTTTTGATTATCGAGCCTTTCTTTGCTGGCAATCTCAGAGCGGACGCTTCTACATTGGGACGGGCAGAGATGTTAAGCAATTTAAGATATCACACTAGTGTCGTTGTTTCACTATTTCAGGCTCTGGGAACTCTTTCTATAAGTTCAAGACGGCTAAATCGTCTCAGGTATTTCTTTGTTGATTTCAGGCTTTTGAGAGGTGTTAGAGATGTAACTTTTGGAAGAAAAACAACAAATGGAGGAACATTAAGCACTTTCTAAGAAACATCGGATATCTTACCACACACATCCCTAAAATTCTTGATAAATATGTTGCATATTTAGTATTAGTTGTTAATTATTACAAGAAAAAACTTGAGTGACACTGAGATTTAGGAACATTAAGCACTTTCTAAGCAACCTGTGAAATCTTACCGTATACATCCTTAAATTTTTTTGATGAATATGTTGCACAGTAATAGTTGTTGATTATAACAAGGAATGTAAGTGTGACAGAGATTCCTGGTTCATCTAATAACTCAAGTTTTATTCTGATTATTATTTCTTTTAATATCTTTTAGTGGTTATGCTGACCGGATTCATGAATTAATGCTCATATCAAGAGAGCTGAGTGCTGATGATAAAAATTCGTCCCTGCAAAGAGCTGGAAGTAGGAATTACTTAACTGAAGCTAATTATGTTGAGTTTTCTGGTGTCAAGGTATTTGAGATGATATTGAACCATTTATGATTCTTAATATGCCTTTTTTATACTTTTTGTTCTAATACTTGTAATAATATCCAGGTTGTCACTCCAACTGGCAATGTTTTAGTGAAGGATCTTTCTCTGAGGGTTGAATCAGGATCTAATCTTTTGATTACAGGTTGTTTTTCCCTTGAAAATATTGTGATTTACATTTTTACCTTTAACATGCCTTATATTGCGATCTCCTTGTCTTTTAGATATGTTTCCATTTTGCTTTTCTTCATTCATTTATATTATTATCAAGAAAGTGCAATGAGCTTTTATTGGAAATGATAGTTACCACAAACAAGTTATAGATTTCATTACATAGTGAAGACTCACAGCAAGTTTTGGCTGGTTGCGGTTGGGCTTTGTTCTTGGAGTTTTATTCTTGATATGATATATTTACCAAAGAGTGGCTTAGTTTAAATATCAAACCTGGTAACAGTTCTATTTTAATAACAATCTTACTTTGTAGCATATATTTCAGTACATGTTTAATTTTGGAGTACAATATAAATTGTTAACTGGCCTAGATCATTGAATCTGTAATCCTTTGGATACTATTCTTATTTTTATTTACTTTTTTAGAATCCTTTGCTTTAGTTTTTAAATAAAAGCAAGAAAAGGTCGATATTTTTTTTCAGACATCTATGATTTTCTTTAATTTGATCGTACTCTTCTAATTCTCCAAAGCAACTCTCTCTGTGAGCTATTTAAAAGATAAGGAAAACTGAATAAGAGCATGGAGACAGGTTTGGAGGGAGAAAGAAAAACGTACTATATGTTCACATGTGGTTGCAGGAAAAGAAGTGGATTCCTTTTTTAAATGAACTTTGTCTTTTTGGATGAGACAGAGGCCTGGCTTTATGCTTTAGTGCTGGAGCAAGGATGGGGTGAAGATGGGGAATGTACTCTCTCTCTCACCTCCTCATCCCCATCAACCCTTTGGCAACCTTACCAACATTTAACTTTTGACAAGTAATAATATCCTTGCATCTTGCTTTTTCAGTGAATAGTGAAAAGTCTTGGTTGTTCCTTACATATTTGTGTATGCGTTTTACACATGCACACAGAGTGTATGTACGTATATTTATTTATGTATATGCTGCCCTTCTTTATGTTCATGTTTCCAAATTTAATCTGTGCTGTGGCTTTTAGAAATTGTTGATGAAAATTTTTGAAAAAGGCAATACTTAATCCTGTTTGAAAGTGTTTCCAAGATGTGTTGTGATTTTTAGGCAAATATAAATCTTTTGTTTTTTCTTTGCTGAAGGTCCAAATGGCAGTGGAAAGAGTTCCCTTTTCCGGGTTTTAGGTGGTCTTTGGCCACTGGTATCTGGCCATATTGTGAAACCTGGGGTTGGTTCTGATCTTAATAAGGAAATTTTTTATGTACCACAAAGACCATATACAGCTGTTGGAACCCTTCGTGACCAGTTAATCTATCCTCTCACTGCCGATCAGGAGGTTGAACCTCTTACACATAGTGGAATGGTGGAGCTTTTGAAGAATGTATGAGTTTCATCTAATAATATGCTTCTTGTTTTCTCTCTGTTGTAATTGTATTGATGCTTTCTATGTAGGCTACCTTAAAAATAATTCTTAACTCTGTTGTCCATTCAGGTTGACCTTGAGTACCTATTGGAACGTTACCCACCTGAGAAAGAGGTTAACTGGGGTGATGAACTCTCTCTTGGGGAGCAACAGAGATTGGGGATGGCTAGACTGTTCTACCATAAGCCTAAATTTGCAATTCTTGATGAGTGCACAAGTGCTGTGACAACTGGTATGGAGGAGCGGTTTTGTGCTAAAGTTAGAGCTATGGGTACATCATGCATAACCATATCACATCGTCCAGCACTAGTTGCATTTCATGATGTAGTTTTGTCCTTGGATGGGGAAGGAGGATGGAAAGTTCATTACAAAAGGTAGCAAACATAAAATTGTGGTTGTTGCATATGTTTCTAATTTTTTGGTGTGTTAAATGAACTTCGATAAAACCTGCAGGGAAGATTCTTCAGTACAAAGTGCAGGTGGGCTTGAGTCGACTGAACCTTTTGAGAGAGACCGCCAAACTGATGCAATTGCAGTTCAACGGGCCTTCACTGCAGCTAGAAAGGTCTTAAAACTTCTGAAACTTAGTTTTCTCGTGTGTTTGTTTTGTTTAACTGGATTTGTTTTATCTCACTTCAAATTTTTGAGTGAATTTGTCTAGGTCTCTGCATTCTCAAGTCCAAAGACTCAATCGTATGTATCAAAGGTGATATCAGCATCACCCTCTGTGAATCATGATGTTAAGTTGCCTGTTGTTCCCCAACTCCAGAGTGTTCCAAGAGTACTGCCATTGAGAGTAGCTGCCATGTTTAAAGTACTGGTATGTTTTGGAAGAGCCTTTTTTTTTATCCGCATCCGTGAACTTAAAGGGTGGTTTGCCAATTATGGTGCCCAAAGCAGGTGTAAATGGTTGGCTTTGTGTGGTTCTAAATTTTTATGGGACCCAAATGACAAGTTTCTAAAAAATATAGCTTTCTCTTGTTTTGTTAGGTCATTAAGTAGGAGATTTATGTAGTTGTTATGACTTTGCTCCAGCCTATTCAAGTTCTAGCTTATTCCTAAATCAAGTTTTTATTAGTGTTTCTGATCCTAGAAATAATTCTGTAGGAATAGTAGATTTGATTAAATTGGCTTTTAGCATAGATTTTGTGTCATGCAAAATAAGTGCTTGAAGTCTTATATTTGTCTTTTTTGAAAGTGCCATTGTGGATTAGTAGCGATGAAGTCAACCATAATGCTCTCAAATGCTTCTATAACTGTAAGCTAGCTGATACAAGTAGCTTAAATAATGTGTATGGAGCATTAATTTTTGTGATATTTTGCTTATCTTCAATGTTTGAATTTGAGTGAACCAGGTGCAAGCAGTTGTTAATTTAAGTAATGAGCACATGGTGTTCTCATACACAAGTTTTTAACTCATTCATCGACAACCTTAAATTTTGTGTTTCAGGTACCTACAGTATTTGACAAACAGGGCGCTCAGATACTTGCAGTTGCTTTTCTTGTTGTCTCAAGAACATGGGTATCAGATCGGATTGCGTCATTGAATGGTATTAGAATTATATTCCTTATCTTTTTTATCCATTTTAAAATGTGAGAGGTTGTTTTATTGTTATTCAAATGCATCAATTCTCAGGAACGACTGTGAAGTTTGTTCTGGAGCAGGATAAGGCAGCTTTTATCCGATTAATTGTTATAAGTGTTCTTCAAAGTGCTGCATCTTCTTTCATTGCACCTTCATTGAGGTAATATTTTCTATTCAGCATGTGTTAACCTCTGTATGAAATTCTTAAAACAAAAAGGAGGAGATACAAACAGAGAAAATCTATCAGTTAAACTGTCTATTGAGTAATTGCTACTATTATACTGTTATTTTACTTAATAATTTTTGTGATATTTTATTTATCTGCAATGTAGGTGTATATGTATATATATGTTATTTCTTCCTAATTACCTAGGGTATATTTTGTTGTTACCATTGATTTAGTGCTAGTGGAGTGTTCTCAAAGCCACAAAAGAGAAATTGATATCATACTGGTACCTTTGATTCCTTTCTACATGTTCTTGAAGTCTAAGGAAGGTTATCTTTTCTGACAGTACCAAAATTGCTTTCTCTGAAATTTTTTTTTACCTTACTGTGCTTCCCAAATATGTGTGTTTATGAATGCCTTAATAAGTTCCAACTTCTAAGATTTTCCTAAAGAGGAGAAATTGCAGTATCAACCAAAAAAGTTGTAGCATTCATATTAGTGTGCCTTTTCTCCTATACTGTAAAAGTAATGCTTTTTAAGACTCTTCACTCTGTGTTTCAATATGTTTTTTTGTGCTGTATGTGCTGATTGGGTAGCCTAGGAAGGCTGTTTGTTGAACTTGATGGTTTGTATTTATCAGTTATTTGTGACTGTTAAATAATAAATAATTATGTGATAAAAAGTGTCATGGTTTGTTGTCCTATGCTTGGCTTATGTCATTCTTATTATATTTCCATTACTTCTTGTCATGCTGGTAAACTTTGGTGGACCTCTGGGTCATATGAAGACAATGAATGTCAGTCATGCATTTAGAATTTAATGGATAGTCTCCAGCAGTATTTCTACTAAGAGTTTTTTTTTTCTCTTTTAAATAATTTCATTCAGTTTTAGTTCTTCGAAATTATACTTGATTCTTGGCAGTATGAATTTTACCACAGAAGTTTCATACTCAGTCCTAGCTTTATTTCACATCTAATTTCATACCTTCTCAGAGAAAAATACTTGTTTTAAATAGTGTATTTCTTTGTTGACAGGCATCTGACAGCTAGGCTAGCCCTTGGGTGGAGGATTAGATTGACTCAACATTTGCTAAAGAACTACTTAAGAAATAATGCATTTTACCAGGTAGTTTGATCAGCTCAAAAACAGTGATGCCTGAGTACTTGGCAGGCATTGCACAGTTTAAATAATTGTCACCACTATTACCTAGAATTCAGGATTGGTAAATATACATCAAATGCATCTCCTTGTAGGTCTTTCAAATGTCAAGCGAAAATATTGATGCAGATCAAAGAATAACTCAGGATCTTGAAAAGTTAACAACTGATTTATCGGGGCTCGTTACTGGAATGGTAAAGCCATCTGTTGACATTTTGTGGTGAGTACATTATCTTTGATTTATTATGGTCGCACACTATTTGTTTTCTGTCTAATCTTTGTTCTAGGCTTTGAAAGTATATGTTGTTTCCTTCCTCATTATCTTTCTAAGAGATATTTTAACAATGATGCAATTTTTTAGGTTTACCTGGAGAATGAAGCTGTTGACCGGAAGAAGAGGCGTTGCCATTTTATATGCATATATGTTGCTTGGTCTGGGTTTTCTAAGGACTGTTACTCCTGATTTTACTGATTTGACAAGTCGAGAACAACAACTTGATGGAGCCTTTAGGTAATTCGATCCTGGTTTAAAATCCATGCTAACTAATATGAATAATGCTAGATGCACTTACACATGGAAATACTTGCATGAACATGTATATGCCAAAATGCTGATATAAATTGGTGTTTTAAATCTAGACTGGTTGGATAGTTTGAACAGGGAAGCATAGGACTGAGTTGGCTAGTCACAACTCAAAAGTAAAACCAGAAGAATCATAAAACCTGGTGTCATTGGGAAACTGTCTGGTTCTTGAAAATAATTATTTTTACTCATTTTTTATAAATATTACTGCCATACAGTCTAGTTTTAGAACATGTAATGATCCACAGAGCTGCCTCTCTCTGAAAAAGAGGAGGGGAAAAAGGGAAAAGAAGAAAAGACTTCAAAAAGATTTTGTTTTGACAAAAAAAAAATGCCTGCTACTGTCTTTTACATTTCTTCCCTCCTTCATCATGTGTTCTCTCATTAGTAGCTTTCCCTCTAAGTTTGCGATTTGCAAGGAAAAGCTATCCATTGCCATATCATTGAACTCCCTTGTGTGTTTCTTGTCTGTCTGTTTTTATTTTTCGGTCCATGTACAGTAACAGCTAGACGGCCAAATTAAACAGACAAGTCAAAAAAACACCTGGGATGGACTCATTAGCCTGTTAAAATAAGTGATAGTTTAGCTCTTTGTTTGCCAATCATTCCAGAGCGTGATCCCCCCTTCCCCTGTTCTTTATCCCTCTCTGGCATCTATGTTTGTTTACTGAATAGCTGTGATGTTTGTCTTTTGGCCCTATGTTTGGGCTTATATATTTCATTGGCCTAGATGATAGTTATTTGGGCCTTCTTTGAAGTTAGATTTGATTTTGAAGTTAGATTTGATTGTGAAGATATGAGAGGCAAGACTGACAAAATAAGAAAACTGCTAATATAAATATTTATTTTTAGCAAACTGGCCAACATGATGTAATATATTAGATCAGAACATTCAAAATGTCTATGATAAGGTGAATATTATGTTGCTATCTCATTTCTTATATTTATATTTTAATTAATTATTTTTATGTTTATTATGTGATGTTGTTTCCTTAACAATTAGCTTTGCCTTGGTTAAACTTTTCAACTTTAGGTCTTATCATAATCTTGCAGTTTATTGCCTGTTTAGTTTTTAAAGCATACGGAGATTTGTAATACAAAAGCCATGTTCTCACATGGGTGCATGCATGTAACCTTATGAATATTTGGATGTTGCTGCATTTATCATTATAATAACTTATACTATATTTTAATTAGGTTCATGCACGAAAGACTGCGAACTCATGCAGAATCTATTGCTTTCTTTGGAGGCGGTGCTCGAGAAAAAGCTGTAAGATACTTGAATTTGTGTTATGTCTGATCCATTTGAATGCCAACTGTTATTTTGATCATCGTTGATGCTGATTTAAAATTTTACTTGTGGAAAAGTAGACCAAAATTGGGAGTATATTTATCTTTATATGGGTTAGCAACTGGAAGTTTGGATGCATCCTTATGTTTATATTGTACAACTGTAGTTTACATTTGACATGCCTGGTGTCACAGATCCCACATCGGAAAGAGTTGGGGATAGTCTTGGGCTTATAAGTCAAGGGTCTCCCTCCACCTAATAAGCATGCTTTTTGGGTTGGTAACATGGACCCATGACAAGTGGTATCAGAGTTTACCCTACTCTTCTCTGATGGGGACTCCCATGAGAGATATAGGGGTCGAGATAGGCTCAGAACAAGGTGGGTGCCTCTTCTCTGTGGGTGAAAGGGCTAGTGCAACTAGGCATCACAGAATTGGGTGGGGGTGAAAAATGTCTTGGATCTTGCACCGAAAAGAGATGAGATGATCTTGGACTTATAAGTGGAGTCTTCTTCCACCTAATGGACACGGCTCTTGTGTTGTAAATGTTGGTCAATGGGCTGAACCCTGAACTCTTTTTTGTAATATTCCTAGAATTGCTGGTTTCATACAGGATTGAATTTTGCATCGAGAATTGGTTAAAATGTCAATCCTTGGTAAGAAGATACCTACTACATATTGCTGGTTCCATGTGTAATAAAAATAAGTTTGCTGTAAATTTTTTCTAGCTTATTATTTCAAATGAAGATATTTTTGATTCTTGCCCTCCCTCTTGTTATTATATTATATAAAGGAATGTTTTACAGTGAAATGACAGCACTTCAGGTTTCTGCTCCTTGTCTAGAGAGGACATGACCACATAGATTGTTTTAACCATGAAATCCATCTTTAGCAATTTTTGCATGGATCATGGTCCACTTTTTTTCCTTTTGCATGGTTTGCTGCTGCGCATGCAGTATGGAACATTCCTAGACTCCTTTTTCCCCATAGTTTCGATGTCCTGTCTGTAATTCTGTGTTTCTTATACTAACAGATGGTTGAATCAAGATTTAGAGAGCTCCTTGACCACTCTTTGTTACTTTTGAAGAAGAAATGGCTGTATGGTATTCTTGATGATTTTGTCACAAAACAGCTTCCACATAATGTTACTTGGATTTTGAGCTTATTATATGCCTTGGACCACAGGGGGGACCGAGCCTTAATTTCTACTCAAGGTGAGATATCTAACTACTTGTAATAATTTCTGGTTTCTCCCTCTCTCTCTGAAAAGTACCTAACTATTTTTTAGGTGAGCTTGCGCATGCACTGCGGTTCTTGGCATCTGTTGTGTCTCAAAGCTTTTTAGCCTTTGGTGACATCCTGGAACTGCATAGAAAGTTCCTGGAGCTATCTGGAAGCATCAACCGAATTTTTGAGCTTGAAGAGCTTCTTGATGCTGCTCAGTCTGGTATATCTAATTTACCCTCCCAATGGTTGTTTATACCTTGCATTTCTTTTTTATGTCTATTTTCATTATTTTTGCTGAAGTAATTGCATCAAAAAAATTTGTCAGATTCTCATAGTTGCTAGCATTTCCTTTGAGAGCTTTCTTTTCTAATCTGCTGATGCTGAGTGTGAAACCTTTAGATAATTTGAATATACACGCACATATTTGGAGATTGAGGCTTTCTGTTGGTATCTTCAAGGGGTAATTTAAAATTATAAAAATATAAACACAGTTTTCATTCAGTCCTCTCTCTCTCTCTCTCTCTCTCTCTCTCTATATATATATATATATATAAATATATATATAGACACACACACACACACACACACACACTCACACATAGAAGTTAGTGTACTTGTTTGATAAGGTACCAACAAACTAATGAAGTTCTTATTCAAGTGGATTTAATTATTAACTGAAGTGGGCTACATATAACAGTTATTAGGCTTTGCTTGGTAGAAAGGATAGAAAGAGGTGAGGATGGAAAATTTGCTAATCTAATGTTTAGGTTTTATAATCACTTTTTTATTTTATAGTTTAATCATTGGATTAATAAATTTTTCTTCCTCACCCCTTTCTTTCCTTCCTATCAAGCAAAGCCTTAGGCATATTACATATAAGCTGCTTACAAGGAGACACTGCATACACTGTTCCTCTCTTTGGGACATTTCGACCAAAACCAGAATACATCAGTTTGTTGGACCTTAGAAAAGATGGGATTTTGAAATGTTGGTTGTGTTTCAATTTGAAGTACTTATCTCATTATATGTACAAGGGAGGAAATCTTTCTTGCGATATATTACCTTTGTACGAAGCTGATGTGTTTTGGGCTTTTGGCCATCATAAATATTTTTGTTAATCAGCTGCTGCTGCATTATTCGTTTAGGATCAACTTCTTTTCTTACTCATATTCTTTTGTCTTCCTATATGTTTATTTTAAGAGTTTCTAAATGCACCCTAACTCTTACCAGTCACACCCTATTTCTAATAAAACCTATTCCATTTTATTTTCCCTTCATTTTTACTTCACACAACCTAAGTAAAACATTTTCCTACCCAAACTACCTTCCCCATACCTTAGCATTCAACCTAATTTTCTTTTCATTTTCTCATTTTCTTCTTTGTTTTCTCTTCAATCTTCATCATTCACTCATTAATAAGAGGCAATCCACAGTTTTCTACAACAATTTAAGGTAAAACGTTAAACATTCCATGGTTTATTTTTAATTTTTGCATTGAATTGATTGTTTGTAGGGTAGGGTGCGGTTAGGGTTCGGGAAAGGGGGGATTGGGGTGCTCCCGCGACTCATGGCAGCGTATTGTTGTGAGCCTCTTAGATCTCACGGCAACAAGCTGCTGTGTGGCTATTATGGCTCACGGCAATAGACTACTGTGAGCCATTAAAATTCAGTTTTTTAGGAGGTTTAATTGCCTCCCGAAAATATACTTCCGGAAGAACAATATATCTCCCGGAAGTGTATTTCTGGGGCCTTATTGAACCTCCCGGAAGTGAATTTCTGGGAGGGCCACTTTGCTCCTGGAAATTCACTACCAGGAGGATGCCTAAACTACTGGAAATTTACTTCCGGGATTTTCATAAACACTGACTTCCTCAGTTTTTTCACCAGAAAAATATCAAAAAATTTCTTAAAATTAGAACTTGGAGTTTTGGTTGTGTAGAGTGAGAAGATGTTTTTGTTTAGAGTGAGGAGATGTATTTTTAGGTTGTTTATGAATTTTATGGGTAAAATATTAATTTCATTTAAGGGTATTACGGGTTTAAAAAAGTTTCATTAAAAATAGGGTGTGCCTAATAGTTTTTTGGTTTTATTTAGAACCCCTCTTATTTTAATATTGGGCTGCCTAAATGTTACACATTTAATCTAACAAGATTGTCATCCAACCAGGGGATTTGATCACTGATAACTTGTCACAGTCTCAGCAGACTGATCTCTGTGCTGAAGATGTTATTTCTTTTGCCGAGGTGGATATAATTACTCCAGGAAAGAAGCTGTTGGCAAGGAAGTTGACTTGTAATGTAGTACCTGGAAAAAGCCTGCTTGTTACTGGTTGGTATAGAAATTTTTATCGTTCGCCTTGATAGAAGATTTACTTCTGAAATCCCTTTTATCTCTTAAGGTCCAAATGGGAGCGGAAAAAGTTCTGTTTTCAGAGTACTTCGAGGTCTCTGGCCCACTGTGAGTGGAAAACTTTATATACCATCCCACCATGATGATGAAGAGACTGTTTCGGGTTGTGGAATCTTCTATGTTCCTCAGCGACCATATACTTGCTTGGGAACTTTAAGGGACCAAATCATATATCCTCTCTCTCGTGAGGAAGCAGAGTTGAGGGAGTTAAAGTTGTATGGAAAAGGTAACCTAGTTGCATAGGTTACGTTTCTTTCCTTATCTTTTACGTTTCTATTTTGATATCTACCTTTTAAGTCTGAATGGTAATTTTGTTCTAATGATAGAACCACAAAAAAACACCTTGCTTCTGTTCCCATGCTTTCAGACATTTCTGTTGGATGAGTAAATTTGACTTCTTTTCTAGACTCTCTAGAAAAGTGGTGCCACTTAGATGTGTAGTGGTCTATCAAAGATTAGGTACAAAAAAATATAAAATTGTGGAATTTGGGCTGGGCAATTGATATTTGCTTTTTTCTCTCGGGATGAGTTATCAAGGGACATGGACTATAATTAAGTTCAAAATGCTCAAATTTCCTCTCTAGGTTTTGCATGAGAATGGTATCTGTTCTTTCACACTATCATTAAGAATGACGTAACAGTTTAAAAAGCCTGGTAGAATGACAAACCATTTCTTATGTCTATGTCTGTTGGCATTGAAGTTACTGTTTGTTTCTTCAATGAGTTTTCCAAAAACAATGTATTGACTTTGTTTATGTTTTTGGGAATTGTGAACATGCAAAATTTCAGGTAAAAAATCAGTAGACACCATGAACACTCTTGATGCACGTTTGAAAAATATTCTTGAAAATGTTCGATTGAATTATCTTTTGGAAAGGGAGGAAGGTGGTTGGGATGCTAATTTCAATTGGGAAGATATCCTCTCTCTTGGTGAACAGCAGAGATTAGGCATGGTGAGTTAAGCTTAAATTTCTTGTACCTTGAACCCATGATTGGACAACATTTTACTATTTTTGCCAGACAAAGTTCTGTTGTTTGATGTCAAACTTTCTGTTTGACCAGGCACGTTTATTCTTCCACAAGCCTAAATTTGGTATCCTTGACGAGTGCACAAAGTATGTAACTGATCCTATATATTTTGTTAAAAAAACACTAAATTGTTATCTAATTTACCCGGGTATTCTTATCATGGCAGTGCCACAAGCGTCGATGTTGAGGAACAACTTTATACACTGGCAAAAGATTTGGGTATAACTGTTATTACCTCATCACAGGCAAGTAGATTCACTGAATAGTGATTAGCGCAAAGCATGCATAATGTCTGATGCACCACTTCCTAAAGCAGACATAGCAACAAAGTTAGCACCAACTGTTCCACTTTTCTATTGTCATTTTTCCCGTGAATTAATATTTTTTTTCTTGCTATTGTATTTTCACAGCGGCCTGCTCTAATACCATTTCACTCTTTGGAGTTACGACTTGTTGATGGTGAGGGTAACTGGGAGCTCCGTTCGATCAACCAATGAATTTGGTGCTACAATTAACCTTTTGTACGAAATATACAAGGACCGGGGGGCAACTCAAACCTGACTTTGCTGCTTCATGGGATCAGTTAACATAATTAGACATCAGATAAATTCTTCGGAACAATGAGTAAGGCGAAGGTGATGCCAGGTGCCGGTAATATTTTAATTTCCATTTTGAAGAAAATTTCATTATTTTTTATTGTATACCACGGGATGTGGTATTGCTCAATGCATGAGATGGAAGCCAAAAGAAGAAGCAAATTAGCTCAGATGATTGGTAGTTAGGAATTATTAAATAACAACAGTCAAGTATAGCATATATGTGTGAGCATAAAGAAAACTTCGATGTACAGGTTTTTCATTTCTTATCCCTATTTTTATCCATTTTTATCGGGTAAATACCGTGGCCCTTCATGTTGTAAGAATTTAATCCTAATTACCTTGCTTTATGAATAAAATTGAAGGGAAGGGATTAGAATATTACATGTTTTACCCCCTTTATCTATGCATGCAACTTTTCCTAAACTTTGTTTTTTCAGTCTTTCCTTGATCTGGCCATAGATTTTAGCTAATTTTGTCAGTGTGTTTAATAATCTTTTCATTTCTTGAATTTGAGACTTCACGGTCTTTTTGTTGCCTTTTTTTGCATCAACAAATGATTATTCATTGTTTAATTTTTAATTGTCCAGATAAAAGAGAAAAGGAAACCAACTACTTTATGGAGCTAGCAATTTTCCTTTTTTGTTGATAATGTCAAAAAAAAAGGAAAAATAATCTTGTGACTTCTTCAGCCTAATTTGAAGGGTTTTGTTAACACTAAACACTGTTAAAAGTGTTTATGTTTATAGAAATAGTTTATATATATATATATATATATATATATATATATATATATATATATATATATATATATATATATATGCGGTTGTTAAGTGTTAATGATTTCTAACCTATAAAATGAGACTATTGCTTCAGTAGAACATCTGACCATTTTTAAGACAGTCATTAACAAAATCCTTGTAAAGATAGGCAGAGACAATGCATAAATGAAACAATTGGTGGCTTGACTGATTGATCATCCTTGCTGGTGCAATGGAAGAGAATCCATCTTTTCCATAAAGAATTAAAGAAGATCCAGCAGAGATTATTGAGGACGCCACCACCTTCTCATTTAGCCAAGGAAAGTCGAGTTCTTAAACGTGAACGAGCTAAATAATACTCAAAGGGCCGGGTTTCGAAACATTGCAGGCATGATCCCCTTGCAACGTGTTAACCACAACATTTAAACTTTTGGTTTATAGTGTACAGGCACAGCTAAGATCTAAGCTGTTGGCAGAGAGAGAAGGATCATATCTCTGGAGGTTCTCCAAGGGATTGGCTCCTTTCCATGAGCTTTTGTCCAGTTGTGAAGCATTCTAGGCTCAGGAGTACAATAAAGAATGATCAAAGATCCTTCGAAGATTTCACATGCAATTGTGTTTTAGTATACTTAAATGAATTCTTTCAACTTGGTTTTTGTTCGCTTTCCCGCATGCCCAAAGCATATTGTTCTGGAAATGATCAAGATTACATTACAGCCTACTCAAATCCTCTATCAATCCCGTCAGATTGTGACTTTGCAAGTGGAAAAGTTGCAACTTTTTCAAGGGTCAGATTAGGATTTTCCAGCCTTCATGACTAGTAAGAGCTTATTCTAATTCAAGAGTAATCTACAAAATCTCATGGGATCTTTCACTTCATAATTGAATGCCAATTGCCAACATTGAAAAGGAATAACTATATAATTAATACTATTAACTTTGGTGGCTGCATCACTTTCTCCCACTAAAAACTATGTTTGATCTCGTGTGTGGATGATATCATTCCGTGGCTTCCTTCAAAAATCAAATGTCCACTATCTTTAGCCTTTGTGTGTGTGTGTGTGTCTATCTATATATATATATATATATATATATATATATATATATATATATATATATATATATATATATATATATATATATATATATATATATATATATATCCCCTCTGAGTCTCGGCTCAACCAAAGAATCATCATAGCAAAAGCCAAAGCTTTCTCCGCAGTCAATCTTCACCAATTTAAGAATTCTTTCTCTTCAATGGGTGTTCCTCCTTTCCTTTCCTCTCTCTGCTGTGAACTGAGAATCTTGCAAGCCAAAAACATAGAACCAAAGTCTCCTGGAAACCTTTTTGTCAGATACTATCTCTCTGCAGGAAACAACAAGACAATTCAACTAAACAGCCAGGAGATCTCCTCAAAGTCACAGCTTTTCATTTGGAATGAGTCCTTCTCATTGGAATGCGCAGGAGCTGAAGAATCTGTCAATTACCTGAAGCAACACACTGTAGTTTTTGAGCTCTGCTGAAGGAGCACAATGCCAGTTCTGGGAAAAATGGTGAAGTCGGAGCATTTGGGCAGAGCTGAAATGCCATGGAAAGCCGTTTTTGATTCACCGAACATGGAGATTGAGAAATATTGGCTTACCATGGCTTCAACGAGTGATCGAGTTCTTGAAAGTCTTAAGCCTCCTTCAATACAAATATCAATGAAACTAGTTCGAGGTCCAGCTATGGTGGAAACACAGAAGAGAAAAGAAAGGTTGAAGAAGAATTGGGATGGGTGTGGATGCAAAGACATTGGTGGAGGGTGCAGCTGTGCAGATTATGAAATATTTGCACTAGCAGCTGCCATGGAGGGACTTTAGTCACAAATATATCATATATTTGTTATTAAAATGTAGATATGAGAGTAAAGAGAGATTGTATTCAACTCTTTCGAAGTAGGAATTAAGTCAATTTGAAGGATATGAAACAGAGAAGAATAGGAGAGAAAAATGGAGATTGAGTTCAGAAAAAATTCTGGAAAAACCACTGTTTTGAGCTACATTGTTCATAATTTATACAAACATTTAACAAAAGTTTAAACTTAACAACTCCTAACAACTACCTTACATGTTTGTCTAACAAAATGGATTACCATAACCTTATCATATCAATAACTACCTAAAACCTGATGCAACAGGACAAGTAATGGGCAGAACATGTCAAAAAGTGACAGCAGAAATGCAACCCAAACTTCTTCAACTGCTAACACTCCTCCTTGGCATTTCTACTGGAAACACCAAGGCTCCTCCTTAATGTTTCAAACCTTGCTTTTGACAAGGCCTTGGTTAAAATGTCTGCAATCTGATCTTTTGACTTGCAGTGCACTAATTTCACTTCATTCTCAGCTTCAGCTTCTCTAAGAAAATGATACTTGATCTTTATATGCTTAGTTCTCCCATGAAACACAGGGTCCTTGGCCCTTGCAATTGCTGATTGATTATCACAGAAAATTCTTGTTGGACCATCTTGCTTTTGATTCAAATCTGTCATGATTTTTCTTAACCAAATTGCCTGATTAACAGCAGCAGCAGCAGCAGCTATGTACTCTGCTTCAGCAGTTGATTGAGCCACAGTTCCTTGCTTCTTAGAGTTCCAGGTAAATGCACCCGAGCCAAAAGAAAAAAGATAGCCTGAGGTGCTCTTCATGTCATCAGAAGACCCTGCCCAATCACTATCAGAGTATCCAAGCAGCCTCAATTCATTAGATTTCTGATATAGAACACCAAAGTTAATTGAACCTTTGATGTATCTTAGAATTCTCTTTGCTGATCTGAAATGAGCTTCACTAGGACAATGCATGAATCTTGAAAGAACACTAACGACAAACATTATATCCGGTCTAGTTGTTGTTAAGTACAACAAACAACCGATTAAGCTTCTATAACTTCTTTCATCAGCCTTCTGAGAACCATCATCCTTGCTAAGCTTCTCATTCTGAACCATAGGAGTACAAACAGCTTTACAATTCTCCATGTTGAATTTTTTCAACAATTCCTTGGCATATTTCTCTTGAGAAATGAAGATTCCTTGTTGAGTTTGAGAAATTTCAATTCCAAGGAAGTAAGACATCTCCCCCAAGTCTGTCATTTCAAAGACTTTCATCATTTGGTCTTTGAATTGCAACACCAATTCAGATTCGCTTCCTGTCACCAACAAATCATCAACATACAATGAAACAACCAATAGATCATCATTGGTTGTAGTTTTGGTATATAATGTTGCCTCACTAAGACTCTTTTTGAATCCCAACTTCAATAAATGATCATCAATTCTGGAATTCCAAGCTCTTGGAGCTTGCTTAAGTCCATACAAAGCCTTCTTGAGTAGATAGACTTTGTCTTCATCTCCTTTAGCAACAAAACCTTTAGGTTGCTCAATACAAATCTCCTCCTCAAGATAACCATTCAAAAATGCAGATTTGACATCAAGTTGGTATATTTTCCAACCTTTTTGAGCTGCCAAGCCTAATAACAGCCTTATAGTATCCAACCTTGCTACCGGAGAGAAAGTATCAGAAAAATCAACACCTAGCTGTTGAGAATATCCTTTTGCAACCAATCTGGCTTTATGTTTGTTGATGGATCCATTTGCATTCAATTTAGTTTTGAAGATCCATTTGACTCCAATGATGTTTCTGTTGCTTGGTCTATCAACCAAAGTCCACGTTTGATTCTTTTCAATCATCCGAATCTCTTCCTTCATTGCATTTCTCCATTCTGAAAATTTGACAGCTTCTTCATAGCATGTAGGCTCAAGAATTGCAATGTTTGATCTTTGATAGATGTCATTAAGTGGTCTAGTGCCTCTCACTAGTTCATGATCAATGACTTCATCTTCAAATATGGAACCTTCTTCTTGGAAGTTGACCATGTCATTTGTAGTGAGCTTGGCTGGTTCCTTAGCTGATTTCTCCCAGTTCCAAGCTGATTGCTCATTAAACTTCACATTTCTACTTACAATCACCTTGGCTGTAAGTGGATTGTAAGCTCTATAGCCTTTAGTGATGTTGCTGTAGCCCAAGAAAATGCACACTTCAGCTTTATGATTAAACTTGTCCCTCTTGATTTCAGGAACAAACACATAACAAATGCTGCCAAAGACTCTGAGATGCTGTATTGATGGTTTCCTGTCATACCATGCTTCAAAGGAGTTTTTCCCTTCAAAGCTTTTGTTGGCAACCTATTAAGCAAATAGACAGAGGTATTGGCTGCCTCTGCCCAGAATTTCTTTGGAAGATTCTTCTCAAACAGCATGCATCTAGCCATCTCCATGATTGTTCTGTTCTTCCTCTCACTAACACCATTTTGTTGTGGTGTATAAGTTGCTGTCAATTGATGCTCAACACCTGCATCTTCACAAAACTTAGTAAATCTGTCAGATGTATATTCAGTACCATTGTCTAACCTTATAATCTTCATTTTGCAGCCATTTTGGTTCTCAACCAAAGCTTTGAACTTCCAGAAAGTAGCAGCAACTTCAGATTTCTGTCTCAAGAAATAGATCCAACACATTCTGGTCAGATCATCAATGAAGGCTATAAAATACCTGTTGTTGTTCAAGGATGGCGTCCTCATAGGTCCACAAACATCGGTGTGTAACAATTGCAATCTTTCAATTGCTCTCCATGCCTTTTTAACTGAAAATGGTAGCTTGCTTTGTTTCCCCAATTGACAGATTTCACAAACATTAGAGCATACCGCAACAGTAGGCATATTTAGCACTAGATCATTCTTATGCATATAATTCAATGCATTGTAATTAAAATGACCCATCCTTTTATGCCATAAAACATATTCATCATGTGAAATAGCATATGCAACAGTGTTAGCCTCATGCCAATCCAAGGAAAAACATTTCCCTTTCATATTAACAGTAAAAGGTTCATGACCATTGGAATCATGGATAATGCATGCTTTGTATTTGAACACTAAGGAGTAGTTCTTTTCTAGTAGTTGTCCCACACTCAAAAGGTTTTGATCTATTTTAGGCACATACAATACATCTGAAATGAGTTTTGTACCTGATGGTGTATCAACTGTCACAACTCCTCTTCCTTTGACCTCTATCACCATTGCCAATTTTGACTTTTGAAGTACATGATCTGTCAAGTTCTTTGAACATGTTGATATCGGATGCCATATGATGAGTGCAACCACTGTCAATGAGCCAAGCATTTGATGAGGTTTTTACTGCATAGCAAGATGCCACAAACACTTGTTCTTCTTGCTGCTCTAGGTCTTTAGCAACTCTTGCTTGTTGATCTTGCTGCTGGTTTTTGTTTTTGCACACCTTCTCCATGTGACCAAGTTGTATACAAGACCTACATTGAATGTCAGGTCTGTACCAACAATAAATCTCTAGGTGTGTGGTCTTTTTGCAGTGAGAACATGGTGGAAATTTACCTTTCTTCCTACCACTGCCTGCATTTTTTGTTTCTTCTGTCTCCTAACTTTTTGTTCTTGCCCTCATGTTGCATTTTGCCTTTTTCATTGGCAACAAATGCACCTTCAGTTGAATCCTCTTGCCTGATGGCTCTTCTTTGCTCTTGTGCTTGTATAGCATTCATCAATTCTGCCAAAGATATCTTGGTCAAGTCTTTGGAATCTTCAAGTGAAGAGATTTTGGATTCAAACCTCTCAGGTAAGCTGACAAGAACTTTTTCTACAACTCTTTTATCTGTCATCTCCTCTCCAAGTAGCCTAAGCTTGTTTACTATCTTCATGAGTCTGTCATTATACTCCTTCAGAGTTTCAGACTCTTTCATCTTTAAAACTTCATACTCCCTTTTGAGATTGAGCACTTGCATCTGCCTTGTCTTGTCACTGCCCATAAATTCTTCCTTAAGCTTGTCCCAAGCTTGTTTGGCTGTCTCACAAGTCATGATTCTGATGAATATGTCGTCAGAAACTGATGATTCAATGTAGCTCTTTGCTTTGTACCTCTTAGCTTTCTCTTCACTATAATTCTTCATTTGATTTACAGTTGGATTTGTTGGTAAATGAGGTGGTTCTTTCTCATCCTCAACCACATCCTACAGATCAAAGGCACACAAATAGGTCTTCATTTTGACAGACCATATCTGGTAGTTTTCACCAGAGAAAACAGGAGGTGAAGGCAAGGTGCAGCTGCTTGAGGCCATCTATGATTAACAGAAGCTTTGCTGGTTATGTTTACTAGTGTTTTCACTTAATTCTCAATAGCTTTCAGGCCCTCTAAGACCATGAACGGCTCTGATGCCAACTGAAGGATATGAAATAGAGAAGAATAGGAGAGAAAAATGGAGATTGAGTTCATAAAAAATTCTGGAAAAACCACTGTTTTGAGCTACATTGTTCATAATTTATACAAACATTTAACAAAAGTTTAAACTTAACAACTCCTAACAATTACCTTACATGTTTGCCTAACAAAATGGATTACCATAACCGTATCATATCAAGAACTACCTAAAACCTGATGCAACAGGACAAGTAATGGGCAGAACATGTCAAAAAGTGACAGCAGAAATGCCACCCAAGCTTCTTCAACTGCTAACACAATTTCTTCAAGGTTTTGAAGATTTATTGCTCTTCATCACGACCACAATTTTCTAGTGAAATGATAATTCCTGTCTTGTTTAACCTTTTTTCTTAATACATGAGCGTTAATGTTGGATTTTCTATAAAAATTATTTGTATAATAAACATCATTTTACCCAAAAATGAAAAATATTAACTTTCATGTAATAGTTAATCCTTGGCTATATGTAAGTCTTAGTTATGGCTGAGTTTTTTAGTGAGGATGATGCATAGCGAAAAATCTTGTATACGAATTTTGCCAAATTAAATTTCCTTATGCCAGCATTAGTCACGAAGCGTGGGAGGATTAGTCTCATGCTCAATATGATATGAAAACTCCACGGGGTCTACACTAAAAAAAATCTTAATTGTGCTATTTTTTAAAAAGTTTGTATTTAATGCATTAATATTATATAAATGCTATATCAACAATGTTTTTAATTTCTTTTTAAGAACATGCATTTTTTTAAATATTTCTCATTAGTGGATGGTATTTTATTGTTGATTGACAGTTTATGACTACTGTACACTGTTAATATATCAAATATATACATTCTTTTTAAAACATCACTTCATAATTTTTTAATACATGTGATATTAAACTACAAATTAAGAGAAACTTATTTTTTATGACGCATAAATTGCCATTTTGGTATAAACATCAAGCTAGTAGTATGATGTTTATAGAACTATACCTTTTACTACAATAGCTTATTTCAGTATCCACTGGTACAATAATTTTTCTTTTTCTGTTGATCACTGATATGTTTAATAATTTCATAAACTCTCCAATTCAAAGTATCTATTATTGCAGCAATCATAGAGCATACAGCTTTTATCAATGCAAACTATGATATAGAACAAGAAATGGATTCATACTAGAGATGAAAGGAGGAAGATAATCAAGTGAGAGAGCTTAGAAACTCATAAAATATACATTTCACAAAAGATTTTTACAAGGAAGATAGTTGTGTAAGTTATCGATGAAAACTTGTGATCCTTCACGAGTAAGGAATTATTTTGCATAGCCCTAAAACGTTAAAAAAATGGCACTAACTAGTACTAGGATACAACGAACCAGAGAAACTAGTGCAATAATTCATTAAGGTACAAAAGAACCTAAAAACCAAAAAAAAATGTAACAAAAAAACAAAAATAAAATTATTAAATTCACTTAATATGGTTTGATTTGATGTAATATTTTTATCTTGTAACGAACTAAAGAATGGGTTACACTTTGAGGAGAAAATACTATAGGATATTACAAACTTATATACAAATTTGAAATTTGATATAGTAAAAGATGATTATCCTCACTTATTGGTACACCAAAATTTACAAAAACATTAAACTTTAATTTTTTTTATTTACAATCCTACAATTTTCTAATCATAAAAAGGAATTATATGTGATCCATTACTTATAAATATAAGCTTCATAGAAAATTTTGAAATCTTGCATGAAGAAACTTAAAATGATGTAGGCGACTAGCTAGTAGGTAGGTCACATTAATTCATGGATCTAATATTGATAATTTTATATACATCATGAAAATGATATAAATAAATTATATGAGTTAAAATTTAATAAAAATTGTATATGAATATAAAAAATAAAAAAAATTTATGTTTGGTATGTCATATGAATTTTGACACAAATATAATTTTACATAACATGAATACAGATTTTATACAAGAATTATTAAATGTATACAGAAAAAAGATCAAGAAAAAGGATAATGTAGTTGAGATGAGATTCATGTGTAGATATTTAAATTTTAATGTACTTCTACATCATCTACCCTTCAGTCTTTACCAACTTTGGCTTTCTTTTTTTTTCCTTTTCCTTTTATTTTTTCTGTCTGATTAAGGTTGTCGTAACGGTTTCGCGCTCGACGATTTTTGAAAACATTTAAAAAAAACAAAAGGGGAGTCGCCACCAATCTTTTTTAACTAGGTGTGATTGGCCACCTAAAAATCTTACCCTTCCAACAAAACCTTAAAAACAATTAAGTTTTATTAAAAAGATAACTTTTGGTCTGCGAAACAAAAATTGGGTTCTGGAGTACGGTTATGCGTGGGGAAGGATTAGCACCTCCACGACCCCCGTTAAAAAACGGTACTACAGTAATCATGTGTTATCCTTTAGTTTTAATAAAATGGTCTTAATTTAACATTTAAAAATAATTCCTATTTTATTCCATTTTTTATTTGTATTAATTTTGAAACATTTAAATTTTATTTTTTATTTGAAATAAGTGAAAATCTTTTGTAGTGAAAATTATTCCGTACCCAATACTTCTGGTAGCATTTCGGATAATTTCCTCACCTAGAGATTTCTTAAGAATCACTACTTGTGAGTTCTATAGAATCTCATCATCAAAAGATTCACACTCGCTTCAAAAATTATTATGAATGCATATGATGCAAACAGATAATGAATGATGCAAATGAATTTTTTAATTTTTTATATAAATATTTCTTTATTTATCTTAAATAAAAATTTTTATTATTGAAAAATTGCACTAAGTATCCCAATACTCTGGTAACACTTAGTGAACTTCTCTCACCTAGGGATCAGTTAAGAAATCACTACTTGTGAGTTTCATGACATCCCATCATCGAACTTTTATTTAATCATTAAATTTCATTATTTATTTTTCTTTGTATTTTTATAAAAAAATAAATTATTTATTTTCATTTTTAATAAAAATTTAAATTATTGAAAAATCATACTAAATATCACAATACTCTGGTAACATTTAGTTAGACTCTTCTCACTTAAGAATTAGTCAAGAAATCACTACTTGTGAGTTTCATGGCATCCCATCATCGGAAATATTTAATTAAATTTAAATTTCATTATTTATTTTTCTTTGTGTTTTTATATAAAAAATAAATTATTTATTTTTATTTTTAATAAAAATTTAAGTTATTGAAAAATCATACTAAATATCCCAATACTCTGATAACATTTAGTAGACTCTTCTCACCTAGGGATCAGTCAAGAAATCACTATTTGTGAGTTTCATGACATCCCATCATCGGACGAATTTCATTTTAGATTTACTATTAACTTTTATTTATTTAGATAAAAAACATTCATTTTTATTTTTTTTGTTTGCCATGAAAATATATTAAAAGCACACATAATAATAATTTTTTTTATTTTTTATTTTTAATTAATTATTTTTTTAACAAAACAAATATATACTAAATAAATAAATATATAAACAAATGAGAAAAGAAAGAAAAAAAATTTACCAAAATGGATTTGGGCTTGGACCTGAAGGAAAACAAGGAGGCCCAAGTTGGACAGCCCAAGGAAAGGCCCAAAAGCCTTCCATTTGGCCCAAAGCAGGTGGGCCGGATCGGGTTGCCTCTTTCCAGGTCGGCTGGCACGCGGGTCGCCTCCTCCGGGGGTAGGGCGCGTGGATCCCGGGTCGGATTTGGGTCCACACGAGGGTCGGCAGCAACTCTTTTCTTCTTTTTTTTTTTTAACTATAAAAGATCCTTTTTTTAAATTCATTTTCTTCCTTTTTCACAAAAAAAACGTTCAGAGCCCTCAAAGGCTCTCGGCCAGAGCAATTTTTGGCAGCCGCTGGGATCGTCGCCGGCTATCGCTGATAGCCGTTGCGTCGCCGTGAGCCGCCATGCTCCGGCGTCCGGTAAGCCTTTTGAAACCGTAGAAATGCTCGGTTCTTTCTCCTCTAGTCAATCCTAAACTCCGTTTTACCCAAAAGTCCTCCCTAGCCTCTAGATCTGACATAAACCGAAACCTTTCCCCTTTTTTTTCGATGTTTTCTCTCTCTCCTCTTTTTTCTTTTTTTTTCTTTTTTCAGATTTGGTTGAGGATGTTTGGTTGTGGCTTGTTTTTTTTTGGCAGGGGTAGGGATTCAGATCTCAGATCTAGGATTTGGAACCCTCGATTTCCAGATCTGGTGTTCTGTTCCCCTTTTTTTGTTTTTGTGGTTTTGGTTCCTAGGGTTTCGGTTGGTTTCGGTGGTGGTGAGTGGTTGTGGTTATTGGTGTTCGGGTGAGGCTCGATGGTTAGGGTATCGGGGTTTAGGTGATTTTGGGTTTGGTGTTTTCTGTTCGGGATTTCGGGTGATGGGGAGGCCGAATGGTGAGGTCCTGTTGGCTGACTAGGGCTATCACGATGGTGGCTTAGTTTAGGGGGTTCGGATTCTACGAGGGATGGTGTTGGAAAGGCTGATGACAGTGGCCATCAATTTTGGGTTTTTGGGTTGTATGGTTTTGAGTCTGGTAGAGGAAAAAGAAAGAGCTATGGTCGACCCCCTTGTGATTCATTTTGCTTCTTGCCTCTGTAGTCCATTTAAGAAGAATTCCTTTTCATTTTTTTTGGTTAATGCTGGTGAGATCCCGATTTTCAGGGATCACAATCTTATGGCAGTGTTTTTTGTGCTGCCATTGAGGCCAAGAGTTGACATTAGAGTGGCTGACAGAAGGCAGCCTATTCTGGCAGCAAGCAGTAGCCTGTAGTTGGGAGAGGAGGTGTGACAAAAACACGGCACTAGCTCTTTTTTCTTTTCTCTTCTTTTTTTTTTACTTTTTTTATGAATAAAAATTAAATTTACAACAATTAAACTAAAAATAGAATTAGAAAATAGAGGTGAAAAATGAAAATAAAAATAAAAATAACAAATTTGGACCATAACACAACTTAACTTAAATTGGACTTTTAAGTCCCCAAATCTGATAAAGTTTACATGATTCAAATTTATACAAATTTTATCGAATCTTTAAATTACGAAAATACACTTTAATTAAATTTGTATCAATTTCAATCCGTAAAACTTGATCTTTAAATTTTCAAAAGTATTAAGCACGGATAAAATTAGGTGTCTACAATGCATCACCCGGCCATAAATTGTGGAGTTTGAGCCTTTGCTTAGATGCATGCATTAAATAGCCGAAATGTCACAAAGAGAATGCAACTTCATCTAATTTTTCCCTTTTTCTAAAAGTACAGATATTTGGAGATGCAGCTACCTAATTATACATAGACATGGTTTTGGTGTGGCAGTATCTTTTGAATTAATCAATTAATGCTACCAATATCATTGCTATTAATTGATACCATTACAATAATTGATATTAATTGTTGAACTATTATCATGCTAATGAAGTTTTTAGACACCACAAGTAAGATTGAAATTACCAACAAGTGGTTGGAAGAAGTGAAAATAAATTTTTTCCCCAGACATTTGAACATGATTCAAATCTCGAAGTCGCCACTATTGAGAAAACTTTAGCATTTACTACTCTCGATCTGAACAGGATTAGTCTCAAATCGTAAAACAGATGAAGATACCTATGGTTACACAAAAAAATGTTGAAATTATAACACATATCCTTTTAAAAAATTAGAAAATAAAAAAATAAATAAAATGGGTATGTATAATTATTTTAACCTTAATTGTGGAAGTTCCAATGGAAGTGTATTGAGTAATAATCCTTAATTATTTGCATGCTTAATTAGGCTTAATTTAACTTGGTTGTATTTTGTTTCAAAAAGACAAAAAAAAATCGTATTTTAGCTTTTATATATATATATATATATATATATATTAAAATGTCTATCATATAGTTATTAATCAAAGTTAAATGACTGACAACTCACATTTATTTCCAAATGAAAGGGAAGCAATTAGGAGGTTAATCCCTGTACAATTTTAATTTACATACTGTGCTTTCCCATCTAGAATTAATGTATTAAAAGTTGAAAACACGTAGATTTGTCAACCTTGTAATTCAGATATCCTTTTCACTAAAACCAACTTTTCTTACAGCTAGGAGTTTCTTTTATTGTTGGGTTCTTTTCTTTTCTTGCTTATCAATCAAAAGTTTCAAAGTTGAAAGCAAATAAAAACCAAGTCTTGCATTTTAAATTTCCTTTTCACTATATCTACCAATAGGGTTTTCTTGTGAATGGAAGAGAAAGGCTTGTCTTTAATTTCACATTAGACCTATTCAAATATCAGGTTATCCATCCAAATTCGAAGACCCGTCCATTTCTTCAACAGGTTTGGACAAAAATATTAAACTCGTTAAATGGGCTTGGACTTGAAAATCTAGACTCGTTAAAAAATGGATCGAGCTTGGGTTCATTGTGTCAAGCCTAGCATTGCCTGTTTTACTATAATTTTATTATTATTGTTATTATTTATATTAATATATTTTTAATTATTTTTGCTTTTTTGTGCAATTTATTTTGAGTTTGTATTTTTTTATACTTTAATTTAAATTTTCATGTTTTTTGTAATCTTTTTGTAAAAATTTATTCAAACTTAGGGTAAATTACATCCACCTTCTTAACTTTTGGCTATAATTCAATTTCAATCCACTAATTTCAAAAATAGATACTCCACCCCAAACTTTTTTATATCATAGGATAACTAAGTCCTTCCATTAGTCAACTGCTAGCTCAACTGTTAAAAGCTTAATTTTATGACTATTTTACCCTTAAGATTACTTGAAAAGTTTTAAATACTACCACAACCAGAAATAAAGTTAGATCAACTGAGAGGTACTACTAGAAAAGTATTTATTTTTTACTTTTAATTTATTTTTTGTTTATTTGTTTATTATTTATTATTTTTGTGTTTTATGTTATGCATTAAGTTTGTGGATTTATTTGCTTATTATTTATTAATTTATTATTTTTATGTTTTATGTTTTTCACTAAGTTTGTAAATTTATTTATTATTTATTATTTGCTTATTTTTTATTATCTATTGTTTATTATTTATTAATTTATTATTTGGTATAAACCCAATAACTAGCCATTGGCACAATTTATTATCCAGGAGTTTAGGGTAAAAGTCAAAGATTATTATCATGTCTTCTTCAAGCAATAGTCATGCACTAGAATATGATATCCAATTTCAAAACAAATATGTTTATGCAAAGTTCCAATTTTAACTCTTTTCAATCGACCCAAAAGTCCTTTCAATTGTTACTTTTACTACTTACTTTTTGCTAATTGTTTTTGCTTCATAAAAATCTAAATTTTAAAATAATTGATCCATAACAAAAAAAATATTTGTTCTTAAAAAAAAACTATTTTTTAAGAACAATAAAATTCTATTTTTTTAAGAACAAAATACTTTTTTTGTTATGGAACAATTATTTTAAAATTTAGAATTTTTATGAAGCAAAAACAATTAACATAAAGTAAGTAGTAAAAGTAACAATTGAAAGGAGCTTTGGGTTGATTAGAAAAAGTAAAAATTGAAACTTTGCAGAACACATTTGTTTTGAAATATATTATATTCTGCTGCATGACTATTGCTTAAAAAATGCATAATAATAATATTTGAATTTTACCTTAAACTCTTGGATAATAAATTCTGCCAATGGTTAGTTATGGGGTTTATACTAAATTATAAATTAATAAATAATAAATAATAAACAATAAATAATAAGCAAATAATAAATAATAAACAAATAAATCCACTAACTTAGTGCATAATATAAAACACAAAAATAATAAATAATAAGCAAATAAAACCACAAACTTAATGCATAACATAAAACACAAAAATAATAAATAATAAATAATAAACAATAAACAAATAAATAAACAAAAAATAAATTAAAAGTAAAAAATAAATACCTTTTTAGTAGTACCTCTTAGATAATCTGACTTCATTTTTAGTAAAATAGTTATAAAATTAAACTTTTAATAGTTGACTTAATGGAAGAATTTAGTTATTCTGTGACATACAAAAGTCTAAGAGGGAATGTTCATTTTTGAAACTAGTGGACTGAAGTTGAATTATAGCCAAATGTTAAGGAGGCAGATGTAATTTATCCTAGTTTTTAATATTTTGACTGACATGAGAACAAATAAAAAAAAGTTTTATGACTAATGAAACAATTGAGATAAATTTTCATTAGGGATAAACTAGAAGAAAATATTTATACATTTATTTATTTAAAAATTATATTACGTGTTGTGATCTTTTCTTTAATATTTAATCTTATCAATTTTTTATTAACAAAATGTTGTAATAAAAAATAATATCATAATAATGATGGTATAAACACAAATCCTTAACTATGCCAATGTATATAACTACTTAAATTAATGTTATTCAAAAAAAATTATGCTTCTAAAACACACCAAGTTATGTTGTTTGATATATAGTGCATTGTTTTTCATTGTATGAAAACTATATTTTATAAATATATATATATATATATAAATATATATATTATATACATATATTATATTCCAAATGCTGTTTGAATTTAGTTCATATAGACTGAATAAATAATACATTACTAATATATATATATATTATAAAACAGAAAACATGCACACATGTATAGTTTTGCTGACATGTCAGCTTATGTGCCTATTTTATTTTAAGGACACATAAGCTATTTACTAAACAACATATTTTGTTTTTCACTTCCTTAAACAGCAGTTAAACATCAGTTTTTATATGGTGGTGACGTACGTGAATAGTGGCCATGTCTTTATCCAAAATTTAAAACTACATGGAAAGTGGCCATGTCTTTATCCAGAATTTAAAATTAACTCAAATCTTTTATTGTCTCACGTTTATATCAAATTTTAAAATAATAACAGTTTTCAAATTTTTTGCTATTTAAATTTTGTTTGGAATATTTTCTTATTGCTATTTATCCAGATTAATTGCTTGATATCAATTCGTCATATGTATCAGTTTTTTTCTTCATAACTGTTATTGTTCAGTTTTTAATTTTCTTTTTTCAAAATTGTGCATAATCGTAACTGCACACCACTTAATCTGGCATAATTGCTTACTCTTAATAAACAATCTAAAATTCTATTCCTTATCTAATTTAAATAAATTTATCTACTTTTAAAATTTTCATATTTATTTATCTTATGTTTTGAATTAACCTACTCCAATCTTTTGGAATAAAGGCTCTGATAGTAATGATTTATCTTATGTTTTGAATATTATAATTTTTTAATTAAATATTTAATTTTTTATGATTGAATATTTTGATTATATTATATATATGTATTTTATATATTTTTTTATATAAATTAAATAATATTATTTTATATACTTTAAAAATTCAAATATTTAAATATTTAAAATTAATTTGTGCATCAGACGAGTAAAAACCAGTTTTTGGTATAAATGCAAATGTGAAGTTTTACCGATTCATAAATATGGTCATAATGAGTTTGTTTTCTTTGCTTCGTCATCATTACGGTTACTTATTAGTAATAACAATAACAACAATAACAACAAATATTTCTTAAAATTATTTTCCTATTATTGACGTTGTTGAACATTGTTGTTAATTATCAATTTGCATAGAACATTATACATCATCAAACTAGTGAGACCAATTAATACAACATTTGAACTGATTTTTACTAATTCCTAAAAAATAAATACTAATAGCACTATACAAAAATAATTATGAGGAAACTTTTTTTTAATTAAAAGAACCAAAAAATATTTATACATATAAATGAATCCAAACTATTATTGATTGTTTAATCGGTGTATGTATTTATTAATTTGGGAAGCAATATTTATAAATACTAATTAAAAGATCGAAAAGCTGTTGACGTTTAAGTCTTTACTTCAGCTCAGAGTACACGGAAAAAAAAGAATGGAGAGAAACACGACGGTTAGAAAGCCTCACACCTCAACCGCCGATCTACTAACTGTTAGTGTATGCGCTATAAGCCAATCAGATTTAGACTTATAGTACACTTAAGACATTGTGATTATTTATGTTATTTAATAATACATGGTAGCTATTTATCATTATTGAATATATTTAATTTGATCAAGTCATAATCAAATGATAAAGTCCCTAGAATAGTGGATTCGTATCAAAGGAATCAAAGTAGTGACTTTGATAATGAGATCCTTATGATACAAAGAATACTATTCTTAAATATCCTTAGTCGTAGTATCACTGAGAAGGGACATCAGTGATACGGTAAGACTAACATGTATTAGATTCCTTTGGGTGACTAATCTCATAAGTCATGGATATGATGATATCCAAATCAACACATGGGTGATCATTGTGAATGAATACACTGGATTGACCCATCTTGAGAACTCTATGTGGATCGTTACATTGAGTGTTAGATGTTCTCAAATGGCAATGATATATGTGATCCTTAGACTTGAGATCACTATGGTATCCTATGTGTGGATTGGTGTACTTTGATGCTGGTAAACGTAGCTCAATAAGGGTTGCAAGTAAGACAGTAATTGGGTACATCATGAATCATATGAGGGTTGTGAGTGATCAAGATATGATTTGTCCCTCTTGGTAACAAGAGTCTATATCTCAAGGACTCTCAATAGAGATTAATGATTGAAAATCTGTGGCCACAATACAAATGAGATTTAAGATGAGATCTTGAATTCATTTGATTAAATCATTTATCTTAAGATTGAGAAACAATGGAGTTGAACTTTAATAGAGATGACACGTTCCATACTCTATGTTCAACTGAGATATTAGGTGACTAAAGGATCGAATTATACGATAATTGCTCATTGAAAGGTTGTCGTCAACTCACCGACATTTTCATTACTTTGGTAGCCATGATGCATTGCTAGATGCCAATCTTGGCTTGTGATTTATGAATGAGATTCTGAATCACTGCCAACGTAATGGAAACCTAAAGGGTCACACACAATAAGGGCATGACCAAGACAAGATAATTGGAGTTGGATCCATGTGATGAATCCTAGTACAAGAAGGATTCCTAGTGAGACTAGAATCCTGTTCCAACTATAATTCGGGATTTAATTAATAGTAATTTTAGCCCGAGATTACCAAAGGGTATTTTGGTCTTTTCAATTATAATGAGATTATAATTATAAATTATTAATATAATAGACCAAATTATTAATCCAAATGCATAACCAATTGGCTGTAGTGCAAGTGGGAGATTGTTATAGTATGCCCTACAATTAATTGGATTTGGATTAAGTAATTTTAAAGGGCCCAAAAGATCCAATTTAGTTGGACTAAGGTTAAGGCCTTTTTAGGTTTTTGTTAAGAGGCACTATAAAAACAACATTAAGTCTAAAAGTTAGATAGAGGAACAAAAATATTTTTATAGCCGTTTTGCCTCTTGGAGCTAGTACTCTCATAAAACAATTCCTTTCCTCTTCCCTTTGCTTTTGATCACATCTTGTCTCAGGCAAAGGTCTTGTTTTACGTCTTACTCGTGTGGATACCGTTAGAGGGCTTTTCTCAGCTAGGAGTCTCGAGTTAACGATAAATCAATGGCTGTTCATGGGTTGTCATATTCAGAAATCGAACATTCCTACACGAGTACATCAAAAGGTTAGATTTTATCCCGAAATTAATCTTGTTGCATGATCGTAGTGATTTTGGTTTTGTTGATTTTTAATCCGCTACTTATTTTCGTGTATGATATGATAAACTAAGACAACGAAACCTTACAGTGGTATCAGAGCCAGTGTGCAAATGGTTTTCGGGATAGCGAATTCGATTCGTGGTGATGCTGTTTTATTGTAAGTTGTTACAGATTTGATTTTAATTTTCAAAATTCGTTTGGGCAACCTAAAATAATTGTAAGACAATTATAGATTAAAAAAAACACCAGTAGGCAATCTTGTAGTTGCCACCCTTGCAAAAAAAAATTTACTTGTTATTATTTTATTTAAAATATATAAAATAAATTAGGATAAAAGTTATCCTGATAAGGGTTTTAAATTAAATATATTTTAAAGAAAGATATTTTTAAAAATTAAATTGGATAAGAGTTATCCAATAGTTTTGAGATTTTAATAAGATTAAAATTTCAAAAATATTATCTTGATAAAATTGTTTAAAATAAAATATATCCTTTATTAAATTGGATAAGAGTTATCCAATAGTTTTGAGATTTTAATAAGATTAAAATTTCAAAAACATTATCTTGATAATTTTTTTAAAAATAAAATCCTTTATTAAATTGGATAGGAGTTATCCAATAGTTTTGAGAAAAAAGAAATTGTTTTAAAATAAAATATATATCATGTATTAAATTGAATAAGAGTTATCCAATAGTTTTGAGATTTTAATGATATTAAAATTTCAAAAGGAATTATCTTAATAAAATTTTGTTTTAAAATAATTTTTTTTATCTTAAATTGGATAAAAGTTATCCAACACTTTTGAGATTTTAATAAGAGTAAAATTTCAAAAGGAGTTATCTTTATAAATTTTGTTTTAAACTAAAATATTTTAAAATGGATAAGAGTTATCCAATGGTTTTGAGATTTTAATAAGATTAAAATTTCAATTAAGCCCAAATTGAATTTTGAAAATTAAAATTAAATTAAAACAGCCATTGATACCCATAATTAATTAAAATTTGATTAATTAAAATTAGATTTTAATTAGGAAGCATGCAAATTAATATGTGATATTACTGTGTATGCTTGATGCTTGATTCTTATGTGATACGGATGATTGCATGGTGTATGGTTATGGGCCTAGGTTTACATGGGTTGTAATTTATTTAAATAAATTTAAATCGGGCCTGTGAGCCTTGATTTATTTGTAATTTATTTATGTAATAGTTACATAGATAAATTAGGATTATCTTGTAAAATGTACAACATTTGGAGCCAAGATGATTCGGAGCCAAGGCGAATCGAGGTGACGCTTGAAGGGAAATTGAGGAGAAGGCATTTAGAAAAATAATGTATCCCTAGGTTCTTTTGTAATAGAAAGGCTACAACTATGTCACGTTTAATTTTATGCTTTTACTTATATATGTTGATATATATGTTAGAAAAGCATGCTAGGTGAGACGGTAAAATTGAAAATCCCTCAAAATGAATATTAAGTCAAAGATAACAAATAAAGATGCCTTCCAATACGATGCATGTGAAAGAGACTTTGTTCGGTATTGTGCTACTTTGGCTCAGTCAAGGCCATACCTACCTTAGGAATTCACATTGCATGAGATAATAGTTATCTCCAAGTGTATTGGGTCAGACTTAACTAAATTAAATTAGGGCATTGGCTCAGTCAAACCTAATAAGATTTAGAGGCATAGGTTGGGCTTTAACCCATATGATGAGTTAGAACAAGAGTTGTTCACCCAACTATCCAGGAGTTGTATGAGATGCAATTGACAAGAGTTGTCTACCTAAATAATCTCATTGGACGCATTAGCTCAGCTAAAGTCATAATGGGACCAAATATGGATCCTGGCCCACTAGGAAGTCTAGGCGAAAAGACTTCCCGAGTTGATAGTGAGGGCTATTAGCTTTAGGAAAATAGTGGGAGTAATTCATTTAATTAAAAGACCATAATTAATGATTTTAATCACAATGTTACTTACTTGCATATTTTATGATTGTAGAATTATCATGGCAAACAACAATTTATCCCTTCGTTCTATCCTTGAGAAGGATAACAAGTTGGTTGGGGCAAACTTCTTAGACTGGTACAAAAATTTGAGGATAGTCCTCACTCAAGAAAAGAAGTTATATATTCTAGAGCATGTGATCCCTGCTCAACCCCGACAGAATGCTTCCGCTACTGATAAGCAAGCTTATCAAAAGCATTTGGATGATGCCATTAACGTACAGTACCTGATGTTAGCTTCCATGAGTTCTGAACTCCAGAAGCAACATGAGAATATGAAACCGTTTGATATGATCGAACATCTCAAGGAAATGTTCCAAGAGCAAGCACGTCACAAATGTTAAGAGGTGTCTAAGGCGCTCTTCCAGAGCAAGATGGCTGAGGGAGCTCTGGTGCACACTCATGTACTTAATATGATTAGGTACATTGAGAGGCTGGAAGCACTGGGCTTCACCATGCATAAAGAGTTGTCAGTTGATCTCATCGTCCAATCCTTACCGGATAGCTATAGTTCGTTTGTGTTGCACTACAACATGAACAGTATGGATAAGACACTGGCAGAATTGCTCAATATGTTGAGAACTGCTGAGCAGGACTTGAAGAAGTCAAGGCCTACTTCTGTTATGGTGATTGACAAGACCAAATCTAAAGGCAAAGGCAAGCTTAAGGGTAAGCCCAAGCCCAATGGTAACAAGAAGGAAAAGGCCAAGAAACTCAAGCTATCTGGTGGAGTTGCTAAGACAGGAAAATGCTTCCATTGCAGTAAGACTGGTCATTGGAAGCGAAATTGCACTGTGTACCTTGAGGAGCTGAAGTACATTTAATTTATCATTGCCTTCGAGCCTAATTCTAGAACTTGATAATTGTTATTATGTTCCAGCAATTGCCAAGAACATTATTTCTGTTTCTTGTTTGGATAAGAAAGGTTTTTCTTTTAAAATAATGAACAATAGTTGTTCAATTTACTTTAATGATATTTTCTATGGCAATGCTTCCATTATGAATGGATTGTATGTTCTAGATTTAGATAATCACATATACAGTGTTGATTTCAAGAGGTCAAAGGGTAATGAGATTAACCCTACATTCCTCTGGCATTGTAGACTTGGTCACATAAACGAGAAACGCATATCTAGGCTCCACAAAGAGGGACACTTAGATTCATATGATTTTGAATCATATGATGTATACGAATCTTGTTTGCTTGGTAAAATGACCAAGGCCCCTTTTACAGGAACAAGTGAAAGCGCTAGTGGTTTATTAGAGCTCATACTTACAGATGTATGTGGTCCATTAACCACACAGGCTAGAGGAGGGTTCCAGTACTTCATTACATTTACTGATGACTACAGTAGATATGGCTATGTTTATTTAATGAGACACAAGTCAGAATCTTTTGAAAAGTTCAAAGAATTCAAGAATGAAGTACAAAACTAGCTAGGCAAGAATATCAAGACACTCCGATTAGATCGCGGTGGAGAGTATTTGAGCCTAGAATTTATAGATTATCTAAAGGAGTGTGGAATAGTTCCACAACTAACTCCACCTGGTACACCTGAATGGAATGGTGTATCTGAGAGGAGGAATCGAACCTTGTTAGACATGGTTCAATCCATGATGAGTCTATCTGACCTCCCTGTTTTCTTTTGGGGTTATGCTTTAGAGATAGCAGTATTCACACTAAATCGTGTTCCTACTAAAGCTATTGAAAAGACACTACATGAGATGTGGACTGAAAAAAAGCCTAATCTGTCTTTTCTAAAGATGTAGAGTTGTGAGGCTTATGTCAAAAGACAAGTCTCAGACAAATTAGGACCCAAATCTGATAAATGCATATTTGTGGGGTATCCTAAAGAGACAAAAGGATACTATTTCTATAATCCCACAGAGCACAAAGTGTTTGTGGCTCAATACGGTGTTTTTCTAGAAAATGACTTCCTTTTTAGAAGAACTAGTGGGAAGAAAATAGAGCTTGAAGAGGTTCAAGAACCACAAAATGTCACTGAACTTTTAGTGGAACAGGAGCAAGTCCCATAAGATGTTGTGGAACAGGAAATAGCTCCAGAAACACAAGGTCTGCGTAGGTCTAATAGGATACGTCGAGAGCTTGAGAAGCAAGCTTCTCGGAGCTGAAACATTCGTTTTGATGAGATAGTCAAAGAGTTTGGCTTCATCAAGAACGAAGATGAACCTTGTGTTTACAAAAAGGTTAGTGGGAGTGCTGTCATATTCCTAGTGTTGTATGTGGATGATATACTACTCATAGGAAATGACATTCTTGCCCTACAATCTATCAAAACTTGGCTAGGGAATTTCTTCTCCATGAAAGACTTAGGAGAAGCAGCCTATATCATTGGAATAAAGATCTATAGAGATAGATCGAGTAGGCTGCTAGGTCTAAGTCAAAGTACATATATTGACAAAGTGTTGAAAAGGTTCAACGTGGAAGAATCTAAGAAAGGATTCTTACCTATGTCTCATGGCATTTATCTCCCAAAGGACATGTATCCTAAAACATAAGATGAGAGAGATAAAATAGCTAAGATTCCATATGCTTCGGCTATTGGATCTATCATGTACGCCATGTTATGTACGAGGCTTGATGTTTCCCATGCTTTAAGCATGGTGAGTAGGTATCAAGCTGACCCAGGTGAGCATCACTAGATAGCAGTTAAGAACATCCTTAAGCACTTAAAAAGGATTAAGGATGCTTTCTTAGTCTATGAAGGAGAGAACGAACTCATTGTAAATGGTTACACTGATGCCAGTTTCTAGTCAGATAAGGATGACTTTAAGTCACAATCTGGCTATGTGTTTTACCTAAATGATGGCACTGTTAGGTTGGCAAAGTTCTAAACAAGAGACAGTGGCCGATTCTACGATCCATGCTGAGTATATATAGCTGCATTAGATGCAAATAAGGAAATTGTTTGGATCAAGAAGTTCATTACTAATCCATTAGTACTCTATTGTGATAACAATGGAGCCATTGAACAAGCTAAGAAATCTTGGTCTCACCAATGGTCCAAAGAGATACTCAAGCCCTTCCATGATCGATTGGCTGTAGTGCAAGTGGGAGAATGTTAGTGTATGCGCTATAAGCCAATCAGATTTAGACTTATAGTACACTTAAGACATTGTGATTATTTATGTTATTTAATAATACATGGCAGTTATTTATCATTATTGACTATATTTAATTTGATCAAGTCATAATCAAATGATAAAGTCCTTAGAATAGTGGATTCGTATCAAAGGAATCAAAGTAGTGAGTTTGATAATGAGATCCTAATGATACAAAGAATACTATTCTTAAATATCCTTAGTCGTAGTATCACTGAGAAGGGACATCAGTGATACGGTAAGACTAACATTGTTAGATTCCTTTGGGTGACTGATCTCATAAGTCATGGATATGATGATATCCAAATCAACACATGGGTGATCATTGTGAATGAATACACTGGATTGACCCATCTTGAGAACTCTATGTGGATCGTTACATTGAGTGTCATTAGATGTTCTCAAATGGCAATGGTATATATGATCCTTAGACTTGAGATCACCATGGTATCCTACGTGTGGATTGGTGTACTTTGATGTTGGTAAACGTAGCTCAATAAGGGTTACAAGTAAGACAGTAATTGGGTACATCATGAATCATATGAGGGTTGTGAGTGATCAAGATAGGATTTGTCCCTCTTGGTAACAAGAGTCTATATCTCAAGGACTCTCAATAGAGATTAATGATTGAAAATCTGTGACCACAGTACAAATGAGATTTAAGATGAGATCTTGAATTCATTTGATTAAATCATTTATCTTAAGATTGAGAAACAATGGAGTTGAACTTTAATAGAGATGACACGTTCCATACTCTATGTTCAACTGAGATATTAGGTGACTAAAGGATCGAATTATACGGTAATTGCTCATTGAAAGGTTGTTGTCAACTCACCGACATTTTCATTACTTGGGTAGTTATGATGCATTGCTAGATGCCAATCTTGGCTTGTGATTTATGAATGAGATTCTGAATCACTGCCAACGTAATGGAAACCTAAAGGGTCACACACAATAAGGGTATGACCAAGACAAGGTAATTGGAGTTGGATCCATGTGATGAATCCTAGTACAAGAAGGATTCCTAGTGAGACTAGAATCCTATTCCAACTATAATTCGGGATTTAATTAATAGTAATTTTAGCTCGAGATTACCAAAAGGTATTTTGGTCTTTTCAATTATAATGAGATTATAATTATAAATTATTAATATAATAATTCATGGGCAAACCAAATTATTAATCCCAATGCATAACCAATTGGTTGTAGTGCAAGTGGGAGATTGTTACAGTATGCCCTACAATTAATTGGATTTGGATTAAGTAATTTTAAAGGGCCCAAAAAACCTAATTTAGTTAGACTAAGGTTAAGGCCTTTTTAGGGTTTTGTTAAGAGGCACTATAAAAACAACATTAAGTCTAAAAGTTAGACAGAGGAACAAAAATATTTTTATAGCCGTTCTGTCTCTTGGAACTAGCATTCTCATAAAACAATTCCTTTCCTCCTCCCTTTGCTTCTGATCACATCTTGTCTCAGGCAAAGGTCTTGTTTTACGTCCTACTCGTGTGGATACCGTTAGAAGGCTTTTCTCAGCTAGGAGTCTCGAGTTAACGATAAATCAATGGCTGTTCGTGGGTTGCCATATTCAGAAGTCGAATATTCCTACACGAGTATACCAAAAGGTTAGATTTTATCCCGAAATTAATCTTGTTGCATGATCGTGGTGATTTTGGTTTTGTTGATTTTTAATCCGCTGCTTATTTTCATGTATGACATGATAAACCGAGACAACGAAATTTTACACTGACGTGGACGGAGACTCCATCATCTGCCTCGTCCAACGCCTCCGCCGGGCGTTCCTCTGGTCGTTCCATCCAGGTCTGTTACTATTATATTTTTATATTATATATACACATTAATGCATATTCATGCGTATTTTCTACACGCATTTCCTTTATCTGACGAATGATGCATTGAATAACAGCCGTCGGACGGAATCAGTAAAGTACTGTTTGGAGGTCAGGTTACTGATGACGAAGCTAAATCTCTCTTGGAGAAGTAAGATCCCTTTGTATTTTCAGCTTAGCTTTCTCTTAAAAAAAATTGCATCTTTAGCTGTAAATGTCGTTTCTTTTTAGGATAAGCTTGTACTTTTTTTTTGGCGTTTGAAATTTGATTTTTATTTTTATTATAAAATAAAATCTTGAATTTCGTCCTTTTCTTTTAGTTTTAAAATGTAGAACCAGATCTACTTTTACATTTTTTGGGGTATTTTTGATCTGTATCAAGCTATTAATTGTTACTATTTTATTAGCTGAGAAAATTTCGATAATATAATTAGCAAAAGTTTTTATAAAAGGAAAGAAAAAGCTCTGATTTGTTTCATTAATGCATGGATTGTTCAAATTACCTAATTTATGTTATATTTGTGTAGTTTAACTGTTTAGTTTGTTTGAATAGTTTAAGTGTTAATCAAGCTAAAGGTCCTACGTTTCTCTCTGAGGTTTTTTCTATTTGTTTATTACTTAAACTGTTGGATTATGCCCTTAGAACCATTCATTAGATGATTGACTTTGGCATTTTTTATGTATCATGACATTTTATTTATCATAGTTCATTATTATATTTGTCTTATAACTGCGTAATATAATCTTATATGATAATGTCCTTAGAATAGTAATAACACACTATTCTTAAAATATCCCTAGTCAAGTATTATTGTGAATAAGGATAACAATGATACGATAAGACTAGTATGTAGTTGACTGATGACCATTGTCATGGATATAAGATATCAAGTCATCACATAGGTACATGTTAGAGAACTATGTACTGGATCGACCCTCCATGAGAACGCTACATGGATTGTTATATGAATGTCATAAGCGATTCTCATAGTGATGATGGTGTATGTGATCCTTTGACTTGAGATCATCAGAGATCCCAACATAGAGAATTGCATACTTTAATGCTGCTAGATGTCATTCGTAACAGGATGGACTATAAAGGTAGTAATTGGGTATGCCTTGATCTATGTAGAGGGATGTTGAGTGATCAAGATTGGATTTATCCCTCTTATATAACAAGAGTGATGTCTTGGGCCCTTTGATAGAGTGAGACTAAGAAATGCATGGCCGTGCTCGAATAAGTCAATATGAGATATTGATTTTATTTGTTTAATTAGTCTACTCAGGAATCAAGAAACGCTGATTAGACTATACAAGTGTGACACATTCCATGACTTGTGTCTAATCGAGACATCAAAGGATAAAGGGATTAGACTACACGGTAACATCTATCACGAGTAAGGTTATGTCGAGTCATTGACATTCTCGTTACATGGGTAGCAATGATGTGTTGCTAGATACCGCTCATTGCCTGTGACAATTTTGTCATTGCCATTGTTTTGAGAACCTATTGGGTCGCACACTTAGAACGGATCAATGAGGAGCTTAATTAATCCTATTCTGAATTGGATTAAGGATATATCTAATCCTATTCTGAATTGGATTAAGGATATATCTAATCCTATTCTAAGTAGGATTAGAGTTCTGTTTGGCAGTAAATTTTAGGGTAAAATTTACTGCCTATAAAAAGGAAGTTTTTCTAAAACAGAGCCGCACTTTTTTAAAAACAGAGAAAAAAAAAACATTCTTTTAATCGAAGCTAGCAGTTCGGTTAAAAGAATCAAAACGCTCCTTAAGGCATATGATCGTGAGACGTTCAAGAGTCGTAAGATCCGTTCGTGTGGATACCATAGAGGCAGGAACGAAAAGTTGCTGCTTGTGATTCGACCAAAGACAGAAAAAGCAGAGAAAAACGTTAGGTAAAATCTCGAAACCCTAATCAGGCAACCCTCCGAATCGATTCTGGTGGAGGCCGAATGTTTTATTTCCGCTGCGTGTTTGTTTCGGTTTCCTTCATAAACGACTTGCGATCCAAGAGAATAAATTTTGTCTTTTTATGTGAAAGCAGATATATTTAATCATACATTATGGAGAACTTATATTGATAGCTTATTATCCATCTGTGCCTTTTCTGTGTTAGATTTGATCATCATCATCATTACAGCCTTTATCCCAAGAGATTGGGGTAGGCTATATGAACCAATATCTGAATTTATGTTAGATCATCCATATATATTCTCCTTCTCCATAGATTCCTATTCAAGGTCATTTGCTCATCCAATTCTAAAATTCTATGTTAGATTTGATAATTAAGTTTTTTTTTTTTGTGGAAATGAAATAATACTAGGATCATCTTAAAAAGTATTTTTTTAGGATTCCATTAATTTTATGACATCTCATAAGTTTTTAAAGACATGTAATTAGTATCATATATGCATCTCTATTATATTTATTCACAATCACCTTAACCTTGGAAAAATGGTTAAAAATGATTAATTAACTTAAAGAAAGAGAACTAAATGACAACCTACTTGCAAAAATGGATGAAATGAAAAAGAAAAAGGCCAAAGAAATGAAAATGAAAATGAAAATAAGCACCAGATCTGAAAAAATATATATTAAGAAAAAGGAAGATGCAAATGTCACAAAGGCAAACTACTTTCACATGATTTATGACCTTTGCTGCTGTATATGCAGAAAATTAATATCAGATTTTTCATGAAGCTATTTGGATTAATAACAAAAAAGTAGTGGGTATGTGATCTGAGGACACTTTTTTCCGTTCATTTGACGTTAGTATGACATTCAAGAAAAAATCTTGCTTGATCAAATTATTTAGTTGTAAGTACCATACAAGATCTCTATTAGTTGTATATCCAAATGCTTGGTAGTCAAAATATTACTAAACATTAATGGGTATGAGATAGTTTACAACCAAATAAATTTGCTCCAATAATATTGTCTAGCATCCAATACACTAAATGAATATTAAGACTTTGAGAAGCTTATAAATTGGGGATAATGACGAATGACAAGAATTATATACTTGAAGAAGCTAGGCAATGGTTATGCATTCTTCAGGCCATTTCTGTTATACTCTCAATTAATTTTAGGTGTTTAGTTTTTTGATAAATCTTGTGTTTAAGAGTATGTTGATTTTTTTTCATCATTTTTTAACATTAATTACAATTTTTTAGATAAATTAACTAGGATTAAGGTGATTTAATGAGAGTAAATGTGGTATAAGTGAGTATATGATACTAACTATATATCCTTAAAAAATTATGAGGTGGGATAATCTTAATTTGATCTTAAAAAGTCAAGATCTTAAAAAGTCACTTTTTTAGATGATCATAAAATAATTTAATCTTTTTTTTATGTACTTCATTTGAAAATGTTGTGTTCAAACTGAGGTATCTTTCGAGTTAGACATTGAAAGATAGGTTGCTGCATAGACCATGGCAAACATATGTTGGGTATTAATATATTTTAGCTGTTATCATAAATCTCAACTGTCAAGTCCAGTTGGCTAAAGAGTAGCATTAAAGTAGACTGTATTCTTGTAGTTTCATCATTTATTTATCTTCATTTTTTCTGGATTCTTTATTCTTCATCTGCTTTTTTGTTTATTTTTTTCTTTTTTCTGTTCCCTTATGTTAATCACTTAATGTTCGAGTTGTGCCTCCAACTCAGCTCATATTGATTTAAGACTAATACTATTTAAGAAGTCTGAAGTGCGACTTCCTTGGGCTTTTGAGATAACTAATTGAGCTTCATGGTCATAGGTTGCGTGCAATTTTATTTGGTAATTGGTATGGAATGAGCCCAGCTCAAACTAATATTGGAACTTTCAGTTATCTGGTAATGCTTATTGGGTTATAGATGAACCATGCATTGTTGGTGCATGTACTACTAGAATTGGACTCTGTTCTAAGAATTTTGAGACTCTGCTTGTGTCTTTTGTCTGAACCAAAATCCTTTCTTCTCATTTGTACAGTGGCATAGAGTTATGTATGGTACATTCATCATGGGCCACATAGGACATGGGTAATGTGTTGCTATCGCTCATCTCAGTCCATCTGGAATTGTTCACTACTGCTCTTTCAGGAAGCCTTGCTCAGGTTACAAAATGAAAGAGATGAGTGGTAGTGGCATATTTGCTACTAATGGTGCATCTGAACCTGATGAGGGATATTTAGGCACAAGGGCATTTCGGTCCTTCAGCATCTATGGTCGATTTGACCTTACAAGAATCCCTCCAGAGCTGACACCTAAATGTGCCAGCTCTGCCATCATCATTACAATGGAAGCATAGCTCAGCCCCTGACGCGCCGGTCTCTACCCAGGTGTCATCGGTTACCTCGGGACCGATCACTCTCCTAGGGAATCAGCGTACGCGTGAACACCTTGGCGGGAACCTGACGGGGTATCCATAAGCCGACCTGTATCATAGAACTGACAGGTCAGCGCGTTACTATTCAACCACGTTTCTTCCACCGTGCCGAGGTTGGAGACTAAGCATGAAGTACCTTGCCTATAAATAGCCCCTTCGCATCCACACCAAGGGGCAAGTAACAGAAAACTTTCCCGAAGCTCTGCCATTCTTGACAACAACATTTGGCGCGCCAGGTAGGGGGCATACTCTAAGGTTGTTGTCCAGAATGGCACCCAGAAGGAGAGTTGCAGAAGATGAGGAACTAGTTGCACCGGTTAGTCCAAACACCACACCCGACGACCAACCCAACCAACCAATCCAAAGGCCACCTCCCACAGCTGAACAATTCTATCAGCTCTCCCAATAGTTGAAAAATCTTACCGAATTAGTCCAAGCTCACGTCCTCACGCCCCCACCAGCCCAAAAGCTCCGTCGAGAAATGACACTGATCAACCTGACCTTTCCCAAACACCCTCACCGCCAAGGGAAGAGGTAAGCGCTAGTACCTCTTCCCAACCAAAAGTAATGGAGAAAACCAAAACCAAAACCAAAACCCAACAGAACTTCCCTGACACCAAAAGAAGTCACCGAAATGCCTCGCTCTCAGCCCCCATGTCCCAAAATCACACCCATGATCGGTTAGAAGCAAGGATGGAAGCGGTGGAGAAACAGATACAAGAGAGAGAACAGATCCACATAGACGAACTGAAGCTGCTGGAAACGTCGCCATTCCCAGAAGAAATCGACCGCGCCCAGCCCCCCAATGGCTTCAGAATGCCCACGATAGAGGCGTACGACGGTATATCCGATCCTTTTGACCATTTGGAGCTTTTCCGCGCTAACATGTCCATACAGGGAGCGGATGATCCGTTGATGTGCAAAGCGTTTCTAGCCACTCTCAAAGAAGCAGCTCGAGCATGGTATTCTGGCCTGGCTCCCCGATCCATCGGCTCATTCAAGGAGCTCGGTCACTCATTCTTAACTCACTTCATCAGCAGTAGACGAGCTAAGAAAACTACTCTGAGCCTAATAGCCGTTAAGCAACGGCCTGGAGAATCACTGAGGGAGTATGTAACAAGATTCAACGCCGAAGCATTGCAAGTCAAGGACTTGGAGCAGTCTGTGGCAGTAGCCGGCCTCATGAATGGCCTTACGGACAACGAGTTTCATTTTAAATTCTCTCTCTCTGGAACCCCCTAAAACCCTTCCTGAGCTCTTGCACAGAGCAGAGAAATACATCAATGCCGAGGAAACCATGTCGGCCAGATTAAGCACAGAAGACCATAAAGATGACCCACTAAGCCACAAAAGAAGGGGGAGAGAGGACGAGAAAGATCGGGGAAGCAGGAAGTTCGGTAGACTAAATGGCCACCAGGCCAGGAAAAGCCCAGAAAGAAAGGGCTATCAAACTTATACTCCCTTAAACACTACAAGGGAAAGAATTTTAATGCAAATTGGGAAGGACCCTCAGCTCAAGTGGCCAAGGCCAATGAAGCCGAACCCACAAAGGGTTAAAACTAAGAGGTGTGCGTTCCACCGAGACCACGGCCATATGACCGAGGAATGCACTGACCTCATGAATGAAATAGAAAACCTAATCAGAAGTGGTCGCCTAAGAAGGTTCGTCCTAAATGAAACGAGACAAGACTTCAGAAGAGGTGGATACCAGCAAAGGAATTTCAACAACCGGCCTCGAACGGACTACGGAAGACCTCCACCAACGTGGAATGCAGGAGAAAGGGGACAGGGGTAGAACCGGAATGAAGAAAGGACCGGAGGTCATACAAACAGGCCTACAGCAGGGATAATCAACGTCATAATAGGGAAACCACCGACTTTCACAAGAAAAAAGGTCGGCCAAACAACCATCATGGCCATAGGCTCCTCGGTCAAGAAGCCCAGATCTTGGAAGGACGAGCTCGTATCCTTCTCCGCCAGGGATCTTGAAGGTATAGAATTTCCCCACGAAGATGCAATAGTTTTCAGCGCGGTCATTTACAACCACGTGGTAAGAAGGATCTACTTCGACGATGGAAGTGCCGGAGACATCCTGTATTACGAAACCCTGAAGAAAATGGGAATCAATGATGATCGGCTAAAGCTGCATTCGACGCCACTGGTCGGTTTTGGCAATGAACAAGTCCCCGTAATCGGCACCATAGTCCTTCCGCTAACAATGGGTACGGAGCCGAGGACAGTGACGGCAATGGTAGAATTCATGGTGGTTAAAGTCCCCTCCGCCTATAATGCCATTATTGGCCGACCTAGCCAAATGCAGATGAGAATGATCAGATCAGCTCCACATCTAAAAATCAAATTCCCAACCCCTCATGGAATGGGGGAAGTCCAAGGAGATCAGGTGACTGCCCGACGTTGTTACATGACGGTGATAAAAACAAAAAGAAATGCCGAGGAGGCCATGGCCATAGAAGTACCCGACCAGCGGCCTGAACAAGGACGTGGCCGACCACAACCAGCCGAAGACCTCATCAACGTCCCCTTTGACCAAGAGGACCCCGCCAAGCTAGTGCAGACTGGTTTAACCCTAGAAAGAAAAGAAGAGTTAGTACAGCTAATCAGAAAAAACGCCGATCTGTTTGCATGGAGGCCTGAAGACATGCCAGGGATAGACCCAAGTGAAATCATCCACCGCCTTAACGTGGACCCAGAAGCCAGACCAGTGAGACAGAAGAAGAGATGTTTTGCAGTCAAAAGACAAGAGGCGATCAACGAAGAAGTGACGAAGCTCCTTCGAGCAGGATTTATCAGGGAGGCCCACTACCCGAAATGGTTGGCTAACGTAGTAATGGTGAAAAAACATAGCGGAAAATGGAGAATGTGCGTTGATTTCACCGACCTTAATCGGGCTTGCCCAAAAGATAGCTTTCCTCTATCAAATATCGACAGATTGGTCGATAATAGTGCCGAACAAGGGCTATTGAGCTTCATGGATGCTTACTCCGGGTATAATCAGATCAGAATGCTCGAGGAGGACGAGGAGAAAACCGCATTCATCACAGAAAAAGGTATATACTGTTACAAGGTTATGCCTTTTGGCCTAAAAAATGCTGGTGCCACCTACCAGAGGCTGGTTAACAAGATTTTCAAGGAGCAAATCGGAAAGACCATGGAAGTCTACGTGGATGACATGATTGTAAAAAGCAAGGAGGTCGGAACACACTTGCGAGACCTGGAAGGGGCCTTTGAGGTCCTCAGGAAACATAATATGAGGCTCAACCCTCTAAAATGTGCCTTCGGAGTAACTTCGGGAAAATTCCTAGGCTTCATGGTCAGTCAGCGAGGCATCGAAGCTAATCCAGAGAAAGTGCAGGCCATTCTAGACATGAAACCGCTGACCTCAGTAAAAGAAGTGCAGAGGCTCACTGGTAGAATAGCCGCCCTCAACAGGTTCATGTCAAGGTCGGGCGATAAATGCATTCCATTTTTCAGAACGTTGAAGAACGTACGAGAGTTCAGGTGGACCGAACAATGTCAAAGAGCCTTCGAAGAACTCAAGGCTTTTCTCTCCTCCCCACCAGTTCTGTCCAAACCGCGGACCGGGGAAATGCTATACTTATACCTGGCTGCAACTGATCAGGCAGTGAGCTCAGTGTTGATAAGGGAAGAGGCCGGAGTGCAAAGGCCAGTATACTTCACCAGCAAAGTACTACAAGGGGTTGAACTCAACTATCAGAAAGTGGAGAAGCTCGCCTATGTTCTTGTAACCTCGGCCAGAAAACTGAGGCCCTACTTCCAATCACACCCGATCACCGTCTTGACTGATCAACCACTCAGACAAATCCTCCAGAAACCAGAACTGTCAAGAAGGCTGATTAAGTGGGCAGTGGAGCTCAGCGAATATGATCTGCAAATTAGACCTCGGTCATCCCTCAAATCTCAAGTGCTTGCTGATTTTGTGGTGGAGTATGTGTCAACAGAGCAAGCTACACAAGGGAGCCCGAAGATGGAAGAACCAGAGGAAGAAAAGGCATGGAAGCTTTATGTGGATGGATCGGCAAATAGCAGGAGTAGTGGGGCCGGGCTCATCCTAGTCAGCCCTGAAAAGGTAAAAATACAGTATGCCCTCAAATTCAACTTTAGGGCAACAAACAATGAGGCTAAATACGAAGCACTCATCACGGGGCTGAAGTTAGCAAAGGAGTTGAAGGTGGAAGAGCTAACCGTTTTCAGTGATTCCCAATTAGTGGTAAACCAGGTGAACAAAGAATTTGAAGCCAAGGGAAAAGCAATGATTAAATATTTGGAAAAGGTCGGACTGCTGCTCTCAAATTTCAAAAAATACAAAGTGAAACAAATTCCAAGGACCGACAACAATTTGGCTGACTACTTATCCAAAATGGCCACAGGTTCCAACCTGGGTCTTATGCCAGGAGTTATAGTGGAGGTAGTGGAGCAGAAAGCAATAGCTGACGAGCAGGAGGTAGGCCAGGTCGAAGAAGAGGCTGGATCGTGGATGACCCCATACATAAGATTCTTGACTACAGGAGAAGAACCAGAAGATCAGACTCAAGCCAGATCTATGAGAAGGAAAGCCCCAAGATACACCCTCATTGACATTAAACTTTACAGAAGATCATTTAGTTTGCCTTATCTTCGATGCCTAAGCCCGGTCGAGGCAAACTACATTTTGAGGGAAGTACACGAAAGAATCTACGGAAATCACATAGGCCCTAGAGCCCTGGCACACAGAGCACTGAGGCAAGGTTACTACTGGCCCACAATGCACAAGGACTCAGTCGACTTGGTAAGAAAATGCAACAAATGCCAATGGTTCGCACCGATCCAACATGTTCCCTCGAACGATCTCACCTCGGTCACAAGCCCTTGGCCATTTATGCAGTGGGGGATGGATGTGCTGGGAACCTTCCCACCAGCTACAGGACAGAGAAGGTTCGTTCTTGTCACCATTGACTATTTCACAAAATGGATCGAAGTCGAAGCCCTCGCAAATACCACAGAGAGACAAGTTCAAAATTTCTGTTGGAAGAACATCGTCTGTAGATACGGGCTTCCAAAGGCAATTGTCACCGACAACGGAAAACAATTTGACAATCCAAAATTCAGGAGTTGGTGCGAAAACTTGGGCATACAGTTGCGGTTCACGTCGGTAACACATCCTCAGGCCAATGGGCAGGCCGAGGCAGCCAACCGAACAATCTTGGAAGCTTTGAAGAAAAAGTTGGATGACAAGAAAGGGGAATGGGCTGACCTATTGCCCGAAGTCCTCTGGGCACTGAGAACCACGACAAAAGTCCCCACGGGGGAAACTCCATTTAACCTCGCCTTTGGGACCGAAGCGGTAATCCCCGTAGAAATAGGCATGCCAAGCTTACGTGTACAATTGGACACCGAGCTCGGAAACGAAGAAGCCCTGAGAAACAATCTGGACCTCACCGAGGAACACAGAGACCGAGCACTTGTCACAATGGCAGCCTACCAGCAAAGAATAACGGGATACTACAACAAGAAGGTTCGAAAGAAGCCGATCAGACAGGGGGATTTAGTCCTAAGAAAGGTGGAAGCCTCAAGAAAAGATACAGCTGGAGGAAAACTAGCCCCAAACTGGGAGGGCCCTTATGTGGTTATGTGGAAAAGTCAACTATATTAAATGTGTAAATATCTATATCCCTAGAATTAAGGTTAGACAATTCCTCAATTATGAGGATTAGATTTAGACTGATTTAGTTTCCTATTTTACTGCTTAACAGTAGCTGTATATAATCCTTAGAAGTTGTATTATTCAAGTAAGATTCAGAAATAAAAATATTCTGAAATTCCACATGGTATCAAGAGCTTTAGGTTTTTTCTTGGAAATCAGTCACTTTTTCAGCCTTCATTGCTGATTTTTCTACAGTTTCTTCTTCAGCCTTCATTGCTGATTTTTTTTACCTTAGGCCTTCATATCCACTTTCTCATCAAGAACTTTTCTTTCTTGCCAAACCCTAAATCACCATATTTTTCCAAGAGCCGCTGCTGTTTTTTACCACCATGTCAGGTTCTACTTCAGTTGTAAATTCTACTCCTCATACCAGTAGTTTGATCAAGAACTCTGCATTGGTCACTGCAGAAGCTAATGTTGGTGGACCAAATGTCCTTGATTTGCGTAAGATTGATGACAAGCCTCAAGTGTGGTGTGACCATTGCAACAAACCACGCCATACTCGAGAAACTTGTTGGCACATCCATGGAAAACCAACAAATTGGAAGCCGAAGCAAAAGCAGTCACAACCCTCTGCCAATGAAGCAAATATGGGTTCCTTCAGCAAAGAGCAGTTCGATCAACTCCTGAAACTACTAAAGTCCAATCCGACATCTGGTACATCTAATAGTTCATTGGCTCATTCAAGTAGAAATCCATTAGCCCTATCCAGTGTCTTTAATTCTGCTCCATGGATCATTGATTCAGGAGCATCTGATCATATGACTAACTTGTCAAATCTATTTAGTTCATACACTCCCTGTTCTGGTAATGAAAAAAATAAGAATAGCAGATGGTAGTTTTTCACCTATTGCAGGCAAGGGTTCTATTAAACTTTCTGAAAGTATTGATCTTAAATCTGTACTTCATGTTCCTAAACTTGCTTGTAAACTTTTATCTGTCAGTAAACTTTCAAAGGATTCCAACTGTCGTGTTATCTTTTTTGACTCTCTTTGTCAATTTCAGGACCAAAACTCAGGGAAGATGATTGGCAGTGCTAGAGAAATAAATGGGCTCTACTATTTCAGTGAGGATTTCCTAGGTAATAAAAAAGCTCAAGGGCTTAGTAGTACCAGTTCAAATTCTGTTTCTGATAAAATAATGCAATGGCATCTTAGGTTAGGACATCCTAGTTTCCCTTATTTAAAACATTTATTTCTTAATTTGTTTAAAGGAGTGGATTGCTCTATTTTTCAATATGAAAATTGTCTTTTATCTAAAGATCATCGAGTTAAATATATTTCAAAACCTTATAGTCCATCAAAATCATTTTACTTGTTTCGTACTGATGTTTAGGGACCTTCAAAGGTTACCACCTTGTTTGTAAAAAGGTGGTTCGTAACTTTTATCGATGATCACACTAGATTGTGTTGGGTTTACTTACTAAGCAAAAAATCTGATGTAGAAAAACTTTTTAAAGATTTTTATTGCATGATTGAAACCCAATTCAAAACAAAAATTTGCATCCTTCGAACAGATAATGGAACTGAGTACTTTAATGAATGTTTGGGAAATTTTTTAAAAGAAAAAGGTATTTTACACCAATCTACATGTCGAGACACACCCCAGCAAAATGGAATAGCTGAAAGGAAAAATAGGCATTTACTTGAGGTAGCTAGAGCTATCATGTTTTCTATGAACATTCCAAAATACCTCTGGGGAGATGCTGTGTTGACTGCATCTTACTTAATCAATAGGATGCCAACTCGTGTCTTACATTTTGAAACACCTTTGAATACTCTCAAAAAATACTTCCCAACATTTCGTTTATACTCTGAGTTACCTTTAAAAATTTTTGGATGCACTTGCTTTGTTTATATTCCCCAAATTTTTCGATCCAAATTGGATCCTAAAGCTGAAAAATGTGTTTTCATTGGCTATGCTCCAAATAAAAAAGGGTATAAGTGTTTTAATCCTTTGACAAAGAAAATTCACATTACTATGGATGTCACTTTTCTAGAAAATCAACCCTATTTTAGCAAAAATCTTCTTCAGGGGGAGAATAAAGAAGAAGAAGATAATTTTTGGAAATTCTCTACACCACTACCAAGCCTCATTGAGTCACCAATTCAGTCTATTAAACAATTTAAGGAAATGGACGTTAAAAATAATGAAAACAAGGACTCTCTTAGTCAACAGGTGCCAAGTATTGAAGAATCTGAAACAGGGGGAGAATTACTTCAAACGGATTCACATAATCCAAATATTGAGCTTCAGGTTTATACCAGGAGAAAATCTCATAAAAATATTACTGATCCAATTATTTCTCTAGCACCTGTTCAGCCAGAATCTTTGAGGGATGGTCCTCCTCCTCAAACTTAGGTTAATCCTAAAATTGCTCCTTTAGTTTCTTCCCTTGAGCCTCCAAATATTGATTTTTCTGATCTAGATGTCCCAATTGCTAACAGAAAAGGAGTAAGATCATGTACCAATCACCCTATTGCAAAATATTTGTCGTATCAAAAGTTGTCCAATAACCACAAAGCATTCCTTTCAAATATTTCTAACTTGCATGTACCAAGATCTATTCAGGATGCCCTAGGTGATCCGGATTGGAAGTTAGCGGTGAAGGAAGAGATGGACGCTCTTGAAAAGAATGGGACTTGGGAGATTGTGGAGCTACCAAGAGGCAAGACAACTGTAGGATGTAAATGGGTCTTCACTGTGAAGTGTAAGGCAGATGGGAGCATAGAGAGGTACAAGGCAAGACTTGTTGCCAATGGGTTCACTCAAACTTATGGCATTGACTACCAAGAGACCTTCGCTCCAGTTGCGAAAATAAACTCAATCCGGGTACTTCTCTCTTTAGCAATTAATTTTAATTGGTCTCTACAGCAACTTGATGTAAAAAATGCCTTTCTTAATGGAGATTTAGAGGAAGAAGTGTTTATGGACCTCCCACCTGGATTTGAGAAAAACCTCGGAACCAACAAGGTGTGCAAATTGAAAAAATCCTTGTATGGTCTTAAACAATCACCAAGAGCATGGTTTGAAAGGTTTGGAAATGTAATGAAGAGCTATGGTTATATTCAGAGTCAAGCTGACCACACAATGTTCTTCAAGCACTCTAGAAATGGTAAACTAGCTATTTTAATTGTGTATGTGGATGATATAATAATAACTGGTGATGATAGTGCAGAAATTGGAGAACTTAAGAGAAGGCTTGCACATGACTTTGAGATAAAGGATTTGGGAGCCGTAAAGTACTTTCTTGGCATGGAATTTGCAAGATCAAAGGAGGGTATCTTTGTTAGCCAACGTAAGTATGTCCTAGACTTGCTTAGTGAGATAGGAATGCTTGGTTGCAAGATAGCTGAAACCTCAATAGAGCCCAACTTGAAACTTCAGCCTGCTGAAACCAAAGACGTGGTGGATAGAGAGAAATACCAAAGACTTGTGGGTAGACTCATCTATTTAGCACATACACGACCTGATATAGCTTTTGCAGTAAGTGTGGTAAGTCAGTTTATGCATTCACCCAGCTCAGAACACTTTGAAGCTGCCTACAGAATCCTAAGGTACCTAAAGGGAACGCCTGGAAAGGGATTGTTTTTCAAAAACCATGGACACCTACAAGTAGAAGCCTATACCGACGCAGACTGGGCAGGAAGTATTACAGATAGGAGGTCAACTTCAGGCTATTGCACATTTGTGGGAGGAAACCTTGTCACTTGGAGAAGCAAGAAACAGAATGTAGTAGCCAGAAGTAGTGCCGAGGCTGAGTTTCGTTCAATAGCCCATGGGATTTGTGAGGTAATGTGGATTAAAAGAATACTTGAAGACTTGAAGGTTTCTAATCCCTCACCGATAAAGCTCTATTGTGATAATAAAGCTGCAATCTCTATTTCTCACAATCCAGTGCTCCATGATAGAACGAAGCATGTAGAAGTAGATAAGCATTTTATCAAAGAGAAGCTTGACAATGGAATAATTTGCATGCCATATATACCAACAAGTGACCAAGTTGCTGATGTTCTTACAAAGGGATTGCACAGGAAGCAGTTTGAAAATCTAGTGAGCAAGCTTGCCATGGAAGATATCTTCAAGCCAGCTTGAGGGGGAGTGTGGAAAAGTCAACTATATTAAATGTGTAAATATCTATATCCCTAGAATTAAGGTTAGACAATTCCTCAATTATGGGGATTAGATTTAGACTGATTTAGTTTCCTATTTTACTGCTTAACAGTAGCTGTATATAATCCTTAGAAGTTGTATTATTCAAGTAAGATTCAGAAATAAAAATATTCTGAAATTCCACAGGTTAAAGAGGTAGTCCGCATGGGAACTTATAGGTTACAGGACATAGATGGAAAGGAAATTCCAAGGACTTGGAACGCCGACAACTTGAAGGTCTTCTATCAGTAATCAGCCGATATGAATCCTTGCTATCCCTATTATCAGCTCAGTCAGCCCAACTGGTCTTTTGCTTAGCGTTCCTACGCTCATTTTAATTTTGTTTATCTTGTGTCAGCTCAGCCAATGTTTGGCCCTAAGATATGTAAACCATTCATGAGACAAAGTTATTGAAAGGAAAGAGGCCGATCTTTTTAATAGAGGATAATATCCACAAAACACAATCAAGCATTACAAAAAATTCCAATCTAAGAGAAGTTCACAACGGAATACCAAAGTAAAAGCAGTACAACACAACTATAGAAAGAAAATCAAACAGCAGCATCATCCTAAACCTCTGCCCCCGCATCTTCAGTTTGAGCCAGGGTGGCAACAGTAGCCTCGCCGTCAACGCCGTCCTCCTCGGCAGCCAAAGGTTCATACTGGACTGTCTTAAGATTTTCAAGGGAGATCATGGACAGGTCCAGGTCGGGATACACGTAACCAACCTCACTGATAGCCAAGGCAAAGGCACCTCTCACCCCTTCCGCTTTTGCTCGTTTAGCTGCCGCATCAAATTGTGGGGTATTCTGAAAATTGGCTAAGGCTTCCTCAGCCCTGAGACGTCTGGCCTCTTCCTTGATCTCTTCAACTCGGCTCAGCTCTTGCTTTTGTTTTTCTACCTCAGCCTTAAGCTCGGTCAGTAGCTGCTCGGACTCACGCCCCTGGACCTCCAGCTGCACTACCTTCTTCGAAAGAGTATGGCATTTCTCGCTATAGGAACTATAATCCCTATGCAGCTTCTTTACCTGGTCCTCGGCCCTAGTAGCATGAGCCAGAGCAAGCCAAGAGTGATGAAGGCTGGCATTGACATTCACCGAACAAGGGGAGTTCATCTTATCCTTATCTGCGCAAAGAAACGAACTGAGTGCTACAAAATAAATAAATAAGCAAATGTGAAGAAGAAAAAGCTAACCTGCCGGGGGAAGCATGGACTTGGCTAGTTTCCGTGTCACGGACGCACTCTCGAAAGCACTATCAGAGGAGGCAAGTTCCACAGTAAGCTTGACATTTTTTGGGACCTAGGCTCCTGCTTCCGGAGTGTCAGAGACGTCCTCCACACCACGTGCCCTTTTGGGAGAGGGCTCACTCACCTCGGCCTCCGTGGTCTTCCTCTTCGACTTGGATTACGATCGAGTCTGTCTGAACCGAGATGGAGGCGGTTGGCTGGCACCCTCAGTTGGAGGCTGAGTTGCGGGACGAATGTAGTCGAAAATGTTGAAACGTCCAGACATATCTGCATAAAAGCAAATGGAGTTTAATAATCAGACCAGCCATTAGGAAAACTGGAACCAAAACCAACTAATTACCAGGTCGGTCTCGAGAGCCGAGCTTTGTCAAAACTTCGGGGGAAGTCAGAAGTTTGGCATCTAAGAGAACCCTACCATAGTCCCTTAGCTTATTTATTTCGTGATGGGCTCTAAGCTCCTCACTAAAGATATCACTTACATCGTCAGCCCCCTCTTTCCTTTTACCACGGCTATTAGTCACTTGCCACTCACCGGGGCTTATTAAACTAAAAAAATGAAGTTTTCAGATTTTATTTGACGAAGGTATATTACTAAACAGTTTTTTACGGAGACGAGCTGTTGTATAGTGCCAGCTCTTATCTACAAGGCTGACCTTTATGGAGAAGAACGACTTGAATAGCTTAAGGGTCAATGGAAACCCCAAACCCTCGCACAAGACTAAAAAACCGACGATATGACGCCAGCTATTTGGAAGCAATTGAGAAGGTGCTAGACCATAGAAGTTCAAGAGCTCAACCACGAAAGGATGAAGGGGAAATCTAAGGCCAGAGAGGACGGCCTCCTTATAAACCCACAATCTGGATTTACCTCGATCCTGTGTGACCCTTTCGGTACCGCGAGGTGGATCTATCTTAAACTGGGGAGAAATATATTGGCCTTGGCAAAGTTTGGCGAAGTCCCTCCTTGTAAACAAGTTAGGACACGCCTCAGGAAGAGCCCCACCTTTCAGAGCCTTCATAACCGTCAAAGAAGCTTGACGACAAGTGGAAGGTTTACCCTGAAGTTGGCCGAGGTCATGAATTTGAACCCCAGAGGCACGAAGGCTATCCTCTAAAGCCTGCTTCTCTTCGTCTTGCATAGGCTGGAGCCACCAAAGTGCCTTAGACCTACGTTCTGACAAAGGCTCGGCCGAGGCCACGAAAGCCGAGGCCACAAAAACCATGTCCTCGGATACCTCAGCCTGCTCGGCCTGATCGGCCTGCTCATCTTGACTATTTAACCCTAACCTAACTTCGAGCTCGCGAAAGCTATCCGAGCTTTCCCGACTAGGATGAGTAATAATCTCTACCGAAGAAGAAGACATAAGGAAGAGGACTTACCTAAAAAAGCTCAGACTTATGGGGGAAGCTTGGAACGACCAGAAGCGAAACGAAGACGAAAGGGAAAGAGGAGACGAAACTTTGCTGAATGAGCAAAAATGAAGGAGACTCCCCCTTTTATAGAAAATTAGCGGAAGGTAAAAGGTCACCTAGAGGACCAAAACGATCTACTCGGGATTCATGAGGAAAGATCGCCCTTGGATGATCTTGGAACTATCCAAAGCATATCTATTCCTACGGTCAGGATGACACCATCCCCGATTTAGCAAATCGAGGAAATCAAACTTTAATGTTTTTGATTTTTTCAACCACCTCGTCAGAACCTAACGATGGAATCCCAAGAGACTAAAGCGCTCTCCAGAACAATCAAACCATTCTTTTCTCAACCACTCAACCTCCTATCGGTAGCTCGGTTCCCCAACAAGTGGCGTCCGAGCTCTTCGACCCGCACGTGGCGTCCGAGTTGTTCGACCGAGCTTACGGACCGACTTCGGGGGGACAGAATGATGAGGGATATTTAGGCACAAGGGCATTTCGGTCCTTCAGCATCTATGGTCGATTTGACCTTACAAGAATCCCTCCAGAGCTGACACCTGAATGTGCCAGCTCTGCCATCATCATTACAATGGAAGCATAGCTCGGCCCCTGACGCGCCGGTCTCTACCCAGGTGTCATCGGTTACCTCGGGACCAATCACTATCCTAGGGAATCAGCGTACGCGAACACCTTGGCGGGAACCTGACAGGGCATCCATAAGCCGACCTGTATCATAGAACTGACAGGTCAGCGCGTTACTATTCGACCACGTTTCTTCCACCTGTGCCGAGGTTGGAGACTAAGCATGAAGTACCTTGCCTATAAATAGCCCCTTCGCATCCACACCAAGGGGCAAGTAACAAAAAACTTTCCCGAAGCTCTGCCATTCTTGACAACAACAGAACCTATTGCCAATCCTACTAATAAAACAGGATTGCGCATGTATCAGGTATCCATTTAGTCTCCCTCATAGAATGAGCATGATTGTTCACCAGTTGTCCAAGATGTGAATTTACCATTTTATACTTTGGTGATATGGTTTTCAGCAAGCAGTGAATGGGAATAGCCAAATATCATTCAGTACTGATGGGAGTGTTTCTCCTAAGAAACCTACCTCTCTCCCTGAGGTAGCGAAGCAGTGAGAGCTAAGCGGCACATTGCAAAGCAAGTCAAATGCAAAGAATAAAAAACAAATATCAACTTCAAAGTATAAGGAGATCAGTGGACATGACATCTTTGCCCCTTCTGATGAAATTAAACCACGTTCATTGGCTGCTGCAAGCTCCATGGAGTCGAGAGAAAGCAAAGACATGGGAAATCCGGCATCACGAAATGTGCGCACATCTGTCAAAGTTTCAAATGTGAGTTTATTTTTTCTTTTTATTTTTTTGTGTCTGATGATCCTTTCTTTCTGTTTTAGTTTTGCTGGAAAGTAAGAACAGTTGATTCAGTGGTAGTGCCTTATCATATATAAGTTGTCTTAGGGAGTGTATGGCTGAATATTTGCTTTCCAATTGGTCTTTAACACCACTTCTGTTTTAATTTTAGGAGCAGTGGCTTCAAAGATGTCCACAGCACTACTAAAATAAAACTGTTAATAAAGACCAGATGTCGTTAGTCCCCTCAGTCTTCTGCAATGACAGAAGAAGCTTCCATTAGAAATATCACTGTCCCAATCCTTTATGTAACTGATGAGGTGCTTTTATGTTCTTTTGAGATTGGGAACATGCACATGTTTACATAAGTTTAGGATTAAACTTGAACCTTTTTTTCAAGCAAATAAAACTCTGTTTTCTCACACAGTTTGCATGAATTCCTTCACTTAAATTCCATTTTAGGCTTATCGTGTGTGCATCCCTTCACAACTTTGTCATTTCCCGTGCTCCCTCTGTTCTGCAAGTTTTTCTGGATGCAAAATTATTTCAACCTCTTCCTATTTTCTCTCCATCATCTTGAATTCAAAGTTTTCATTTGTCATATAACTGCCATCGAACATTTGTTTTTCGCATTTGTTATAGCCTGCTGGGGGTCAGACAAGTATCCTACTGACCGAAGAACCTGTTGTCAAGATGGCAAAGAAGATACATAACCAGAAATTTCAAGAGCTGACTGGCAATGATATCTTCAAGGGAGATGTTCCTCCAGGTTCAGCAGAACAGCCACTGAGCCGAGCTAAACTGCGAGAAATGAGCGGCAACGACATCTTTTCTGATGGAAAGGTGAAATCTTGAGATTATCTGGGTGGTGTACGAAAGCCCCCAGGTGGTGAGAGCAGCATTGCCTTGGTTTAACTTGATATTTTGCTGTCTGTGTAGCAGTAGTGTCATTTGCTGTACATCCTAGTTTGGGTGCAATGTTTTGACTGTAAAGTGCCCTTGATGCCTTGCGACGATCAAATTTGGGCATTTGAGTGGCGTATGTTGGTTGTGGGCTTGTGGCTCATATATACGTTGTAGGAGTGTAAAAATTTAGATCGAAACACTAGGTGGACGGCATATTGAGTTATTTCAACCATTTACAGTGGTGTGCTAGTGTTTGGTTTCGACGGCAGTCCAACTGTGATTGTTGCCGTGGAATAATAAAAGGCCCTTTGCCCCTTGGTCAGTTGGTCTCTTATATATTCCGCTATGGGGTTTTTTTTTGGTTGATAAATTTGGCCATTTTTAGTTAAGAACCTAATAGGTTAATACTTTTATCAGCTGCAGAATTTCACTGACCCTGCATTGCTTGGCAATCCTCCTAATGTACCAAGTACAGCAGCAAACTCGTCTTTAAAATCATTGGTGATCAGCCAAGCAAGATCGAATCTGAAAATCAACACACTGAAAAGTAGCTGCAACACACTCGAATAAGAACACACAATCTCAACCAGTTGATGTGAAAGTTCTAAATGCGATGCTTATACAGCAAAGACAGACAGAATTCCAAGAAAACATAACTCATAGCAGGCAAAGCAAACTAGATATGCATACGAAGAACTAAACTGAAGAGTGAAAACAGCTCAGACATCTCCAGCTCCAATCAAGGCAAGAAGCATTCTCTCATAGTCTCCAGAAGTATCACCGACAATTGCTTTTTCCAGAGTGACGCTGTTTCTTCGCTGATATTCCTCCTTAATACATACCATGTCCACCTCTGCCCGAGTTGTGACGACTCTGGTAAGAGCCCATTCATCTGTTCCCAACCTATTGATGGCTTGCCGGAGAACCTTCTCAAAATATTTCTCAGGGACAGTCAAGCACTTAATCGTAGCTCTTAGCAATTTGAGGAATTCATCATCGTGGTCTGCCTTCAAATCCTGCAAATCAGTATCTCATTATCAGTTTGAATTAGAACACACTCTTATTTAGCATATACTTACACTTTGCAAGTCTATTCTGCCAAATGCTATAGCGACCTTAAACCATCTAGACCACCTTTTGGTCAAAAAAGTTGTAAGTCTGGACAACTCAATTTACTGCTTTTGGTGTCTTACAAAAAGAAGTATTATTTCTAAGGGCCATCTGAATGATTTCTGGACAGCTAAATGATGGTGCCCCTGCTAAAAGTTTATATATTCTGGACAGGTTAATCATGGTGCCTGCTAAAGCTTTATATTTGTTTTTCATTCAAATTAATACTCTAAATTTGACAGGGAAGACGTATTCAAAATTTTGTCATTGAGTTTAATGAAGAATTTGTTCAAGAGAGTCTTCATATTTTCTTTTTCTGCCATACATACATATGTAGTTAAAATGGTAAGATGATGAACGAGTCTAAATACAAATTTAAACTTTAATGCAATTTCAGAGGAAAGAGTCTGGGCCCAAGTAAATACCTTGTTGATAGCATTCCCAAATGCATTATTGTAGTGATTGAGAGTTGCATTTAGCTGTGCCTTACTCCTTGTGGTTATAATCCGGATTACTTCCTCGTCACTGTAATGCTTGTCTGAGATCTTATCACGAAGTATCTTAGCCTCGGACTTTGCCAATGTCATGTTCACCTCCTGTCCCTCATATCGGAATGCACTAACAAGTGGAACCAAAAGCTGCATAGGCAAGTAATATAAGCAATCACTTAATAAATCTTATTCACATTTGTGTTAATTTTTTAATTAACTTTGGTTAGATCAACATGTTCAAGGGATGATTTGATCAATTAGTATGTAAGAGATTTTGTTGTCTATGCAGGCATTGAACTCAAGAAGGATAAGAGGGGGAGAATTCAAATTGCCCATGGCCAAGAAATTTAAGACTGAACCTTGCGGTACTCTCCAGTAGTGTGGTGTGCAACATCTTCTTCAAGGGATTTCTTATAACGAGCATGATATGCCTCTCTCACATTAAACAGATCATGTGAAGATCTAGTGCAAGCTATCTCCATGATAACCCAATTGCTTGATGTGAACCTCTTAGTAGCTTCATAAGCCAGATACGCATCACGCTCAGCAGGGTCCAATGTAAATAGCAGCACCGCTCGCTGTTGAAGGAAAAAAATACTTCCGAAAGGTTAAAAAGAAAAGAAGCTTTCCAAATAATAGCAAAATTACTTTCCTCACTTTTCCTTCTAGTGAACTATAAACACTTCAGGCCAAACATACGTCTTGAATGCAAAGCAATCATACTTATTCCATTTCCTAGCTTGGTAATATAAATTGGTCTCATCAGACCAAAATTAAGAAAAAGGTATGTCAGAATTGGACCTCAAAGTCGCTCGAAAGTTCCTTGTCCAAAGACTTAAGGAGATCTTCCCCATAAGCTTCACCATAAGTTTTTCTAATTAGATTGCGCTGTGCTGCATTCCTGTGAGCCAATATGTCTATAATCAATTGCTCATTTGTACCCCAGCCTGCAAAAGATTATCAAAAAACAGCTCAGGGTCATAGCCTGTCCTTGCAGCACACAGAAGCAAACACTAACAAGATATATCTGTTTATTGTGTAACACAATATTATAACCAAAATAGTAAAATTTCATTATTATTTCATTTACCCCTTCAAATGCTCAAAATTCTAAAGACCATTTTAGTCTTACTTGAACTTAACCAAAAGTTTTCCAAAAGTCAACAATCCCCTTCACCCAAAATAACAAACCAAAACATCAAGAACATTTAGAATGCAGATCAGATGGTGATCCAACACTAACAGATCAAAACAATAGTGACCAAATCAGGAACCCATGATCAGTCAAAGAAACCATTTCCAGATGAAGCCGATCACCAACATTTCTCACTTACTTGACAGAACCAAACCCAAAACTTTCTTTAAAAAAAAAAATTTAATCCTATCAGATCATAAGATTGACTTCCAAACATCATGATAAAAAAGACAGATAACAAGACATGAAACTAAACAGGAAACGAGAAGATCAATCAAAATACATATAGCCCATGATCCAACACAATGCAACATGATCAAATAACAACAACAAATCAAAGTAAAAAAAAAGAATCTTTACATAGAAAAACAAAAGTGAATAAAAAAAGATCGACCAGTGAATCAATTCAGAAAGGATAGAACTAATGAAAGACCTTCAAACGCTTTACGAAGTTGCTCAGCATCCTCAGAAGGGGCAGGAACATGGGCTGGAACTTTAAGGGTAGCCATTGTCTTTTGCTTGTGGAGAATAGCAAACGAAAAGAAGTGCAGTGATGTGAGAAATGTCTAAAGCCTAAACCCTTTCTTTAAGGTCCTTGTAAAGTAATTAAAATTCATTTTATGGCTAAAACCTAAACGTTAAAAGTTTTTGTTATGGTAAGTGAGCATTAACATGGAAATATCTGCTCATTGTTGACAACTTCGCATCACATTTCCAAATTCCAAGAAGTAATAAGTATGGACAGAAACAAGATATTATTTTTTAACAGTGACTCGCATATGTGATGATACACGTGGTGAGGGTGGTTGCAGTGTTTGGTTTTTGTGGGACAAATGTTCACATCACACCCTTTCCACATTTCATCAATCATTCAATCTCGCTAAGGTATTTTTAGATGTCCTAACAGCATTTTTGAGCCGGAGTGCCTTGTTTGCATGCCGAACAAATCAAAGAAGACAATGCTAGGAAGAGGAAGAACTCCCTAATAATTTCATATTCGTTGTAACTAGTTAGGTAGTGTTTTCGTACTATTTTGGATATGTGATTAATTTTTATTTGCACTGCGTAATTGACAATGATCCAAGAAAATTTGATCTGATGAGAATTTGAACACAAAACTTTTCACTATAAATCGTTTTTATTCACAAATTCAACCAAATCTTATACTACTGAACTAATCTTTTAGATTTAATAGATAAAAATTGCTGCATTAATAATTTGAGTTAAACTTCTCATTTTATTTTTTTTTTCTTTTACACGTTAGACCTTTTGATATCAGCGGGAATTTAGAAGTCCAAAAACCCAAAGGTTGAAAATGCCTATTTAGCCCAAAAGCTTTCTGTCATCTCCCATAGAGAGAATTTTAGGCTAAGGGGAAAAGATGTTTTTTGAAATTGGGCTTACAAACTTGAGCTTGTATTGGGAGTTAGACAATTGGACCAGTTCTACTTCGAAAGCCCATCTATGATTTGTTTGGTGTTTCTTTTAACTCCTGGAAACCTAAAAATATATAGAAGCTGTTTAACAGCTAAAAGTTTTTCGTTAAGCTATTTGAATCAAAACCAATTAACGATAAGTCTATGTATCCTTTACTCGAAAAACGAAAGAACATACCTCTTCATTGTACCAATTCGGTTGTTCACTCTAATAATGAAAATAAAGATAAAAATGTTGAATTTAACTCAAATGATTCATGTAATCACTCTTAAAAGATGAGATATAATAGATTTGAGGTTTAAATCTTAATATCTACAGCTCATTCTTTTATTTTTCAAGTTTCAATTTCGAAGTCTAAAAAGTGAGAGATTACCTATGAAACAAAGTCTAAAAAACCAAACTGAACCTTGCATGCCCAATTGCACATGAATTTGTGTCTTAATATATGGTACAAACTAAATTGGAATTGGGTAGAACTAATAAGGGAATGTTTTGAACCACAAGGGTCGTATCTTGCACGACTGCTTTTGACCGAAAGAAAAAGAGGAAAAAGGACGCAGACAAAGAAGTAATAAATCAATGAAGTGATTGCAAATTGAACTACGTTAGTTTTTATCTATTCTTGTTTCTTGTTGACGTGTAGGTGTGTAGCCTGTCTCCCACACACTGCCACAGCCATAGCCAATTGTTGAGGACAACTCCGCTATTGCTATACTGCCTAGGAAAGTCGGCTGAGATATGTATCATTTTCAGAAATGAAATAGTGAAAATGCATCAACTCCATCCAATTTCATTTCCTTTGAATCTCTCCACTAAATTTCCTTGTTAAGCATATTCTGATATCCGTGCTGATGAAGATGGTGGAGTTTATGGCATTCACAGCGGGAAGGGAAATTAATAACTTAACAGAAGTATATGAATGCAATAGCTGTGAAAAGAAGAGTCAATTAGAGGAAGAAGGGATTGATTCGAGAGCGGATAAGTTCATAGCTGAGTTCTATAGTCAAATAAGGTTCCGCAACTAAGATCAACGTGAAAAGACCACTTGTCTGATCGATACATGGATACTTAGCTAGCTTCTCAGGGGATCAGTGGCAGAGAGAGTATCTTGGCAATCATGGAATGCTGTTTGCAACGGATGCTGTTGTTCCTATATTTCGTACGAGTCTAATTTGTATTAGAAATGTTTCTTTATATATACATATGTAATCTGCAGCATGCAAAGCAGAGAAAAATATTACATTATCCTCCATAGAAATGTCAATTAATAGAGCTTTAAGCTTGACTGTGTTTGAAGATATAATATGAGATTAAATTTAACTAATCTGCTTGAATTTTGTTCCTAGATCCTAAACATAAAGCATCGTATATTTGGGTTTAAACTTAAACTTCAGTACGAGTCTAAATGGGCGGGTCGGATTGGGTTTGGATCGGATCATTTTGGATCGGATCATTTCGGATTAAGAAAAAATCGGATCATTTTGGATTCGGATCATTTCGGGTTCGGATAATGTCGGGTTTGGGTCAAGGAAAAATCGGTCTATTTCGGGTTTGGATCATTTCGGGTTCGGATAAGGTCGGGTTTGGGTCAAGGAAAAATCGGTCTATTTCGGATTTGGATCATTTCGGGTTCGGATAAGGTCGGGTTTGGGTCGTTGACTTTTTTAGTCAATTCGGGTTGGTCGGATTTGGATTCGGGTCGATTTGACAAATTTATTGGATTAAACTTTGGTCATCTTGATGTAATTTATCTGGTATAAAAATCAACTAAAACCATATTTCTAAGAACTACAAAACTCATGAAAATAAAATTGTCTTTTTACATGACCTATAGTACAATTGAGATTGAAATAATCAAAATATTTAATAATCTGTATGATAGTATTCTTTATAATATATTTACCAATATTCATAAATTAATTACGTTTTTTCATTTTATTTTTATTACTACAATAATTAATAACTTTTGAATCAAAGTGATTTAATAATCCATACTAAATATCATAAAACAATACTATATATTTCTTTAATTTAGTTTGATTTTTTATAGAATAATTAGAGACATTAGTGTAGATGATATAGCTTCTGTACTCTGTTATAGATTAATCATTAAATAATTATACATTATGTTCAAATGAATGTAATATAAAAGTGAATATTTAAATTTAACTATATTAAAAAAAATATATAACACTCATATTATTGAAAAAAATTATATTTTTACTATATTAAAATACTTTGATATTTAATTTTAACATTTAAATATTTATTGGTAATATTAAATTTAAGTTTGAATATTTTCAGGTCTGGGTAAATTTGGATTCGAATCAATTTGGGTTCGGGTCAATTTGGGTTCGGATCAATTCGGGTTCGGGTTAATCTAAATTCGGATGAATTCGGGTTCAGATAAATTCGGGTTCGGATTCGGTCGGGTTTGGATCAATGTAAATTCGGATAAATTTGGTTTTGGATCAATTCGGATTCGGATCGGGTTGGATTTGGATTGTTGACTTTTTTAGTCAAATCGGATCGATCGGGTTTGGATTCGGATTAATCGGACGTATTTTTCGAGTCGGGTCAACTTTTGCCACCTCTAGTTGTACTACAACAAAGAAGCACCTGAACATTTAACTTTTTCGAGTTTCAACACAGAGATCTTAAACTAGAGCATCACTTCACATTTTACACAAATTTCCTAAAATAATTAGGCACAAGAAAACAAGCAAAAGTAACATTATTCAGTGATTTCAACGACCCTAACATTTGGCCTGTATGGAGCTTGAGCTTCTTTACCAATAGTGACAACAAGCATTCCGTTCTCCATAAAACCCTGAATCTGATCAGTCCTTGCGCTATCAGGCAACTTGAACCTGCTCATGAAGTTGCCATTTTCAGTGCTTATCTGAAGCATCCTGTCATCATCAATGAAAACTATGACTTCATCCCTGGTGACCCCAGGAAGATAAGCTTTGAACACATGGGCCCTTGGGGTTTCTCTCCAGTTGAGCTGAGTGGAACCAAAGGATGGGAAAATTTCACTGGAGAAACCAGGGAAATGGGTGGAAAGGAAAGAAGGGAAAGTAAATGGGTTCCAAAGATCAAAGTTGTTGAATGGATCCCATAAATCTAGAGAAAAGGGATCGCTGACTGTGCCTTGTTGGCCACTGATTGGGACAATTGACATGTTTCTGGTGGGTTAATTGCTAGAATAGGACTGAAGGAGAGTGAAGGAAGCTCTTGGTCTTGGCTTTGGGAAGAAACAGAGGAAAGAGTAAAGTTTTATGCACTCTAATCTCCATGAGAGGTCATCATTGACAATTTCTCTATGGCGCTTTCTAGAATGAGAAATTTGTAATACCCGCAAAATAAACTTTCGCGGATGTAAAGCATGTTCAATATATCATTTAATTTTTTGTTATGAAATTATAAAATATTGTAACTAAAGAATGAAAATTGAGTTGCATTTAAAATTTTTCTTTTTAAATGTATGTCCGTATGTGAGCTAGAGATATCATGTCCGATTGAATTGGACTTATAATTTTTTTTTATCCTACTTAAGCAATTTTTTTATTTTGTAATCCGTATTTAATCCAAATAAAAAATATTTGATTTGATTTCAATTTGAGTGAATTGATTAAAATCGGTCATCCGAGTTTTTTAAGTTTAAGCAACTTTGAGTTTTATTTCAATTTTTTGTTGAACTTTTAGTTAAATACTAGAACTGGGGCTTTGATAAAAATAGTTAAAATTACAATTACTAAATAACAAAATATTTAGATATAATTTGTATTCAAAATGAACAAAAACAAATTTAATTTAATGATATCATGATTCGAAGTTGAATTGAATTTTATTATTATTTAAATCGATTAAGAGCATGATAAAATGATTGTTTTATTATTTACTATTTACAATGATTAATAGTAAGATATGTAACCAAAATGATTAATGGTAAGATAGAATGATTTTTATAATTTTGTCATTATATTTGCTTAATGTAAAACTAAGGGTTGGATAAATTAAATTTTTTTTATTGTTGAAAAATATTATTTTTAATGTAAATATAACTTATATTTATATTTTTTTACTTATAAATAAAATTCAAAAACTTTTTAACTAAAAATATATATTATTTACTTCTATTGTTAAGTGTTAAATTTATTTTTTTAAAACATGTTGATTTTATTAAATGTTTTAAAAAACGATTTTCTTTAAAAATTAATTTTTATTAAAATATTTATCTCTATTTTTTAATTTTGTTACTTTTCTTTCTTTTTTTATGATTTAAATTTGAAATAGTTTTTAGGATTTTATGTTGAAATATATTTATTTTAGAAAAAAGAAATTTTTAATATAAGATGGTTGCTTTAAAATAAAAGTTCTATTTCATGTTTTAATATATCTTTATTCACAAAAAAAATATAAGATTAATTTCTTACTATAATTATTTTTTTCTCAAAATCGTTAGAATTTTTATAAAAATATTGTAATTTAAAAATAAAATTATTGATGTTAATATTTAAATTTTAATTTTATTAAAAATTTATAAATTAATTGAATTAAACTTCGAAACCTTTAGTTTAAATAGTTAAAATTTTCATTATTCTCTTCTATACTAATGAATAATGATTATTCTACTTTTTTTTAAATAATACATTCCATTTAAAGTTACAATCACAATTAGCATATTACGTTTCATGAACTGGTAACTTGATAAATTGATAAATACAAATAATAAAAACCAACTAAACAAATAACAAATAAATTTATTCAAACTCATACTTGATGAGACTCGAACCAGATTTTAAAGTCTCAAGACCTCTCCCCTATCATTTCTTCTATTTTCAAAGCTTGCAGATCGGAAAAACCTAAAAACATAATATATTGTTGAAAAGGCGACTCCACTGGGGATCGAACCCAGAATCTCTGGTTCCGTAGACCAGCGCCTTATCCATTGGGCCATGGAGTCTCTTGACGATGTCCTCGCATATATTGTCGTAAAGTTCAAGTAGCTAACACTTGAGACAACCCGCAAGTCAAAAAAGAACGGAATCACAAGCATTTAACGGAAGTTTCACTCTTTCCGTTGCTCCGGCTAAAGAAAAAGAAAAGTATCTATGACAATAAATATCATATTATTACTACTTACGGTGACTTTTGTAGCTGAATTTGGTGTATTGGGCAATTCGGTAGAAGCCAACATAAAAAAGGAAAGCCTGTTTTTGAGGATATGAATGGAATATAGAATCAGAGAGCACTGGAATCGACAAAAAAGTGGGAACTTGTGGTGTAAAAATCTCACTTTGAGTGTGTGTGTTTATATAATATATATATATATATATATATATACACAAAGAAAGATCTAGTTACATATGTATAAAACAAATTTAGTTTTACACACTTTTATATTTTTTTATATGATTTATAATTTTTTAATCCAACCGTTGAATTTTATGTTCTATTCATACAGATCATGCATGCCAAGTTTCAAATTAATCGAATACGTCTAACTATATATTTCGAAAAATAAAATTTCAACCGTTGATATATATTGAAAAAAATACTTTTTTCGATTAAAATGATGGAAATAGCAGATTAATTCAAAAATTTACATACATAATAAATATTAGTATGTTGTTAAATTCAACGGTTGGTTTGCAAAAATATTAATACTATATGAAGATATAAAACTGTGTAAAACAAATTTATTTTACACATGTATAAGTGGATCTTTAATATATATATATATATATATATATATATATATATATATATATATATATATTGGATAATGCAATGAAGGAAATGGGAAAGAAAAAGTCTTCGAGGAGCAAAGCTGTTCACTTTGTAACTGATCTGACGGCTGGCCTTCTTAATCCCATCTCTGATAAACCCTCCGACCCTCCCCTTCCTCCTCTCGTAAGTTTCTCTCTTTTTGCTGCTCTCTCCGTACAAAGGGTATGAATGTTGATGATGGCGGTGGTGCCATGTTCTGATGTTTGGTTAACATACTGGTTAAAGTGTGATTGTGGGCACTGACGGTTTGAGTTTTAGGTTTTTGTATACTCTTGATTTTTTGATTTTTCATGTTTCAAAGGTATGATTTAGTTTTGTAAGGTTGCATCTTTTTCCTTTTTAATTCTCATTTTCTTTGTCTTGGTTAATTATTTCCTGAAATTGGAATTATGAACTGATTGTAGAAATTTGGCCAGAACTTCAGGTATGGTTTAAAAGCGCAGATATTATTGTAAGCTTGCTATTGTGATTTGAAACGTTTCTGCAATAAAAAAACCTTGCTATGAATCTCAACCCTGTCAAAATAGCCGGATGACTATTGCCTAGTTAATGTGCTTTAGTATGGCTACGTTGAGAGCCTGCAATCAGTGTTCAAGTTTTAACCGTCTAGATTTTCTTTATGTTAGGAAAATGTGAGTGAGTCCAAAAGAAGTCAATCAGAGTCAACCAGCAAAGAGGAAAATGGGGATCTAGTTGATGGCCCTGATACGTCTTCCTTTACTGCATTCCTCTATTCGCTGTTGTCTTCTTCGGAATCAGGTCAGATTTTGAATCTGGATGAGCAAAATGATAATCAAGAGGAAATTGGTGATGCATCATCTGACACAATAATGAAAGAGAATGGTGGAAGGAAAATCTTACTTTCTAGGGGTAAGCAATCGCTTAGAGTTCTTTACCAAGCTACTAGGATCTATGGATACAGAAATCAAGACCGCAAGGGTAATTCTGACATGAAAAGTGATGATGAGGATGATGCTAAAATGGATGGACTTGAGATGAGGCATTTGCGAAATGTTAAGCAGCAGGCTTCGGCAGAACTTCCAGGAACTTCTGAACCATCATTCCTTCTTACAGAGAAAACAAGAAATGCCCTTTATGCTTCACTTCCAGCTCTTGTTCAAGGGAGAAAGTGGTTATTGCTCTACAGGTGAATGGCATTAATTTTCTTTTTGATGGATTGAATTCGGTCTTTCTTTGGATATATATGTCTGTTTATATTGAGGAACAGTTGTGGTTCTTTCATTGATATATCTCTATTGGCCTCCACAGTACATGGAGGCATGGTATATCACTGTCAACATTGTACAGAAGAAGTATGCTCTGGCCTGGCCTTAGTTTGCTGGTATTGGCTAAATGACTTTCTTCTGGAGATTACTTTTTTCTCTGCCTTTATATCATATTTCACATGTCTTCTATGCAGCTGTACTGTCATTAGTATGAAACAAGCAGTGGGCAGGAATGCCGTTCCATGGTCCAATGCAGGACATTAATCCTCGGGGGCCATGTTTGTACCTTTAATTTTATGAATTTATATCATACCAAAAGTTTTTTCGTATGCTCTATGTCTATGTATCCTATATCCTTGAATTCTTTTCCAATTCATATTTGATTTTATACTTGCCTTCAATCTTTCGTACCATGATGTGAGATTTGAAATCCAAATATTTCAATCTTTCGTACCATGATGTGAGATTTGAAATCCAAATATCTTTTCATCCATGCTTGAATGATGAATTTCATAAGCTATAACAACTTGATTCTGACACCTCCAATGGTCTTTTTGCCCCAATGCAAGTCCTTAGGCATGGAAGTTAATTTAATTTTACATGCATAATTGTTGTGCTTCTGGTAAATTTCATGTCATCATACCTGTGTAGTACACAAGAATTTTTGAAGCGTGATCCTGTTTCTTTGGCTCCATTTCAAATTTAAGGTTGTGTTTTGATTGAAATTACCATAATTATATCTGATTTAGTGACTATTAAAAGTGGTTCTTAGTTTCGCCTTCTTCTGTGCTGCAAAAAAACAGTTTTGGATAGGTTCTTGCAGGAGGCTGTATCATCTGTTGCTACCTAAAATTATTATAATCCACGGAATTTTCTCAATTTTGGTTTTCCATCCTTCCTTTTTTTAATTTTTTTTATTATTTATTTTTGTATAAACAGTACTTGGGCATCTATGAGTTGTATTTGGATTTGAGAGTCCTTGAAAGACATCAATCTAATCCAGATCTACTTGAGAATTGAAAATTATTGAATTTTCACTTGACAATTAAGCTATTCTTATTTCAAATTGTGTTATAATTGTTCATATTAATGATTTGGCTGCATTACTCGTTCTTCTTGTAGAATGCATGTGGGCATGTTTATTTTCTGTATACGATGGAGCTGTTCCACTTAGGTCATGTAATTTATCTTTAGGTTGTTGGCGACCGTAAAGGTGCAGTGTTTGGTGGTCTGGTTGAGGCACCCCTAAAGCCAAGTAATAAGAAATACCAGGTGATGCTAGATAACACTTCTTTTATCTAGCAGGTAAATCTTATAAATATCTTGTTGACATTACATTTCAAACAGGGAACAAATAGTACTTTTGTCTTCACAAATAGGCCTGGTGACCCGGTTATATTCCGTCCCACAGGTATTCCCATCTTTGTATACCAGTTCAAAATTGCCTCAGTAGATTGATTCCTAGCTGTTTACATGTCAGAGCATGTGGTGTTTAAAAAGTTACTATCGTACATAGATTGTGCATTGTTGTGAGAATGAAGTACATCGATATACTACAGATGAAATAGCATGATTGACCTGGCCTGCAAGTGGGGCTTGGGTTTTCTCTCTGAGTACACTTGGTAGATCTAACTACAAATATGGAACAGGAGCAAATCGATATTACACTTTGTGTTCCACTGAATTTCTGGCGATAGGTGGTGGCGGCCATTTTGCACTCTATCTAGATGGTGATCTGTGAGATATCTTTCCCTCTCTGGTTCTTTTCTGTGTTAATCATCCATTTTGTTAAGAAATAAGTTTGATTCTGGCAAACTTGTCAATGAAACACTGCTTTCTGATATATCCAAATTTTTATGTAAGGTTGAATGGGTCAAGCTCATTCTCAGAAACCTACGGCAACCCCTGTCTTGCATTCTCTGAAGACTTTGAAGTGAAGGAGATTGAGGTTAGCAATGCCCTTCTCTCTCTCTCTCTCACTCCATTCCACAACCATGTCACTTTTCTGTTTTCTTCACTCATACGCATGTGGCTTGTTGTAATTTGATCACAAGACGTCATCTAAATAGAGCAAGATCATAAACTTCATCCTGGTGTCTCAGTTGTGGGGGTTTGTATATGGATCGAAATACGAGGAACTACTTGCTTTAAGCAGAACAGAGACGCCTGGAATTTGCCGGTGGTAAAACATCCTTCAACTATGATCATTGAGTCATTGACCACCAGTTTGTTCTGGTGGTTCTCGTTCGATACAATCATCTTTTGCTCTGTGCTCACTCAATTAACAACTGGGAGGGGAATCTTTCATTGAACATGTCATTGCTGTCTCCTTAAGCTTGTGCATACTTGGGCAACCTTGTATATACAACAAGAGCTTATGCATATACTTCCAAGTTTTTGGCACAAGCTGAATTGTGGATTAATCTTTCTAAATAATGTATGACAAATATAATTCAGCAAAAATAGTTATCATTTCTTACTGATGAAGCACTTGCATTCCTTTTATTTTAGTATATGTGCATTTTGCCGTTATTCATTTGTGGCTTACTTGATGAAATTTGAATTTTAACCTCCAAAGGATTCTAACCATAAATGTAAATAGTAATGAAATTAGAATTTCCAATATAAGTTGAGTGAATTCAAATTTATCACATTACTTGGGATGATGAATCAAATTAATTAATTCATTTATGAAAGGTTGTAATTTTAACGTTTGTCATTTTTGAATTTTGGGTTAAAGTACAGGGATGAAAATATCCATATCAGATAATTTGTTTTTCTTCATTATTTTTTTCATCTTGATTTTTTTTTCTTCAGAAATTTTCGAGTAATTTTGTTAATTTAATAAAGTAAAATTTTACTGCTATAAAAATAAATTAATAAATAACAAAAATTAAAGACAAAAGATAAAGAGATGGTTTGGGTAGGCAACCTTTCTAATCAAGAACTAGTTATTCAACTTGGAAGAAAGTCAAAGACGGCAAAAAGTAGGAGCAAATTATTATAAATAAATTATCGACACAAGCAAACAACATTACACACCTTATTACAAACAGCACAAGGAACCCAAAACACCAAGCTAGTCTAATCCACCATAAACAACTCTACATAGCCTAACCAAAAGCTCAATACCAAAAGGGAGAAAGGGATGCGTACTTAACAATGCGAAAACAGCTTCTGACATTTGATCTGGTCTGGAGCACTTCAAGAACGAAAGCACTTGTAAATAGTTGTCACAAATTTGGTACAAAGCTTACATGTAAAATGATATTCATGAGAGAATCATTAAACTATGACAATTTTCTATTTATTGCAAACGTTGGTTAGCCGGAAGAAAAAAAGATGTTTATTGTCAATGCTTTTTTTGTCAATGCTTTTTTTTAACTGAATACAGAATTGGACAACTGCAGCCCGCAGGCTAATTGCCAATGAAATAATTACCTTTTCACTTCAGCAATGAACTCGGTCCAGTACTCAGCTGTCGAATAAAAAAGCCAAAATCCACTTACACAACTGTTGCAGTCTTTTCCACAATTCCTTTTTGTATCTTCTGGGGAGAACCATTGGTCAGATCAGTGGCACTGACATCTGCTGCTTCCTTGTAAGCGGAGGCATGAACACCAAGAGCAGCACGACCAGAAGGGTCAGGATTTTTTGACCATGCTGCATCCCATTCCACTGCTTTAGCAGTACTGCATGCCACACTTGGACCTCCTGGAACAGTTGATCTCGCAGCATTCTGCTTGCAATTAGAAGATTAATCAGCAATATCAAGAAAATTGAGCAATAAAGGAGCAGAAGTAATAAATAATTCTACAAGAGGTGCATTTGGTTCGAAAAATCTCAAAGAATTTCTACTAATCATACAAAGCATATTTGGCCTGAAATAGTCTCACATGCACAATAATTTCACACTATCTGGGCCTTTTTTACACGTTGTTGGCCAACAATCACGTTTCTCCTTCATGAATAGGTGCCAAAAATTTCTAGTTGGGAACTGTGGGACAAGGTTAAAATGCAGTAAGACAAAAACAATCCTACCTGCCTCCCAAAAATTCAACAATTGTGGGCAAGTAGACAAAGAATGTTGCCCATAGTGGAAAACTAGAATAACCTGGCAAGCAACCCACCCATAATAGATTGTTGAAATGTGGCTTTCAGTATATTTTGCTTTCCTTAGTAGAAATGAAAATTGGACAAGGAAAGGCAAATTTGTGACAGGCTGAACACAGAATATATGGAGAAATGGAATGCAAATTCATGTGAAGCATATCCCTAGAGAAAATCTAGATGCACAGAAAAGTAACAGATGAAAAACAGAGAGTGAATACAACACCTTAGGAAAAAACTTCTCGAAGATAGTTCTGTAATAGTATCCCTCTTTTGTGGTTGGAGTATTCTCAGGGTAGATAAAGCTTGCATTCATCAACATTGCATCAGTGACCTGTCAAGTTCAGAAACAATAGATTGTAACGCAGCCAAGTGAAAAATGTCTCCAAGAAGAAATACAAATATATAAGCCTACCTGTTTGTCCGCATGGTCCTTCAAACCATCAATCCAACTGTATCCAACTCCATCACTGAACTGCTCCTTCTGCCTGTACAAAATGTGCTGAAACAGAGAAACAAAAAGCAGTTTCAATAACAAGAATTTCTTCCAATAAATTTTCCATAACTCATATTAAAACATTACTACACTGAAGAAATATAGTCAAAGGAAACAGGACCAAATAAAATGATAGAGCCCAGTAAATTTGCTGGATGGCTCGAATGTTTCGGAAGCAGATTTACTAACCTTCGGCAGATATGGCTTCTGATCGTCATCAAATGCATTACGTAAGACCCACTTCTCAATCCTTCCAAGATCAGGGCTTATCTGTTAATTGAAATAAGCATAAGTGTACATTCCTTTGTGAAAAAAAAAAGTCCAAATATCTAACTAAATTTTATAACTCTTCCTTGACCAACACAAAAAAATAAGTAGCATTGATCAAGCAACCCCCCCTCTCCAATCATTTGCTCAGTGCATTATCAAATAAAAGGACCCAGAAAATCACTACCACCTTATACACCAGATGAAAGCACCAAAAGCTAGAATATATTTTGCTAAAGAGTGGAAAGTGGCATCGCACTACAATGTGAAATCCCCAAAAATGGACAAGCGAAACAAGGACTGATAAAAGTGCAGCAAAAACCAGACAGAGCAATAAACAATAATAGCTAAGATGAAAAATAACCTCTATGCTTTCAGTACTTATCTCAGGTAATGAATTTAAAGCTTTTGTCTAATTTGTGCCAGTATTGACAGACATGGAATCCCTTTCCTCAACAGTTAAACTAAAGAATGTAATGTAAATGAAAGATCTAGAAGCATCATACCATTTTCCACTCTGGGTCTATACTCATTGAAATATTGATGAACTCTTTATCTAAAAAGGGTACACGAGCCTCAAGTCCCCACGCTGAAGTTGATTTATTTGCTCTCAAGCAGTCATAAAGATGAAGAGCTTTGATCTGTTGAATTAACACCATCAGAAAGCGAACAATATACAGTAGCTAGTCAGAAAATCAAGCCTAACACATAGATTACTCCAGGTCCTTTACTAAAATCCAGGAAAATGAAAAGTAATGATAATCTGGAATACCTTTCGACATGTTTCTTCATGAAACTCCTCTTTGTTAGGTGCTTTATGGAAATACAAGTAACCTCCAAAAATTTCATCAGAGCCTTCCCCTGAAAGAACCATTTTCACTCCTAAAGATTTGATTTTTCTTGACATAAGAAACATGGGGGTGCTGGCTCTAATAGTTGTCACATCATATGTTTCAACGTGGTAGATGACTTCCTCCAGAGCATCTATCCCTTCCTGATAAGTCAAAATGGGAGAAAAAAATCACCAAAAGTTTAAAAGAGCATATTCCTCTTTCCTTCTTTTTCAAATGAAGCAGGAAATTACCTGGACGGTGAAATGAAACTCATGGTGACGAGTTCCAATATAATCTGCTACCTCTCTTGCAGCTTTAAGATCAGGAGAACCCTGAATAGGAAAACATCAAAAATCTTATAAATAAAGCGATAAACTCAAGTTATATTTCAATTCTAAGATAAAGACACAGATGGCTATTTGAAGTTACGGAAATTTATCCTAACAACTAGAAGGAGATTGGATGTAGATAGTATAAAGGTTTGTATATGATGCACTGACAGTGTATAGCTTTTATACACTATCAATGCATCAAAGGTTGACAACTCATCAATTAGCAAATTAAAAAATATGCCAAGCCCTTAAAAGTAAATATAAATAATTTTTTTTAATTTGCTCATAAGGGCTTATTGATAAAGCGTCAACTTTTGGTGCATTAACAATGTATAGGAACTATACATTGTCAATGCATCATATATAAATCCATTATAAATTAGTTTGCATAGATTATTTGCATATTTCTAGTAACAGAAATTCACAATGCAAATATACAACATTCTTCGGTGAATAGTCAAAGAATTTGATTTACCCAATCGGTTACTCTCTATAAACAACCATAGCACTTAAAGTAACTACAAACCTATCTAATCAACAGACATATCTTTTACTCATTAAGAATGAATCAGAAAGAAAGACAACCAGGATAGTAATAGGATATGGAATCTACAGCCACATGAAAGTGAGAATTAAGACCTTCAAACCAATGCAGAAGGTGTGTAACTGTGATCCCCACTGGCAAGCAACGTCTGAATTCGCTAGGTGACGGGAAGCTACAGCAGCAACAAGTGATGAGTCCAGCCCTCCAGATAAAAGCACTCCAAATGGGACATCGGTCATAAGCCTCTTAAGCACAGCCTATATAAAATACATTCACAAGGAAAAGTTAGCGGTGAAACATGAATGCATAGCACAGACGTAAGTCCAACATTTATTAACTTAAAGTCAAAGGAACAACAACAAATACTAAATCCATTCCGTGTGCCTCTTCAAGCATTCAGATGACTGGTACAACAAAACAACAAAAATTCTTCAATAAACATTAAGAATCTTAAAGTATTTTCATTAATAATTTTTTATATTTGAGTCATTCATGGCTAACTAGGCTTGTACCAGAAAACAGAGAGATAGAAAGAGAACTAATGGAGAAGGAGAGCACAGAATTACAAAAAGAACCATAAAGCTAGCACCAAAGCTGAAATTTACAATTCCAAATGAGAGGTAGCTGAAATCTTAAGACCTGAGTTAAGTGGAGATCTTCTAAAAACTAGTGGTATTTAAATTAACAAAAAAAAAACAAAGAACCCACAAAACTGAGCTCTACGGCTGTTTTCTTGCAATGCCATTTCCTAATGAAAAGATGGCCAAAATAAAAGAAAAAGAATAACAAAGCAGCTCCAGAAACAGGGGCTTAAAGATTTTAACCTCTCTATTGGTTTTCCTACCATATTCTGAACAGTGATTGACTGCAGTAGCATGAGACTGCTCCAAAATAATGCCATGGGGACTACTTAGTGAACGCTGCTTACTTCACAGAATAGTTTCAAGCGTTATATTTTGCACCCATTTTTAGTAAACTGTATGACAAAATAATGACATGCAATTCCAAAGTACTAACAGAAAACCAATAAAAACAAAAAAATAATACAAGAAGGTCTAAAGCATGCCTTCTCAAAGGCCTCCCGTAGAACTCTGGGATCATATGGAGTTGAAGGTATTTGCTCTGAGAACCATGAGGGGTTATACCATCTTCTAAGCCCTCCTGCGGAAATTCCAAAACCAACAGATAAAGGGCATTGCATGCAACACTAACAAGCAAAGTTGAATTTATAAAATTCATAGCAGAATGAGAAGAAAAATTCCCCCTCAGAAGTTCTAAGATCATCTTTTAAGCAAGTTGGGAACTTGAATATTCAAGGAAAAATAAAAGGAAAAGACCTTGCTTGCTCGAATATATATGCCCTGGAAGGAAAGGCATAAATCTTTCACAATCATCACTCAAAGCTTTCATCTCAGAAGTAAACCACACCGAACCTGCAGAGTAACGTGCATTTAATTAGTCTCGAAGTATGCATCCATAACAAGGAGGGATAAATAAAAACCAGAACTAGAAATGGAAAACTATTATTAATCAAGCCCAAACAAAAATCTAAGCCCAAAGAATCAAATCCAGCCAGACTTGAATAAGCTAATTTTATAATTGCATGTTTCTTAACTAACAGACATCAAATTGTCAAAAAAATTATAACGGCAAGAAAAAAATTAGTATTCCTAAGATATTCTTTATAACAGAACTTTTCTTTTTCTGCAAAAACTTTAAGGGGATAAACCTCTGGATTTTTGAAGAAGCTGGCCGTTGAACCATAATCTATGGGTCCGCCACTCCCTAAGGGGGTAAGTCAACAATCGAAGCCAAGGCCAGGTTCACGAAACAACAAGCCAATTAGCCTAATAACTAACTAGATTTCTGCTTGCATTATACATCTGAATAAACCATTAATCAAAAACCTGCTCTGTTGACACAAAAGAATAGAGAAAAAGAAACTTCATTGAAGTTCATAACGCAACTGGCAAAGTAAACTACAACCAAGACTTAATCGGTAGTGGCTACAAGAAGGGAAAACCGTGTACCATCAAGGCCCCATCCGATATAAAGTGGGGTAATGCCAATAGCATCTCGAGCTGCAATGAAACTTTTGTCACGAGTATCAAGAAGGACAAACGAGAACATGCCATCCAGCATGTCCACAAAATCTTCTCCATATTCTTCATACTGGCAAAAAAAAGTAGCCAAATTGGTACAGAGAATAAAATTAAGTAAAATGACACTCTGAATAGTGAAGAACACACAGGAAAAGAAAATGTTGTGAATAACTGAAGTTAACGTCCAAACTCTCAAGCACTTACAAGATGAGCAATCACTTCACAGTCACTTCCAGTTCTGAACTGATGGGACTTCAGCTTTTCTCTCAATTGTTTATGGTTATATATCTCTCCATTAACCTATAATCATCAACCAAACATGGAAGTAAAACCAAAAATTGCATTCTAATTGAGAGAGGCACTACAAAGTAAAGCATACCGTAACAATAACAGTCTTGTCCTCGTTATAAAGGGGCTGATCGCCTGAAGTCGGATCTACGATAGCTAAACGCTGATGAGCAAGGTAACAATCTTGATGACAATGTAGTCCACTCCAATCAGGACCTCTATGCCTCAATCTACGCTCTCCATTTCAATCAAAATCAACAATCATTTTCACGTATAAAATTTTCAAAAAAGAAAAAAAAATGCTAAAACCAAATCAAAAATCACCTTCGAGACAGTTCGATGATACGGGAGCGTTTAGCCTGAGAGTTGTCAACGCAGCCAAAGACCGCAAGTATTCCGCACATGGCTGGCGTTTGTCGCTGGCTGGGTTTTGGGATGAAAGGGTGGAGGCTGCTGAGAAGGAATCACTAAGAAAATGCGAGTGGATTTTTGTAATTTAAATAATAAACCGTCCTTCAATCACGGCCGTTGATCTTGACTGGCATTTTCCAAGATTCCCCTTCTTTTCTGCCCGTCACCAAATCTACAGGCATGACTCTTTAAGTCTTTCTTTATTAGGGTTTTGTAAAAGATTCCGAATGGTGGGGTCGATGGTTTGGGATCCAGGATCTTTTACCGTACAAAATTTCAGTTGTCACGTAAAAAAATTTTACAGTAAACTCATAAATTTTAATAAGATCAACGTAAAAAAATATATGATTAAATATAAATTTAAAATTATTAGACGTAAAATATATTAGAACTATCATAAACACTTGATAATTAACTTAAGACTAATGTAAACAATACATTATTAAGTATAAATCTAAAATTATTAGATGTAAAATATATTAGAAGTGTGTAAACACATGATAATTAATATAAACATATATTATAATAAAATTATCATATGTTTAAATCTAATGACATTAATATTTATATTAATAACCATCTTTTTACAATATTTTTGATATATTTTACACTTTACGTTTATCTTACAGTAAAATCAAAATTTATGATTTTACTATAAAAATTTCCGTTGTCACGTGGAGTCTTTTCTATTTTAAATTTGTTTGTAGTGTGGAGGTTAAATTTGTCATTTAATGAAGTTGATTTAGTTTTTTTTTTTGTAGTGTGAAGAGAAAAAATTGTAGTGTAAATAGAAGCCCTTCTCTTTAAGTCTTTCTTTATTAGAGTTTTGTCAGAGATTCCTAATGGTGGGGTCGATGGTTTGGGATCCAAGATCTTTTACCGTACAAAATTTCAGTTGTCACGTGAGAAATTTTAGAGTAAGATCATAAATTTTGATCTTACTATAAGATCATAAATTTTGATCTTACCATTGTAAAAAAACATATGATTAAGAGTAAATTTAAAGTTATTAGGCATAAAATATATTAGAACTATCATAAACACTTGATAATTAACTTAAGGTTAATGTAAACAATACATTATTAAATATAAATATAAAGTTATTAGGTGTAAAATATATTAGAAGTACGTAAACACATGATAATTAACATAAACATACATTATAACAAAATTATCATGTATTTAAATCTAATGACACTAATGTTTACATTAATAATCATATTTTTACGATATTTTTGACATATTTTACGTTTAAAGACTTTAAATTTACGATTAATCATATATTTTTTACGTTTATTTTATATTAAAATCAAAATTTATGATTTTACTGTAGAAATTCCAGTTGTCACGTGGAGTCTTTTCTATTTTGGTGCACCTCAGATCATCACCGTCGACTTTTCATCAAATAGGTCTTTTGTGAGTTCCGATGCATGTGATCAGACCGCGATGTTTGGTTCATTGCTGTAGCATTGTCAAAATGGGCCAAGAACCGTTGGGCCGGCCTGACCTGACCCATTTATTTAGGACTTGAGCTTCATTTTTGTAGCCCATTTAACAGAGAGGGCTTTTTGGCCCGGCCCATTTAGGCTCGGGCTTAAATGGGTCGGCCCGTTTAATTTTTTTAATATTTTAAATTATATTAAAAATGTTATTTTTATTTTAATTATTTATATGTTTAACATTTTAATCAAAGTAAAATATATAAAATTAATACTATTTAGTATTACTAATTTCCTTCAAACCAATCTAATAACTCACAACCTCTTACACATACTAGTTGGAAGGGGAAGAGTACATTTGCTTTAAGTGATGTAAGTTCATTTTTGTTTTTTAAGTATATACTTTATTTTAAATTCTCTTTTGTAATGACAATTAATTTATTTGGAAATGTCAAAGGATATAGGCTTTCAAAAGATTTGAACTATTCAAGTAGAAAAACCAAAATCTCAATTAAATCTTTATTTGGAAGAGCTAAGGATTATGGGTCGCATGATTAAAAATTTAAATGTGTTGCAATGGTAGAAAGATCATAAGCCAAGATTTCCAGAGTTTGCAAGTATAGCTTCTGATATCTTGAGCATTCCAATAACAACAATAGCATCAGAGAGTTTTTTTAGTATTGGTTCTTGTGTTTTAAATAAGTATTGAAGTTCTATAAATCATGAGAACATGAAAACTTTCATTTGCATCCGAAATTGGATTCTTGGTTTTAAAAGTAATGTTATTAATTAGTTGACAATTTTTAATCAGTTCATAAGTTTAATTCTTGTGAGTTCTTATATTGTTCTTTATTTATATTTGTAAATGACAAAGTTGAAAAAGAATTGATTGAATGTGATTGACACTATGGAGGAGATGGATGAACATGGATCTATTTATCATGTTTTTATTTTTAATATGGTTGAGACATATTTTTCAGTATCTAGGTTTGTTAAAACAATTTATATTATGCTTGTTAAATTATTAATATGTAATGTTCAAATTATATTAAAGACTTGATGAATTTGATGTGAATTTATTTGATGTTTATTTAATATTTATTTTAAATTTTACTTTGTTTATTTACTAAAAATGGGATTTTAATATGAAATTTAATTTTTTTAATTTCTTATACGGGCCGGCCCATTTAGGCCTGTTAGCCCTTAAGGTCGAATATGGATTTGCATTTTTATGCCCATTTAACGAAAAAAGCTTTTGGCCTGACCCATTTAGGTCGTGGCCCGTTAGGGCCAGCCTAGGCAAGTCCGTTTTGACAGTGCTGATTGATGTATTCCATTTCTTGCTAATAAAGTTGTCAGCAGTTTTTGAGATTCAAAATAAATCTCTTTTTCCAAAAAAAAAAAGAATTGAATCTCTTCTTCCAAAAATAAATAGAATCTTTTTTAGAAGAGGAAAATATATATATATATATATATATATATATATAAAGAAAATTAAAAGCACATATCTAGGAACAGATTTTTTTTTTCTTGGTCAAAAGAGGAACAGTAATTTTTAATTAAAACTTTCAAACAATGTAAAGCTGGTTAAGATATTAAGTATGTAATTTATTTCGTCGAAAAATTAAAACGCCAAAAAAATTAAAAAACTTATGAGAAGGGTTTTGGTTATGAAAAATAATACACATAGTCGTAGATTGCGTAAAAGTATCCATATAGAACATAAAACTTAATCTAAATAATTCACATGCCTTTTTGAAAAACAAATTATCATAAAACTAAAGTTTATCCTCTGTACAGCTTCCATTCTTTTTCTCGTAAACTTCAGTTATCTCATACATTGTTAGGAGAATTTTTAAATTTATAAATAAAATTAAGATAATTATCTTATACACTATGAATTTTTTTTTACTGTATAAGCAGAATTAAGATTATGATATATGTCTTATTTTTTCTTTTAATATTTTAAAGAACATGTATCAAAAAACTTCATTGCCAATATATATGATATTAATCCATAAAATTAAGAGTGTGATATATATATATATATATATATATATATATATATATATATAGATATATATATATATCTATCTATCTTTGAATATATATTAAAAAATAAAAAATAATTAAAAAATATTTAACTGTTTTTTAATGCTAAACTTTTCACTTTTAATGTATAAATAATAAAAAAAATAATCCAATGATGAACAAAAAGTTATAATCTCGCAATTGTATGAATCAAGATAATATAGTGTGCAAATACAAGAGTCAATCTCATATAGATTTGCAAAATTTATTCAATTTAAATTTAACTACCTATGCCCTAAGAAAAATTATAAAAGCCAATAAAAAGAAATTATCTAATTAACTATTGAAATTAACTAATGAAATTAATTAACCAAAAAAATAAATCAACCACTAAAAAAAGTCTAAGAATTTGATTTCACCAATATATTGCAATTTTATATCTTTAATCCTAAAAATCTCAATTCAATTCTATAGTTCATTCTTCCTAATATATGATTACTCTGTTTGAGGAAAGCTATAATCTCGTATTTTTAATCATTAAATTATCTATGATGTATAGCATAATCTATTATTAAAAATCCATTAAGAACAGAAAAACATATAATAAGAACCAAATAAATATACTAGTTTGATGTATACCTCAAACATTTATTCGATCATTCAAGAGAGCTATACATGGCTTAGTATATGATGTGTATCTTTACCATGTCTCAAACAATGAATTTATTTATATTAAAGATGGCCAATTAATAACATAAATTAAAAGATTGAATTAATCATAATGAATGAAACTAGAATTAAGAATTAAGCAATTAATTCATAAAAACATAAAAATATACAAATAGGCTTAATCAAATTCCTAGTAAATAAATTAGTTCATGTTTAATTTAGTAAAACACATTATCAAAACTAATAAAAGTCATGCCTTTAATTAAACATTAGCAAATGAAAAATAATTTAATAATGTAATAATGCAATTAAAATCAAAGTAAAAAGGTGGCAGCCCCTTAATTGCAATTGGTTTTGTTGTTGCACAAAAACAACAATAAAAGTATGCTGACGTTGATGTTCGTACTAAGTCTCCACGTGTCTCCAAGAAGCTTCTGTAAAGCAAGAAAAATCAGAGGGACGCAGGGGTGGTTCCCTGCGTAGACACTTCGATGCTTAAGTCAGTAGAAAATTCTTCAATATTGGGAAGCGTAAAAGCCATTAGTCAAAAATTAGGGTCTAAAATCATACATGGGGGCCTATTTATAGGCCAGTATTCTAGGTTAATTGCTTAAGGATAATGACATTATCTTGTTAAGAGTTTGTGTCCCAATATAACACAAATTCTTTAAAAATCAGGAGCTTCCGGAGCCTGTCGCCAGCGAGAGACTCATACCACGTGGCACATTGTGGCGTCAGGGGTCTGTCGCTAGTGGGAGCCGAAACCGTGCACCACGTGTCGCCATATGACTGTAGGCGACAGACCAGGAATCTATCGCCTGGCGGTAGATGTATGCGTGCTACGTGTCGCGTCATGATTGCAGGCGATAGACTCTGGGTCTGTCGCCAGTCGAGAGGTATGATCACGCACTTCTACCTCTGTCGCCGATGGCCACGTGGAACGGTGACTCTGTCGCTAGAGACAGGTGTAATGCGTTAAGCATCTATCGCCGAAGGCCACGTGGACCAGTGAGTTCTTGCCACGTGGTAATTCCTGGACGCCATTAGGCCTAGCCCAACACGGGTAGACTTTGTCATATCAATTGCTCCCCACTCTCTTGTTGGATTTCTCCAACCAAGAGAGTATAAATATGTGTTTTTGGGCCTTAACCCACTGTGAATAGTCCTCTTTGTTTTTCTTTTGTTTTTGCAATTTCTTCGGCATTTTTTGCAGGTGAAAAATTCTACTCTGCGACAGGTGTGATCAAGCGCGACGTTTGGCATTCCCTGCCGCGACTATATAAATGTCTGGGACCCAACGAGAGAATGCACGAGGAAACCTCTGAGCAGCCATCTGTCGCCCATTTTTCCGCTCTTTTGCCACAAAGAGTCTTTCGCTCTCACGCCTGGAGTCTCTCGCTTATCTTATCGTCAGTAAGTATACCCCTGTCGCCTTATATATTCGCATACCGTACTAGGTTTAGGTCTCCCGCAGGTGATTTCGTCTTCCGCGTAGAGTTTAGTCTTCCGCAAGTGTCTTTTTCAGTAGGTCTGCTGCCCAAGAGGTCTGTTGCCCAAAGGTCTGTCGTTTTACTAGGTCTGTCGCCCAAGGGGTCTATCGCCCAAAGGGTCTGTCGCCTGTAGAGTCTGTCGCCGGGTAGTTTTTGCTTTCTTTTGCCATGTCTTTGTTACGCCCGGGTAAAACACTTAAGACAGGTGGTCTTGTGTGTTCGTTGACAAACACTGACTTAGAGGATATTAGGACTCGTTTCCCTCTTCCCTCGGGTTATGGCTATAGACTTCCAGTGCAAGGGGAGGTCACGCCTGACTTGGTTAGAAGTGGTGTGGCCGTCCATAAGGCTTCTTTGTCTTTTGGTTTTCGCTTCCCACTTCCGGAGTTTGGCGAAGCATTTCTTAGATACAAGGACATCGTCCCGTGTCAACTCCACCCCCATGCGTGGGCTCAGCTGGTAGCGTTTTCCATAGTGTGTCATCATCTGGGTATTGTTCCCACAGTTCCCCTTTTAAGCGCCTTTTTTAGAGTTCGTAGGCTGAAGGGATTGATGACGTTCTCTCTTCAACGGTTGACAGTCGGCGAATTTCCTAATAATAAAATCTTCTCGGATCTCCCCAATAAACTGCGCGGTTTTGAGAGCGAGTGGGTCGTTGTTGAGATTCCAAGCAATCTGCGGATTCGCTCTAGGTGGAATCATGATACCTCTGACCACTCACAGCGTTCGGACAAGTTCAGGACAGAAATTTTAAGAGACCAATTTGGCGAGCCTATTCGGCAAATCTGTTCTACCGAGGAGCGTAATTTATTTTCTTTTCTAACCCCGGAAAACATTGCCGCTGCTGGCTGGGGCGTAAGCAGGACCGTTCTTGAAGCTTCTGCAGCCCCATCTAACCTGCCTACAACTCCTCGTTTATCCGATGCTGGCCCTAGTCAGCCATCCCCGGTCTTAGTAGCCAAAGCATCTACCCCTGTGGGCCGCCTTGTAGATGAGTCCTCTTCAGATTCGGAGGACGGGACCCCTGAGGCTACGGGTACTAGTGGTTATTCAGGGGATGGCCCTGAGTGGGCTCAGGCTGACGCCTTTGGGAGTCCTTTCGTTGATTTTCCGTTGGATTCGAATCTGGATATTTTAGAGGACTTTGGTGGTTTTCTAGGTTTTCCATCCTTTTTTTTATTTCTTGTACATGTGTGCGTGGTGTTTCGCTCGGTCGGCTAATCCTTTCTTTATATATTGTGTAGGCATGAACTTCCGAGATTTGATGCGTAGGAGGGATACCAGTGCTGCTGCTGCTCGAGCGGCTCCTCCTTCTCAGTCGCAAGTTAGAGCCCCATCTGGGCCAGCGCGTGCTCCTACTCCTCCTCCACCTCCTACTGGCGAATCCAGCCGCCCTACACAAGAGGCCGGGAGAAACAAACGGAAGAGGCCTCCTGTCCCTGATCAAGGTTCAGGCGATCTCGAGAGCTCCGAGTCCCAAAGGAGTGATCCAGTCCCTCAAGAAGGTGGCTCTCGTGTTGCTGAGGGTAGGTCGGCTCCCCGCCTGCCAAGGCACAAATACAGGAAGAGGCTGATTGTTGAAGCCTCGATGCCTACAAGACCAGTCTTACCCAAGGTGGTAGACCCTACTGTGAGGTGTTATGTGATTGATAGTGGGGTCGTCGTTAGTGGGGACGATTTTCAGACCTATCCCGGAGTGAACGATAACGACAGCATCGAGGATGCCGGGATAGCATCTCGTCTGGCTTGGAGCACCATTCTTCCTCGTGACGAGGCGGGGCTGTTTACAAACATCCCGGAGGCGGAGGATAATTCTGATTATCTCGCTATGAAGGTAAGAGTTTGGTAACTAATTTCCTCGTCTAAACTTTTTTCGTTAAAAGATCTGTTGAGTTACTTTTGTTTTTTGTCTTATCAGTCAGCTCAACAAATTGCGGCCGTCAATGCTCGGCACAGGGCTCTCAGGGAGCAAGCTGACAAAGAGATTCGCGAGCTTCGGGATCAAAAGATGGAGCTTTCAAACGAGGTTAACCAGCTTCGTCCTTATGTCAACAGGGTGGAGGAGGTAAACAAAAGGAACGCTGATCTTGAGCGAAAAAATGCTGATCTCGAGCGAAGGCTCCAAGAAGAGCAGGCGAAGGCGTCTTCCCTTCAAGGGTACCAAGAGGCTTATAATAAGGCCGTCGATGATCGGGGAGCCATGGAGAGGCAGCGAGACGAGGCTATTGAGGAGCTGCACAATGTACTGGATCGTCAAAGAGAAGCTCGAATCGAGGCCGTTTGTGAATACCGCTTGTCCCAGCATTGTTTTGACAAGAAAGCGGCTTTCTCGACGGGATTTATTAAATACGGTTTCTATTTGGCTCGCGCTTGGTTGGAGAGGCATCGGCCCAATGAGGCTTTTCCTGAATTGCTCTTTACCGAGGAGGCTAAGTACTACGATGCTCCTTCTTGGACCAAGTATGAGCCCGACGCACAAAGTCCAGAGGCCTATTTAGTGGAAGGGGCCGTAGATAATCTGGACAAACTTGAGGGTCCGTGGCCTCCTCGACAGCCACTACATATGCCTGAGTCTTCCGAAGCACTTGATCAATCTGAGCCTCCGGCAGTGCGTGACGTCTCTGAGCCTATCGAGACAGGCGATCAGCCTGAGTCTATCGAGGCACTGCTGGGGTTGGACGACGAGTTCCAAATTTCAGATTCTGCTGTCGCTGATCTCGTGCCAGACTCTGCGGCCGTGGTTGGGCCTTCAAGTGACATTCCTGTTTCCGGGGTGGCTCCCTCGTCTTCCCGGGATCCTGGTTCTTTGACTCCTCCAGTTCCTGAGCCCCAAGCTTCTCGAGACGCTAGCGCCGATGTAGCGCCTTCCCAGCCGACTGATTCGGTCATTGCCGTAGATTAGAGTTTTGTAGTTTCTGTTTTGTTTGTTAACTCGGATGTACAGATTCATTTTGAATGAAAAGTACCGTTTTCATTTTGTAGCTCTTTCTCTTGCTTATGTAAATTTAGTGGAGTACCTTGTATGACTTTACTTTTACACTATGTTGCTCCCCAAGTTCTTGTTTGAAACAGTGTCGTCATTTCGTTCAAATATGAACTTGTCTCGAGCGTTGTGCCTATTTCGCATTACTTTCGCTTAAGGACTTATTAGAGTGATCAATACTAAAAACGTCAAAGTTTAATCATAATTTGTCAACTTATTGCTACATATGAATCCGAAAATTTTGTAACGTACCTCGTAAATTGCTATATAGCTTGTACCTTTTACCTTTCGTACGCACGTTACGTATTGAAGGACTGGTCTTTACCTATCGCGTACTTTTCCGTGCGTAAGGACTTTTGTTTGCCCGTCTTGCGCATTTGTCGCTTAAGGACTTTTTGTTTGCCCGTCTCGCGCATTTTTCGCTTAGGGACTTTGTTTTTGCCCGTCTCGCGCATTTTTCGCTTAGGGACTTTAGTTGCCCGTCTCGCGCATTTTTCGCTTAGGGACTTTGTTTGCCCGTCTCGCACATTTTTCGCTTAGGGACTTTTTGTTTGCTCGTCTCGCGCATTTTTCGCTTAGGGACTTTGTTTTTGCCCGTCTCGCGCATTTTTCGCTTAGGGACTTTGTTTTTGCCCGTCTCGCGCATTTTTCGCTTAGGGACTTTTTGTTTGCCGGCTGTTGCCTCATTTCAATTCCTGTAATACATGATCTGTCTCACATATTGCGTTAGAGAATATAGAAAATGATTGGCTGGCCTTTATTTATGAATCAGAAAAAATAATAACATCTGCAAAGTAAATGTAGCAATAGATGGGAAAGTAAAGACAAGAATAATAGCAGTCAGAAAGTAGAAATTACAATTTTTACTACCAATATAGCTTAAGATGGTTGGCATTCCAAGTCTTTGAGATCTTCTTTCCTTGCAAGGTTTCTAAGGTGCAAGTGCTAGGTCCAACCATTTTTCTGATTCTGTATGGTCCTTCCCAATTAGCCCGGAGCTTTCCATCTTCTCTATGGGCGTTTGTAATTGCCGACTTTCTCAATATAAGGTCCCCTTCTTTCAATTCTTTGTTCTTGACCCGTGCATTGTAATACGCAGCTACTCTCTGTTGGTAGGCAGCCAGTCTCATTTTTGCTTTGTCTTTCAGCTCGTTTAACAGGTCTAGATTCTCCTTTAGTCCTTGAGAATTGAGTTCTTCGATGTAGGGGACCAATCAGGGTGATTCAGCTCCAACTTCTACTGGGATGAGGGCTTCAGTGCCATATACCAAATTGAATGGTGTTTCACCTATTGACACTTTGCTTGTCGTTCTGTAGGCCCATAGGACACTTGGGAGCTCATCTACCCACGCTCCTTTTACCTTGTCCAGTCTATTCTTCAACCCGTGCAGTATAGTTCGATTGCTCACCTCTGCCTGCCCATTGGCATGTAGGTAAGACACAGAAGATATTCTTAGGAGAATCTTCAGGCCACTGCAAAAATTTCGGAAAGCGTCACAGTCGAACTGCTTCCCATGATCTGCATTTATCACACGGGGGATCCCAAATCGGCAAATTATGTCTTTCCACACCATTGCTTCCACCTTCTTCTCAGAAATTGTAGCCAAAGGCTCGGCTTCTATCCATTTCGTAAAGTAGTCAGTGGCCACAAGCAAATACTTCCTTTGTCCCGAGCCTTGGGGAAAAGGTCCTAGGATATCTAGTCCCCATTATGCAAATGGAGTTGGTTGGAGAGTGCTTTGGAGAGACGAAACAGGTGGGGTAGTTATAGGAGCGAATTTTTGGCATTTTTCGCATCTTCTCACTTTTTCTGTGGCATCCTTCGTCAGTGTAGGCCAATAAAACCCTGTGTGCAATATTTTCGAGGCCAAGGCTCGAGCCCCCAAATGTTCACCACATATTCCCTCGTGAACTTCAGCTAAAGTGTACTCAGCCTGTTGGGGACCTAGACACTTCAACAGGGGCATTGTGAATCCTCGTTTATAGAGTTCCCCATTCACCACGGTAAACCTGGCACTTTTTAACTTCAGCCTTCGAGCTTCGTCTCTGTCACTAGGGAGTGTGCCCCCCAGTATATAATCTTTGATTGGGCTTCTCCAATCGCCTCCGATTTCAACATCACAGACATCTTCTTCTTTAATACTTGGCCTAGCGAAGGATTCCACTTTGACCATGCCCCCTTTGACTCCTCTAGAAGAAGCCAACTTTGAAAGGGCATCTGCATGGTTATTCTCTGACCGGTTTATCTGGGCCAATTTGAAGTTCTTAAATGACTGTGCCAATAATTGTACTTTCTGCAGATAGGGGACTAGAGCTGGTTCTCGTGCTTCATACTCACCCGAGAACTGGTTTACCACTAATTGCGAATCGCTGTGGGCCATTAAGTTGCCGACTCCCATTTTCTCAGCAAGTTTCATTCCAGCTATCAAGGCTTCGTACTCGACTGTATTGTTTGAACTTGGAAAGTCGAAACGTAGAGAATACTCATAGGTTTCCCCTTCAGGCGAAGTTAGCACAATTCCGGCTCCACTGCCATCCATGTTACGAGCTCCATCCACAAATAATTTCCACCAAACTAACTCTGTTTCTACCCGGACTTCTCGGTCAGTGCATTCTACAATGAAATCTGCCAGCGCCTGCCCTTTTATTGCTTGGCGAGGCTGGAAGTGTATATCATACTCACTTAATTCAATGGCCCATTTGATTAGACGACCGGAATGCTCTGGTTTTTGCAGTATTTGTCTCAAAAGCTGATTCGTTAAGATAGTCATCGAGTGAGCTTGGAAGTAAGGTCGTAACTTCCGAGTTGCCATCACCAAGGATAGAGCTATCCTTTCAACTAAGGGGTATCTTGTCTCGGCATCTAGTAGGACTTTACTCACATAATAGATCGGGCAATCCCTATCCCCTTCCTTCCTTATTAGGACTGCACTTATAGCTTTCTCTCCTACGCCGAGGTACATGAAGAGGTGGTCTCCAAGCTGTGGCCGAGATAATAGGGGCAACTCTTTTAGGTAGTCTTTTAACTTTTCAAAGGCGTCGTTGCACTCTTCTGTCCACTTGAAATTCTTTCCTGCCTTTATCGCCTTGAAAAATGGTAGACTCCTTTCAGCTGATTTGGACAAGAAACGACTCAAGGCTGCTATTCTTCCTGTTAGCTTTTGAACTTCTTTTATAGTATTTGGTGGCCTCATGTCCAAAATAGCTTGAACTTTCTCAGGATTAGCCTCTATCCCCCGATTAGTAATCATGAATCCTAAGAACTTTCCAGACCTCACCCCGAATGAGCATTTACTAGGATTCAACTTCATCTTGTACTACCGCAACACCTTGAACACCTTTGTCATCTTTTCGGCATGTGATTCTCCCTGTCGACTTTTGATGATCATATCATCGACATAGGCTTCCATTGTGTTGCCCAACAAGTCTTGGAACACCCTGTTTACCATGCGCTGGTAGGTTGCCCACACATTCTTCAGACCGAATGGCATTACTTGGTAACAAAATGTCTCACTATCGGTAATGAATGAAGTCTTTTCCTCATCATCCGGATGCATCATGATTTGGTGGTATCCTGAGAAGGCATCCAAGAAGCTAAGTAATTCATACCCACAAGTTTCGTCCACCAACCTGTCAATTCGAGGTAGTGGATATGAATCCTTAGGACAAGCTTTATTCAGATCTGTGAAGTCCACACACATTCTCCATTTCCCGTTGGCTTTCTTCACCATCACAACATTGGCCAACCACTCCGGATAATTAACTTCTCTGATGAATCCTGCTTGCAACAACTTCGAGATTTCTTCTTTTATTGCCTGTTGCCTATCTGGAGCAAAATTCCTCTTCTTCTGTTTTATCGGCTTTGCCGCTGAGATTACGTTCAACCGATTGTAAATAACTTCAGGGTCTATTCCTGGCATATCGGCTGGGGTCCATGCAAACACATCACAATTCTCTTTTAAGCATTGGACCATCTCCCTTTTTGCTTGTTCAGGCAGCTGGCTTCCCACATATACTATTTTCCCTTTATCTTCGTCATCTAACTGGATCGTTTCCATTTCCTCATCAGGTTTTGGTTTAGGCGGTTCTTCAATTGTAAGGGTTTCCTTCCTCTGAATCCCTTTACATGTGGTAGATGCGATGTTACATGTCCTGGCTTTCCTTTGATCTCCCCTCACTTGTCCAACACCGTGGGTAGTCGGAAACTTCATTAACAAATAGCAGGGGTGCACCACAGCTCTCATGTCATTTAACAATGGGCGCCCGAGGATCATATTGTACGCCACTGACGTTGACTTCACAACCATAAATAACACTTGTCGAGTGACACACTTCGGGCTTTCACCCAATGTCACAGGTAGCTGAACTGCGCCTTCCACCTTCACTTTCTCTCCTGAGAATCCATACAGTGGTGTGGTGACTGGCTCCAGTCGATCCTTCGAGATGCTCATTTTTTCAAAGCAACTCCAGTAAATCAAACTTACCGAACTCCCATTATCAACTAGGATGCGACTTATTGGGTGTTTTGCTATTACCGCAGAAATCACCATTGGGTCATCATGAGGGATCACTACATCACCTCTGTCAGCTGGCGTGAAAGTAATAGGCTCTTCATTATGTTTTTCTTCCATCACTGAATTAATTTGATAAGCATGCCGGGCGTAGGTCTTTCGAGACGAGGAAGAAGTGCCAGCTAACGACTCACGTCCGGATATCACGTTAATAGCTGGCCCCATGGGTTCATTATCTTCCTCTCGATCCCTTCTTTCTATCCTTCTGTCATTATCTCTTCTTTCATCTTCATTTCGTCTAACAGGTCTTCTGTTTTCACCTCTTCTCTCTCTGAAATTGTTTCCTCTGTTCTATGCAGAATAGTTAGTTCTATCACCTCTCCATACAAAACGGTTTATTTTTCCCTCTCGTGCTAGTTTTTCTAGCTGATTCATCAACTCCCTACATTTTTCGGTTGTATGCCCATGCGCTGAGTGATAATCACAATACGACCTTGAATCACGGCCCAGATTCCCTGACGTCTTCTTTGGAGTCTGTATAAGCCCTGATCCTTCGATAGCTGCCAACACTGAAGCCCGAGATTCAATAAGTGGTGTATAAGAATTATATTTTAGTGTGGGAGCTTTCTCAAACTTTCTCGGTTGGCTAGAATATGCTTCAGTGGCCTCTCTTCCTCGTTTCCTTCCGTCCTTGGACTCTCCTATCACTACCATTTTCATTACTTCCTCCTGGGTTATGTACTTATGTGCTCGGGAAAGCAAGTCTGAGATGGTAGTTGGCTGTTCTAGCGACAAGGATTCTTGCAATTTCTCAGACCTTGTCCCATGTAACATGGCTGCCACGGCTATACCAACTTGTAGGTCTCGTACCTCTAAAGTGGCATCTCTGAACCGATCTACATAACTCTTTAATGACTCCTTAGCTCCCTGCTTAATAGTGAGCAAATAGGTCGGTTCCTTCCTTCTCTGACTATTCACCGCAAACGCTTTGAGAAACTCGCTTCGCAACTGGTCAAAAGAGATAATGGACCCTTCAAGCAGGTTATTGAACCATTTCATCGCGTGTCCGGATAGAGTTAAGGAAAAGGCCCTGCACATTATCTCGTCTTCCCATCCATGTAGCAGCATTAGGGCCTCATAGTTTTGCATATGGTCGTAGGGGTCCATCTTTCCGGTGTATGCGGCCATCTGCGGCATTTTGAACTTTGGGGGCAAAGGCTTTTGCATGATGGTCGCACAGAACGGTACTCTTCTTCTTTGACTCTCTTCCGCAGACACTAATTTTTTCTCCTCTAACACCTGTTCTATCATCTTTTTCATGTCTACGGGGGGAGCAAGCTAATTTCTGGCATGAGACGAATTAGGTAGGTCTACGACTACTTCCTTACCTTTCGCTTGAGGTGCATTTGTTCGTACCATCTGCGTGCACCAGGTGAGGTCGAACTCCGACCCGGCTCCCCAAATGCTTTGATCCTCTTCACCATTCCTTCCAGCACCTCCAACACCATGTTCCAAGTTGATATCCGCGAAATTTGACAAGTCATGAGGATGGGCGGTAGACCCTGTCGCCCGGTCAGCATCCTGTCGCCCAGACATCTGCCGCCCTACATGTGAAACCTGTCGCCTGACACCTGTCGCAGGTTCCAACCCTATTGCTTCCTCAGCCTCTCGCTGGGTGTCTGTGACAGGTCTCCCGCTCCCCTGTCGCCTGACACCTGTCGCATGCTTTAACCCTATTGCTTCCTCAGCCTCTCGCTGGGTGCCTGAGACAGGTCTCCCGCTAGCCTGTCCTACCGCACCCTGATGAAAGTCCTGTTCTTCCACAGAGGGAACCTCTCGCCGATGAGAGGGGTCTGCCGCTGTTGTGTCCTCCTGTCGCCCAAACACCTGCGGCGGGACACCCCTACTTGTTCCTCCTACCAAGTTCTGCACGGCAGGCGGCAGATCCAATGTCGGGAGAACTCCTTGGAACAAATCCACTATGGCTCGTAGCGCCTGGGTTGTTTCCTCGCTCTGTCGCCTCAGAGTTTCGAATTCTGCCGCTGACACAGTAATTCTTTCTTCCTCCTTGTTCACCTGGTTTGTCTGGCGAATCTGTTGTTCAGGGGAGCTCACAGAGTTTTCCTCACTTTCAGTCCTTATGTTTGTCGATCGTGTTCTCACCATCTTAGAAAATCTTGGCTTTTATACGTTTCCCACAGACGGCGCTAATTGTTGTTGCACAAAAACAACAATAAAAGTATGCTGACGTCGATGTTCGTACTAAGTCTCCACGTGTCTCCAAGAAGCTTCTGTAAAGCAAGAAAAGTCAGAGGGACGCAGGGGTGGTTCCCTGCGTAGACACTCCGATGCTTAAGTCAGTAGAAAATTCTTCAATATTGGGAAGCGTAAAAGCCAGTAGTCAAAAATTAGGGTCTAAAATCATACCTGGGGGCCTATTTATAGGCCAGTATTCTAGGTTAATTGCTTAAGGATAATGACATTATCTTGTTAAGAGTTTGTGTCCCAATATAACACAAGTTCTTTAAAAATCGGGAGCTTCCGGAGCCTGTCGCCAGCGAGAGACTCATACCACGTGGCACATTGTGGCGTCAGGGGTCTGTCACTAGTGGGAGCCAAAACCGTGCACCACGTGTCGCCATATGACTATAGGCGACAGACCAGGAATCTGTCGTCGGGCGGTAGATGTATGCATGCTACGTGTCGCGTCATGATTGCAGGCGATAGACTCTGGGTCTGTCGCCAGTCGAGAGGTATGATCGCGCACTTCTACCTCTGTCGCCGATGGCCACGTGGAACGGTGACTCTGTCACTAGAGACAGGTGTAATGCGTTAAGCATCTATCGCCGAAGGCCACGTGGACCAGTGAGTTCTTGCCACGTGGTAATTCCTGGACGCCATTGGGCCTAGCCCAACACGGGTAGACTTTGTCATATCAGGTTTCAAACAAGATGAGAACAACAGCAAAAGCTTGCGGCTGCAGCACAAATCTCGACACCACAACAACTCAATTTCACTTTTTAGCAAATTCAGTTTTTGTTCTTCCAACTGGCGACTTCTTTGCTTTCGGTTCTCACTAGTTTAGCAACCGGACGCCACAGTCTCACCCCTGCCTTTCGTCTGCTCTGCTGCAGCTCACGGTTCTTCAACAAAAGCTTTGAGGCTTCTTCACTCGGTTCTGCTGCAAGTCTCGGCTACTGCTCTTTAATTTTTTTTTTCTATTTTTCTTAAGTTGCTGCCACTCCTCTCTCTCTCTCTCTCTATATGTCCCGGCTCTTCATCCTGCTTGCACTTGTACAAAGACACAAATTTTACAAATCAAGTAAGAGAAAAGCCTGAGAAAAACTTTCCTTTCAAGTTGTTCTTATAATTATTTGCTCTTATCAATTAATGTTATATTTTTTTTAGTTTGCAAACAATATATACTTTCAATTTTAATTCATATTATAACTTTCAAAATTAATCTCAAAATCAATTTCTATATATTAATTCACAAACACACATTAAATAATTAATTTACACAAAAATATAACAATAAATATAATAATTAAAACATATATAATGTAACAAATATATTATTATCACCCAACAAATAATTAAATAATCATTGTAAGTCATAAGTTGCACCTAAATTTGATCCTTGTAACCAGTGCATGACAGAAGCGAGCCCCCTCAGTTTCTTTCAGCAGATCTCGTAAAAGAATACAGAATTCAATTTTGACTTGTCTACCAAGAAAGTAAAGGCGTGCATTGCAAATAGTTGCCCTTCGGTGATTACCAGCCAAGATATTCTCTATTTTTTTTCCGAAACTTAGATACACGTTACACACGTAATTATTTTTTTCAATGACGTGCATATAATATTTTATCAAGTGTTTGTGAGATTTAGGTTTGAACTCTATCAATTTTAACGCTCACTCCAAATTATAAGTGTAGACACCTAATTTTATCCGAATTTTATAAATTATTTTGACAAATTTAATACTTATTATTGTTATTATTATTATTATTATTTTACTTTATTTTTATTTTTATTTTTATTTTTATTTTTATTTTTTGGTTCCATTAGCATTGAATGAGGTTCAGTACCCCTATACCCGTCGGCCTCCACCATTGCCCATCTCCCTAGGCCGTCTCATCTCCGCCAGTCACCAACTCTGTCACCCCATCCCATCTACACCAAACCCTATACAGACTTCCCTCTAAAAACACATCATTTGGGGCCACTGCAAAAGGCAGAAAAGGGGGGGCTTTTTTTCTGGGACTCTTTCTCGACCCTCACAGACCTAAACCCAACTTCAACCAAGCCACCATTTTCGGCCATCCTTCGCAACCCCTTACAGCCACCCGGGATCCTCTGCTCACCAAAAACCACCACTGCCATCCCAATTCAACCCCCTAACCCAAGCTCCCAAGCCAACTCCTGCCACCACCAGCCACTATCCCTCACTCCTGCCAGCCACCTACTATGCCTACCCCGTCCCATCTATGCGAACCTCGAAGCCAAGTTTCACTCCCTCTAAAAACCCCCCATTCGGCCACCACCATTTTCCTCAGGACCAGTAGAATCCCACTAGCATCACTACACCCTACCACCCTACAACAACCATAACGCCAACAAAACCCAAACCCAGGACTCAAAATCGAAACCCAAAAACCCAGATTTTAACACCTGCCAAAAAAAAAGGGAAAGAAAGAAAAAGCCACAGCAACACAGCAACCCATCAGATCTGAGAACATCCAAACATCATCAACCAAAAAAAAACAAAATACGAACAAAAAAAAAGGGAAAGGTCTTTTCGTGGGGTTCAGATCTACGAGGTTAGGAGGCATTTTAGGAGAAATGGAAGTCGGAATCGAGTTTAGGAGGTAGAGAGGAATCGGAAAAGGGGAAGCTTTTTTATTTTTGGCCACTAAAGCCGACGGAGGCAGACGGCGGTCCCAGCGACGGTCAAAAATCGCCTGCGGAGAGCCTTTTCGGGGCTCTGAGCTTTTTTTTTGTAAAGGAAAGAAGAAATGAAGAGATAAAAAAAAGAAGGTTTTTATAGCCGAAAAAAAAGAAAAGGAGTGACCCGCGGGTGGACCCGGATCTGACATGGGATCCGGCACCCGGCCCGGAGAGAGGGGAAGATCCGCGTGCTTGACCCGCGAAGGAGGCGACCCCTGTGTCACAGCCTGATCCGACCCGACTCGGCTCCACGACCCGCTCTCGCCCAGCTTTCGACCCGTTTTCTGATCCGCGACCCGATTTGGTCCACCTTACTTGGGCCATTGGGTTGGGCTGCTTGCATGCACTAATTTGGGTCTTCTAAAGCCCAAAATCATTTAGGTACATTTCTTTTAATTTAGTAATTTTGGTTTCCTTTAATTCTAGCAATTTTTGTCCTAATGTTTATTATTATTATTATTATTATTATTATTATTATTATTATTATTATTATTATTATTATTATTATGTTTAGTTGTTGTTATTATTTTATTATTATTAGTTATATGTTTTTATCGTTAGTATTATTAAAATATGTGGATTATAATACATGTTGAATAATAAGATTAGAAAGACACATGGTTAGTAGATAGGTTACATAAATTTTTTTAAATAAATATAAATAAATGAAATATGGAAAATACATAATTTCTATTTATTATATTATTAAGCAATGTTAACTAAATTTAATTAAACAAATTTTCGATGATGGGATATTACGAAAGTCACAAGTAGTGATTCCTAACTGATCCCTAGGTGAGAAGAGTCGTACTAAATGTTGCCAAAAGTATTGGAATATTTAGTATGATTTTTCAATAATTTAATTTTTTTGTTAAACATAAAAATAAATAATTTTTTTAAAAAAAGAAAATAGAAAAATAAAAATAATAATAAAATCTAAATTTAATTGAATAAATTGTCCGATTATGGGATGTTACGAAAGTCACAAGTAGTGATTCCTAACTGATACCTAGGTGAGAAGAGTCGTACTAAATGTTGCCAAAAGTATTGGAGTATTTAGTATGATTTTTCAATAATTTAATTTTTTGTTAAACATAAAAATAAATAATTTTTTTTTAAAAAGAAAATAGAAAAAGAAAAATAATAATAAAATCTAAATTTAATTGAATAAATTGTCCGATGATAGGATGCTACGGAAGTCACAATAAATTTAATTGAATAAATTGTCCGATGATGGGATGCTACGGAAGTCACAAGTAGTGATTCCTAGCTGATCCCTAGGTGAGAAGAGTCTGCTAAATGTTACCAAAAATATTGGAATATTTAGTGTGATTTTTCAATACATAAGCTCTTATCTTAAAAATATATGATAATAAAAATAAAAAAAATAAAATCAACAAAAATAACAAAACAAATAATATAAAATAACAAAATGATGATAAACAATGAACATGTTAAATAAGAAAGTAAAAATCTATGTGCATCATATATTGTATGCTTGCATCATATGCATAAATATTAATATTAAAACAAATGGAGTTCGTCCAATGATGGGATGCTACGAAAGTCACAAGTAGTGATTCCTAGCTGATTCTTAGGTGAGAAGAGTCTACTAAATATTGCCACAAGTATTGGAATATTTAGTGTGATTTTTCAATACACAAATTTTCATTTTTTTCAAAAATAAAAAAACAAATAATATAAAAAATAAAGAAATAATAAATACATTAAATAGACATGCATGTGCATCATTCATTATCTGTTTGCATCACATGCATTCACGCGAATTTAATAACGTGAGTCCCACCGAGTATGAGATTCTATAGAAGTTACAAGTAGTGATTCTTTAGAAATCTTTAGGTGAGGAGAATTATTTCAATTGTTGCTAAAAGTATTGGAATATTTGATTTAATTTTTCAATAAAAGGGGTTCATGTTTATTTTCAAAATAAAACTTATTTTAATATATATGATATTCTTCGATCAATTATGCAAATAATGTGAGTCCCACCGATGGTGAGATTCTATAAAAGTCACAAGTAGTGATTCTTAAGAAATCTCTAGGTGAGTGAAATTATTTCAAATGTCGCCAAAAGTATTGAAATATTTGATTTAATTTCTCAATAAATGGGGTTCATGTTGATTTTCAAAAAGAAGTTTTTTAAACATATATATAATAGTAATTTTTAAGTCAATGCACGATTTTTCTTAATAAGTGAATTAAACTTAAGTCAAGACTATTTCATTAAAATCAAAGGATAACACATGATTACAATGGTACTATTTTTTAAGGGGCGTCATGAGGGTACTAATCCTTCCCCATGCGTAACTGTACTCTCGAACCTGATTTTTGTTTTCGCAAACCAAAAATTGTCTTTTTAATAAAACTTAATTAATTTTGAGATTTTGTTAAAAAGATAAATATTTTAGGTGACCAATCACACCTAGTCAAAAAAGATTGGTGGCGACTCCCTTTTGTTTTTAAATGTTTTCAAAATCGTCGAGCGCGAAACGGTTATGACAATAAGAAAATAACATATCTATATCATGTTTAGGTTAAAACACAAAGTTTATTACGTGATAAACTTAAAAAGGATGACATATAAGAATTATAGAAACAAACTTGACTTTTGATATCACTTTAAGTATTCAACCTAAAACCAAGAAATAATAAATGAAGTGACTACTTCAATACAAGAACATAAAAAACTTAACATTCAAAACAATCAAAATTTGACCTAATGGTTATTACCTCTCCTTAAGAGAAATTAGGTCTAAGATTCTATTTTTCATTCCTCTTGTATCTTCTATGAATAAAATAAAATAAAAACTCAACATTCAACATTGTGAGATAATATTATTTTACCTATGGATTGTGGCTCAGGTGGCAAAGCAGGCTGAGTTTGTGGGAAGAGCTCTCAGGTTTGATCTCTACTAAACACATTTTTGGGGAGGGGTGAAGAGCCTTAACTGTGACTAAACCCCGAGCATGAATAGTTTCAGACCATTAAAACGGATGAGAATACCTGTGATTTATACCAAAAAAAAAGAAAATATTATTTTAACAAGACTTTGTTTGGTAGAGTGAAAAAAAATGAAGAGATGGAATATTAGAAAAGAAAAAAGTGGAAAGATAGAAAACAAAACTTTTTTGTGTTCAATAAGAAATATGAAAATTTTGAATGAAAAAATATTTATTTCTTCAATTGTATGGTAGAAACATAAAGTTGAAAAGTGAAAAAAAAAAACATAAAAATAAAGCGATTAGAGTAATTTAAAATTTTTGCTTGATTTACTCACATAAACTACATTTTCTTTCCAATTTGAAGAGATTGAATTTTGTAAGGAAGAAAATACTCACTTTTCTCATTTTCTTTCTTTCCTTTTTTAATCTAATGTTTCAAAATTCATTTTCCTTCTACTTTTTCCTCAACCATTGTCTTTCCTTTTACTTTTCAGCTATACCAAACACACTCTGAAAGTTAATTTAATCATATGTTAATTTATTACTCTTAACGTTAAAAGTTAAAATTATACAAGCAAACTAACATTTAGTTTGGAAGATTTGATTTGAGCTATGCTTAACTAAAACTCATCCAAAGACCAAAGTTGATAGAATAAAACCCTTAAAGCCTTATTTGGTACAATCGATTTAAAGAAGACTTTTTTTTGGCAAAATAGAGAAGAGTTTTTAGTTTCATTGTCTGAAATTTAATAAGTATAACCCAATAATTCAAATAAATTCTTATAAAGACTACAAAAAAAAAACAAACGTAAAAATCTAAATCAAAGTTTAAAAAAATAACACAATCTTAAATTAAGGGTTTTTTCCCAAACCAATATAGTTTATAATCTTATTTTCTAAATCGAAGTACTTTTAAACTTTATTCCAAAAGTAAGGTACTCTTATAAAAATTAAATTCCATGTCAACTATTCATTTTATGAAACTATAAATTAGCATATTAAAACATTGCTCTCCTCTTTCTCTTTCCTACGATTATATATAAATTTCTCAAACTCTTTTTTTCTCTCGAAATCGTTCTCATATGGATTTTATTATCATCACTTATTGTTAAAGACAATAATACTTGCAATTTTATCTCAACAATTTATTAAGAAACATTCCATACTTGTTCTTTTGATTTATCTCAAATATTTTATTTATAAACTTAAAATTCGTCAAACATATTAACAGATTTGTTAAAAATAAAAAACATTGATAAAATTTTTCTTTAAAGCTTCATGCCATAATTCAGATGAAATCAAATATTTTTGTGCCTATTCACCACTCACAGAAAAAATATTGTTCAATTTTCATTCTAAATTTCTTGATTCAATTCTTTTTATTTTTTTTATTTTGGTTCTAGATCTAGATACCCTTTTCTTTTTGTATCCTTAATTTACAGTTTTATAATTTTTCTACATGTTGAAGATATAAAATTTTGTAATTTACGTGTTGTAATTTTTGTAATTTAGATGATTCTTTCCTCCAAATTTGATGATCCCAAAATGATTGTTTGGTAAATCAACCATTATTTGGTAAAACAATGATTGTTTGATAAGATTGTTTAGTTTTTAATGTTTATCAAAAAAGAAAAGCTATTGTTAAGATTTTTCTTTTTAAATCTAACATGTTATTTTTTTTAAAAAAATGACATGGCATCTAGTTGAACTTAAATACTTTGATTATAGAAATAAGTTTAAAAGTACCTTATTTTGTTAATAAAGATTTTAAACTACCCTTGTTAAGAAAAAACTCTTTAAATTAAATTATATAAAAAAATTTTACAAGTAATCAATTTCCTTACTTGATATATTTTTAAAAATATTTTTAAAATTTATAGAATATAAGATCATATTTTAATCAAATATCAGATTAATTTATATTTGATATGACAAAGTCTACTTACGATGGACCAAGCCCAATAACGTCGGAACTCACCACGTGGATGAGAATCATTGGGCCACGTGGCCTTTGGCGACAAAAGCCAAAATATCCGAATGACGCCTGTCGCCAATGACAGACTCTAGGCCTATCACCTGTAATCATAATGCGACACGTGATACCATATTCGGCTCCCGTTGGCGTCAGGGTCCTGTCGCCAGGCCTTACCCGTTTGCGACACGTGGTGCCATATTCAGCTCCCGCTACGCGACAGACCCCTCACGCCACAACATCCCGCAATATGGTCTCTGGCTGGCGACATGCCTTGATTTCTCTCGAGGAACTTGTGTTATATCGGAACACAAACTCTCAGCAAGATGATGGACTTATCCTCAAATAATTAACCCAGAATATTGGCCTATAAATAGGCCCCCAAGTACAATCTTAGTCTCTAATTTTTGACTACTGGCTTTTACGCTTCCCAATACTAATCTTAGTCTCTAATTTTTGACTACTGGCTTTTACGCTTCCCAATACTGAAGAACTTTCTGCTGACTTAAGCATTAGAGTGTCTGAGCAGGGAACCACCCCTACGTCTCTCTGACTTTTCTTGTTTTACAGAAGCTTCTTGGAGACACGTGGAGACTAAGTACGAACATCAACGTCAGCATACCTTTATTGTTGTTTTTTGCAACAACAATTGGCGTCGTCTGTGGAAGAGCATGACATTCATCAGGGTGCGGCAGGACAGGGAAGCAGAAGGCCTGTCGCAGGTAACCAGCGAGAGACTGAGGAAGCGGCAGGCCTGGACCATGCGACAGGGGTCACGCGACCGGTGCCTGGTGTCGAGCGACAGGTACCTGAGCGACAGAATGTTGACCGGGCGATAGGATCTACCGCCCACCACCATGACTTGTCAAATTTTGATGGTGCTAACTTAGACCATGGTATTGGAGGTGCTGGAAAGAACGGTATCGAAGATCAAAGCACTTGGGGAACCGGGTCGGAGTTTGACCCCACTTGGTGCACGCAAATGGTGCGGACAAACGCACCTTAAGCTAAGGGCAAGGAAGTAATAGGAGACCTACCTGATTCGTCTCATGCCCGAAATCAGCTTGCTCCCCCCGTGGACATGAAGAAGATGATAGAACAGGTACTGGAAGAAAAAAAGTTAGTGTCTGCAGAAGAGAGCCAGAGGAGAAGAGTACCGTTCTGCACGACCATCATGCAAAAACCTCTACCCCCAAAGTTCAAAATGTCGCAGATGGCGGCATACACCGAAAAGATGGACCCTTACGACCATATGCAAAACTATGAGGCCCTAATGTTGCTACATGGATGGGAAGACGAGATAATGTGTAGGGCCTTCTCTTTAACTTTATCCGGACATGCGATGAAATGGTTCAATAACCTGCCCGAAGGGTCCATTCTCTCTTTTGAATAGCTGCGAAGTGAGTTTCTCAAGGCATTTGCGGTGAATAGTCAGAGAAGGAAGGAACCGACCTATTTGCTCACTATTAAGCAGGGAGCTAAGGAGTCATTGAAGAGTTATGTGGATCGGTTCAGGGATGCTACTTTAGAGGTGTGTGATCTACAAGTCGGTATAGCCGTGGCAGCCATGTTACAGGGGACAAAGTCTGAGAAATTGTAAGAATCCCTGTCGTTAGAACAGCCAACCACCATCTCAGACCTGCTTTCCCATGCACATAAGTACGTAACCCAGGAGGAAGTAATGAAAATGGTGGTGATGGGAGAATCCAAGGATGGAAGGAAACGAGGAAGAGAGGTCACTGAAGCATCTTCTAGCCAACCGAGAAAGTTTGAGAAAGCTCCTGCACTAAAATACAATTCCTATACCCTACTCACTGAATCTCGGGCCTCAGTGTTAGCAGCTATTGAAGGATCAGGGCTTATACAGACTCCAAAGAAGAAGTCAGGGAATTTGGGCCGTGATTTAAGGTCGTACTGTGATTACCACTCAGCGCATGGGCACACGACCGAGAAGTGTAGGGAGTTGATGAATCAGCTAGAAAAGCTAGCACGAGAAGGAAAAATAAACCGTTTCGTGTGGAGAGGTGACAGAAACAACTACCCTACGCGAAACATAGGAAACCAATTTAGAGACAGAAGAGGTGAAAACAGGGGACCTGTGAGACAAGACGAAGGTGACAGGAGAGATAATAACAGAAGAACAGAAGGAAGGAATCGAGAGGAAGATAATGAACCCACAGGGCCAGCTATTAACGTAATATTCGGAGGTGAATCATTAGCTGGTACTTCTTCCTCATCTCGAAAATCTTACGCTAGACAGGCCCACCAAGTCAACTCAGTAATAGAGGAAAAGCAGGATGAGGAGCCCATTACTTTTACACTAGCCGATAGAGGAGATGTAGTGGTTCCTCATGATGACCCGATGGTAATTACAGCCGTGGTAGCAAAGCACCCAGTGAGTCGAATCTTGGTCGACAATGGAGTTCGGTGAACTTAATCTACTGGAACTGCTTCGAAAGGATAAATATCACGGAGGACAGGTTGAAGCCAGTACCTACACCCTTATACGATTTCTCTGGAGAGAAGGTAAAGGTAGCAGGCGCCATTCAACTACCTGTTACATTGGGGGAGAGCCTAAAAGATGTCACCCGACAAGCGTTGTTTATGGTGGTGAGATCAGCGTCTCTGGCTTACAATATGATCTTCGGGCGGCTATTGTTAAATGACATGAGAGCGGTGGTGCATCCCTGCTATTTGTTAATGAAGTTTCCATCTCCTCATGGTGTTGGACAAGTGAGGGGAGATCAAAGGACAGCCAAGACGTGTAATATCGCATCCACCACATGTAAGAGGACTCAGAGGAAGGAAACCCTTACAATTGAGGAAAAGCCTAAGCCAAAACCTGATGAAGAGATGGAAGCAATTCGGTTGGATGAAAAAGATGGAGAAAGAATAGTGTATGTGGGGAGCCAGCTTCCTGAAGAAGTGAAGGGAGAAATAATCCGATGCCTAAAAGAGAATAGTGATGTGTTTGCATGGACCCCAGCTGATATGCTGGAATTAATCCTAAAGTTGTTTGTCATCGGTTGAACGTAGTCTCGGGGGCAAGGCTGATAAAGCAAAAGAAGAGAAATTTTGCTCCAGAGAGGCAACAAGCGATAAATGAAGAAATTTCGAAGTTGTTACAGGCAAAATTCATTAGAGAAGTTAATTATCCAGAGTGGTTGGCTAACGTTGTGATGGTGAAGAAAGCCAACGGAAAATGGAGAATGTGTGTGGACTTCACGGATCTAAACAAAGCTTGCCTTAAAGATTCATATCCACTACCTCTAATAGACAAGTTAGTAGATGAAACTTGTGGGTATGAATTGCTTAGTTTCCTAGATGCCTTTTCGGGGTACCACCAAATCATGATGCATCCAGATGATGAGAAAAAGACTTCGTTCATTACCGATAGTGGAACATATTGCTATCGAGTAATGTCGTTCGGTTTGAAAAACGCCAGGGCAATCTACCAGCGCATGGTAAATAAGGTGTTCCAAAACTTGTTGGGCAACACCATGGAAGCTTATGTTGATGATATGATCATCAAAAACCGACAGGGAGAATCACATGCTGAGAAAATGACTAAGATATTCAATGTGCTGCGACAATACGAAATGAAGTTGAATCCCAATAAATACTCATTTGGGGTGAGATCCGGAAAGTTCTTGGGATTCATGATTACTAATCGAGGGATAGAGGCTAATCTCGAGAAAGTTCAAGCTATTTTGGACATGAGGCCACCCAATACTGTAAGAGAAGTTCAAAGGCTGACAGGGAGAATAGCAGCCTTGAGTCATTTCTTGTCCAAATCAGCTGAAAAAAGTCTACCATTTTTCAAGGCTATAAAGGCAGGAAAGAACTTCAAATGGACGGAAGAGTGCAACGATGCCTTTGAAAGGTTGAAAGACTACTTGAAAGAGTTGCCTCTATTATCTCGGCCTCAGCTCGGAGACCAGCTGCTCATGTACCTCGGTGTAGGAGGGAAAGCTGTAAGTGCAGTCCTACTAAAGAAAGAAGGGGACAGGGATTGCCCGATCTATTATGTAAGCAAAGTCCTGCTAGATGCCAAGGCAAGGTACCCCTTAGTTGAAAGAATAGCTTTATCCCTAGTGATGGCAACTCGGAAGTTGTGGCCTTACTTCCAAGCCCACTCGATGACTATCTTAACAGATCAACCCTTGAGGCAAATACTGCAGAACCAAAACACTCTGAGTGCCTAATTAAATGGGCTATCGAATTGAGTGAATATGACATTCACTTCCAGCCTCGCCAAGCAATAAAAGGACAGGCATTGGCAGATTTCATTGTAGAATGCACTGGCCGAGAGGTCCAAGAGGAAACAGAGTTAGTCTGGTGGAAATTATTTGTTGATGGTGCTCGTAATATGGATGGCAGTGGAGCTGGAATTGTGCTAATATCGCTTGAAGGGGAAACCTATGAGTATTCCCTACGTTTCGATTTCCCAAGTTCGAACAATACAGCCGAGTACGAAGCCTTGATAGCTGGGATGAAACTTGCTGAGAAACTAGGAGTCAGCAACTTAGTGGCACATAGCGATTCACAATTGGTGGTAAACCAGTTCTCGGGTGAGTATGAAGCACGAGAACCCGCCTTAGTCCCTTATCTGCAGAAGGTACAATTGTTGGCACAGTCATTCAAGCACTTCCAGCTGACTCAGATAAATCGGACAGAGAACAATCATGCAGACGCTCTTTCAAAATTGGCTTCTTCTAGAGGGGTCAAAGGGGGTATCATCAAAGTGGAATCCCTCGCTAAGCCAAGTATTGAAGAAGAAGGTGTCTGCGATGTCGAGATCGGAGATGATTGGAGAGTCCCGATCAAAGACTATATATTGGGGAACACACTCCCAGCTAACAGTGACGAGGCTCGAAGGTTGAAATTGAAAAGTGCCAGGTTTACCGTGGTAAATGGAGAACTCTATAAGCGAAGCTTCACAATGTCCTTACTGAAATGCCTAGGGCCCCAACAGGCTGAGTACACCTTAGCTGAAGTTCATGAGGGAATATGCGGTGAGCACTTAGGGGCTCGTGCCTTAGCTTCGAAAATACTGCGCGCAGGGTTTTATTGGCCTACACTGAGGAAGGATGCCACAAATAAAGTGAGAAAATGCGAAAAGTGTCAGAAATTCGCTTCTATAACAACTACGCCTGTTTCGGCCCTTCAGAACACTCTCCAGCCAACTCCATTCACACAGTGGGGACTAGATATCCTAGGACCTTTTCCACTAAGCTCAGGACAACGAAAATACTTACTTGTGGCCATGGATTACTTCATGAAGTGGATAGAGGCCGAACCTTTAGCTACAATTTCTGAGAAGAAGGTGGAGGCAATGGTGTGGAAGGACATAATTTGCTAATTTGGGATCTCCCGTGTGATAAATGTAGACTATGGGAAGCAGTTCGACTGTGATGCTTTCCGAGATTTTTGCAAAGGCCTGAACATTCTCCTAAGAATATCTTCTGTGTCTTACCCGCAGGCTAATGGGCAGGCAGAGGTGAGTAATCGAACTATACTGCATGGGTTGAAGACCAGACTGGACAAAGCAAAAGAAGCATGGGTAGACGAGCTCCCGAGTGTCCAATGGGCCTACAGAACTACAAGCAAAGTGTCGACAGGGAAAACACCATTTAATTTGGTGTATGGGACTGAAGCCCTCATCCCAGTAGAAATTGGAGCTGAGTCACCCCGGTTGGTCCCCTACATCGAGGAGCTCAATTCTTAGGGACTAAGGGAGAATCTAGACCTGCTAGATGAGCTGAGAGACAAAGAAAAAATAAGACTGGCTGCTTACCAACAGAGGGTAGCTACTTATTACAATGCACGGGTGAAGAACAGAGAAATGCAAGAAGGAGACCTGGTGTTGAGAAAGTCGGCAATCACAAACGCCCATAAGGAGGATGAAAAGCTCCGGGCTAATTGGGAAGGACCATACAGAATCAGAAAGATGGTCGGACCTAGCACATGTACCTTGCAAAACTTGTAAGGAAAGAAGATCTCAAAGACTTGGAATGCCAACCATCTGAAGCTGTACTGGCAGTAAACATTGTACTTTTTTCTGATTGTTATTATTCTTGTCTTTACTTTTCCATCTATTGCTCCGTTACTATTGTTTTGCAATCATCTGATTTATGAATAAAGGCCAGCCTATCATTTTCTATATTCTCTAATGCAATGTGTGAGACAGATTATATGTTATAGGAACGGAAATGAGGCAACAGCTGGCAAACAAAAAAGTCCCTAAGCGAAAAATGCGCGAGACGGGCAAACAAAAAAGTCCCTAAGCGAAAAATGCGCGAGACGGGCAAACAAAAAAGTCCCTAAGCGAAAAATGAGCGAGACGGGCAAACTAAAGTCCCTAAGCGAAAAATGCGCGAGACGGGCAAACAAAAAAGTCCCTAAGCGAAAAATGCGCGAGACAGGCAAACAAAAAAGTCCCTAAGCAAAAAAAGCGCGAGATGGGCAAACAAAAGTCCCTAAGCGAAAAATGCGCGAGACGGGCAAACAAAAAAGTCCCTAAGCGAAAAATGCGCGAGATGGGCACATCTAAAAATCCTTAAGCACGAAAAGTGCGTGATAAAGGCAAAGCATAGAAACCATCCAGCAACAAACAAACGTGATATCCAGATATTACGAGGTACGTTGAAATTTTCAGACTAATATGTTGAAATGAGTTAGCAAATTATGGTTAACACCTTGACATTTTAGTCGTTATTTAATAAAGTCCTTAAGCGAAAAAAGTGCAAGATAGGCACAATTCTCGATAGAAGTTCATCTTTGCATATGAATAAGAACGCTGTCTCAAAGTAGAACTTGGAGAGCAACATGGTATAAAGGTAAAAGTATACAAAATATTATACTAAATTCACATAAACAGAAAGAAAGAGCTACAGAATAAAACGGTACTTTTCATTCAAAAATCTGTACAAGTATTGAACTTACATAAACAAAAAGAAAGAGCTACAGAAAGAAACGGTACTTTTCATTAAAAATGAATCTGTGCATGGGAGTTAACAAACAAAGCAAAAAATACTAAATTCTAAACTACGGCAACGACCGAGTTAGCTGGCTCAGAAGGCGCTACATCAACACTAGCATCTTGAGAAGCTTGAGGCTCAGGAACTAGAAGACTCGAAGAATCAGGATCTTGGGGGGCCGAAGAAGCCGTCCCGGAAGAAGGAACATCACCTGAAAGCCCTACCACAGCCGCAGAGTCTGGCACGGGATCAATGGCTGTAGAATCAGAAATCTGGAACTCATCGCTGTCCAACCCCAGCAGTGCTTCGATAGACTCAGGCTGCTCGCCTGCTTCGATAGATTCAGAAGCGTTACGCGCTGCTGGAGGCTCAGATCGATCAAGTGCCTCAGAAGACTCGGGCTGATGTTGTGGCTGTCGAGGAGGCCATGGACCCTCAAGATTGTCCAAATCATCCTCAGCTCCCTCTGCTAAATAGGCCTCCGGACCTTGCGAGTCGGGCTCATACTTGGTCCAAGAAGGAGCTTCGTAGTACCTGGCCTCCTCAGTAAAGAGCAATTCAGGGAAAGCCTCAGTAGGTCGATGCTTCTCCAGCCAAGCACGAGCCAAGTAGAAGCCATACTTAATGAATCCCGTCGCAAACTCCGCTTTCTTGTCGAAACAATGCTGGGACAAGAGGTATTCATGAACGGCCTCGATTCGAGCTTCTCTCTGACGGTCCAGTACATTGTGCAGCTCCTCAATGACCTCATCCCGCTGCCTCTCCATAGCTCCCCGATCATCGACGGCCTTATTGTAAGCTTCTTGGTACCCTTGAAGGAAAGCCACCTTCGCCTGCTCTTCTTGAAGCCTTTGTTCGAGATCAGCATTCTTTTTACTCAACTCCTCCATCCATTTGGGATAGGGGCGAAGCTGGACAACCTCGTTCGTAAGCTCCATTCTCTGTTCTCGAAGCTCACGAATCTCTCTATCGGCTTGCTCCCTAAGGGCCCTATGTCGAGCATTGACCGTCGTAATTTGTTGGGCCGTCTGACAAAACAAAAAACAAACATAACTCAAAAAGCTTGACGAAAGAGCTTAAAAAGGGAGAATCTAATTACCAAACAAGCACAAAGTTCTCACCTTCATAGCTAAATAGTCAGAATTATCCTCCGCTTCTGCAAGGTTCGTGAAAAGGCCTGCCTCGTCGCGAGGGAGGATGGTGCTCCAGGCCAGACGAGACGTTATCCCGGCATCCTCGATGATGTCGTTGTCATTTACTCCGGGATAGGTCTGGAAGTCTTCTCCACCTACAACGACCCCGCTATCAACCGGATAACGCCTCAAAGTCGGATCGACTACCTTAGGCAAAATCGGTCTCGTAGGCATTGTGGCTTCAATAATCAGCCTCTTCCTGTATTTGTGCCTAGGCTGGCGAGGGGCAGACTGATCCTCAGCAACTCTAGAGCCGCCTTCTTGACGGGCTGAATCACTCCTTTGGGACTCAGAGCTCTCGCGATCGCCCGAACCACTATCAGAAACGAGAGGCCTCTTCCGTTTATTTCTCCCTGCCTCTTGTGTAGGACGGATGGATTTACCAGTAGAAGGTGGAGGAGGAGTAGGAGCACGAGCTGGTCCTGATGGGGCTCTAACTTGCGACTGAGGAGGAGGGGCCTCTCAAGCAGCAACACTGGCATCCCTCCTACGCATCAAGTCTCGGAAGTTCATGCCTGCACAATATAAGAAGAAAGTATTAGCTGACCAAGTAAAAAACACCATGCACATGCATACGAGAAGTAAAAAAGGATTGGAAACCTAGAAAACCACCAAAATCCTCTAGACTATCCAAATTTGAATCCAACGAAAAATCAACAAAAGGACTCCCAAAGGTGCCAGTCTGAGCCCACTCAGGGTTCTCCTATAATTGACTACTAGTACCCGCAACCTCAGGGGTCTCGCTTCCCGAATCGGAAGAGGATTCATCTACAAGGTGGCTTACGGGAGTGGATGCCTCAGCTGCGAGTACCGGGGACGACTGGTTAAGACCAGCATCAGAAACTCGCGAAGTCGTAGGGAGATCAGACGAAACAGCAGAAGCCCCAAGAACGGCTCTGCTTACCCCCCAACCGGCTGCAGCAATATTCTCCGGGGTTAAAAGGGAAAATAAATTACGCTCCACAGTGGAACAGATTCGCCGAATAGGCTCACCAAACTGATCTCTTAATACTTCTATTTTGAATCTTTCCGAGCGCTGTGAGTGGTTGGAGGTATCACGATTCCATCTAGAGCGAATCCGCAGATCACTTGGAATCTCAACAACGACCCACTCGCTCTCAAAGTTACGCAATTTATTGGGAAGATCCGAGAAGATCTTATTGTTGGGAAACTCATTGACCTTTAACCGTTGAAGGGAGAATGTTATTAACCCTTTTAACCCACGAACTCTGAAAAAGGCGCTAAAGAGAGGGACTGTGGGAACAATACCCAAATTATGACACACTATGGAAAACGCCACCAGCTGGGCCCACGCATGAGGGTGGAGTTGACACGGGACGATATCCTTATACCTAAGAAACGCTTCGCCAAACTCCGGGAGAGGGAAGCGAAAACTGAAAGATAAAGAGGCCTTATGAACTGCTACACCATTTCTAACCAAGTCAGGCGTAACCTCCCCTTGAACTGGAAGTCTATAGCTATAACCCGAAGGAAGAGGGAAACGAGTCCTGATATCCTCTAAGTCGACATTTGTCAAAGAACACACGAGACCACCCGTTCTAAGTGTTTTACCCGGGCGTAGCAAAGACAAGGCAAAAAGGAAAAAACTACCCGACGACAGACCCTACAGACGACAAACCCGATAGGCGACAGACCTGTTGGATGACAGACCCGATAGGCGACAAACCTGTAAGGTGACAGACCCGATAGGCGACAGACCTGTTGGGCGACAGACCTACTGAATAAGACACTCACGGGAGATCTAAACAACTATACGTGAAAGACTAAACACCTACGAGAGACTTAAATCTAGTGCGAGATGTGGTAAATAAAGCGACAAATGTATACTTACTGTCACTAAGGTAAGCGAGAGACTCTTTGGCGAAAGAGCTGAAAATGGGCGACAGACGGCTGTTCAGAGGTTTTCGTGCGCTCTCTCGTCGGGTCCTAGCGGTTTATATAGCCACGACAGAGAATGCCAAACGTCGCGTCTGATCGTGTCTCTCGCAAGATAGAACTTTTTCCACCTGCAAAAAAAAATAAAATACAAAAAATACTAGAAGAAATCACGAAAAAACAAAGAGCACTATTCACGGTAGGCTAAGGCCCAAAAACATATATTTATACTCTCTTGGTTGGAGAAATCCAACAAGAGAGTGGGGAGCAATTGATATGACAAAGTCTACTTACACTGGGCCAGGCCCAATAACGTCGGAACTCACCACGTGGATGAGAATCATTGGGCCACGTGGCCTTTGGCGACAGAAGCCAAAATATCCGAATGACGCCTGTCGCCGGCGACAGACTCTAGGCCTATCACCTGTAATCATAATGCGACACGTGGTACCATATTCAGCTCCCGTTGGCATCAGGGTCCTGTCGCCAGGCCTTACCCGTTTGCGACACGTGGCGCCATTTTCAGCTCCCGCTACGCGACAGACCCCTCACGCGACAACATCCCGCAATATGAGTCTCTCGCTGGCGACAGGCCTTGATTTCTCCCGAGGAACTTGTGTTATATCGGAACACAAACTCTCAGCAAGATGATGGACTTATCCTCAAATAATTAACCCAGAATACTGGCCTATAAATAGGCCCCCAGGTATAATCTTAGTCTCTAATTTTTGACTACTGGCTTTTACGCTTCCCAATACTGAAGAACTTTCTGCTAACTTAAGCATCGGAGTGTCTGCGCAGGGAACCACCCCTGCGTCTCTCTGACTTTTCTTCTTTTACAGAAGCTTCTTGGAGACACGTGGAGACTAAGTACGAACATCGATGTCAGCATACCTTTATTGTTGTTTTTTGCAACAACAATATTAAAACTTAAATTTTAAATGGTGATATCAAATCTGAACCATTTAAATGTCTCAAATTTTAACTTAATCTCAAATAACAAGCTTAATTATTTTAAATGTTGTCCAAATTCACTCAAAAATCACGTCAAATTTCGGATTCAAACGGGCGGCTCAAACTGTCAACGGAAATTCTCTTATGTCCCTACATTTCCATTGACCCGGTTAAAGGAAGAAGCAGAAAGAAAACAATGTCGTTTCAGTTTTTTAAATAATTAAATTATTTAGCGACGAAGCAAAGGCCGCATGTATCACAAAAAGTATCCGCGATTTCTTGTGACGGGGAAAAAAGAATAGAATCATTCTCTGATCCCAGCTTAATTCATTTCCATTGCTTCCGCCAGCAAAACTATCAGACTAGCAAGGCGAAGAACGACGTCGGGCCGGTAAGAAAGAAATTCCACAAGAGTTTCTTCGTGAAGGTCGCCAATAATGGCGGTGACAAAGCCCAAAGCATCGACTCCAAACGCAGGGGGAATGAGTCCACGCGTCTGGCTTTACTCAATTTTGCTGACTCTTCAATACGGAGCGCAACCTCTTATCTCCAAGAGCTGCACCAGGTAACAAATAATTTTTCTCCAAAATTTCAGTATATTTTATTCTGTTTAGTCAAATTCTGTGCTTTTGATTTGGCTTCTAATGAATCACATGCTGGATTTAATTTAATTTTTGAGTGATTATTTCGAAATCTGGTTAAAGATTATGGTGGAGAAGTAGCAAGTGATTAAAGCACTTTTCTTCTTCTTTTTTTTTGGCATTTTATTTTTCATGAGTTTTTGGCTAAGTTGAAGTGTTTTTTATGGTTTTGCCTAGTTTTATTTTTCTTATTAAGTTAGGCAGCAGCATAATTACAGAGATTGACGTTTGAATTGTTCTTGGATAGGAGCTTATCTTGAACTTGAAGCATCATCTTCGCTTCAAGTTTTTGACTAATGATAACTCTTTTTTTTTTCTGCAGACGAGAAGTTATTGTAACTTCATCAGTCTTGACAATTGAGGTAGCCAAGGTAAGTTTATATAGGATTTCATTTCCATATTTCCGATTCTCTTTGAACTTAAGCATATGAATTCGGAAGATCATTTGCTTTTGAATATGCTTACTAGGTCGTATGCGCTCTTATTCTCATGGGAAAAGACGGTAGCTTAAAGAAACTGGCGAAAGAATGGACTTTGGTGGGTTCGCTGACTGCTTCAGGTCTTCCTGCAGCTATTTATGCACTTCAAAACAGTTTGTTGCAGATATCTTACAGGAATCTCGATTCAATTACTTTCTCAATGCTGAACCAAACAAAAATATTTTTCACTGCCTTGTTTACATATATCATACTGAGGTATCTTTCCCAATGGGTCCTTTGTCTATCATTTATCTCCTTTGAGTGTTGTCCAGCAAAAGAAACTGCCTAGATTATATCAGCTCCGTTGTAGTTTTAGAGAAGCTAGCACTAATCAATTGGTTCCTCTGGAAGCTAGAAACTTTGTTGATGTTTATATATTTTACTCATTATTTCATGCTGCTCTGAACTTATAGTTCACTAGTATGCTGGTCTGCTTTTGATTTTTTCTGCCAATGACTTAATCACTAATCAAAATATATTTTATGAAATTGATCATTGATTAAATAGTAATTATATTGTTGGGATAGATGTGAGCTTATTTGGCTTAGTTAGTGGTGTTTCTATGTAGGCAGAGGCAGTCTGTTCAACAAATTGGGGCTCTTTTCTTGTTGATCACGGCAGCTGTTCTTCTAAGCATTGGTGAAGGCTCTAGTAAAGGTTCTAGCAGTAGTGACCCCGAGCAAATTCTATTTTATGGAATTGTCCCGGTCTTGGTTGCTTCTGTACTCTCTGGTCTAGCTTCTGCATTATGTCAATGGGCTTCTCAGGTAAAAACAATTAACTTATTTTCCTGTTTTGAAGATACAAATTATAATGGCTTGCTGTTTTCTCTCTGTTAGTTAATGTTTTACTTTTACAGGTCAAGAAACATTCATCATACTTGATGACTGTAGAAATGTCCATTGTTGGAAGCTTGTGCTTGCTGGCAAGCACTTCTATGTCCCCTGATGGAGAAGCTATTAGACGCCACGGATTCTTTTATGGTTGGACTCTACTTACTTTGGTAATAGGCCTACTTTATTTTGCAAGTTAAAACTGCCTAATTTATCTATAATGGATGCCTGTAAGTTCATTATCAATCTTTTTATGTTTTAATGCTATGATACGTGCATTCTTTTAAACACAACTTTCTTTCTTTCAGATTCCGGTTGTAGCCAATGCTCTTGGCGGGATTCTTGTTGGCCTTGTCACCAGCATTGCTGGTGGTGTGAGAAAGGTAAGCCTAAGTACATAAAGGTAATATGGTGACTGCTTAGGATGGAGTGGTAAAAGATAAAGTGATGATTAAAAAGGTGCAGGAGGACATGAGGATATTCAATTGCATGTGTTGTAAATAATTAAGTAAACAAAATATCAAATTTAAAGCCATTGACATCACTTCTTATTAGTAGTTTTAGTAGTCTTATGAATTGACGCTAAAGAGATGTGGAGGATAATGTAGGCTAGCCCGGATCATCTGCTGTGAGGGCACTGATACTGAGCTGAAATTGTCCCCTTTTCTATGTATCTAAAGAACACAGATATCAAAATATCATTTCTAGGGATTACTAAAGCTGAAGATCACTCTACCCTTTGTGCCATAAATATTTATGAGTTGAATTTATCTTCTATACCGCATCATTTCTCAGGGATACTTACGCCTGGCAAAATTTTCTCAAATGCCTGTAGGGGTTTGTCATTGTTTCAGCACTTCTTGTAACAGCCATTCTGCAATTCCTTTTGGAAGGAAAGCCGCCATCAGTGTATTGTCTCGTGGCTCTCCCGCTTGTCGTCAGTAGCATCTCGATATACCAGAAATATCCATACCAAGTCAAAAAGAAGGAAGCCTAATAACCGCGGAATTCTCAAAGTGGCCTCAATTGTTACAGTTTCCATTTGTTTTCCCAAGTCTTAGGGGAAAGGTATCAGGAATTTTTAGGATGTATACATGTTTCAGTTTGATTACAGTCTATAATTATATAATGTATTCATTATACAGGTCGATAATACTCTAAATTAACAATTGAATATAACTCAGATGGTTGGCTCAATAATATAAAATCCTATTGAGTTTCTGAGTGTGAATGATCTATAATGCAAAGTCTCGTGTTCGAATTTTTATGGGATCAATTTTTTTTATCTGCGATAATCACACTGTGCGAACGAAAGTTAATCTTAATTTAAAGTGGTTATTATGAAAGCAGTTCACAGTCGATTAATACACAGCGCAAGCAGCCATTCTCGTTCTGCAAAAGCCTCACAAAACCCCTCTTACTTCACCATTTTCAATATTTGAGCTTCACCGAAAAAAAAATCAGAAAGGTAATTAGAAAATGGGGAGTAGGTTAGGACGACGGTTGTCCACTTCACGAATCTCCCAATCAAGCTACTAATGCCGAATACTTTCACCAACATTACAGAAATAGCTCTCCAAACCATCCCTTCGGCATCCAAGATCGAGATCAAACGCGTCCTCGAATCCCTTCGCGGTTTCGATGTTGAAAAAGTCCGTACTCTCAACATGGAAGACAAGAAGAAGAAACGCGACGATTTCTTAATCGCCAGACCAGATTACAAGAAAGCCTACGCCACTTTAAGAACCCCTCTTTCGATATCCGAGAATCTTTTCCCTATTAAGATTATTGAAGAGGAAAAGGAAAGTATTAATAAGAATAGTAAGCGTGTTGTGGAAGAAGGGAAAAAGAAGAAGCATTGGCTTGATGGGAAGACGAAGGATGGTGAAGCTGAGAAGGGGAAGGGTTCTTACGCCTCCAGTCGTGGTGGCGCCGGAGAAGTGAAGTTTCCTTGGAGCAACTGATATTGTTCAAATTGGTTGAAGGGCAAGAATTGCAGAAAAAGAAAGAATGAGAAGTGGAGAAAGAAATCGTAACAAGGTAGAGAGGAGGAAATTTGAATTCTGTCGGTCCTTTCCTCTTACAAACATGTTTACATTATATACTGTGCAAGCCAATAAGATGCCTACACGTGCTATCACATTTAGCAATCAGTGTATTTATTTTTTTTTGGTGCTAAAAGTATGAGTTACATTAATCCAAAATCAGTCTATTACATCCGATTTCAGCATAATCTTTCCGTAACATCTTCAGAATCTCGGATGGGGGATTTTTAACCAGCATAATGTCTATCCTACTTGCATGAGCAAGATTTGCCATAAAATCAGCACACGTATTTGCTTCCCTATATATATGAACCATAGTTACCTCCCAATCTCTATTCAGTAACTCTTTGCAGGCGCGCAAGACTCCTATGAAAGGATTTCGACCGTTCAGATGAGAAGTGATCTTCCTCACAGCAACTAATGAATCAGATTCCACTATAACTTTACGAAAACCTAGATCCCAAGCAACAAGAAGTCCAGTATAGATAGCAAAAAACTCAGCCTTGAGGATGGTTCCCCAGCCTAGCCGCTTCACAAAACCCGTGATCCAAGTACCATTCTGGTCACACAAAACACCTCCAGCTGCAATCTGTCCTGGATTAGAGAATGCTGATGCATCAACATTAACCTTTATAAAACCCGAGGGAGGAGATCTCCAGGCTATATAAATTTTCTTCCTCATCAGCAACTGGTCAGATGATGTTTTATATGAATGAACATCTCTGCTATAATTGGTAATAACATTAACAGCATTGGTTGGCCATTTGAAGTCTGGTTCAAACACAATCTTGTTCCTCCAGTTCCAAATAAACTAGCAAGTATAACTAAAATGTATTGCCCAACCTCCCACGATTCCTTTAATATTGTCCCTGGAAGAAAGATTGACAGTTAACCACTTCCTAACATCATGTTCCTGCCAAAAAACAGAGTTTGTATCAGTTTTCCAAGTATTCCACAAGACCTTTGACTCAGCACAATCCCTCAATACATGGAAAATATTTTCCACTGCAGCAGAGCATCTAGGACATGTAACATCAGGTGCAATATTCCTTTTTGTACAAAGTTCTGTGGTCATTAAACGTTCATGCAAAGCAAGCCACAGGAAAAAGTGAACTCTAGGTAGAATCTCCAATCGCCACATCCTAACCCAAATTTGATCTGAATCAACAGTGTCTCGAAGCAAATGGTAAGCTGATTTAACCGTGAAATCCCCTCCAGGAGCAGCATTCCAAAAAATTTTGTCTTCCTCAATAGGTGAAGGTATGACCAACTTAATCCTGTTCAATAAGTTAGTTGGCAGTATATTTAGTCGAGCCCAGTCCCAATCACCAATATTAAGAATGAAGTTGGCTACCCTCTCAACATTGTTAGAGGCCGTAACCAGTTCTCCACATGACTCCTTAAGGGGTTCAGCACCTAACCATTTATCATTCCAGAAGGAAACTTTCTCTCCGGAACCTAACAACCATGCACAGCCCTTTTTAATCACGTCCTTACTAGCTTCAATGCTTCGCCAAGTTGATGAAGCCTGTTTTTTAGTCTTCGCCTGTGTAAACCGATCTCTTTTTAAATATTTGGAAGATAACACACAGGTCCATAAACTTGTATCCCATGTCTCTAGTTTCCAGCCAAGTTTGGCAAGCAAGGCAACGTTCATATCTTTAGCTTTTCTAAGTCCCAAACCTCCCTCTTCTTTTGGACTACAGACATTGCTCCACTTGATTAAAGGAACTTTCTTCCTAGTAGCAGAGGAACCCCAAAGAAAGTTTCTATTCATTTTATCAATATCTTTAAGCACCGATTCAGGCAGCTTCGCTGTTTGCATTGAATAATTTGCAATTGAGCTTGACACTGCTTGAACAACAGTCACCCGTCCAGCAATGGAAAGTTGATTCATTTTCCATGCTGAAAGTCTATTGCTCATTTTATCGAGAATAAAATTGTAAGAAGCACGCCCGTTTCTTTTGGAGTGTATAGGAACCCCAAGGTAACTTCCAAAATCCTTGCTAAAGTTCATTCTTGTAATTCTCTTCAACTTCTTGACCAGGGTAGTGGGAACATTAGGAGAAGTAAGGAGTTTAGACTTACCTCCATTGACTTTCTGGCCAGAAATTGAACAAAATGAATCTAGACAATTCTTTATCACTTCATACTGCTTAACAGTAGCTTTACCAAAGAGAACAAGATCGTCGGCAAAAAAAAGATGTGATAATAAAGGTCCACCTCGAGATACAGAGACTGGTTGCCATGTACCTTCAAACACACAAGCTTCAATCATTGTTGACAATTTTTGCATGCACAGTACAAATAAATAAGGAGACAAAGGGTCCCCTTGTCTCAATCCCCTACCAGGTTTGAAGTAGGATGACAGCTCACCATTCCACATGACATTCATCTCCGTAGATGTAACACAGAACATGATTAAATCAACCACATTCTGAGGTAATGAAATATCTTCCAGAACCCACCTAAGAAACTGCCAACTTACTCTGTCATAGGCTTTCTCCAAATCGATTTTCATTATTAAGTCCCCAGTTCGCCCTTTCTTTCTTTTCATAGCATAAATAACTTCCTGCATAATCACAATATTGTCTGAGCTACTGCGTCCTGGTATGAAGCTACATTGGGTGGGAGCAATCAAGTCATTCAAGAAAGGTCGAAGTCTATTCACAATAATCTTGGAAATAAGCTTAACTGTCACATTGCATAAACTGATTGGTCTGAATTGGGACACCATATCTGGTTGCTCCACTTTAGGAATTAACACAACAAGCACCTTACTAAGCTCAGTATTAAAAGAGCCACGGGCAAAGGAATCCTGGATAAAATCACATACCGATCTCCTAACAACCTCCTAATTAACTTTGTAAAAGATGGCTTGAAAGCCATCGGGTCCAGGGGCTTTATAAGACGGCATTGAACGAAGAGCTTGGTAGATCTCATCCTCATGGGGGATTTGTCCCACCTTCTGCATTGCCTGTTCATCAAACACAAAATTAGACCTTGGGCACCAATTACAAAATTCTAGCTCAATTGGTTCAGAGGAGTACAAATTTTTGTAATAATCAATAATTAGAACTTTTAACTCCTTATGGTCATTACAAAGAGCCATCGCCACGCTTTAAAGCCAAAATTCTGTTGCGATGTCTACGTATCACTGTCGTTGTATGGAAGAACTTGGTATTCCGATCACCATATTGCACCCATTTTGACCGTGACTTCTGGAACCAAAGCATCTCTTCTTGTTGAAGGACCATATTATACTCTTTAGTCAATGATTCCTCAATCTGCACTAAATGAGCTGTTGGTCGACGTTCCAAAGCATGTTGAGTTCTTTCCAGCTTGAACAGTAACGACCTCTTCTTCCTGAAAATATTTCCAAACACCCTAACATTCCATTATTTTGCCGCAATTTGTATCTGTTTCAAGTTAGCACAGATATGATCATTTGGTCTCCAATTTGCAACTAACAGCTCTTGAAAGTTGTCATGCTGCAACCAAGCTGCCTCAAAACGGAAAGGCCTCAGCAGCTTATTACAAATGAATGTTTCATACAACTTGATCAGGACAGGACAATGGTCCCCATGCACTCTTGGGAGATTTCGCACAATAGCCTTCGAAAATTGTAGCCTCCATTTCTCATTACAAAAAACTCTATCTAACTTCTTTTTAATTAACCCACCATGAATCCTCTTGTTAGACCAAGTAAACTGGCAACCTTTAGACTCCACATCCATTAGTTTCCTCTGAGCCAGAACATTCTACAATACCTCAAGTTTCTTTAGACTCTCCTGTGAACCCCCCTGTCTTTCATCCATTGAGAGGATTTGATTAAAATCTCCCACGAGCACCCAACCTTCATTGTCAAAAGTATCAAAGGACATTAAATATTCCCATAACAGTTTTCTCTGGCAATAGGAAGGATTGGCATAGACAGCAGTTAGAAACCAACAAAGACCCCGATTATCCGTAATAGCAAGGGAAATGAACTGACTACAACACTCCACTACTCTTACGTCACCCAAGTTCTCGTTCCATAGTATCCAGATACCTCCAAAGAAACCCACAGCATCCACTTTGGTAAATTTATCGAACTTGAGTTTTCGGATGACCCGATCCGCTACTCGACCACTGATTCTAGGTTCAGCCAAGATAAACATATCTAACCGATACACCGAGATAATTTCTCTGGCATGTCGTAAGAACTCCTTATTACCTGCACCTCTACAATTCCAGAAAATCACAGACATTAAGAAAAGAAAGACAGTAAATACAGTGAAAACTGTAGTTCTCTCCATTAGTTAATATCCATCTGATTGATAGAGGTTTCCCTCGACAACACCTGAAACTCATGTTCGGGTTCCATAGGAGAAGTCGATTTCTCCTTCAAACATACTTGCTGGCTTAAGCTTTCATTCTGGGTGGTTGAGTTCTCCCCAACCTCAGTAGATTTGTTCAAAGGTGGACCCTGGGGAGCAAGAACACCTCCCGTCGCAGAGAGGTCCTCACATATGGCAGAGAATTTGAATATTCCATGACCATTAGAGGAGTGACCCGAGTCCATATTAGTACCACCATTATTTTTATTCAGTTCACTCGGCTGACCTTGACTACGCCCATTCAAACCCTTCCTCCTAACCGCATCTTTAAACGTTCGTAAATTGGACTTGCCCTTTGGACCTAGCCCAGTACCTCCATTAACTTTCGGAGTGCCTAGGTTAATAAATGGGCCATGTGTTTTTATTTCCGAAGTACCTCCAGCTTGGAAAGTAAGTCCCGCATCCATCATGTCTGCTAAATTCATAAATGAATTTTTGATAGGCAAATCATCTTTTGATCCCTTAGAATCACGACTTGGAGATTCCTTACCCTCCACCATCTTTGACTTTCCTTTACTCCTCCTGCCATCAAAAATTATCCCGCCTTTTTCGACATCCAAAACTTTAGGCACTGAATGTTCCTTGTCTTTGTCATGCGATCTACTTACCTTGTTCATAGGAACATAATCCCGAGGATCACTGGAAATTGTCACCTTTCCTTTTTTTGTATCAGCTCCCTTTCGTGGTCCTCTGGTTCTCCTTTGCACCAGCATCCATGGCCCATACGGATCTTCTTGGTTTGATGGAACCTCGATGTTTTCTGCATGAACTGCATTTTGCTGTTCTGTAGCAGTAGTTAAAACTGTCGAAGGACATGCATCCATCTTATGCCCGAATTTCCCATATTGGAAACAGATCAAGTGAAGACCCTCAAATTCCACAAGTTGCTTATTTTTCCAACAAAGAATTTAGAAACCAATGGCTTGGTGAGGTCGACCTCCACACACAATTTAGAAACCTTTGTTGTAAGTTAGAAGACAGCTCCCAAGTGGCATCTTCGAGAAAAAAATTCCTCAATTGAACAAGAACCTCAGTGATAGCTTGACCTCCCTTCTTGATTATGCGACGATCCAAAATGTTGACAGGTTCTTTGGGAATTAATCCATCATTGTCCAAGCAAGGAACATGTGTTTGGTTAGCCACTGGGCCAAAGTGTTGCTTCAATTGAGACACATGAAACACAAAATGCACTTGAGCCCTCTCCGTTAGCTTCAGTTTACAAGCAACAAGACCAATCTTCTCCAAAATCTCATAAGGTCTAAAAAATTTGGCAGCCAATTTGAAGCTAGAGCAGTGTGCTAGTGTAGTTTGACAATAAGGCTGTAACTTGACATAAACAAAGGATCCAACAACAAAATTCCAATCAGACCTATGCTTGTCTGCTTGTTGTTTCATGCGATTTTGAGCACGATGAAGATGAAACTTAAGCAATTTGATAGCACTTTCCCTGGTCCTGAGAACATCATCCACAGCAATCACATTAGAAGTACCAGCCAAATAAGGCATATGTATTGGTGGAGGACGACCATATAAAGCCTCATAAGGTGTTATATGAATAGAAGAGTGATAGGTGATGTTACACCACCATTCAGCCAAGGACAATCGATTTGACCAATCTCAAGGTCACTCAAATGACATACAGTGCATGTAAGTCTGTAAACACCGATTGACAACCTTAGTTTGCCCATCTGTTTGGGTGATAAGAGGTTGAGAGTTTTAAGGTAGTGCCAAGCAACTTGAAAAGTTCATGCCAAACCTGATTGGTGAAAATTCAATCCCTGTTGGAGATGATGTTGTTCGACAATCCATGCAGCTTATAAATGTTGTCCAAGAACAACTAAACAACTGTAGCAGTAGAATAAGGGTGGGACAGAGCAATAAAATGAGCATACTTGCTCATACGGTCAACCACCACAAGAATCACAGTCAACCCTTTAGAGTTTGGTAGATCTTCACTAAAATCAAGAGATATATCTGTCCATGGCTGCTCTGGAATAAGTAGGGGTTGAAGAAGACCTTGAGAAGCTGAAGTACCATACTTGTGCTATTGGCAAACAGTGCATTCTTAGACAAACTCCCTGACTTGCTTTTTTAAACCCTTCCAATAAAAAATAGCACAAATCCTCTTCATGATGGCCTCAACTCCCAAATGTCCCCCTTGAGAAGAACCATGAAAGAGTGTAATTAACTCTTTCCTTAAAGCCACATCATTACTCATAACCAATTTTCTTTTCCTATGCAACAAATCATTCTTCCAAGAATAATGAGAATTCAAGCTCGAGGAACCCTTGAGCTTATGAATTAAGTGAATCAAAGAAGGATCAAATAGCCAAGAATTTTTAACTTGCTATAAAAGGGTACTACTGACCATGGAAATAGCATTCAATTGATAAGAAGGTTTTTTAGAAAAAGTGTCTGCAACAGTATTGGTAGACCCCTTTCTAAAAATAACCTCAAAATCATAGCCCATCATTTTAACAACCCAAAGTTGTTGAGCTGGAGTAGTAGCCTGTTGATCTAATAAAAACCAAAGACTATAATGATTGGTTTTGATTTTAAAATGTTTGCCTAGCAAGTATGAATTCCACTTCTTCACAACAAAGAGAATAGCTAACATCTCTTTCTCATAGATAGAAAGAACTTGATGTCTTAGAGATAAGGCCTTGCTGAAATAAGCAATTGGTCTACTACCTTGGCTTAAGACTGCCTCTATATCACCGCTTGAAGCATCAGATTCCATAAAAAAAGTGGAGTTGAAGTCTGGTATAACCAACACAGGAGCACTCACCATAGCTTGCTTCAAATCATCAAAAGCTTGTTGTTCACTAGTAAACTACTTGAATTCACTATGCTTCAATAAATCTGTAAGTGGCTTAGCTAGCACCCATAACCTTTAATAAATCTTCTGTAATAACTAGTAAGACCTAAGAAACCCTGAGCTCTTTCAAGGTCTTTGGTACATGCCAATCCAATATACAAGAAATCTTGGCTGCATCCATAGCCACACCCTTAGCACTGATTATATGACCCAAATATTCAACTTGAGTAGCACCAAAAGCACACTTAGATAACTTGAGAAAACAACTTGTGCTTCCATAAAGTCTAAAACACCAGTTGAAGATGTTCTAAGTGTGACTGCCAAGTAGAAGAGTAAATCAAGATGTCATCAAAGAATACCAGCGCAAATCTTCTCAAATATGGCTGAAACACTTGATTCATGAGACTCTGAAAAGTTGATGGTGTATTGGTGAGGCCAAAGGGCATTACAAGGAACTCATAATGCCCATGATGAGTTCGAAATGCAGTCTTATGCATATCTTCATCCCTTATCCTTATCTGATGATAGCCTGACCTGAGATCCAACTTAGAAAACCAACATGCTCCTGTCAACTCTTCCAGTAACTCTTCCAAAGGAATAGGAAATTTATCTTTAACTGTGAGTTGGTTGATTTGGCTATAGTCAATGCATAATCTCCATGAACCATCTTTCTTTTTCACAAGCACTAGAGGAGAAGAAAAAGGACTATGACTATCCCTTATTATACCTACACTTTTCATTTCTTTAACAAGCTTCTCGATCTCATCTTTATAAAATGTAGGATATCTATAAGGCCTCACTTTTACAACCAGTGTCTCATCCTTCAAAGGAATATGGTGATCATTACTCCTCTTGGGTGGTAATCCAATTAAAGGTTCAAACAACATAGAAAACTTCTGAAGCAATTCACACAACTCTTTAGGATACTGTGACAACTGCTGCCCACTTTCAACAGACATAAGCTGACTGGGAGACATTTTAGTAACCAAAATGGTAAGGGTCCCTTTATTGGCTAACACAAACATCTTAGACAGTTGCTTCTTAGATGCTACATGTACTGTTCCTGTTTGCAAATCTTGCCAAACCACTGTTTTGTTATTTATAAAAAATTCTATACTCAAGGTATGAAAATTCCAAACAATAGGACAAAGAGTCCTTAACCATTGGACACTAAGGACAATGTCACATCCCATCAAAGGCAACATAATAAAGTCAGTCAACTGAGTCAATCCTTACATTTCCCACAAAACTCCTTTGCAAACTCGTGTGTTTCCAAAGTATTCCCATTAGCTACTGTAAGCTTTGTACCAAGCATCATACTCACAGGATTGTTTAATCTTTTCACCATAACTTAATCAATAAAATTATGTGTACTACCCGAATCCACCAAAATGATCAGGGATTGATTTTTAACTTTACCTCTTACTTTCATTGTTTGACAGTTTTTTGTGCCAAACAAAGCATGTAAAGAAATCACATGCTTATCAACCATCTCATCTTCCTTTAGCAGCATATCTTCCATTGTATCCACACAATTAGCAAACTCCTCCAAGTCACCTTCATCCTCATTACCTTCCCCCAATAAAATCTGATACAATTGAGATTTTACACATTTATGGCCAAATATGTACTTCTGTCCACACCATATGCATAAGCCTCTTCTCCTCCTATCCTCCCCTTCTTCACGAGTTGGAAGTTTAGATGTTTTAGGGCCAACAGTTTCTGGTTTTAGCATAGTTTGATTTGATGGCATTTGCAAATAAAGGTTTATTAGGAAAAGTATATGAAGAAGTTAAGTGTTTAGGAGTTGGTAGAAGACCTGGTAAAGTGTTTTGAGGAGTAGGAGTATGCGGTTTGGAAGATGATCCAAAGAATGAGTAACTGGAAGTATTTGCTGTGGTTTTATGAGGATGAAAAGGTTTTTGGGGAAGATCAAATGCGGTTTGGAAGATGATCCAGAGAATGAGTAATTGGAAGTATTTGCTGTGGTTTTATGAGGATGAAAAGGTTTTCGGGGAAGATCATACAGTGAAATCTCCATCTGTTTGGCTAAATTCAAAGCATGAATTAAAGTTTTTGGATAAAACAATCAGATAGATCTAGAAATTTCAGGTTTCAAATTGCTCACAAAAATGCTCAATGCATAATCCTCAGGCAAGTGCAACAGATTTAACAATGTTTCAAATTCATCATAATAGTCTTCCATAGAATTGATTTGTTTCAAACTCACCAATTCCGACATAGGATCTTCAAACTTATCAGCATTGAATCTTACTCACATTTCAGCTACATAATCCCTCCATTTCACCTCCTTAAGTGAACCTTTAGTTCTCATATAACGCTGATGCCACTGTAAGGCTCCAACTTGTTGCACCTAGAAATAAGCTTAGCTGACTCTGTAGTGATGTTCAGTGTAGAATTGCCAACTCTTCGCACCATAGAATCCAAATCTAAAGAATCTGATGTTTTCTTCTGTGAAACATCAATATCATTCAAAACACCAGTTTCTGAAGATTTCATAACAGCAGAAGAAGTCTCCTTATCCACCAAAAGTTGTCGAAACATTTGCTCAATCTCCTTATGGAACTTCTCAAAACCTTGAGCCATATCAGAGCGTACATCTGCTCGAAATTGTTCCAAAATGTTGTCCATCTTAGCTTCCACTTTGGTCAAATCCTTCTATAGCTGCGTTACTTCCTTCTATATACTCATACTTACTCCATCTGCCATGCTAAGAAAGTGCTCTGATACCAAATAATATTGTTCAAATTGGTTAAAGATCGAAAAATGTAGAAAAAGAAAGAATGGGAGCTGAGAAGTGGAGAAAGAAATAGTAATAGAGTAGAGAGAAGAGAAAATTTGAATTCTGTCTATTCACTTCCTTTTTTCTCTTACAAACATGTTTATATATGTACTGTGCAAGCCAATAAGATGCCTACACATGCTATCACAATTAGCAATCAGTGTATTTATTTAATATGTACTAAAACGACAAACTAATGTTTATAAAAGACACGATATCTTCAGTCCCGTAATAGCAGCATGAGGAGGGCCAGTTAGGTAGGTAGGGTTTTTGGGTTTTTAAGTTTTTCTTTTATAAGAGATTGATTGGAAAAAAAGGGACTATCCATGAAGCAGCTTTTTTTTTTCTTAACATTGTTGATTAGAAATTATTAGTGAGGCATATCATTGAAAGTATTATGAATTGGGGTTTTATTTTCTTGTTTGAATTTTTGTAATCAAGTGTTTGTTTGATTGATAGAGTACAAGTATGAAGTATTAAGGAACTTGTATAACCAAAATGGAATTGATAAACATGCTTTGGGGTTTTGCATGACTGTTGATCAAACAACTTCCATAAATCATCTGTTGCCCAGTTGAGAAATCGAATGCCTGCTTCTTTTCTATTTCAGTTGAGACACATTTCTGGCTACTCGTTTATAAGTTATAAGTTAATGTCTACCTCATGTGTTGCTGTACTAAAGTATTAGTAAGAAAGATTACGTTTAAGATTGAGTTTTATATGGCTTAAATCAAGATCCTCTTCCGCTATGAATATATGGTCTACTAATAGTAGTTTTGATACTTGTATGATGGATATAACATTTCCCTTTCCTTTATGAACATTTGCTATGGTCTCAACAACAGCAGATCCTGTTGAGATTGACATGACTGAGATCACAGCTCATCTTTCCATTATGAACATGTGCCTTGCTTCTTCCTTCATAAGAGAAAGTTAAGGTATGGTTTGATGATAACATTCACTCTAAAGTCTAAACAATGTGTAATAAACTAGTTAAACAAGGAAAAATTAAATAATGCATATAATGTTGTTGAGGCTATTGGTTGGGTTGAGCATTGAGGTTCCAAGATGCTTTCTGCTAATGAATTTATGACATTGATCGCCTACATCTAAAGCTGAGTCTGAACTCTGAAGCCAGATGAATTTGGTCTCTGCTGTCCGTCTCCATTGTCATCACTTTCTGCCTTCACATGGGAAGAGTTCTTAATCTTCCTCCAATTCAAACACCAACCCCTGGATTCGTCTGCTTGCTGCGTATCTTTGCATAAACTTGTAGCAGGTCAGAGTAGTCATTTTGTTGTTCTGCCATCTTTGTCTTTATTTTCTTGAGTTCTTATTTGAATTTCTTTATCTGTGTGTTTGTGGATCATCGGTGTTCCTCTTGTTTGGAATTTTCCCCTCCTGTTAATGATTCGTACCTTGCATTGCCATCCTCATCTTTGCTTGCTCCAAAAATAAAACCTGCATGTATTAAGTTGATGGACCATACACTAATTAGCTCTCAGAGGATAAGTTTTACACCTGGTGACTTTCTCTCATATTAGAGTGGCAATGGCTTTTCTTGATGTGCCTTCTCTGCCTTCTGGTGGCATTTCCTGATATGGATGTGCACTTATCAAGTGCTCTTTTGGTGTTTTCACTAAATGATTTACTTATCAACGAAAGATCATTTGTATAGATGTGTGCCTAATGCAGGCGACCTTTCTCTGTGTTATGCTTTTCTGCTGAATGTTACAACGATGACTTATCACAGTGGTCTTTGCAGGTTCATAACATGAAGATCTACTGAAGCATTTTTACAACCATAAAATGCTTGCACTTGCTTAGTTGGATTTGCTATTTATATTATTACCTGTTTCTCTTGGTTTATTCCGGAACCATGAATGGGTAGTTTTGTACAATGACTTTAAGAATTGACTCATTGAGCTTGATAGCTGATACAGTACAAATTCTTAGTAACTCATGGGATATACTGATGCAATGATAAAATTGAATATAAAGTTCCGAAATAAGTTACCTGGATAACAGTTATGAGGGGCAACCGATCAGTTTGGCAGCATGTATGCCTAAAATGTAGTTCTTTGCAGTTCATTTTGCACGATATTCTCCGCTCATGCTCAGATAGTGAACTATGAGTCTGAAAAAGATATCTAGAATTAAATATTAAGATCAAATTCAAGAAATGATCTAAAGTAACCTTGAGATAGATATCAATGGCTCTATAGAGAACATCATCACATGATTGAGCAGTATCTGGGAAGGATTCAGCAAGAACTTGAAATTTTGTGATGGAAAGATTTGGATCCCTTACTATTTCAGCTAAGTAATTTTCCAATAGCTTACTGACTTTTGTTTTCCCTATTTTTCGCTGTTGTTGTTCATGCATCAAGCAACAGTCCATAATCCATTGCACCATGTCTATATTGTGCATTGTTCGCTGCTCAGGTGAACTGTTAAGGCAGACATATGATAGGAAATTAGGAATATAATGCGGTCTAATTGCATGGTTATAAAAGGAACTTTGTTATGAAGTTTCTTTTTGGATTAGCATGCTAAATTTTTTAACTTACGAATGGGGTGGAATGGTAGAATAGTCACCTTAGCATTATTCCCTGATCTTCTTTTCTTATAATCAGGGATCATTGGATCGTTTAAATTGGTATCTTCCAGCACCATTCCAACCCTCTTTTCAGGATCTGACATGAGATCCAGTGATTCGGAATACACCATGCCTGTTTCCAGCATCTGCAACAACAACTTACATGAAACAACTCCGTTTTGAGAAGGAAGCATGCTTTACTAGGCAAAAATGTATACGAACAGAACATTATAAAAGTTCGTGAACATATTTGATTTCTATTCGTTTATGTTCATTTATTAAACCTAACAAACCATCATGAACAAATATGTGTTTTAATCGAACAAATATGAGTTTCATTCGTTTATGTTCGTGAACGAATTTGTTTAAGGTTCGTTTGTTAAATGAATTGTTTAGTATTCATTTAATGTTTGATAATAATAAATGGGATGAACTATTCACACCCTAAAAAACTCTTGACACACCCTAAATACTAATCAAACCCTAAGTTTCTTATTTCTTTTCACCCATCTGCTAATCACACCCTAAAACTTTCTTTTTCACCCAAAACTGCTCCTTCACCCACAGCATACCCAGAATTTCTCACACTACAAACACACCCTAACCCTCAATTACTCAAATCTTCCTCAAATCTTTGAAAAGTTCAAGATAATAAGATAAGTGTAATTTTTATGTTCAATTAAACATATTAAATGTTCATTGCTTTCTCATTAAAATGATTATAATAACTGAATTTGATTAAAATGAATTTAGAAATCGATTCTGTAGCTCGCGGTAATGAATTGCCGCGAGCATCGAAGTCATGCGGCACTAAAGTGCCGCGTATGCTTTAGGATATACGGCACCTTAGTGCCGCGATGATAGCTTGCTCGCAGCATCCATGAGCAATTTATCATCCACAAGCGTCAAAGCCAGCTAGGATACCATGAGCTGCTTTGCTTTTGTTGTAAAATGCTTGAGGGATTTGAAACCATTGAGCCACGAGGAACTCACCAGACAACTACAAATAAAAACAAATCAAAAGCATCCAAATTTGCTCCCCTTGCTCGCTTACTACTATTCCAAAGATGAAAAGTTATTCCTCTAACATTTCATAACACACAGTAGTCAACTGCTGAGCCCCATGATAGGGGCTCAGCAGTACATTGCCGTGGCCCTCTTTATAGGTCTCGATAGTAAACTATCGATGACGAGAGCGTGTATTGAAATTGAAAGGGTATAATAGTAATATTATCAAATATTAATTTTGTAAAAAAAAAAAACGTTTACTTAGGGTGTATCTAGTAATATTTAGAGTGTATTTAGAAAATCCCTAATAAATTTTTAAAAATTACATATTTGCTCAGAGATCATTTTAATAGATAATTATTAAAATTATATGTTTAAGTAAGATTTTTTTTTAATTTGGTTTGAGCTGCGGAGCATTGCTTTGAAACAAATGGTAAATAGCTCGGGCATCTCAACATTTTATCGATTTACAAGGCAATTATTATGTTGTCAAATTCTAGTTTGTTGGTTTGAAGATTGAGACTTGAGAGTTAACAACAGCTAGAAGAACCAGCTTTCGAAGCTATCAGCTGCTGTGATGAGTTTTGTTTTTGAATTATGATACTTTGGTCGTAAGCCTGATGATCAGTTGCATCGGCATCGCTCCTCCAGGACTTCGAGGCCGAGCCATTTGAAGGACAGTTCTTCACGGTAATGCTCTTCCACCAGATATGAGTTTCTTACATTGTTTATATGAATAAAATTGATACTCAAGAGCACGTAGATCAATTGACAGGAGGTTGTTCTAGCTTAACCAAAGGTCTCGAGTTCGAGTCCCTGGGTATGCAGCTGTGTGTTGAGGGAAAGCTTTGCCGTCCTTTGGATTCTGTCTGGCTCGAATCCGAATTAGTCTTATATCAAAAATATGAAGATACCGGATGGTCTAAATAAAAAAAAAATTGATCAGACCAATTTTTTATTCCATGAATAAATTATAGAATTAATTAAGCACTAAAAAAAAACTTATAAAGTTAATAAGGGAAAACCGGTTTGAAGATTTTGACTAAGCTGTCTTCGTCACAATTGGCGGTGCCGTTTCTGGTGCTCCCTATTTAAAAGGATTAAACTCAAAGCTTTCCTTCGTTTTCTTCTCTCTTGAAAATTTCCGTTTCCATCGAAACAATAATAGTAGCATTAATTTCAGTTTTTTCTTCGAGATTCAGATCTGAAACTCTCGTTTACGAGCAAAAAACAGAGAAGAAATTGGAAAATGGCGACAGTGTCCCCTCTGGCGAAATACAAGCTGGTATTCTTAGGCGATCAATCTGTTGGCAAAACCAGCATCATCACCCGCTTCATGTACGATAAATTCGACACCACTTACCAGGTAACTTTTTCTTTTAACAATTCCACGTAACTTTTCATTCATTCATGCAGATTTAAAGAAGATTTGACCGTTTATTGAATTCCTCTGTTTCATATATCGTTTGAATTTGGTTTAGTTTCCGTTCTTTTCGTTAGATATTGATCACGGATTTAATAAATCTTTGCATACTTGATCTCGAGAGAAATGCTCTTAGTTTAAAAATGCTTGATTTGTAAGGTAAAGAAAATATGTTCAATGTTGCGTAACAGCTTAAACAGATTTTCTTTTTCTATGATTCGTTTAGACTTTTTTCTCTATGAAAATTAATTCTAAATCATTGAATTTGAATGCTTCCAACAGATTATAGAATAATTAGAAGATAGGTTTATATGTATATTTTCTTTGAATTTTTTTTAAAGGAAGAATGCATTCATGATTTATTGATATAAATCAATTTCAGGCCACTATTGGAATAGACTTTTTGTCTAAAACAATGTATCTTGAAGATCGAACAGTCCGGTTGCAGCTTTGGTAATAAAATTTCTTCCTTTCTTATTCTCTCTTTAACCATGTGGATATTAGATAACCATGTTCAACGCTTATTTTAAGAGCTCTAGAGCCATTGCTATAATTTGTTGAACTCAGGATAAGCTACCGAACCCATTTCTTGTGAACTTAAGGCATATTTTTTTGTTGTTTATATTTTAGACTGCAAATTAGTTCCAAAAAGAGCTTACTTTTGTCACAAGGCAGTTTTAACTTCTTGTCAGCGATGGAGCTTTAAAGTGGTGGGTGAACTTGACACGAGAACAAAGAAAACAGTTTTGCTTGTTGGATCCCAACATTCCCTCTTCATCTGGTTAGAAAATGTGACAACTATTGGAAATAGAAAACCTATTCATTTCTGTTGTGTACTTTATCTATTTTAAAGGTAACTATCCAAAGCCATCAATATGCTAGGTTGACATTTCTTCTAACCATTTAGTCTTCCATGCTTAGTTTCTGATGACCACTTTTCAGCTGTCTGTTTGGCAATTTAGTATAACATGCGAATTAATATAATTTTCTTGGTTTTCATGATGCATATACTCTTGAATTTTCCAATTGTCTTGTCTCAATTGGAGTTTCATCCTATAATTTCACAGGGACACCGCTGGGCAGGAGAGATTTAGGAGTCTTATTCCAAGTTATATCAGAGATTCTTCTGTTGCAGTAATTGTCTATGATGTAGCTAGTGAGTATAAGCTAACCCAAGTACTCTTTTAGTTCATTAAATGAGAGCCGATACTGGAAAGCTTTTGTTAATTGATTGTATAATAATGCTCGCTAAACAAGTTTCTCCCATGATAATCATTATCATTATATTGGCATGCGTGCTAAGCTTGATTATTTACATTCCTCACTTAGTTGTCTCCTTGCAGATAGGCAATCATTTTTTAGCACTTCTAAGTGGATTGAAGAGGTACGCACAGAACGCGGCAGTGATGTCGTTATTGTCCTGGTTGGGAACAAAACTGACCTGGTTGATAAAAGGTCAGTGATGAGTTGGAAAATTAAAAATTTTTGGGTTGATTTTCCTTATTACTGGAATTCGATGAGCTTTTCGCTTCAGTTTATTCAGAACTATAAGGTGTAAATCATTGAAAAACTACCTTTTAGCTTTCCAATCGACAAAAGAGCCAGCAAAATTGATTCGTTTAATTTAGGTATAAAACTGAAATTGTAGGGAATTTCTTTTAAGTCTTACCTACATCGCACGAGTAATTCTTAGCACTGTTTCCATTTAATCTATATGTTTGGTGATTAAACAGGCAGGTTTCCATAGAGGAAGGAGATAACAAGGCTCGTGAATGTGGAGTCATGTTTATAGAAACCAGTGCAAAAGCAGGATTCAACATCAAGGTGAAAAAAACAACACTATTTGTCTATTTGATAGTTATAACAAAGTATTGTGCCCAGTCATCCTTTTATGTATGTATATATATTGTCAGAGTCACTGCAGTTTGGAGACAATTTCTTTGCTTGTAATTTACTAATATCTTTCCACTGTAATTTATCCCTGGGGAAGCTATTGTCAATCTTCATCTGCTTTTATAGCATGACAAATCACGTTTTTCTGTTGATGCATTGTTATTCTTTACTTTATAACAGATCTTTGTTAACCTCCAGTTTTTTTTTTTTTTAATGAATGTGAAATTGCAGCCTCTGTTCCGCAAGATTGCTGCAGCCTTACCAGGAATGGAAACTCTTTCTTCAACAAAACAGGAAGACATGGTTGATGTGAACCTGAAGCCCACCGTCAATTCATCCCTGAAGACGGAGCAGCAAGGAGGGGGCTGTGCGTGTTAAGAGAAACACATTTACCAAAGCTCAAGAGAGAAATGGAAGCATTCGAGCATTTTTCTATAACCATCAATTACACAAGTGAATTTTGCAAACAAGGTAAATTATTGTTCCAGGAAACAAGGGGGTTTGACATCTCTTGTTATTTTCCTCTTGGTTTATGGGACTATTCTTCAATGCGTTATAGTAGCTAGAGTTCACTGTTAAATTCCTTCTAGGATAGCTATTCATTGTGTGATTGGGATTGGGATTGGGATTGGGATTGGGATTTTTAATGTTTCATGCTGATTCTTTTATGGGAATTTTCTACAGAATCCATTCTATACAAATGATAGCGAAAACGAAAGCATTGTTAAGAGAATATGGAAAGTTGCTTAATAATATGATAATATCTGATCCTTTTTTATCCTAGAAAAACCAGGTACCTTGAGGGAGAAAACAAATTACATTTTAAAATCATAAAGTGTAAAGGGGTTGAACTAAAGCTGGTAATTCTAAATGCGATATTGTAACAAAATACGAAAAAAAAGACACGAATGTGACACGGATTAAAATTTGATAAAAATTATACATAAATTTATTGAAATTAAAAAATTGTTGTGTTTGATATGTTGACACAAATTTTATTATAAAAATTTCATGTTTTATATAACAAGAACACAAATTATATACATAAATTACTGGATCTAAATTACTGGATCTAAGTTGAACTCCTGTTGCCTTTGTGGTATATTATTCACTACAATTTAGATACAACAAAAAGGACAAACTAAATTCGAAGTGTCGATACCCGAAAAGAGCCTGGCCTCATTAGTTTTGGGTTTAGGTTAATGCCCAAATCCAAACCCCACCAACCACCAGTCTTAAAAGATTATATGCCCCACCACAATTCACGGCCATTTTCTTGAAAACATACGCTGTTTGGAGTTAACCAAGCTGACGGGAATTATCATCAAACCAAAATGAAAAAATACAAATAAGTTTTTTTTAATTAAGTTCAATGAGTTACTCAAATTGCTAATCGAATCAAATTTAAATATTTTAATATTTAATTCAAATAGCTCACGAATTTAACAAAACTATATATTTTTAATTTATTATTATTAATTTATTATTTTGTTCTCATAAAATCCAAGCTTAAAAAATTAATCACCAGCCAAATTTTAAGCTTTCAAATCAAATCAAATTTAGAAATATAGTGGCTTTTACCCTTTTAAGTTTTAACCCAAATATACCTCCCAGGCTTTTGTCACAATGAAACTGTAATTGTTCCTATGCTGGTCTATTGCTTAACTCGAAGCACACTCTTTCGATTTCCAGTATCGTAAACCATGTCGGCAAATGATAAAAGATGCTGCATTACTGAATCACCAGTCATATTTACAGTGGGAACTCAAAAAATGATGAAAAAATATTGACATTAAAAGCTAAACTGAAAACAGCTGTTCTCAAGAGACTAGTTCTCAAGAAATTTCAAGAAAAACATGAGCAAGCATAAAGTAGGAGGTGATAAAAGCGGTGCTGCTAGACATGATTGAACCCATCAATAGTTTGTCTAACTCTCAACGTCAGATAAATCAATATCAATGTCCCCAGACTTGACCTGAACCGAAGAAGAAACAATAAGCCGTTGATTCAAAGGGAACAAGACAAAAAAAAAGAATTAAAAGTTCAATTCTGGTTACTGTTAGTACTAGGAATAGTTAAGGTCTCTTTTGAATACTATGTGCATTATTGCCAACAAGCCAACAAGAAACGAAGCAAACCTAATTAATGTAGAAATATTAGATTCTATCAGGTTGGCATGACATTTGGGCGGTCATGTGATTGATGGGAGATGAATGAGTTCAAAAAAATTGGTTGGGTCTCACACTGGTCAGCATAGAAGGTGAGAATGCTTAGTCAATTTAAGATGAATCATACATTTAGTTCCTATATGCATAATATTTGGCAAAGGGTGGCTATCTTATTCCTTGAGAGTTGAGAGGAAAAAAAAAACTATAGCTCAAAATGACCTTAGTGGTTGCTCTCATGATTTGGACTCTGGAACCATGCAATTAAGAATTCAAATTCGTGACCATTGAACTAGACAGTTATCTAACAGATAAGAAAGAAAACAAACATGTGAAAAAATGATCTCTTAAGATAGTGTTATAGAACAATAGAAACGCAAATTACAGCAGTTATTTCATTATGGCATTGAGTTAATAATATGTTCAACGTACAAAGTAGACAATGAACAAACAACTCACCAACAAAGTTTCATCAGACTAACTAAAGAAAATTTTCTAAATGAAATTAAGCATCAACTGAACTTATCATGTACTTACTAGTTACTATATTTTAAATTTCCATCTCGTGCATCAATGCATTCTATTTTTTATCTCCCTAACATCCCTAGCCTACTTGATCTATGCAAAATATTTCCTCCTTATTTGTCAACTCATTGTTAATTGTTTTCATTTTTGGATATCTACCAGCTCCATATAGTCGGTATTTATATATTCTTTTCACTCCTCAATAACATTAGATTTGAGATATGTCCTAATTTTACTTATTAAGCATGTTATAAAGACTATGCCTACCAAAAAATTTTAAATGTTGTTAACTGCAATCACACTTTGACTTCTTAGACTAAATGTATCTGCAACAAGTTTACATACAAGATAGAACCATGGGATTGATGTTTGGCACAAGCTTATTACTGATGGGGTTATTTTAACTATGCTGACAGTGATTAAACTCTTGTCTTACTAAATGGAAGTATTAATGAAAATTGTGTAGTTCAAAAATAAACTGCTTGCGTACAGGGAATTCCAGAGCTTACAAGATTGAGAAAAGGATGACTACTTTCCTTGAATCAAATGATGCAGCTCGTTTATATCTTCTCCATCTGTTTGCTGGTGCATCATGTACTCTCTCAGTTGACAACTTGTCTGTTCAAATCAAACCCAGTTTTAAGTTGCAAAAACATTCTGCATGGCATGAATAGGGGGTAGCAAATGGAATGAAGAATCAAACATCCAACATGTATGACCAAAAGGAACTAGACAATTCCTAGGTGTGATACACAAGTCATTGCAGAAAAATGATAACAGACAATTCCAAAAAAAATTACAAAAATCACATAGCTAAACCAAAGTTTACGGATCAGGAGAAATAATTAAATATAGTTCAATTTTTTAATTCTTCAAAGTCCTTTGAAGTAACAGTTCCCAAATAGAGTTGTCGAGTACCAACCTCAGGCCTATTCATTATCAGCATTTGGTTCATTTGATCTCAATTATCAGTTCACTGGAATTACATGTGTCAAGAAATTCTTTTGTCAACTTAAATTTCTTGAGGGTGAATGTTTAGGCCTGCCGCAGGGACTACAAGAAGATTTAACATGTTTTTCAACTCAAAAAGCATCCATGTGAACAGATTACTGTGGGAATCTCTGTTTTTTGTTAGTTACTATAAATCTTGTTCAATTTGTTATAAATTCAAGTTTAGATGTCGAACCACCACATTAAATGATATGCATGAAACATTAGAAACCTGAATTGCTTTATAACAGCTTGGTTACTAACAGATCATTAAATTCCTTCGGATGTTGTCTTGTTTCTTGTTTAAAAGATACTGCCAGTCATATCTTATGCAAAATAATGTAATCACGATTAAATCATGGAAATCGAAAATGATCCCATAGATTATGAGGGACATAGGGAAACTATTGTCAAAAATGTAAAAATAGGTAAAAGAATATGCTAACAGACCTCTCAGAGTAAGTTTCAGTGCAACTAACCCATTAACAGTTAAAAGCTGAATGAAATCTCACCTACATTTAAGCTCGGTTGTCTCTGCAACACCTTCTGCAAATGCTGCAATTAATTGAGATCTAACATTAGTCAAGTGAAAGAAGAAAAGATGTACCAAGACTCAAGGAAAAACAATAATGCTTTGATGACTATATAATTAAATTTTGTATATCCCACACCATATGTATAATTTGCATTTCACTGAATATTCCCTTTACAAAGAGGAGAAAGTTTCTAGAATATTCATGCTATGTTAATAGGTATATTGAACTTACTGTCACTACACCATCACTTTTTGAATTTCCAACAGTTTCGTCACTGGATTTAAGTATGTCAGGAGTCTCTTTCTCTATGTTTATATCCAGAATGCAAGGTGAATAAGCATCTTCACTATCCACTTTCAAATCGATGCAGTTCTGGCAACTCAATTGCGCATCCAAGCACATCCGACTTTTAGATGAAAAAGGAACTTCTAAGAGGCTCAAAAAAGAAAACTGTGGTGTATATTTTGGACTCGGGCCTCCTTCCTCTGGCAACACAGAAATGCTATAGACATCCTGGCCCTGCACAAAGGAATTGGAAATAAATAGAAGCATAGAAACAGTGAATAAATAACTCAATCAATTTCCAAATTCTCATTTTAAATAATTTATTTGTAAGAAATAACAAAATTAGAACTAGCTATTAAACAGGGATTACTGGGATCCGAAATTTTGTTTAGAAAGTATAGAATCTAGAAAATTAAAAAAATTAGAACTCAAAAAATATATTATGAGACAAGAAAAAGAATTCATACTCAAGCATTAAATCTCACGGGACATGACTAAATTTGAAGTACTCAACACGGATTCTTACATAAGGTTACTCAACAGACTGGCAGTTGTGTAAACTTTACCTAAGTTTCATTTTACATAAATTTTCACTTCTCCTAGAAGTGAACCGATCTGATTGAAAGAAAACGGAGGAATTTCAAGGGATCATGCTGATTCCGGAAAGATCGAGCATTACTCAAAGCCAAAGTGCACGTTTTAAAAAGTGTATGTACTTAACTTTAATTTTTACAGGAGAAACTGATTCCCAAGCACTAATAATTTTGCTAACCAAGCCCTTTTATATATATTAACGATCAAAAGGTTACACAGCTGAAAACAGATTTTAGTGTGTATCTAGAGATATAAACATGTAGCTACATTTTTGCAGGTTTACTCCCGTCACTTTAAAGCAAATCTAGTACCAAATTAGAGCCTGAATTTCCATTAACAACAATGCAGGCTGCTAGAAAGAAATACATGATTGGCTAAATGCATCTCAGATTATTCAATTGAGCAAGTCAAATTTTAAAAATGCCCCCTCAGATCAAGACGATTCGATTGGTTTATAGGCGAGGAGAAAAAAAAAGCAGCAGATTACGAATGAACTTACATGTGAAGTGTTTAAGCTGCATTTTTCTCTTACTGGAAATGAAGTCTCCTCTAATAGAATAGGCAAGACATCTGAAATTTCAATAAAAGAATTCATTAAACATGCTTATCAAACTGAGGACGTTGAATAATACCATAGAATACCCTCACCGATAGAACAATGCTGGTTGGTCTCATCAAAGCTCGGCTTAATCAACTCAAAGCATGAAATGTTGACTGGTAAATTGGTGCTTCCATCCACCATCCCTGTTAGGAATGGTTTTTCCTGAAAGTAATTATGTGTTAAAATAAAGCATCGCAAAAAAAAAACTCGAATAAAGAAGGCAACAAAGATGACATAACAAAGAAGAACAACAATCCCATTTGCAGAAACGAACAATGTCTATTAAAAAAAGTTCTCTTCTTCTTTTTCAACTGAAGAGAAGTAATCAACATAACAAGAAGCACAAATAAGAATTAGGCTATTTGGGAAAGTTTAGGTCGTCATAGCCATAGTAAGTATATGTGTGTCTCAACAAAAAAAAAAAGTAATTACATTTGGCCAAGAAACTGGAGAAAATGCGTATACCAAAAAAAAAACTGTAGAAAATGCAAGAAATTGAAAAGAAACTATCTTTTTCGCAGCTTCCAAACAAGAAATTCAAAATTTTTTTAAAGAAAATGAAAAAAAAAAAAGTAGTGAAACATAGACTAGATGGCATGAATTTCAGTTAATGATATGCAGTTAAAAGACAACTCCACCGCTAATGAAATGTAATTCCCTTTGGTTCCCAAGAAACAGGAGAAAATGAAAGCAATTTGGAGTGTAAAATTCCTTCATTATTTTGCCCCACATTTTTTCAAGCGACAAAAGTAGCAAAGACTCTTCTTTTCAAAAAAAAATCAAACAAACTTTATACTTAATCCAAATTAGAAACTTTATTTCCAAAAACAGTTCCAATTTCATTACAGAAACAGAAAAGAACCAAGAGCTACAAATTCCAAAAAAATTTAAAAAAATCTCACCTCCTCAACCGATTTAGCGGCCATTGCAGAATACAGTGAGCGACAGAGAAATATTTTGAGAGAAAATTTCAAAAATGCATTTGATTTATCTATTTTTTCAAAGTTGCTCTGAACTTATAAATCTCTTTATTTATAGAGCATAAGAGAAAGAGAGAGAAAGACGAAGTTAAGATGCCACATCGGAGGAGAAGGCCGAGTTGTCAGAAAAAGGCTCGTGATTACGACTTCGACGACAACTGACAAACCTACTCTCTTGCTCTTTCTCTTTTATTTTGACGTTAATGCCCTTCTTTTCTTTCTCTTTTTAATTTTTATCCCTATTTTTTCTATTCTTTATTTTTTATTTTTTAATTTAAATTAAAGACATTTTCGTTAAATTTTTTAATTTTTATTATTCCTATCAATAATAAAACTTAAAAAAAATTAAAAAAATTAACGAAAATATTCTTAATTCAATTATTTTGTAGCGTTGAAAAGTGATTTTCATATATTTAAACGTTAAGGACTTAATTCTATTTTGTGACAAACGTTGAGGTCATATTTGATTATTAAGCTTAAATTTTATACATTATCATTAAATTATATCATGATATTTTATTAATTTTTTATTTTAATAGTATTTATTTTTTAAAAATTATTTGAAAATTTATGAATTAATTAGTTGACATGTTATGATTCATTAATTATGTATAGGATTTAAAAATTGATAATTCATAAAAAATAAATCCTAAATAAAATATATAAAAGTTTAAATAATATTATTATATTTTGACACTTTATTTAAGTAATCATTTTCATTAAAAAAAATTGACAATATTTTATCATTTATAAAACATTGATCAAAATTTGTATTTAAATGCTATTTTTAAATAGCTTTTTGTTATTGTACTCTTACAATTTATTAATCCATCAATTAATTTTAAAATTTACTTTTTATTCAATGACTATTCAACGAAGAAGCTCATCAATAAAGTTCTTTTTGCAATTTAATTATTAAAAACACTTATTTGTTAAAATTATATCATTTTTACTAAACCAGTATAATCATTATATTAATATATTAAATACATTTAATACAAAAGCATTGCTACTAGTTTAACAAAATCCTTAAATATAATTGGAAGAGTTTTCTTAAAAAATCTCACCTAATGTAAGGTTAAAATCTAAAAAATATATATTATTTATTTAAAGTTATGATAATTTACAATTATCCTATTATTTGTCTCTAGTTATATAATCTCATTGTAGAATGCTAATTTTTTTAAATTCTTTTTTTTTTGGCCATCAAAATTTTTTAATTCAAATGGAAATATCCCATATAAAAAATAAATTCTATCATGGTATAGTTAAAATAAACACGGATGGCGCTTCTCGAGGAAACTCGGGCTTGGCGTTGATTAGGACAAGTACAAGAGATAGGTTAGTAAGTTTTTGAGCACATTTGGAAATCTGTTCAAATATAGTTGCTGGTTCAAATATAGATGCTGAATTATAGGCAGTTAGATTCGGTCTTTTTCTAGCATGGCATGAAGAATATAGATAGGTGAAATATGAAGTTGATGCAGAGGTGGCTATTGAATTAGTCAAAAAGGCAGCTGTTAGTGTTAATCATCTAAGCTTGAATAATTAGGGATATAAGACAACTGGCTAATAAATAATGAACTTCTTGTTGAACATGCGCACAGAGAATGAAATTTTTTTTGGTCGAAATCATTCGATATTTTCACATCATTTTGATATAAGATTAATTCATATTTGAGCTGAGTAGAATTTAAAGAGAAGCGAAGCTCTCTCTCAAAAATTTTTTAACACAATTATATATCCAATGCTCAAATTTGTGATTTTTGATTAAGTTAGAACAGTTCTCTATTAGTTGATCTTAGTTGATCTAAATGTTTTTGGGTCAGAGAATGAAATTTTTGTGTATATGAGTTAAGTTGCATTTGCATTTCACCGCAATCCATCATAAAATGACAAAATGTTAGAGGAGAAATATATTTTTTTATCCTACTGCCTACCAGCTATGCATGGTGGAAGGAAGATTTTTCTCGTGGCTTAGATTAGACTTATTTATTTATTGCATTTCTCTTTGCAATAAAAAATACAAAATAACATTTTTTAATTTTTTAAAGTGTTCTCTAACGATAATGTTATGCATCTCCAGTGGTTGAAATTTTTTTAGCTAAAACTCTGAATACCTTCTATGGCAATATGTTACAAAAATATAAAAGCAATGCCTCACGCCCTCACTCGAAATTATTGTCAGTTCAACACATCTCTGTCATCTAATAATCTTTTAAATATTAATTCTATCATTAATTTATACATGGTATTTAGGAATAAAACTTTTAACAAACACAAATTCTACTAATACAAAACATTCTTCAAAATATCATTTATATACCAATTTACGTTAGATGAGGTATTGTAAAAAAAAACCTAGTAAATCAGTTCAAATTTGGATAGTTATAATTTTTTTAGTGCCAAAGAAGTCTCGATCACAAGATAAGAGGAGTTACAAAATATTAAGATTTAAATCTCAAATTTATTAGATATCACTTTTAAGAATGGTTATGTTGTTGCCAAAAACAACAATAAATATTTGCTGATGTCGAATCCTCGATCTTCGCATTAGTTTGTCTTCAAGAATTCTGCAAGAGAGAAGACCATCAGGGGACGCAAGGGTTTTCCCCTGCGTGCGCACTCGATGCTTAAGTCAGACAGGGTTTTGACAGGGTTTCAGTAGGCAAATAGAGCTTAGGGTTTAAGAATGATACATGTGACCTATTTATAGGAGTTATTTCGCGCGTAATTACCTTTAAGCCCCATAGCTTAAATAATAACTCAGTGGATCATTTATGGGCCTTTTGAGTCCTCTTTCTTCTTGGGCTTATATTATCATTTGGCTCAATGGTCTTCAACTTGATTTATAGAAAAGCCCAGTAATAATTGACCTAGTCCACATCAATTGCTCCCCACTCTTTTACAAGGTTTACCTTATGAAAGAGTATATAAAGAATGGGCTTTTCAAATTCTCTTGCTGTCCTCTTCCAAGAATCTTTTCATCTTCACTTGAGGGCTTAACTAGTGAACTTCATTATTATTCGTAGCAGAAATGACTTCGTGTCATCATTTTTTTTTGTCAAACTGTCTTTTTAGAACACTACCGAGATACGTTTTTCTTCTCTGAGCTAAATGCTTCTCCAGTGGAATATACCACCCTTCTTTTCAAATTCAAGGTCTTAGCTAACCGAAACCAAGAGTTAGAAGGAGAAATTACAAGATTGCGGAGCCACCAAAGTCTTTTAGTTTCATCAGATGCGGTTTGTGCTTGGCATGCTCCGGATTGGTTGAAGCTTGATCCTGATGCTGAGGGTTTGGAACATTTTCTGAGAATAGGCATTTATAAAGATCTATCTGATCTTACCAGCCCTTAAGAGCCTTTTCGTTGACCCGAGATGGTCGGGGTTCTCACAGGCTTGGACGAAGATGATTTAGATAATTATAGCACCTCAGGGCGTAGATGCTTGGGTGCTTGTTAGTATCGATGCTCCTTTTGAGGCAGAAGTTAATCTAGAATGCTCCCCAGTTTTTTGTGAAAGAGCTTAGTCTTTTACAAACTGATCAGCCCATTTTTAAACGCATCTACCGAAGCAACTATACATTTATCTTGTATTAGTCTCACGTAATAATCCGGCTTTCCTCATGCACTTTTTTGCTTCAAGTTCTTTTACATATGGGGCTTATGTCGCTCAATTACTGCTTCAAGCTCAAGCACGTCATGCATGACTTACATCGCAAACTTTTTTGCTTTAGGCTTTTGGTTTGCCTATCTCGCACCCTTTTGTGCTTAGGGACTTTTCATTTGCTCATCTCGCACACTGTTCGCTTAGGGATTTTTGAATTTGCCCGTCTCGCACCATTTTGTGCTTAGGGACTTTATAGAATTGATAAGGATATAACATCGCCCGTCTCGCACCATTTTGTGCTTAGGGACTCTATAGAATTGATAAGGATATAACATCGCCCGTCTCGCACCATTTTGTGCTTAGGGACTTTATAGAATTGATAAGGATATAACATCGCTTTTATATCCGGAATGCCAATATAAAACGTTTGCATGCATTTTGTCAATCAATTTCGGGGACATCCGATAAAATTGTAACGTACCTCGTACCATATCTTACAGCCTGCATACTTTGTGCTCCCCAAGTTTTTCTTTGCAACTTTTTGTATCCAAAGAAGAACTTTTACTGGAGTATTGGTCCTGTCTTGCGAACTATCCGCTTAAGGACTTGTTAGAATATAATATCGTTTATATCCGAGATGCTAACATAATGCATTCGGGGACATTCGATAAAATTGTAACGCACCTCGTTTAGAGATATTTTTTGCCCGTCTCGCACCCTTTTGTGCTTAGGGACTTTTTGTTTTGCTCGTCTTGTATCTTCTCGCTTATAGTCTTATTTTTGCCCGTCTCGCGCATTTTTCGCTTAGGGACTTATTTGTGCCCGTCTCACGTCTTTTTCTCGCTTAGGGTCTTATTTTGCCCATTTGGGGTCTTATTTTGCCCTTCTAGCGTCTTTGTCATGCTTAGGGTTTTATTTGTGCCCGTCTCGCGCATTTTTCGCTTAGGGACTTATTTGTGCCCGTCTCGCGTCTTTTTCTCGCTTAGGGTCTTATTTTGCCCGTTTGGGGTCTTATTTTGCCCTTCTAGCATCTTTGTCATGCTTAGGGTCTTATTTGTGCCCGTCTCGCATATTTTTTGCTTAAGGACTTATTTGTGCCCGTCTCGCATATTCGTCACGCTTAAGGTCTTATTTGTGCCCGTCTCGCGCATTTTTTGCTTAGGGACTTATTTGTGCCCGTCTCGCATCTTCTTCACGCTTAAGGTCTTATTTGTGCCCGTCTCGCGCATTTTTCGCTTAGGGACTTATTTGTGCCCGTCTCGCATCTTCTTCACGCTTAAGGTCTTATTTGTGCCCGTCTCGAGCATTTTTCGCTTAGGGACTAATTTGTGCCCGTCTCGCGTCTTCTTCACGCTTAAGGTCTTATTTGTGCCCGTCTTGCACATTTTTCGCTTAGGGACTTATTTGTGCCCGTCTCGCGTCTTCTTCACGCTTAAGGTCTTATTTGTGCCCATCTCGCGCATTTTTCGCTTAGGGACTTATTTGTGCCCGTCTCGCGTCTTCTTCACGCTTAAGGTCTTATTTGTGCCCGTCTCGCGCATTTTTCGCTTAGGGACTTATTTGTGCCCGTCTCGCGTCTTCTTCTATTCCTGCAACATGTCTAACAAACATGGAGGATTATCATAGTACAGATAAAAATAACTGGCCTTTCGTTTCATAATGTAGTATTTTCAATTAAGTGGAATAATTGCAGCAAATGTTTAAACAATAATAGCAAATGTTTACCACCAGTACCATTCCAAGTCTTTGTCTTTGAAAAATCTGTAAGGTACGAGTGCTGTGATGTTTTGCTGTCAACCATGGATTGTGCACCGAGTCGTGCCTCAGTACCATCAATCTATCTTCACAAGCTTACCACAAGTTGTTTTCGATTGAACCAAGCTTTTCCTGGCTTGCTGCCTTTCAAGACAGTGGCTAGTGCCTATCTCGGACACCTGCCTAATTCAATCACAATTGTTAGAGTGGACAAGAAAATTGAAAACATCGTTTGAGAGTACCTTAGATCTGGTTACCACCCTTATGTCCCTGCTTGAGTGTGTTTGCAATTTCCGTTGTGCCAAGCACTCACTTGTATTGATACTCGAGAATGCTATGTATAGGGGCTTACAAAAGAGACATATCCTTGATCTCGACACCTTGAGCCGGCACATCCTTTTCTTGCTTAAAGGACTCATGAAGCCGACACACTTTTTATATAGATAAGCCCTCTTTCACATGTGTGGTTATCAATAATCTAAGTGTGTGGCTCTTAAGCCACTTCTAGATTGCTAGAGTAGTTCTTGGGTCGAAGGAAGCTTTTGGACACTCGGTCGGACTAGGTCTAGAAGATTCTAGATTGTTCCGCTCAAATCCCGCACTTGGGCGTGCGCAGACATCGCCTACATTGTGCTAACGGGGGAATTTTGTGTATGGGTGCTGTGTTCACCTAATTTTCTTCGCTGTCATTTTATCAAAGTAGGGAACTTATCGCATGCGAGAGCCCATATCTCATCCAAGGCCTGTCGCTCGTGGGAGCTCCCCTGTCACCCAAGGTCTGTCGCATGCGGGAGACCATGTCTCGCTAAAGGCTTGTCACACACGGGAGCTCTTGTCTAGCTCACGGCCTGTCACTCTTCTTGGCTTTGAAGTTCAATTTCACAACGAAGAAGATAAGGTTGCCCATGTTCTAGTCGTGTCGCATGCCTATAGTGGTGCAAACTGCTCTGTCGCGTGACCTTGAGCTAGCTTGGGACAGAGTACTTGTTGCATGCTTGTAGTCGCGTAAATTTGCAGTGTAGCAAGCACCTTTCGAGCGACAGATTGTTCTGTCACATAATGTCTTGCATGCAACTGAATATTCAAAAGAGTGGCATCTTTGTGAGATCTTCAATAGTGGTCCCTCTTTTTCGCCATTTTGGCATTTGCATGCGTGAGCCACCTCTCACAGAAAGAGTCTGCCACGTGGAACCTTGTCGCCAAAATTTGTCATGTGCGTGCCTGTGCTCGCTGAATTAAGGACATGGTTGTCGCCCATTCCTTGTACTCTGCCGCCAAAGATCTTTCAGGCGACAGGCTGGGCTCTACCCATTTCGTGTACTCAATCACCAGGGAACTTTTGGGCGTTAGGCAGGGCCGTAGCCCACTTCTTGTATTCTGCCGCCAGAGATCACTACCTGCCGCCAAATATGTGACTGGTCATCGCCTCAGTTTTTTCTTTCTCTTCTTTTGTCTTTCCATTTTTTGCGGCACAATACCTTTTATTTTTATAGTATTTAGCGTACCTTTACACCATATAGCTCCCCAAGTTCTTCTTTGAAACAGCGTTGTCATTTTTGTTCAAAGATGAACTTTTTCCCGAGCGTTGTGCTTGATGATGTACAAAGTTGCCTAATCCTTTTTCGCTTTGGCTACCCAAAATGGCTTGCCCTTAGAGTTTTCTCTCCTAGGTGAGTTCCTATATCGGTTGATAAGGGCTTGCTTGCTTGGGTCTTAGGATGGCTGTATTCTTACTCATTATTCACAACCGTACTCTCGTGGTGGCCACTAGCTCGTCTGACCTTTTGTGTCCTGCCCGGTTTTTGCCGCTCATCTACGTTCTTACACATCTGGGCGAACACGAGGGGGCATCTTAAGTTCTAGCGTGTTCCCTGAGGTCTTTGGTTGGGGATCTCCCAATAGAGCTCTCCTGGACTTACGCTCGCTTGTTCTTAGTTCTTCGTCTAGCTCTTCCCTTTCCTGGGTGAGCTCATCTAGCGTTGTGTGCACGCTTCTGCCAGACCCTCTGGCTTATTCCTTGCTTGCCGATCTAGATTGTTTCTCGCGCCTTAGTGTGTGCTTTACCGGTCGAGCATTGCTGTGAAGGCTGGGCTGTGGCGTTGGTCATGTAATCGCCGTATGTTACTCAATCGTCAAAAGTGTCAGTGGTCTTGTGCTCGCCACATGACACTACATTCGTAAGCATTGCTTTGTGCCTTGTGCGCAAGATGCTAGGCTCACGGGAGCCATTCGCTTGTCTAGAATGCTTACAGTGTGACTTTTTCTCACTCGCATGGCTGTCGAATCGCTTTATTACGACATTACTTGTCGAATGTGCTTATCATTACCTTTGACCTATTGTCCTAGCGTACGGCAGATCGATCTGTCGTAGCAGGAGCCCTTCTGTTGTGGAGGTGCCTGTCGTACATTAGCGGACTTGCGTTTTCTTCTCCTATATGTCTTCGTTCAGCCCATTTAAGCTGGGCTTCATGCATTTTTTGAGAGCTACGGATATGCAAGTCAGCAAACAAGTGGTGGTTTTGAGTTTGTTACTATTCACATTTTTGCTTTCTTTTTCATGCAGACGGTAGCAAACACATTTGCAATGATAGGCCTCGATTTAGTGAAGAACCAAAGCGGGATAGCAAGATGTTGATGGTGAATGGGAGCTTCGGTGATAAGCAGTGGTGCTTGGAGGATGCGGTGATGGGGGTGGTTATGGCGTCAGAGAAGAGAAGGCCAGTGGTTGGACTAAGCTGCTTTGTCGCAGGCGGGAGGCTTCCTCGCCAACACCTATCGCCCGCGAGATCCACACCTCACGCCCAAGCATGTCGGCGCTAAAGCAACCCCCTCTCGCCCAAGGAGGTGTAGCATGCTGGAGCTGTAGCGGGCGAGAGGCTTCTTCGCCAACACCTTTCGCACGCGAGATCCACACCTCTCGCCCATGCATGTTCGCCCGTGGTTGCAGAAAGAGGTCTACCTCGCGCGACAGGCTTAGTGCGACATGATAATCACCTTCTCACCAAAGATATCTCATGCGGAAGACACCCTTTTGCCAGCAAGCTCCTCGCATATATCTTCCAAGGCCTGTCGCCAGGGGTCTGTCCGGCACGATAGATAGCTCTCGCCTGTGCTAAACAGGAGGAGGTCTCTCGCCGAGGGTCTGTCGCATATATCATCCAAGTCTATCGCCAAAGTCTATTTTACATGGGAGATGACTATCGCTCGTGCTAGCAGAAAAGAGGTCTCTCGCCAAAGGTCTGTCGCACATATCGTCCGTTTGTCGCCAGAGCCTATTTGCGCGAGAGCTAGCGTCTCGCTCAGCTAGTAGGAGGAGGTCTCTCGCCGAGGGTCTGTCGCATATATCATCCAAGTCTGTCGCCAAAGTCTATTTTACATGGGAGATGGCTATCGCTCGTGCTAGCAGAAAAGAGGTCTCTCGCCAAAGGTCTGTCGCACATATCGTCCGTCTGTCGCCAGAGCCTGTTTGCGCGAGAGTTAGCGTCTCGCTCAGTTAGTAGGAGGAGGTCTCTCGCCGAGGGTCAGTCGCATATATCATCCAAGTCTGCCGCCAAAGTCTATTTTACGCGGGAGATGGCTATCGCTCGTGCTAGCAGAAAAGAGGTCTCTCGCCAAAGGTCTGTCGCACATATCGTCCGTCTGTCGCCAGGACTTTTCTTCCGGCTTCTCGCCCAGGCTAACATTAGAGATCTCTTGCCAGGACCTTTCTGCGCGAGAGAGAGCTTTCGCCCAGGTGACAGGAGGGGGCTGCCGCCCCTGGGAACCCCGCAGTCAGGGTCATAATTCTTTTCAAATGTGCCTCATTAATAAAACTAAAAGTTGAAATCGCCTCCCGCCCGTGCAAGTCTCTCGCCATGCTGTCGCCTAATTTTGTGGCGTAATTTGTGCACTCTGCCATAGCCTACGTACCTTCTCTTCCGCAGATCGTCTTTCACCAATTTTTTATGGCTTTTTTGTTTGTTTCCCACAGACGGCGCCAATTGTTGTTGCCAAAAACAACAATAAATATTTGCTGATGTCGGATCCTCGATCTTCGCGTTAGTTTGTCTTCAAGAATTCTGCAAGAGAGAAGACCATCAGGGGGCGCAAGGGTTTTTCCCTGCGCGCGCACTCCGATGCTTAAGTCAGACAGGGTTTTGACAGGGTTTCAGTAGGCAAATAGAGTTTAGGGTTTAAGAATGATACATGTGATCTATTTATAGGAGTTATTTCGCGCGTAATTACCTTTAAGCCCCATAGCTTAAATAATAACCCAGTGGATCATTTATAGGCCTTTTGAGTCCTCTTTCCTCTTGGACTTATATTATCATTTGGCTCAATGGTCTTCAACTTGATTTATAGAAAAGCTCAGTAATAATTGACCTAGTCCACATCAGGTTATATGAACCAACCAATAAGGATGGTTATTCGATTGATTTAATTAATTTCGAATCGAATTGATCAAAATCAAATTTTATTTTTGTTTCGTTAACCAAATCAATTTTTTAATTTCGAAATTAATCGAATAAAATTTATTTAGTTAATTAACGAAAAATAAATATTCTTTCAAACCTATTTTTGTTAATCAATTGAAATAATTTAGTGATCGACCAATTAACAAAATTAAACTTGATTTGATCAATTAATCCAATCAAAATTCAAAACTGAAATTTGAACATCTTTATCATTTGAGTAAAACTCTATATTGAAATCCACATTTTACCATTCCAACATTTATGCAAATGCATAATTTACACTCTCTAGTCTCTAATCTTAATTTAAAAATAAAATAACAAATATTAAAAATTACATTTCAAACTTATTAAATACCACTTTTAAAAATGATTATACAAACCAACAGAATAAAACTTCATAATCAAATCCACAATTTACCATTTCAACAATCATGCAAATACAAAGTCTGGCATAATTAATAACAATAACATGGATAAAATAAAATAAAATAAAAAAAAGTGTAAAAGATTTTGGTGGATTATGAAGGGCAAGATGAGAAACCAGGAAACCTAGAGGCTACAGTGGGGGGAGATTTAATAAAAAAATAGGTATGATTTGACCGCTTGTCTGAACCAGAGCCAGAGGCAAAGCCTAAGCTAAAGTTGCACGTGAAGCTAAGGGCGGAAGAAAAAAACGGAAAACAAAAATTGAATGCCAGAGATTGACAGACAACAGAACAAAATGTCAATCAAAAAAGGTTCACGGGTTAGTTTTTTGCGTTGTTTGGTAAAGCAGCCGACCTGTCACCTGTGCGGGTCACGGACTTGGGATTTTTTTTCTTTTTCATGGGATGGGAGATCTTTTTAGCATTTGCACCTAAGTAAAGCGGAGGGTACTAATACTATCAAGTTGTTGAAAAAAAAAAAAAGTAAAGAAAAATTATTTTTTTCAAATATTTAAACAAAATTTGAATATTAAAAAATTTTTACCATTTATTATTTTTTATTGGAATAACATTAATTTTAAATAATAAAACAGATAAAAGATATTTGCTTTACACAAAAATTAAGTAAACCAGGGGCAAAAACTGCTAAAACTTGGGTTCTGCTGGTGCCTCTATTTTATCCTACTTAGAATCGTGATCTCTTCAGCGTGAGAATGGTTAAATGATAACTTTTATTGCGAGAATAGAGTAGAAATCAATTGAATTATTTTTTTTTTTATTTAAATTTGATTTGATAATTATTTGAATTTAATTTATTTATTGTTTAAAATTAAATTTGAGTTGGAATTATACGAATAATAAATTCAATGAATTAAAGTATTTTAATATTCAATTCGAAAGACTTAAGTTTGATAGAGTTTTTTTAATATATATTTTTAATAATTATTATTATTTTATCAATTTAACCCAATAAATTTATGAGTTTTTTTTTATAATCACATATATCTTCATTTATTTTATGGTATGAGACTAATTATGTTCGGATCGAAAGTAGTAAACAGTAAAGCTCTCTCAACAGTAATGACTTAAATATTCAAATGACTTAATAGCCCAATAAGCTTTCAATCTTTAGCCCAAAATAGAATTCAGCCCTCAACGTTTTATCACGTAAAATTCAGTCAATTAACTTTTATTTCAATGAAAATAAACTCTCAACCTTTTTCAAATTATACAATTAAATCTAAATCTGTTAAATGACACCAACTGCCGTTAATATTGCACACGTGGCATGCCACGTGGCAGCCAACTAAGCTATCCACGTCAGCTTTCATATTAGATATACTAACGGCAGTTAGTGTCATTTAACAGATTTGGACTTAATTGCATAATTTTAAAAGGTTGAGGGTTTTTTTTCATCGAAATAAAAGTTTATGGACTAAATGTTACGCAATAAAACGTTGATGGCTGAATTTCATTTTGGACTAAAGGTTGAAGGCTTATTTGACTATTAAGCCTATTCAAATACTTAGAGAAAAAATCCACTTTTACTTCTTCTAACCGCTTGTTAGTAATAATAAATTTATGGTTGACAAATAATAAATCGATCCTATCAAGTAAAACTCAAATTTACAGAATCAAATTTAAACAGTTCGAATATTTTATCAAATTAAATTTGAATTTCAAAAATAAAATTCGATCAAATTTAAATCAAATTTTGAATTTTTTAATCAAATTAGCTCATTCTTAACATTGATCATCTGGACTCAATGACATCCTATCCAAAAATTGCAGCACCCTATAAATATCTGTACTCTTCATTGCAGAGCAATAACTTTCGGGTTGGTAGATATTGAATATTTAGGCATTTGGGATTTACATGCTTTGTACTTTTCAAGGAGAAAGTGGTTGTATTTTCATTTTCTTTCCTCCTTAGGTAAGTCATAAGTGGGGTTCCAGGAAATTTAATTCCTACCTATTCTTGAAACCATTAAAACGTAGCTTGATTGAGAGGTTGGACTTGCATCTTTACATTTTATCAAATCCTTCTGCAATTTTTTAATTTTCGTGAACAAAAGAAGAATGTCATGTAAAAATAAGATTTCTAATGTTAGAGTCATAAAATAAATTTGAACTTAATTACTTTATTATAAAATATTAAAGGTTTATTTATAAAAAATAAAAGCTAATTAATTGATTTGCATTAAAAAAAGTTGAAAATTTATATTTATTTTGCTAAAAAAATTAAAAATATATTTGGATATGAAACTTTTGAAATATGAAGGCTTAGGAACTTTCTAATGGCCTGGCGAACAACATTCTTTTTAATGATTGAGCATGGTCCGTAATGTTCAGCTTGCTTTTAAAAAGCTCGCTAGCAACGCTGCTGCGTAGATAAGCAAAGTCAAGTCTTACCTAACATCGCCGGCGCGCAAAACCCAACTTTCTTCGCACTTAATTCGACCTTTACCATGTGTCAGAAGTTGATAGAACTTGTACTCTTAAAATCAACATCGGGCGATGAAATTAAAGGGATTGCAACCCAATGGAAACCAATTACCTTACTATGTGTTTTGGTGACATAATATGTGTATAAGATAAAGTTTTTTTTTTTTTCAAAGAAGTAACACACCATTAACATCAAAACGCGTTGGTTTGGATTAACGTGAAATTCCTTATAAACACACACACCACAAAGCAAGCGATGTGGGACGGTGAAAACTCACATACATATGCATTACACACACACGCATACAGTCAAACAAAGCTTAGTCACATAACACACATCGCACACATAGCAATATATATGCTTTTTTGTTCATAGTAGGAACACACCACTAACACCAAAACGCGTTGGTTTGAGTTAGCGTGGAATTCCTTATAAACACACACACCACAAAGCAAGCGATGTGGGACGGTGAAAACCCACACACATATGCATTACTATTTTTAGTTTTTATTTTAAACATTTTTCAATTATTTTTATTATTATTTACAAAATTTGATGTCTCATCATGACAGGATCAAAACTATTTTAATAAATAATATAAATTGAAGATATATCTAGCTGGTGTATTTGTTTATGAATTGGGTGATTCATTAAACTGGAAGGTTTCTTTGATTTTTAAATGAGTGGATAGAAATACTAAGTTAATTATATGAGTCTAGGCTAAAAAATAAGATTAGAAAAAAAAAAACCTGCTAAGCCTTGGGCTTACCATTTAAACCTAAGTGCGGCCATACTCAACTAAATTCGATAATATTTTCTTATAAAAGTTTTTATAACTTAATTAATTTAATATTTTATTAAAATATGACGTGTATTTTGTAGGTTTTAAAACAAAAATTAGAGGATGTGTCAAGTAGGGAAGATATTGAAAAATGTATTAAAAATATTTTTTAATTACTTTAGACTTTTTTGTGCAGTTTAATTAGATATTGTAATGTTTCTTAGATTTTAATTTTGATTTTTATATTTTTATAATTAAGAATTTATTTGAACTAATTCTATTATAGTTATTAATTATTAGTGTGTGTTTTTTTTTATGTTTATAGATTTTTTTTTATTACAGTCTTTTAAAATCTAAAATTTTTGAGTAAATGTAGATGGGACTGAACTTATTTATTATATGTAAAAATAAATTTTAACAAAAAATATATACTCGAAAAAATTGAACCAGACTAAATTCGAACCGACATACTACAAACAATCCGATAATATCTAGTCTAAAGCCGATCCGAAAATCAACCCGACCCGATCCATACCTTTTCCCGCTAGCGCCCAAAATGCAGAAGGATGAATGAAAAATTTCCAATCCCATGAGTCTGGACTGCCTTTTGTAATGGGCTCAGTTACCTATTCTTGAAGTGGGCCATATACTGTTAATTGGCCTCGGATATCAATTGTCAGATCATCAAATCTATTTTTAGAGATATAAAAGTTCTGAAAATTATTAAAATGTACAAAAATAATGTATACAGCTAAAAGTGTTAAGATAATTTAAAATATATAAATCATATTAATAAATTGTTTATAAAAACAGTCTCTTGCTGTTGGGGCATCACGGGTTTACAATTTAATTGTGATAAAGTTTTATGTTCTTCGTCAATTTTGAAATGACTTATTTAATAACTCGAATGGTGATTTATCTAATTTGATTTGGATGGAGATGGTATTGTCTTTTTTTATTTTTTAATAATTGAGAATGAGATTTAAATTATTTAAATTTGAATCTAAATTTTATAGAATTTTTTTTAATTATTCAATTTAAATATTATTGATGATAGTATTGTTTTTTATTATTAATATTTTGACAATGTAAGTTGCAACCTTCGAGGGTTTGTTCTCTGTACTATATTGTGTGTATGTATGTGGTATTTATATTTATAAGGTATTCTATGCTAATTCAAATTAATTGGTTTTGGAATTAGTGGTATGTTTATTCACTGAACAAAAAAAAATCCAAACCTATGTGTACTTGATGTGGTTGAATGTTGAGACCAAAGTATTAATTTTACTCTTCGAGAGTTTGTTCTCTGTCCCATATTATGTGTGTAGTGTGTGCCTTTATAAGAGATTTTATGCTAATTCCAACCAATCAATTTTGGAGTTAGTGGTGTATTTTTTCACTCTAAAAAAAACAGCTGTCAAATTAGGTGAAGCGTTTACAAAGAATGATAACAACGGTTGTGGCTTTTTGCTGGTGACTCATCGCACAAAACTCATGTATCCTGGCTGGAGCGAGTGGTTTAATTCGATCAGACAACGACGCATAGGTTAGAATTAGATTGTTGGTTTTCGACCACATATTGACGTTTAGTGGGGATGAAATGAGTAATTAAAAATTGAATTGAGAGAGAGAAAAAATTTGAATTAAAAATTGAATTGAAAGAGAAAGAAAAAATTTAATTAAAAATTGAATTGAAAGAGAAAGAAAAAATTGAATTAAAAATTGAATTGAATGAGTAACTAATAATTTCTTGACCTAGTGATTAAGGATGAGTTGTGGCATATTGTAAGTCTTGGGTTCGAATCCAAGCACTTCCAGCTTCAGTTATTTAATGTTTTCATTGTAACAAAAAAAAAAGGCTAATAAATATTATCTTATATGGAGTTATAGATAGAGTGAGATCAAACCAAAACTTAAAAATAATGATTTATGATAATAATGTGAGATTAAAAAAAATGCTCACAAAATTACGTGGACGTTTCAGCTTTTGTAATAGGCTTTGGAAATATACTATGCTCAACTCTAAGGATTGGATGTAAGGGTAAATTAATGTTGTGTTGTAGATCAGATTTATGATTTAATTTTTGGAACTAACATTTAAATAAATTAATTTTTTTGAATCCATTAAAAGATAAGTTTTAAGGCGCGCATAAGTTAACTTGAAAATATCAAAACAAAAAAAAGACAGATGCCATGCTCCATGATTAACGAAGTAGTTGCACAGTTGATGAGAGCATGATTCTTTTTTTGGAATTTTTTGATCCATCGAGTTGCTTTATGGGTTATGGCTTTCTCAATAGCCCATGCCACTACTTGGAGGAACAAATATCATTTTAGGAAAGGGAAATAGGAGCCTTTTCATCTTAAATTGATATTTTTTTTTTATTGGTTGTAAAAGCAAGTCACAGCCTTTAGACTTGGTTAAGCTTACTTATTCGAATTGAATAGGGGTAGGGTATAGTGAATAACGACTTGGGTGACAAATTACATCACATCTTTGTTTAAAGTTAAAAAAATTACGAAATAGTTACCAAATGGTCGTTTGGTATTGTTTTTATTTTCTGTTTTTGTTTTCATTTTTTTGAAAACAACATTAGAAAATATGTTTCTGTTATTAAAAAATGAAAACAAAAACAAAAATTTTCAAAATTATTGAAAACAAGAATTTCTTGTTTTTGGAAATATATTTCATTTTTGGTACTGTTTATAAGTAAGTGAACATGTTTATATATTAATATAATATAAATATTTTACATAATAAAAATATAAATAAAATTAATTATTTTTTAAAAATAAAATAATATTAAAATTTAATATCAAAATATTATTTAATTTAAATTTGTATAATAATTTATTGAATATATTATATATTTTAAATAATATCATTTATAATAATTTTGATACGTTAATAATTATTATTATAATTAAGTACTATTATCTAATATAATTAATTATTATTTTACTAAACAATATTATTATTTAATATTAAGCAATTACATATAAATTATATTAAATAATATTATTTAATTTAAATTTGTATAATAATTAATTGAATATATTATATATTTTAAATAATATCATTTATTATAATTTTGATATATTAATAAATAGTATTATTACTAGGTACTATTATTTAATAATTATTATTTTACTAATCAATATTATTATTTAATATTATATTCTTTCAATTAAATTTAAAACATACCACTACTACAGCTAAATAATTTAATATTATTAAATAAGTGAATACTTAACATTAAATAATATTATTTATATTAAATATAATATATTTTAATAAACTATATAATTTTTATAAATTAATTATTTAAATATATTATTTGATAATTTAATATTATTACAATTAAATTAAATAATATTATTAAATATAATTTATAATTATTAATTCATATTATTATTTAATATATAAAATTAGAATTTTACTAATCTCAATTATTATCTAATATTATTTTTATTGAATTGTTTTATTTAATGTTATATTTAATTATAAAATTATTTAAGTTATATTGAATTTTAATATGATTAAATGAAAATATTTAATATTAGAATTAAACAATATAAAAATATTATTTAAAATTATGTATATAATATTATTTAATAAATATATTATTATTTTTATTTAATTTTTAAAATTTTATTTTGTGAATTAAATTATTATATCTGAATCAGTTTAACCAAACATGTTTTTGTTTTCAAAATTTAAAAACAAAACAAAAATTTTAAAAACAGGAAATAGAAAATATAAAGAAGGAAACGATCCCAAATGATCTCAAATAATCCCTAAACATTTGTGAATAGTGTCAAGGTCTGGAATACTGTATAATTTACTAATTTCACATATATAAATTACATACGTAGGTTGAGCTTGTCTGCAATGTCAATTAGACTTCAAATAAAAATTTATTTATTTGCAATCCCAGGATCCGAAAATTTATCTACATCAACAAAATGTTTATATTTACATCCCAAGTTTAAAGTACGTAAAAGTAGTATTGTACAAAAATCTAAATACATAAAATAAAATCCGCATACCTCGAGGAATTCGAGAAATCGCTAAAGGAATACCAGAATTAGGTCATCCTGAACTAGCAGACTCGAGCTCACTGCAAATAATCTAAGAGTGAAAAATAAAGGGGTGAGTGAAACGTGCTCAATAAGAGATATTTATACAAAAGCTGATATAACGTAACCTATATGCAATTTTTCATAAAACGAATATTTACAGGAAAACATGAATTTAAAATATGAATAAATTATGGCACGATCTACTTGGAAAGATACTATAATGGGTTGGGTAATCGGGTGGAGTATGGGAGGTACTTGATTGAATTAAATTCAAATTCGATATAAATTCAATATATTGAAAAACATAATAAAACATCAAAAATTAAATATATTCTCCATAAACGTTTTAAATCATATTTATATAAATTTTTCTATCAGTTAATCAAGTAAATAATTTTACAAAACTTATCATTCATATCAACAAATATATCATACAAATAAATCAAATTCAAAAATATAAATCAAACTAGGAGTGCTTTGATCTAAGTTAACCAGGGATTTACTACCCCAGTATAATTTTAAAGGAGAATAGGCTACACCCAATAGACACATGCACTATACTAAATGTATGGCCATAGTGGGAGCACTAGCCAGGTGTCCGTGTGGGAGCTAGAAGACTGGGCTAAAGTCAACAGTAATCAGAACAAAACGAAAATGCATGTACCCGAAGGCAGCTACGGGACCATCAGTCTCTAAAACATTTAATTAAATTTTTCAGAGTTTTTTACGGAGATAAATTTAAATATACTTATTTTAAATAAATTCATATAATCATATAATTCATATCATCTCAAATCATAAAATCAATAATATTATTTCACAAAATATAATTATCAAAACAATATTAACTTAGCAAATATTCAATATGAATATTATAATGACAGAAAATATTCTAACATAAATAATTCTAAAATTAATTAGTAAATGTAAAGCATATCATGAATTTGTGATTTAATTGTATAAATTCATTTCTAAAAATATAAAATCAATCTTATAACTTCAACTTCTCATAAGTCAAATTTATGGCAAAATGATAATTTTGAACCACATGAATTTCTTTAGAAAATTTTCTGTAGGATAACAGTTTATTAAATCCTAACCCCTCCTGCACAAAATCCAGCTTTCAACCACAGTTCATAGTTCCAACATTCAATCCAAAATATTTATTTAATTTTCTACAAATTGAAATTCTCATCAAAACATGCAACGCTATATCCCTACGCATTGTACAAACATCTTTTACCTTTTATTTTCTCGATTTCTGATCCCCGGGCACCGGTAGTACTCTCGGGCTTATAGGCTACAAATAATCATTCAAAATTGATAAATTTACTATTCTTTAATTAAAAGAATATTTGATAATTTAAATTCTAATGGATTGTCAGTATAATCTACTAAATGCAGTCTAATTTTTACCGGTGCAAAATTCTAACTTTTTCTAAATAACTCCGATTTCGATTTTGATTGCGCCTAAATTCTCAAAATAATTTTCACATTATTTTAAGACCTAATTTACATTAAAATACGCAAAATTTCAGTCTCCCCTACATCAAGGCCAATTGCTTCTCCCATTGTAAAATTTTTATTCTTAAAAAATAAATTTCCCTTTTAATTCTAAATTAATTCTTCCAATTTCCTACACCATTTCCACTTAATTTTGGCATGAATTAGCATCAATTCCTCATCCTACATGCCATGGCCGAATGGTATATTCTTTTCCAATATCATGAATTTCTTCCATTCAAGCTAAATAAACTTGGTTAATTTAAATTCCATACTCTTTATGTTTTCTACAATTTTTCTACTTCTAGTACTCATCAAATTGCACAATTTTCTTTCTCCCATGGTGTTGACTGTAACCCTCCATTATCCAAATACATGATTGATGCATAATTTAAACTAAAGGAAGCATGAAACATGATGAACATCAAGTGATTAACCAAACTTCATGGAAGAAAAATGAAAATTCTTCAAAATCTCACCTTAGCCAAATTCAATGGGAAGCTTTTGGGGGGTGGGGGGGGGGGGGGGTCTGATTTTTGGTGATTCAACACTTGATTTTGGTGTAGAAAAATAGAGAAAGATGAGTAGAATAAATTTTGTGAAGAAGGTATTAGATTTTAATGGGTATTTTTCAAGTTATTTTCACTTTCTCTCTCTTTGGAAGGTGGCATTAATGGAGGATTTGGAGCTGCTGAGTTTCTGTCAATTTTCAGCAAGGAAAAAGCTGGAAGTTTCTGTTTATTTGTCATTTTATGGCAAAATTATCACTTTGCCCTTATACTTAAAGAGTTTTTCAAAATTACCCATAAAGTTTGATTTTGTTGAAAACAGTCTATCCAACCTCCAAAATATTTTATTTAATCATAAATCAACTCTATTTAGCTTGCTCTAATGTTTGGTGAAGCTTTTGTTGAAGTTCGGATACTGGTTTAGGTGAATTACCAAATTACCCCTAATCGTAAAATCGCGTAAATTTCTGTCTTCACGTATAGTTTCCACCATCCACCTAGATATTCTAAAACTATATTTTATGAGGAATTATTTGGTATAATCCATAGGTCCTAAGTCCTCTTAATTTGACTGTTATTTCCGAAAATTCTAACGGCCTATGAATTAAACAATCATTTTCTAAATTGCTGCACATTTTTCGAAATATGCACAAATAATTGAGATTGAGACTAAGATTCTTATCATAATATTTTCGGCTCCGAATATCAAATCCCTGGAGTTTCACCTTCATCCGGACCTCCGGGAATCAATGGGGCCCACTATATGTTTAACCTTATATCCTAAAAGAAAATCAATATTTATTAATTATAAATATTCCATAATTCTCAATTATTTAAATATAATTAAACAGTACTCAAAATTTCGAGGTCTCACAAATAGTTTTATTTGTATTATATCATACAATCACATTATAAAAAATTAATTAATTATTTTAATAATTAAATAATAAATATTTATTTTAATAATTTTTTAAATAATTATGATAATAAATATTTTTTTAATAATCTAATCACATGATATTAATCCAATCAAGAAAACATATATTAAAGTAATATGGTGATATAAAATAACTATTTTATAAATTTTTTTCTCAACTCGATTTCATCACTCAACCATAGTTAGATTTTGTTTAAATAACTAAGTTAGTTATAGGATAATTATTAAATACACTGTCAATGAAATTTTTAATATCCACAAACGAAATTAAGATGATAATATATATTATTTAAACATTATTAATAAATAAATAAATGAAATGAGATATGTATCATTATATTAATCACGCTTGTGAAGTTTAAAAATTTCATTAAAAGTGTATTGGATAATTATCTAATTTTTTAAATTAGAGTGAGAATTGAAATTATTTGGGTCTTGCACAATATGTAAATTTTCTGTAAATCATTATATCAAAAGATTACTTTTTTAATATAATTGTTGGTTGGTTAAATACAAATACCAAAAAAGGAAAAAAAAACTTGACCATACAATTACGACTATACATTTTTTTTGGGCCAAAACAGTTATAAGTATACATTTTTTTTATGTAAATCACATGTATCCTTATCCGTTTTAAGGATTTAAAACTAATTTTGCTCAAGATTTAGTCATAATTAAGGCGTCTCACCCCTCTCTAAATATGTGTTTAGTGAGAGTCAAATCCAAAATTTTTTTCTATAAACTCGACTTGCATTGCCAATTAAATCAAAGTCATGAGTGTTATAAGTACACATTTAAATGTAGTACTATTTACTCTTTTTTATTATTTTCTAAAAAGATAAAGGCTTAATAGCCAAATATGTCCCCAACGTTTAGGGTAAAATGGAATTAAGACCTCAACGTTCAATTGCGTGAAAATAAGGTCATAAAGTTCCATTTTCAAGAAATAAAACCTAAACGTTAAAAAATAATAGAATTATGTATATAGCCGTTAAATCATTCAAACTTCCGTTATTTATGCACAGTTGACACATGACATGGATGCTGACAGGGATAATTTTGCCAGGTGGAATGCTGACATGGCCTCGCCCATCTCACCAGACCGCCAGCGAGCATCCTTTAGGCGCCCCGCGTACCAAGTTTGCCTTGACAACGTGAGGTAGTGGTCGCCCAACACTCACCTTGTATTTATCCGTTTTGGGTGTTCGCCACTAAAGGCTTGGTCTCAAGTGCCCGAAGTACCTTACTGGACATTTATCACCATGAACGGGCAACCATAACCTCACATTGTCAGGGCAACCATAACCTCACGTTGTCAGGGCAAACATGGCTGGTGGGGCGCCTAGGGGATGCTCACTGGTGGCCTAGTGATAAATGTCCTGTAAAGGTGCTTCAGGCACCTTGAGACGAAGCTTTTAGGGGTTATTGCCCAAAACGGATAAATACAATCGTGAGTGTTGGCGACCGCCTATATAACTTTGCCGATGTAAACATATGTCACCGGTCGCCTAGGGTATACTCGCCGATGGTCTGGTGAAACGGGCGAGGCCTTGATAATAAAATGCACTCAAGGTGATAAATGCCCTATAAGGTGCTTCAGGCATCTTGAGACAAAGTCGTTAGGGGGTACTGCCCAAAACGAATAAATACGTTTAGTGAGTATTGGGCGATCGCCTATCTTACTTTGTTAAGGTAAACCTGGAGCACGGGGGGCCTAAGGTATGCTCACTGACGACTTGGTGAGACGGGCAAGGCTATGACAACGATCCACATGGTAAAATTATCCCTGTTAGCATCCATGTCATGTTAACTGTGCAAAAATAATGGAAGTTTGAGAGATTTAACGGCTATATATATAATTTTATTATTTTTTAACATTTAGGTTTTATTTGCTAAAAATTGAACTTTATGACCTTATTTTCACACAATTGAACGTTAAGGTCTTGATTTTATTTTATCATAAATGTTAGGGACATATTTGACTATTAGGCCAAATATAAATGACGTGGAAGGTTTAAAGAAAGCACGTGTGTCACATGCCACTTCTATTTCACTTCACTATTGCACCAACCTAGAAAATCATTTGACATCGTTCGCTGTCCTAACCGAACAAAAAAAAGTCACCGGCAACAAAAAAGTCCAAAACTCGATGAAAGCAAAGTAAGTGCCAGCCTCGGTTATGGAAGGCCAAGTCGGAGAATCATCGCCAGCATCTTTCTCCATATTCTATCTCGCCATTTTATCATTTATTCCATTCCTTCTTCTTCTTCACGCCTCTCTCACTCTCCTCTTAAATCCCATTTCCATGCTTTCTCTACCTTGATATGATTTCCTTCCTAACCTCGCAATTTTAATTTTTCATTTTTTTGGGGACAATGTTCAGCCCAGATCGCTGCTGGTTCATTGACTCGATCAGAACTTCACAACAATTGAATCTTGATCGACCATTTTTGTCCGGTGGCTTGTTTCTCAACGACCAAACACTGCCTTCCTCATTCATTTCATTCATTGCGTTAAAGACCCATAAGTGTTTGGCTAATCAAAATGACAATTTGTGTTTGGTTTCGTGTTATTTGGGTGGCGGGAAGAGTAGTAAAACGATGCGTTCTTTGAAGTCGAGGAGCGCTGGTGGCAAAGGGGGTTGGTTTTTATCCGTGAGTTTGTCGAGGGAGGAAGGGTATGCTGGAGAATCAAGAGAAAGTTGGGGGCAAAATGGGGATAAGAATTTGGAAGGAGAGGAATTGGTGGAAGAGGAGAAAGAGAAGGTGAAAGTAAAGAAGGAATCAGGTGCTTTGAATACCACCAAACATCTGTGGTCTGGTGCTGTTGCTGCTATGGTTTCAAGGTTTTGGCTTTCTTCTCCCTATACTTTTTTTTTTTAATTTATATTTGTGGGTTATAAATAAGTTCAATTTTGTTATGTGAAAAGTGGCAGGGAAAACGTTGAAAGGAAAGAAAAAGATGGAAAATTTGTTTGTGTCTTGGTTATAACTTTTATATCAGATGGAGCATTAAATGACAAAAAAATTGATCTTAAAGCTGAACTTTTTTTTGGGTGCTGTTTGGCAAAGTTTGAAATTTTAAAAACTGATCAGTCAGAACCCTGAATTATAAGTACCGAAATTATGGAACAACTTGATAAGCATGAGAGCTGGAGTTAGAAAGGAACATTAGTTATTAATATTGTGGCAAAATGTTTAGAAGAAAATGAGATCATAATCTGATAATCATTTAAAGTTTTATTCATTTTACTTGATATATTACCTTCTTGTTTCAAATTTAATGTTGAATGGAAAGCTTTACCAAGAGCACTTGTTGCATGATGGTGCCGTAAAGCATTCAACGATAGTGCTCAGAGTGCCTTAACTGCTTGCTATTTGGTTCCGGTTGTTGAATTGCTTGTTTGCTTTCGTAACAGGACTTTCATTGCTCCTTTGGAGAGATTGAAGTTGGACTACATAGTTCATGGTGAAACGAAAAGCCTTATCGAACTAATTAAATCGATTGCAGCCACAGAAGGGTTGAAAGGTTTTTGGAAAGGGAATATTCTCAATATTCTTCGCACTGCTCCTTTTAAGGCTATCAATTTCTATGCTTATGATAGTTATAGAAGTCATCTATTGAAATTATCTAGAAAAGAGGAAGCCACGAATTTTGAGAGGTTTCTTGCTGGTGCTGCAGCTGGGATTACTGCTACTCTGCTTTGCTTACCAATGGACACTGTATGTGAAGTTTAGGAATACCTCATTTCCAATGAAGTCGGTTACTATTAAGATGACACTATTTGAATAGTGACTCTGCTGTGCTTTAATAATTGTTTCTTGATTATGGTATTTAGAATTGCTCTCCAGTTAAAATCATCACTAAATCACTCTATACATGCTAATTGCAGATAAGGACAGTAATGGTAGCACCTGGTGGGGAAGCGTTGGGTGGTTTGATTGGTGCTTTCCGTCACATGATTCAGACTGAAGGGTTCTTTTCTCTTTACAAGGGACTACTGCCCTCAATTATAAGCATGGCACCTTCAGGTGCAGTCTTCTATGGTGTCTATGATATATTAAAGTCAGGCTATCTTCGTTCTCCTGAAGGGAGAAAAAGAATTCAAGACATGAAACAAGGTGGTCAGGAACTGAATGCATTTGAACAATTAGAGTTGGGTCCTATTAGAACATTACTATATGGGGCAATTGCTGGTGCATGTTCTGAAGCTGCCACATATCCGTTTGAAGTTGTGAGGAGGCATCTTCAAATGCAAGTCCGTGCAACAAAGCTAAGTGCATTGGCAACGTGTGTCAAGGTAGTTGAGCAAGGTGGAGTTTCTGCTCTTTATGCCGGATTAATTCCCAGCTTACTGCAGGTACTAAATAAATCTATCTAGTAAATGGACTATGCCTCTATTTTATGAATGTTTTTTTATATCTATTTGACTAATTAGTTGCCCTAATTATACAAGTAGTCAGTGCAATATCAACAATTACCAAATTTAAACTGTTATTGAACTTTCAAAGGTGTAAAGCTTGGAATGCATGGTATCTGATTGATTTGAATTTCTTTCCGGAGGTAGAAATTGTCATAGAGATGCTGGCAAAATTAACTTTAAAGAACCATTTCAAAGTATATTAACGGACAATTTACTACTGATCTTGTGTGCATCAGTTGTCGAGACACACATAGCATGTGGAAGAAAATGCAAGCCACATTGCTTGAGTTTTAGGAGGGCCTATGGGACCTCAAAACAAGTAGCCAACTTCTGGCATTCTGGTAGCTAGAGGAGTTAGAACTAAAACAAGAGATAGGGAGGATCTTGTACTAATTTTCATTTCTAATGTCTAGGCCATGGATGCGAAGCTTAGCATTCATACATTCTATGTATATTAACCCACTCATATACACACACCCATGGCCGGTCACCCGCACATGTGCTTTTAGCTTCTTCTTTTTAATGCAATTAACTGCAAAATGGTTCTGGGAAATTAACCTATGGTTGAGTTTTTTTTATTTGGATTTAATGCCAGTTTGTTGCAACAGAAGCTTCTCATTTCTTGATGTTTGTTTGTGAAGTTCCTGTCTGATCTTGAAATAACATAGGACTGCAGCTATTGGTTGTTTCAAGTTGCTTCATTTTGTAACATAATTCATTTCATCACACTACAGGTCTTACCATCAGCTGCTATCAGTTACCTTGTTTACGAGTTCATGAAGATAGTTCTAAAGGTGGAGCCGGCATAGACATTTTATTTGCTCAAATTAAACATCGGAGGGAACTATTGGGATCGATCGAGGCTATGGAGTAGACCTGGCAATTCGTGTCAAAAATTCGTTTTCGTGTCATGTAAAACCGTGTTCGTGTCATATATTCGTGTCAAAAATTCGTGTCGACACGGAAAACTCAAAATGTTATTTTTAGCTTTTACCACATTCATATATTAATTTTACTTAATTTTAATCCCGTGTCATCTCGTGTCATTTATTCATGTCGTGTATTCGTGTCGTGTCTAAGATTGTCAGGTCTACTATGGAGTTTTATTTCATGAAAAAAAAATAAAGATCTGGTGAACGTCAAATTTACCTATACCATTTTTCAAAACAATTGATGGACGATAACTATTCTCGTCCCTGGTAGTTATCTGTAAAATTCAATTGGCATGATGTTATTCAAACTTGCCACTATTTGATCAAACCGTAGGGAAAGATACATATTTGATGGATCCAAAAGCCCAAGATGGCTGATCCAGTTCAACTCTTGGAAATAAAGAGCGAAGTTTCTGTTGGCTGTCTTGTCGATACAAAAACTAAGATATGAAGGAACATAGATAAGATTTGATTAAAATGGTACATGAATTTGGTAAAAATTTAAGAATATAGTGTGTATGTTGCAGTAATAAGAATTTTGATATAGTAATTTTTTATATTTTATATAATATAAACACGATTTAATATATCAAAAGTAAAAAGTAATGTATATGGGATAATTACTTAATAGTGCAAATGAGGTTAAAAAGGTGAAATATATATTATTTTATTTAATTTTTATTTTTTAATATTGATTAAAAAATATGTTATTATTTTAATTTTGTTTGTAAGTGTGTTAGATAATTATATGTACTTGAAGTTTGGCACTCTGATGGTGGAGCGACAGGCGACTTGAGGTTGGGCAAGTGAGAAATTTTGTCTTTCGGGGAATTTTCCTTTCAAATAATAATGACCGAGACTAATGAAGAGGATAGATAGAGTTATAAAAGCGTTAGAACTAAATTCCATTAATAATTCAATTTCAGCTCCAGTTTTCTCAATATATATTGAATCTATTTCATGGTTTCTATTTTCCAAATGAAAAGTACTTCAACCATTTTTTCTGAATCTTGACTTATTTTTGTATATATATTCATATTATCATCATTATCATATCCAGAACTTTTATTCCAATATTGAGGTAAGTTACATGAGCTAGCATATGGACTCACGTTAAGTTATTGGGGTAAGTTATTGAGCTAGCATATTGGGGTAAGTCACTGAACAAAAAAAAATATTGGGGTAAGTTACATGAGCTAGCATATGGACTCACATTAAGTTGTCATTAATTTTCCTCCACTCATTCTTACTTAAGGTAAGGTGTTTCTTCAATGCTCGTGTAGTCATATCTTTACAAATGACTTTTTTTTCAAATATTTTCAGTTTTCCTCTAGCCTAAACTTTTTTCACCATTCATAACCTTCACCTCACTCTCCTAACTAGAGCGTTCACATATATATATTGTATATCTTAAACCAATGTAAATGATCTTTAATAAGTACTACTCCAATCGTTTTGCGAATGTTTTCTTTTCTCTTTCTATCTTTTTTCGTATATTTGTAAATCCATCATAGCATTAGCATTTCTGATATGCTTTTTTTTTGTGTATGTATTCTCTTATCCACTCAACATTCTCTATCAAGAGCAATGTTGGTCTAACAACTGTCTTATAGAATTTACCTTTTAACCATATAAAAATTCTTTTATCGCACAATATACTTGTAGTGCTTTCCACTTGATCCAGCCAACCTAGATCTTATGGGTTACATCATTATCAATCTCTTTATTCATTTTACTATCAACCTCAAATATAAGAAATGATCCCATTTAAGAGTCCCTTCCCCATCTAATTTCACTATGCTTTGATGATCATCTTTGTTTGAATTGAATTTACAATCCATATATTCAATCCTCACTCTGTTTGTCTGAATTCTCTTGATTTTAGCGTTCATCTTCACTATTCCAACTTTGCATTGAATTTTGTTCCTATTTTTAGCAATCAAGACAATATCAATTTGTCTATTATTGAGCGAACAATAATAGATTTAATGTCGACCTTTGAAGTCGTTCTACTATGATTAAAATTCACTTGTTTGCCCTCCACACATCCTCACATGTATATTTCATCTCTATACATGTCTTTAATTAGTTTAATATATTTTACAAAGACTTTTTTCATTAAGGACTACCATAGTATCTCCCTAAACACTTTATCATATATTTTCTCCAAGTCTATAAAGATTATATGAAGATCTTTACCTTGTACTTAAGAACTCTCTATAAGTTGCCTAAGCAAGTGTATTACCTCCATAGTTGATTGTCCAGACATAAAATCAAATTGATTCTCTGATATCTTTATAGTATTCCTTAGTCTCTATTCTATCATTCTCTTCATAATTTCATTGTGTAACTCATAAGTGTTATGTTTCGATAGTTGGAATACTTTTGAATATCTCTATTGTTCTTATAAAGAAGTACCAAGACACTTTTTCTTTATTTCTCAAGCATTTTATGAGTATGTCAAATTTTGTGCCAAAAAAATTGTCAACCACTTAACTCTTACCTCTCTAATGCATTTCCAAACTTCAACAAGAGTATCATAAAACCTAACAACTTTCTCTGTCTTCATCATATTTAGAGCCTCTTTTATCTCCATGTCTATGATTCTGCACATAAAGTATCCATTTAGGTCCTCGAGAGGCACTTAGATATTGTTAAAAATTTGATTTTGTTCGCTATTGAATAGTTTATCGAAATAATTGCGTCATCTTTTTTTAATGTTATTGTCCTTATTAAGAGTAATTTGATACTAATCATTAATACATTTTATGACTCTTAGGTCATAATTCTTCTTCTTTCTTACTTACACCAATCTATATATCTCTTTCTTGCTATCCTCTGTATCCAACTTATAATAAAATCTTTTTCACAACTTTTGCTTTAGCATCTGCTATCATCTTCTTTACCTCATTCTTAAGTAACCTATATTTTGTGATGCTTTTCTCGATATTTTTTTTATAATCTTGTAACAATTTTACTTAGTCTATAACTTCTTTAACTGTTGTAGTCCACATTTTTAGCCGATGCTCTCTTAGTGTTTTATTGCCCACCTTTCGAGTGCATTTTGACATCTTATTTCACATTACATTTGCGTTCTCTTTTATTGTCTAATCCTCTTTTTTTATCTAACTATCTTGACATACTATATAATAATCTTTTTTTAACTTCCACTATCATATCTTTGTGGCTCCTTTTTGTTAGTTCATTCGATGCCATTATTTTGTATATCCATTTCTATTCTGTATTTCTCTATGAGAGATTCATTATTTATTTGTAAAATTAATTTTAAACTTTAGAAAAACGTAAATATTAAAATAAATAAAAAACTATACGTAATATATACCCTAGTTTCAGATATTCTGTAAGTTGGGCTAAACTCCTATGTGTAAGTTTTTAATATAACCGATGTATATTCAACACGATAAAAATGCCTCATTCTTAGCCCAACTAATATTTTAATAAATTTTTAAAATATTTTTTGATTATACATTTTCTATATTAATTAATATATAATAATTTTTAAGAAACTCATTTGATACATTGTCATTGTAATTTTTAGATTCCACAAGTAAAGTTAATATGATGATACATATTTTTAGAGAATAATTAAAAAAATAAAAAAATAAATTAAAAAAGAAAGTGGATTGTGTGGTAGTTTTTTACCCACAGCACACTTTTAAAATTAAAAAAAAAATTCATTCTCAGTGTATAAGTTAATAATCATAATTTTTATATTAAAAGTAATAGTTGATAGTTTTGTTTATATTTTTAATGCATCGAATAAAAATACTATAAAAAAATTTATTCGTATTGAAACTATTTGTATTTAGAAGGATAAGCATAAACGGAGAGGAATAAATTTCCTGTTTTAAAAAAATGTAGAGAGAAGTAAAGAAATGAAAAAAAAAACTGTTTAGATAAATGTAGGAGAAGTGTAGAAGTTAATTTTTGCTTAGGTGACCAATGACTTAGTAAATGTCTACATATAATTCAAAAAAAGTATTAACGTAAAAGCGTTAAGACGTAAGTGTCCAATCAATACACCTTATCAAGTTTGTTTGTATTTTGTAATATAATATACATTTATATGATTTTAGCAAATACCAAAACTAGCCAACAATTCTTTAATCCAATGATCAATGAAGAGTTATGTCAAGTTACAAAGTTTGAATTTAAATTCAAGTAATCTTGTCCATTATCTTTAATTATATATATAAAAATGAAAATCAAAACCAAAACCAAAACCAAAATCCTTTTAAGTGCAAGTGTGACCCTTTTATGGAAGGTAAACCGGATCATAGGTTGGATCGGACCAGGTTCGGGTCGGACCCAATCCACATAATAATGAATTATGTGCAACTTCAAGCCCTGCCCATAAATTTGAGCTTGGTTTTTAGTCCAGACTCGTTTTTAATTTTATTATAAAAGCTCGAGCTCGATCCGGCCTGTCTTAATATTATTTTATTTATTTTTTTGTATTTTATTTTTTGTTTATTTGTTTTTATTCTTTTATTTCCTTTAAAATTTAATTTAATTTGTCAAATTTTACATGTCAATTTTCACATTAAATATATATTCATGTTTATTAATGAATAATATTTTTTATACATATAATTATATTTTACTTAATAAATATATTTTAAAAAACTTAATTAATAATTATTTTCTGGTCGAGCTAGACTAGGCTAGAGCTTTGGTAGGGTAAGCCCGAGCTAGGTTGGGCTAGAGCTTTGGTAGGGTAAGCTCGGGCCAGGCTCGATTTTTGATCGAACTAAAAATTTTGCCTAAATTTGGTAATTGTATTCGATATTTTTATCCAAGCCCAAACCTAATCGTTGATCAAGTTTATAGAAGAGCTTATTTATTGCATAAACCGAAGCTAGATATTTGACTCTTAAAGTTTTAAAATATTTAAGTTATGTGAAAAGCAAACTTGAGTTTTTTTTTTTAATGAATTTATAAACTATTAAAAACATCTTAATTTTAGTAACATGTATTAATGATTTTTTTTATATTTTCACTTTATTCTTCAATAATCCGTAAATTTATATAAATGTTTATATTATTTCACATTAATTTATTTATTTTCTTTAAATTTTATATTAATTTTACTTGCTTTTTTTAATTAATAAAAGTAATTTTATTTATTTATTTTACTTAAAAACAAGTGATTTAATTTTATCCGCAAAACAAATACTAAAATAAACTCTAAACCAAAAAAATAAAAACCTGACCCGGAGCTCACGTCAGGAAGTTGACTCACTGACCTGCTAATCCAGTCTAACACGTTGATTTCTGGCTAATAATTCCATTTTCATCTCCTGGGCGACTTTCTCCCTCTTTTTCTTATATATTTTTTATGTAATAGTATATAATATATACACATACATACTAAATTTTCTGTATTTGAAAATTCTTCTTACAGAAAAAATCAAACTTTCTTCGCAAACGGTGCGCTCCCTTTAGTCACCCACTTTCTCTTTTCTCGAAAAAACGCGTTTATTTTTATATTTTTTTTTTGCTTTAACAGATCGTAAAATGCCTCCAATTTCAGCTCTTAGGAAGGAGTTTTTTTTAAGGCTTTTTTAAGCTCAGAAAGAGAGTTGAAGAGAAAAGAATCAAGTAAAGAGTATGGCAGAGAGTAGGCGCTATGGCCTCACTAATCAACTGGGTATGTATATAATCGGCTCTTCTATCTTCTTTTAATTTTTTTTTTTCAATTTGGGTTTCAAGTGAAGTTGAATTTTTTTTTTCACTTTTTTTTTATTTGGTTTACTGGAATTTGCTGTTTGACTTGTCCTCTTTTGCTTATAATATTTGGTTTATGAGGTGGGTTTTAATTGCATTTCTCTTTTGAAAGTTTTGATTTTAGAGATAGAAGAAAATAGCTTAATTTGGCTCCTTTTATGCAGAAAAAAACCTTTGAGCAAAAATGGTATTGGTTTTTGTTGAAAAGGAAGAGACTTTGGATCAAAATTGAAAAGGAAATGAAACTGTATTGACATTTCTGTATGGAAAACGAGTATTATCTTGGCACTAGGAAGTTTGTTTATTATGAAGTTAATGTGAGGGTTTGAGTGATTTGGTGGTTTTGCTTGTTGATTTTAAGTTACATGCATAGATTTGAATGAGCTTTGGTTTGGTGCAGATATTGAGCAGATACTCATGGAAGCGCAGCACAGGTGGCTACGGCCGGCTGAAATATGTGAAATTCTTAAAAATTATAAGAATTTTCGCATTGCTCCAGAACCGGCACATATGCCGCCAAGTATGATCTTTTAATTGCATTAAGAGGGTTCATGCTGTTGGATGATGATAGATTGATAATTATCTTGATAATATAAAAAAACTTTGCTTATTTGATTCTGGAGTTCTCTTTCTCCTGCCAGCTAATATATAAAATCGAATGCTTTCAGTTCACGTTTCTAGAGTTATCTTTAACTTGTGAGGTTGCAGTTTTCTTTCATAAAAAATTCCTTGAGGATCCGCTGTCCTTCAATTCTTTTAATCTGTTTCTTAGGTAAAGTAATTGGCATTTGGATTGTGTTTCAAATATAAAACCATTTATGCTGTAAATGCTACAGTTAAATTTATGTCAAAGAAAGATTGTTATTATTATTATTATTTCTCATAATGCCATTCTTCTCTTTTATGTGTTGTATACTTTAATTTCAAAATGTGGTAAAGTTACATTACTACTTTGACCTCTAAATTTCAATGGCCTTTCTGTTCCTAAAATCTACTCATATCTGGTTTATTTTATTTTATTTTTTCATTCTTGTATTAATTTGGCCTCTTCTTTGATTGGTATTTACAATTGTACTAGTAATTGACGGTTGCTTTGAAGTGCATAATGAACATGTTCTAGCGTACCAAATTGAATTCTCCAAACTTAAGATATGTTTCTACTTTCAGGTGGTTCACTTTTTCTTTTTGATCGAAAGATACTGAGGTACTTTAGAAAGGATGGCCATAACTGGAGGAAGAAAAAGGATGGGAAAACAGTGAAGGAAGCTCACGAGAGACTCAAGGTAAGAATCGATGATGGTTCATCTTGTTTTCCATTTTTTCAGAAAGCAGGAACCTCTCAATTTGATACCACACAGCTATCTCCTGGTAACTTTCACACATATATATATATATATATATATAGATATATGTATGTATGTATGTATATATGTATTTATGTATTTGAATTCTTTTGTGGGGAAGAGGGAACATTTTGTATGAAACTTTCTTGCTTCTAGTGAAAATCATTGGACAAATGTTAATCTTTTCAGGCTGGAAGCATTGATGTTCTGCATTGCTACTATGCTCATGGAGAAGAAAACGAAAATTTTCAAAGACGCAGTTATTGGATGCTTGAAGAGTGAGTATTAAAAGTTTATATGCCAAGTTATAGTAGATTTTTTGACAATGTGTGTGCATACGTGTATTCTTATGTTTTAATTAAATAATAAATTACTCTGTGTTGGTTACTCTTCATATACTTAGTTCGTTGCTCTCAATGAAATAATTGTTAAATCTGATTTTTTAAATATCTTTCTCTACTTTAGAGTTCAAAGGAGTTAATCGTCTAAAGGTAGGTGATGAAGAAACTGAGATTTTAAAATTTTCACAATGAACCCCACCTTTAAGATTCACGTAATCCTTTTTTTTTCTTGTTCTTGAAAATTATACACATGCTCTCGAAGTTTAGAGTGAGCCCCATCAGTTATGCTGATGCACAGAGGCAATTCTGTAGAATTGAATTTTTTTAGTTTTGCTAATGCCTGTACTCTGCCCTTTTCTTCTTCTGTTGTTTTCCGTTGATAGCAGTGTTATCAATAGTGAATAGTGGACAGTAGTGGTGAGGCCAAAATCCACTACGAATGAGTAGTGGATAGTGTAGCAGCTGCTACTGACACAATAGTGGCCATTAATTTTTTTTTATATAAAAAATATATCTAATTTAATAGAAAACAAAAGAATAACCATAATTGCTCATAAAAATTACACAAAGCACTTAAATAATGTTCTCAAGCAAATAAAACATTGCAAACAACAACTTATCAAGTCACATAAGACAATAAAACTCTAAATGAAGTCACATAAGATAATAAAACACAAGCATAAACACAAATGCAATTCCTAAAAAAAAAGTAAAGTAATTTAATTTAGGGTTTTTAATTTAATATTTAATAAAAGAAGTTTACTTAAATAAATTTTAAGTACAGTAAAATCATAATTTAGGGTTTTTAATTTAATCTAGGATTTTTAGTTTAATATTTAATAAAAAAAGTTTACTTAAATAAATTTTAATTACAGTAAAATCGTAATGTAGGGTTTTTAATTTAATTTAGGTTTTTGGTTTAATATTTAATAAAAAAAGTTTACTTAAATAAATTTCAATTACAGTAAAATCATAATTTAGGGTTTTTAGTTTAATATTTAATTAATTAGTAGTTTACTTAGACAAATTTTAAGTATGGTAAAATCATGGGCTGTAATAAAAAAGATTAATCATCATCATCAGAGCCTTTATCCCAAGAGATTGAGGTAGGCTATATGAACCAATATCTGAATTCACGTTAGATCGTCCATATGTATTCTCCTCCTCCATAGATTTCTATCCAAGGCCATTTGCTCATCCAATTCTAAAACCTCCATATCTTTCCAAACTACTTCCTTCCAAGTCTTTTTCAGTCTTCCTTTAGTTTTGACCCTTCTCTCAACATCCATAGCCTCTATTCTCCTAACTGGAGCATCTACAGGTCTACGTCTTACGTGTCCAAACCTAATAAAAAAGATTAATATTTAATAAAAAAGCTTAAAAGACTTAAATACCCTTAAATACATTAAAATCATTGGTTGTAATTAAATCAAGAAACAAAATTGGTTAAATGGACATTTCACTACATTTGTTCAGTTGCGCCACTACTAGCCGCTACCCGCTACCTGCTATCGTGGCCGCTATTATAAAACTACTACGCAATGTATTTTGTCATAGCAGTAGCTAATTTTCCGCTCCGCTACGCCGCTATACGGCTGCTTCGGCTGCTATTGACAACACTGGTTGATAGGATGGTTCATTTCTACATGCATTCAAAAATTTCAATCTATTGTTTCTACATTCAATATTTAATCAAAATTTGGATTTCTGTTTCATCACTTTGATGTTCTGCTCTAGGAAAACTTGCTCAAAATTCAACTTGTATCTGTACCTTTCAATAAGGTTAACACAAAGCAATATAAACCTAAGGTTTCTTGTATTGTCATTGTGTTTTTGCATTATGGTAGTAGAATATTTAATGAGCAATGTATTAAGTTGGGTTGGATTTCTTACTTCAGCAATCAACTCTGCTAATGTGGATCATGTTTTATTGGTTTGAAATGCAAACTCTATTTGCTTGAAACTGTAATTAGTTTCTCTGTTGCAATACTAATTTAAGGAAGAGCTTGTTATTAAGCTTCTTCTTTGGTTGCTGACATAAATTGTTACTGTATAGGGATCTCTCACACATTGTTCTCGTCCACTATCGAGAAGTAAAGGTCAGATCTTAGTCCATCACCTTTTTCTTTTTTCCTCCTGCTTCTGATTATCCATCTTTTGAAGAACTATGAAAAGTTTCAATATAATTTTTTATGGCTTAATTTGTTAGAAGTTTCTTTGACTGATAACAATTAGAAATTTAAACCTATTTTTTTCTGACTTTAGATGGTAGTCTGGGTGCAGAATTATCAATATGATCACCTAGTCAACAGAATTTTAAAAAGTTCATGTAAACTGAAGTAGCAGCTTTTTGTTCCTTGACACCTTTCTTGTCTTTCTTTTGTATGTACTTAACTGGTACAATCTGGATGTCCTTAAACAAGCTGATGCATTCAATTATATTCATTTTCATTCATTTTTTATTGAGCGTGCTAATTTTCAGCTAGCAAAACATAGGTTCTTGGCTTTGATCAAGGATAAATATTGCATTTTGTACTGTGTTGCTGTTGTGATCTCATATGTTGTATGGTTATAATTTATTTATATATATATATATATATTTGAGTCCAAATTATGTAGGAGTCTGCATTTATAGTTAGTGACATTTAGATTATTATAATTATTATTATTTTGGCCTGAAGTGACATTTAGATTAGCTGGCAATTCACGCTAGCTCATCTTCTCTACTATTCTGAATTTGATAGAGCCTTATCCTGTTTGGGCATAACCTTATAAACTTTATATTTCCTCTGTTGCTATCCCTACTATTTGTCCTCCCTCTTCCCCTTTGTTTACTTAGCTATTTCCATCTGAGCTGTGTGGCTATCTCTGCCTTGAACATTGTTCTTTTTGTCCTTCCCATGTTCAATGTCTTTTGGTGCCATTAATTTGGACCATCTCGCATTAGCTGTTGAAATTGTCCCCTTTATACCAGGATAAGCCATTCTATACCACTTTCGCCAATCTTCTTTTGAATCCAGAAAAGGAAGTTTCTTAAACAGCTTTTAAGGGAGCAGACTGGCAATGAGAGGGGATAAAAGGCTGCTAATTCCTCTATCTTCGCACCCTTTTTCTGTATTAATTACTCATTTTAAAGAGCATTAGCATCTGAACAACTATGCATACTTATTGATCCTGAATTACTTCTAAAACCTTGAAGGTCTTTAGTATCACAGAATAAATTGTACATCTTCAAATACATTTCTTAACTGTGAACCTAATAATTACATTGTTAATTGAATCCAATATTTTTCTCATTTTGTAGTGTTTACAATAAGTTGCTTAAACAGTTTCCATGAAGAGCCATTTTCTTAACATTCTGTTTTTACTTTCTGAAATTTTGTCAGGGAAATAGGACCAATTTTAACCGCATCAAAGAGACTGAAGAAACTATTCCATATTGCCAAGAAACTGAAGGAATTATACGCAACTCTGAAGTGGAAAGTTCTCTGTCTTCAAGTTTGCAACCCAATAATGGTCAAATTCCTTCACAAACAATGGATACAACTAGCATGAACAGTGTGCATGCATCAGAACATGAAGATGCCGAATCAGGTGTGTTTATTTGTGGTTAATTAATACATTATTCTGTGTTATTCTTATTTCTTACCAATGAAGATGATATCTGATGCAGTCTATAATCATCAAGCAAGTTCACAGTCTCACTCTTTTCTTGAGTCACAACAGCCTGTTGTGGGGAGGATTGATACTGGATTCTGTGATTCATTTCCAGTGTCACACTCAAGTACGATAGTTTGATTTGTGTTACTCCATTTTAGTTTAATTTGCCCTTTCTGTTTTAACCAACTACTGGTTTTTATTGCTGACAGATGATTATCATGGAAAGCCATCTAGCAGTCGTTTTCAACTTACCCAAACAGACAAGGATAGAGAGTATAATGATGCTGGAATAACATATGAGCCCCAAAAGAACCTTGATTTCACTTCATGGGAGGATGTGTTGGAGAATTGTACTTCTGGGGTTGTTGAATCTGTGCAATATCAACCAACATTTTCCTTAAAACAACATGATACCATGGGGCAGCTATTCGACAGTAGCTTTATTAAAAAGCAGGAGTCTGAGGATCAGTCGCCTGCTCAAGAAGATTGGCAGGTAATGAGTGATTTACTTTGTTTTGAAAAAAGGGCAACTCGATGCATAAGGCTCCCACTTTGTGGGGTTTGGGGAGGGTTATTGCACGCAGCCTTTGTAAATTTAAAGTGCAAATGGTAGTTTTTGAAATCATGAATTCTTCTTTGCAATATCTGTCCGAGATAATGTCTTTAAAAATTCTTACTTAATACAGACTAAAAATTGAACTACAATACTTTAAAGAAAAGGTGTTAATAATTACAATTTTGGTCATTTCAGCTGTAATTGCAACATAGGTCCTTTAAAACCCTGTGTGATATGCAGTAATTGCATTGCTGCAGTTTCATGAATCAGACTGGGTGTATGTGTTACCGTTTCTTTTTCCAATTAATTACTTTTAGGTTTCAAATTTGTCCTCTAAACAGGTTTCTGAGGGTGATTCTTCTCATTTAACAAACTGGCCATTGGATCAGAAGTTGCATCCGGACTTGAGATATGATCTTACTTCTAGATTTCATGAACAAGAACTTAATCACCAGCTGCATCCAGACAGGCAACTTGATCAATCTACACAAAATAACCAACAGACAGATTCCTCAAATGGAAACCACGGATATGTTCCTAAACCAGATCCAGAGAGCTATTTGACACTGGAGGGGAAATCCATTTGCCCTTCTGCTGTGAGACAGCATTTGTTTGATGGTTCTTTAGCAGAAGAAGGTTTGAAGAAGCTTGATAGTTTCAACCGCTGGATGAGTAAAGAACTTGGAGATGTAGATGAGTCACATATACCGTCCAGTTCTGGGGCCTACTGGGATGCCGTTGAAGGTCAAAATGGGGTTGATGTTTCCACTATTCCTTCTCAGGGGCAGTTGGATACCTTTATGCTGGGTCCTTCCCTCTCCCACGATCAGCTTTTTAGCATTATTGACTTTTCACCAAATTGGGCATATGTAGGCTCTGAAATCAAGGTAGGCAGTAAAAAAATTTTCATTCCAAGCAAGTTATCATGCATTGAAATATAAACCATTCACTGATGGTGCAGAAATACTGATGGATTAGTTCCTCACAGGAGTGGCATGTAAAAACTACTTGTTTTCTTATGTGTCATGTTCTCTTCTTTCTCCCTAATTTCTTCATGTCACACAGGTTCTCATCACAGGAAGGTTCTTGAAGAGTAGAGATGAAGCCAAAAATTATAAGTGGTCATGCATGTTTGGCGAAGTAGAAGTTCCAGCAGAGGTGATAGCAGACAGTGTTCTTCGTTGCCACACTCCAAGACATGAAGCTGGCAGGGTTCCCTTCTATGTCACACGCTCCAACAGATTAGCTTGTAGTGAAGTCCGAGAGTTTGAATACCGACCCAGTCATATCCAAGATATAGATACTGTGGATTACCCTAGCAATAATGCCATTGAAATTCTTGATATGCGATTTGGTAGATTATTATGCCTTGGCTCCAGTTCTCCCTATTCTAACACCGATAACATACCTGATATATCCCAGTTGAGCAGTAAAATTAATGCACTGCTGAAGGAGGACATTGAGGAATGGGACCAGATGTTGAGTCTTAACTCAAAAGAAGAGATTTTTCCTGAAAAAATGAAGGAGCAGCTGCTTCAGAAGCTATTGAAAGAGAAGTTGCGTGTTTGGCTCTTGCAGAAGATAGCTGAAGGTGGGAAAGGCCCTAGTATATTGGATGAGGGTGGCCAAGGTGTTATACATTTTGCTGCTGCTCTTGGATATGATTGGGCCTTAGAACCCACTATAGTTGCTGGTGTGAGTGTTAACTTCCGAGATGTGAATGGATGGACTGCACTTCATTGGGCAGCATCCTATGGCAGGTAAGCAACTCGAAAATCAAATTAAAATGTTCCTCCATGTCTCTTTTTTCATCTTTTTGGCTATTTCCCAGTCTACCTTTTTTGCACAAGGGTATCTCAGGATGTAGAGTTGGTCTAAATGTGAATTTATCCCAAGGAAAGAATGATCAAGTAAAATGGATCATGCAAAACAAAATTGTAGTAGATGCTACAAATAGGCTTCCTCAAGTAATGATCCCTAGGCTAGTTTTCTTAGGTACAATGATACTTATATTGCTTAAGTTCATCTATTTGGTGTATAGATTGTGTACTTATTTTAGTCTTTCTGGCTTCTGCTGACATTAACTGTCTTTAACATCAGAGAACGCACGGTTGCTTCCCTTATTTCGCTGGGTGCAGCTGCTGGATTATTAACAGATCCAACACCTGAATATCCTTTAGGCAGAACACCTGCTGACCTGGCCTCTGCCAATGGACATAAAGGAATTTCTGGTTATCTTGCAGAATCTGATTTGAGTTCCCACCTTTTATCCCTCAATTTGGATAACCAAGGCAGTGATGATACCACGGATTCTAGAGCGGATGTAATACAGAAAATTTTAGAATATAGCACAGTTCCACTCAGCTATGGGGATACTTCAGATGGCTCATCACTGAAGGACTCATTAGCTGCTGTTCGAAATGCCACTCAAGCTGCTGCTCGTATTCATCAAGTCTTCAGGGTGCAGTCCTTCCAAAAAAGGCAGTTGAAAGAGTTTGGTGATGATAAATTTGGAATGTCAGATGAGCGTGCTCTTTCAATTATAGCGGTCAAGTCAAACAAGCCTGGACAACATGGTGAGCATGTGCACGCAGCTGCCATTCGTATACAAAATAAATTTCGTGGTTGGAAGGGCAGAAAGGAATTTTTGATAATCCGCCAACGCATTGTCAAGATTCAGGTTCATTGCATTTGGTGCTTTAGTTTATCAGATTTCATGATTCTTGCTTTATATTCAGTCATCCCACTCCCCCTTTCTCCGAAAAGGATTTTCCTTGAAAGCATAATGTCGAACCCTAACCCTTTTTTTTTTTTAATGAAAGGCTCATGTAAGAGGCCACCAGGTGAGGAAAAACTATAGGAAGATTGTCTGGTCAGTAGGAATTGTGGAGAAGGTGATCTTGCGTTGGAGACGGAAAAGAAGTGGTTTACGTGGATTCAAACCAGAAACACTCACTGAGGGCCCTAGCATGCACGCACCCTCAAAGGAGGATGACTATGATTTCCTGAAAAAAGGCAGGAAGCAAACCGAAGAAAGGTTACAGAAGGCACTTGCCAGAGTTAAGTCCATGGCCCAGAATCCTGCAGGCAGAGATCAATATAGCAGGATGAAGAATGTCGTCACTGAGATCCAAGAGGCTAAGGTAATTGAAATATTCTCTCTAATATGATAATGATAGCACTTACTCTTGGTAAGGATACTAGATATACTGCACCTTTCTTGCAAGATTTCATTGCAACTGGTCTTTGAATTAACTTGGCAGGTCATATACGATAAGGTTCTCAACAACGCCGGAGAAACAATGGATGAAGACTTGATTGCTCTAGAAAAACTGTTAAACGATGATACTTTCATGCACACAGCTCCTTGAGTGAACTAATCTCCACCTTCTCTTGTAAATCTTGTTTGACTTATAGCAGCTATACAATTATTTATTACCTTATTGGTAAGTCCTACTGGAATTCGCCTGTAAATGTCTTAACAAAGCTGATTCATTTAGTGATCCTTTACTCATCAAGTGGGTTAGGATAACAGCTGTATAATTTCGACATTTTCTTTGGTCTATGTTAAATCTACGTGGTAGTAGTCATTGCTTCATTTGCTAATGAATTTCACCCTTTGCATGAGAAATATCTTCTTTTGAAGTAAAAGCATCAAACTATGAAGTGGAAGCAATTCCAATGGCATTGGCAATGTTATAACATTCTCGACCATGAAGAATACAGGCTGTCTCTGTCATATTCTCACACAATATACACTGCTCTTTTTTTATCTTCTTATTGCGAAAAAAACAAAAGGATGGTGGAAGCTGTACATGGCAACAACCTAAGTATACATGTTTTTCACAACCTATGTCCCCTCTCTGATATCCGCCAGTTCTTCCCACAAGGTTGGAAAACAAGAAAAAAGAGGAAAAAAAGTTGATAAGCATAAAGCAATTTCTTCTGAGTGATTAGAATACCTACTCATTGTAACTCATGGTAAAATGAAACCCCTTCTCAATTCTTGCTGTTCGCAACGAGGCTTTCGTAAAATAAGATATACCCGTGATCTGTATTACTTGAATATTCTTGAGCTGATCCGAAAAATGTCTGAACTGCAGACTCGTCAATCATCTCCACATTTTCATCGTCAAAAAATAACCAGTGGTTATGGCTTTTCACCAGGCTAACGTAGTGCCCATGGTTAGGTCCGCTTCCCACATGAACGACTACAGCAAATAGAGAATACTCCAAATCTGCATCTTCCACGGTATTGTTTAGCTTCAGCTCAAGTGGAAACACAACACGGTAGGAGAGCTTCTTGTACCGGCCAAGCTGCTCGATGTACTTAAACCGCTTCAAATGCATAACAAGGATGTGAGGAGGCTTCTTTATCTTCATTCTCTTCTGGGCTTCTTGCAAACTGCAAGTAAATAAACATCATCCATAGATTTTCTTTTCTACATGTTTATCATTAAATGCCTGTATGATATGCATCCTTGAAACCATCTAAATATCATACTTTAAGCTTTGTATCAAGTTACAAACTATTTATGAAGACAAACCGGTTAAATGCACCATGCAAGCCTGATGGTTGAACCATTAAGAGAAATCATGAGCTATGCATGGTTGGCCTTTCTCTAAAACTAATATCTCATTGAAATCCACTACCAGAATTGATCTCTTGTATTAACAAAATCTCAATTTCACATATTTGTTCTTGGCTGTCCAATCTGAAAATCTGACACAGAATGACAGCAGTCAAGTGAAATATTTGTTGTCAATGTAAACTACTTTACAAGACGAATCCTAAACCATGAGAGAAGAAAACAGGTAATAATAAATTACAAACTAGAACACATCAACTGTTGCAGAAAAAAAAACCATATAAAGGAAAATTACCTGCAGCACTTGTCACAGAAAAATTTGTCCTCAGCGTTCAATGTCTCAGTAGAACTAAAATTTTTCAAACAGCTAGTTATTGAGCTGTTCTGTTCAATGTCAAGGCTCAAATCGAGGAAAGTTTCGTCTCTTGCTGTCACCGTCTCACATCGCAAGCATCTTGTCTCATTGGTAAGTATTCCCTGACTCAAATTGCCCCGTTAGATAATGAGATTATTCCTAAAATACATGAATGCAAACTCACAGAAACACAAATACATACACACGGTGGCACTCAGAGGAGGCAAAAATATTGTTAATAACTAAACTGACAACGTAAAGAATTCATTGTCAACAAAGTCTAGCATTCCTAACATTGTCAATAAATATACCATTAAAGGGGAAAAGATAGAGGCAGTAACCATTTCATCAATGTTATCTTATGAATTATAAATGAGATATCATAATTATATATAGAAGTAAAAGAAAAGCAGGAATGCGAGTACCAAAATTGATGATGCAGCCTACATACAATGACATGCAAAAGGAGTGATGTCCTGAAACATGTACCGATAGTAATGCTTGAATTTAATTCACTTTCTTTGTCTATTAGTGCACAGTGCACCTATTAGATTAATTTTTCTACATAGATTTTTTCTAGCCCTAATACATTCCTACAATTTTAGTCATGTTGCTGAGGTTTCAGGTTTCATTGCAGCTTATGATTTGTGTTAGATATAACCTGAGCAAAGAATATAACTTGATTTCATCTTGATTTCACATTGAGCGGAGTAAATACAGCACAAGACTAGAACGATTATCAGAATATCCTAGCAAACTCACCTGAAAATTCTTGTGTACCCAGGTAACCAGAGGCTCTTTTTGAACACCATTTGCCAGATGATTCTTTGACCCATTTGCAATCTTTTCAGGCGGTGATGATGTTTCTGCCTCATTTTTTGCTGCTTGAGCCTCTTTCTCCAGTATGTCAACAAGTTCATTTAGCAAAAAGTTCAAGAACTCATGAGCATCCTAATTAAAAAAAAAAAGAGAGAGAGAGAGAGAGAGACAAGTCGTTATTCTTTTCTGCATTTTCAATTAAAGATAGTAAAAAAAAAAAAGTCCATGTTTTGTTGACATGCCAGGAAAAAGCTACAAGTTTATACCATTTGGAACCTTGAATCAAGCAAAAGATATCGTCAATTTAGAGGAAGTGAATAAGGTACTTAAGCCAAACAAATATAAAGCATTCTACTACCTGGTGCATATAACTGCGGAAAAGCTCATTTTGTTTCTTCAATCTCTGTACAAAGCGCTTTGGAGCAATAACGCCTGTTTTCTTCTTCTGTGAACTTATCTAAACATAAAGAACAATCAACTGTTGGTCCCAATAGTAATCAAGTAAAAACCACATATGTTTCACAACTACAGGATATGGAGAGGGAGGAAAGATGTACTAGTCCATTAACAACATTTGCTAAAAACAGAGAAAGTATTATCTTCCCAACTGCAGCAGAAATTTTGGACTCTAAGGCCAAAAAGAGGGGGGAAAAATCTTGAACTAAACATTTTGCTGGGATGTAAGCAATTTCCTTCAAGGATAATACTCTGCAATTATTAAAGTATCAAACCAAACCCTCTAAAAAAAGTAAAGAAACAGAAAAAGAGAAGCAGCGGTGAGAAAGGAACTCTTGCACAGGAACATAAAACAGATCATGCACACTGCATAAAATCTGATATGAGTACAGACAAAAGTGACATATCTAATGTTAAAAAAGATTTTTTTTAATGACACATCATTCCTTCTTGTATGAAGCAAGAACTTGAATAATATGCCATTTAATAACAATAGTCATCTCATTTTGATCACGTCTTGTTAAAAAGTTACATTGTGAACCATCTTCATCACATCACGAAGATGATATCTTCGGCTTTCATAGTTCTAACTAATTGCACATAGGCTCTTAACATGTGTAATAATAAAACAAAAAATTTTATTAAATGAATCAAATCACTGGATCATTATTGGAAATTAAGGTCAAGACTAGAAGAAGACATTGCAACTTATGGATATTGTTATGGTAAGAAAAAAAGAAACTAATGCTGACATTTGGTCTGAAACATCATTTGAAAAGAAATGCTTGGCTGTTCAAAAATATACATTACAACACCATTTTTTTACTCTAAGATAAAATACCACCCAGGCAGAAAAAGCAACTACTCAAGGAACTAGTGGTTAGTTACGCAGCAAAGATACAATTCTAGCGGAGTCATTACCTGTGAAAACAGATCTGCCAAGCACGTCAGCAAATTATCTTCAGCATCAGTGCCATTTTTATTACTTAAATAATAGTCTAGCAGCTGTTCACGAAATGGGACACAAAAATAAAGTGCCTGAAAAAATTGAGAAAATGAAATAAGACATTAGTCGAAGCTGATAGTGCATTGTTGCCTAATAAATTCAAAGAATAACATCCAACTCTCAACAAGTGAACATAAAACCATTAGCACTTCCCAAATGACCATACATGTGATAATCATGTAAAATTTAATTAGAAAGCAAGGAATAAATAAAGTATCAGCAAAGATGTCAAGAGTCCCATAGCATAAAAGAAGAAAAAAAGGTCATAGAAACTAATAAAGTCTGGCAATGAGTATATAGCACATAAACACTATAGTTGCATTCATTCTGAAATGACTGTTTAAACAATGCAGACATTACGTAATCTAAGCCAACCTATCTATGCTACATGAAACTTCAAATTCCAATACCTATCATATCATGCACAAACTAATCTAACCAAATATGTTTCAAATACTTCACAAAACTCAACTTACAACAATCACCCAACTTAAATGAATGCAGAACAAAAGCAATATTAAAAATATTAAATATAAGCACGAAATGAAATCTAAATTGCCTTTATAGCCATGATGAATTGAATAATCATTTATGTTATCACCAATAACATCCAACCCCTAGAGTCCTTTCCCTTTCTAATCTTAGTTGATATCTATCATGGCCAATATCTGGTCTAAATCATCTCAGCAAGCATAACAAAATATAAACCTTCTAATTTTAATCTAAATTGTGACAAGCAAGCCACCTGAATGCAACAGCGCCTGCAATTACCAAAGAAATTCACCGCTAAACAAGAAAAAGACAGAATCGAATGCAACGAATTCTACCAATTCGCATCAGGATTTTCCCAGATTTACTTGCTTTCTAGTGCTATCAACGAGTCAGAACTCATTATCAAAACCATTAACAAGCGACTACCAGAAAAATGCTGCAGCAAACATAAAATACAAACCTTGAATACATGCAAAGAAAATAATAAGAAACATTTACCTCAATAAATTAGCGTAAATGAAAAATATTTTAAAAAATAGTTCAAAGCTGAAAATTCAAAATCAACCAAATTCAATATATTGGAACTAACATAAACTATCAAATTCGACATAATTTTTTGAGAGAAAAAAAAAAGACAAATCAAACTAGACTCAAAAAGTCAAAATTGAATTGTTATTTGAGAAAAGGAGAAGAGGAAAAAAAAACCTGCAAAACGCTGTTACAATAACAAGTGTTGCCAAAATTTTCAAGGCCAAAATATCGTTCGCCTTCAGGGAACTGGTCGCCCAAAGCCTTCTCGAGTTTTGAACCTGCCGCGCCCATTTATAGAATTTTGTCTACAACTCAAACTCAGATCTTCTTCCGACTGATTCAACTCGGCAATTCTATCTCTCCATTCACGACTGACTCTATCTTTCTCTCCCCCGTTTGATTTGATTTTGTCTTAGGGCTTGTTTCGAGGAAGGAAAGAAGAAAACTAAGAATGTTTTCTTGTTTCTCTAGTTCCGTTTGGGGCAGTGAAAGAGAGCCAAAGGAAATGAGGGTTTGTTTTGTTTCCCTTTGAGAGAGTTTTGGGAGAGACGAACGACGAAGAAAATAAAGAAGAAAAAAAATGGTGGCATAAAATATAAAAAAATTAATTTAATTAATAAATTATTAATTATAGTTTAATAGTTGCAAAACGGGTTGGGGAAAACAAAAAATAACTTAAAAAAGAAGAAATCAAATAAAAATAAGGCTTAATAGCCAAATAAGTCCTTAACTTTTAGTCCAAAATGGAATTCAATCCTCAACATTTTATTGCATGAAATTCAGTCCACAAACTTTTATTTCAATGGAAATAAACACTTAACCTTTTACAATTATGCAATTAAGTCAAAATCTGTTAAATGACACTAACTGCTGTTAGTTTTGCATACGTGGCAGCTGACGTGGATAATTTAGTTAACTGCCACGTGGCATGCCACGTATGCAAAACTAACGGCAGTTAGTTCATTTAACAGATTTGGTCTATTTCCACTGAAATAAAAGTTTATGGACTGAATTTCATGTAATAAAACGTTGAGGGTTAAATTCCATTTTGGGCTAAAGGTTGAGGACTTATTTGACTATTAAGCCTAAAAATAAAATACTATGTACGCTTTCTTTTTTGCTATTGCCACTGCCACTCAAGATCACATCACACGTGATGCCAAGCTGTAAAAATATGTGGGATTTTGTAATTTGAGTAAGTTGTAAACAATCAAGGTTTCCTTCTTTTATAATTTTTATAATTATTATCGTCGATGTTCTTTGACTCATTTTTTTTATTTTTATAAATGATATGGTGAATTGGATAATATTTTCTATTTTTTTGTTTTCTAATTAAAATAAATTAATTAATTAGTTAAACTTAATTATTTGGTGATGAATCTTATGTCAACCATTTTTGTTGACCAAATTTAAATTTATTGAGAAATTTGACAAAAGGATAATTAACACATCAGAAGCCAAGAATGTCCTCTTCAAGCAAAAGGCTTCAGTCTTGTTTGATAGATGCTTTTTTCTTTATTTTTTACAAATATAAAATAAAAAACATTTATCAAATGGAACTTTAAAGAATATAAAAACCTGAAACATAATAGATTAAAGTGTTAACCATTAATTAATACTCTGTCCATTTCATAATGTTGATATCAAATTTTTTTTAATATGAAAGTTTCGCAAGGTAATTTTGCTCGTGTTGAGGGTTATATTAAAAATACAATTGATCTTAAGTTTAGATAAAGAAGGATTGGTGGTAAGCTTTGATAACCAGCATCTCTAAACTCATTTAAATTTTATGAGATGATCAATATTGATACATAAGACGTAGACATTTGAACGCTTTAATTAGGATGGTGGAATCTATGAATACCGAAAAAATGATCAAAGTCAATGGCATAACCATTCTCCATTGAGTGAGGTTAAAAAAAATTAAGTACTTTTTCTATATTGACAATGCTAAAATTTATTAAAAAATCGGTTAAAAAAATAAATTTCATCTTTATTTTTACATTCATTTCAATTTGAGAATTTTAATAAAATTCTTTCACTATGAGCATAATTTTAACTTGTGAGTTTGAAGAAATTTAATATGTAGTTCTATTGATTTTTTATTAACTATAATTTTAACTTTATTTTAATTTTGATTTGTTTCTTTTTAAAATTTCTCTTGACTTTATTATCATCACAGTTTTCGTCTATAAATTTTTTCTTTAATAATATTTATGGTGCATATTATATATGAGTTTGATAAGATAAATGATTGGTTTGTTGTACTTTGATGTAATAAGTATTTTATATGTAGTTAATTATTTATATATAGTGCAAATGTAATCTCATTGTTAAAAAAAAAACAAAAAAATATTGCATCATTTATCTATTTGCATTATTTTTTAATATTTTTATTGGCATGAAAAAAAAAGTTTTATGTAACACCACTAATAAAATATTTTTTATTAATTGTAGTGGTTGATAAATAATTTAATAGTTTTTAATGTTTTTGGTGGAAATATTTTTCTTAATTTTAAGTTTTAGTAGTAACCCTAACAAAGGTCATTAATTATAACACTTGTTAGCAAAACCTAATTTACGAGAGTAACTTTAAAACCAGAGCTCTTATGCCTGAGTTGATATTTTGTGTTCATAGATGGGAAATTCCACAGTAAGATTATAAAATTTGATTTTATTATAAGATTAACGTAAATAACATATGATTAAGTGTAAATTTAAAATCATTAAGAGTAAAATATGTTAAAAATATCGTAAACACTTGATAATTAACTTAAGGTTAATGTAAACAATACATTATTAAGCATAAATCTAAAGTTATTATGTGTAAAATATGTTAGAAATATATAAACACATGATAATTAACATAAACATAAATTATAACAAAATTATCATGTGTTTAAATCTATTAACATTAATATTTTCATTGATAATTATATTTTTACTATGCTAAAGCTAATAAATGCTTTTATTGCATTTTTTTTAAAATTTAAAATATTATTATAGTAATATTTTTTTATTTAATATGAGCATTTATTGTAAATATTATGAATTCAAAAGCATTGGGAAAATAAATTATTTATGACTAATAAAGATAAGAATTCAAGTGTCTATAGACACTACTTATTTGTTTAAGAATGGTTAAAAATATTATTAAAAATATTTTTATATTTAATATGCTATTTATATTAAATTTAAGAGTAAACAATACATTAATTACTTATTTATTTTAAATATCATTTTAACTAGTATTATTACTAATCACTGATTAATATTTCTCAAATCATAAATTGCTTATTATAACAAATTCAAATGTGCTCTTAGAGCACTTATTAATCGAAATGGATTAATTAATTAAATAATTAAAATAGAAACTAGGAAATTTCTATGCAATTTTTCATTAATCGAAATGGATTAATTAATTAAATAATTAATTAATCCCTTCCAGATCACCCAAAATTATATAAAGGCCAAGCTACTTGCAGGTGACAAACAGCATTGGCAGGCAAGGACGCAAGGTGTATTTGCCCACGTGTCCTCCAATTTTTTTATGTTTTGTTGAGTTTCATTATGTGGTAACTGTTCACATTATTCTCTGTATTTTTTTTTTAATGAGCATTGAAGTTTTCTTCCTACTATTTTTATGTAATTATTTTTCCCTCCCAATTAAAAAAAATCCCTCCCTATTGCGTTGAAGTCGTATTATTATTGCAAAGAGAAGGTTTTGAGACTTTCAAAGTCTCAAATTCGAGTCTCATAAAGTGTAAGTTTGATGTTTAATTAATTATTATTATTTGTAGTTTGTTATTGTTCTTTGTATTTATCAGTTCATCAAGTTACCAATTCATTAAATGTATTACACTGACTATTATTGTAATTTCAAATGAAATTGTACTATTAAAAAAATAGTATATTTTTCTTTAGTTTAAGCGAACGTGAGGACATATATTATTTGATAATAAGTTAGCATGTGGAAAATGTAAAGTTTGAAATCTATCTTTTACCAATAGAAAATTGAAAAAGATAAAGATTTATAATCCAGTTAATATCAAGTACGAATTTTCTTTGCACAATAACCCAAAACGACAGCATTTTATAGAGAGAGCAAAATTTTTTTTTGATGAACTGGAACTGTTATAAAACAAAGACAGAAACTACTCCCTGGAGGAGTTACAACTTATGAGTCTCGGAAGCATACTTCCTATTATATCATACAGTAAATTAACACCTAAACAAGGAGGGGGATATTCCCAAAATACAAAAGGAGAATTGAGTGATGTTCCAAGTTTTGCAAGCATATCAGCACAAAAGTTAGCCTCACGGTAAACATGCATTATTCTGGCGTTCTGCAGCTTCTGCAACAACATCCTACAATAAAAAATAATAGAGCTATGAGGATGAGTAGGATTAATATTACCATAAATAAGACTTACCACACTTTGAGAATCGCATTCAACAACAAGATTGTCAAAACCCTTTTCAACAGCAATTTGTAATCCATCTTTAAGTCCCCATAATTCTGCAACTATGCTGGTGGTCTTTCCCATATTGCGAGTGTAACCACATATCCAATGTCCAGCAATGTTTCGAAAGATTCCACCCGCTCCAGCTTTACTTGGGTTACCCAACGCATATCCATCCGAGTTCAACTTGATAAAATTTGTTAGAGGGGGGGGGGGGTCCAGTCGATATTAACTTGTCTCTTACCTTTAGTGCAAGATTCAGGACCACAGGTGGCCCAAAATTCTTTAACAACCTTCTGCAATTTATTAAGCCAATCCTGTTTTGATTCATCTTTCCTATTGAATATCAAATTATTTCTACTCAACCAAATCTGCCAAAAGGCGAAAGCAAAGACCACTTTCCATGGAATTTTGCTCACCCTCGACAGGTTTTTAGAATTAAGGTTGCAAGTCAACCAATCCCTTAAACTCATGGAAAAAGATGGGAGAAGTTCATCAGGAGTGTGAATTAAATTCCAAAACTCTTTAACCTGAGGACAATCTCTTAGACAATGAGAAAGAGTTTTAGCTTCAGAGTTACATCTAGGGCATTGAGGTTCGATTGATAGTCCTCTAGTATTTAGATGATCTCGGGTTGCAACTTTGTTGTGGAAACATTGCCAAATGAAGGTGCGAATTTTTGGTAAAGTTAAACTTTTCCAAACAATTTCCCATCTTACATTTGGCAAAGGTTCCCAATTTTATGAGCAGTCATAAGCTGATTTAAGCGAAAATTGACTTGATGGTGTCAACTTCCATGAAATACAATCCTTGTCATCTGACTCTTGCTATAAAGGTATGACCTAAATACAACTTTTAATCTCCTCTGGAATTGGTGTACTTAGTCTGTTGAAATCCCAGACACCTGCGCTCATCATAACTTCCCTCATAGTTAAAACCTGATCTTGTAATGTCCAAGGGTCGAAGATGATCGAAGAGAGAGGTCCCAAACCAGTCCAATCATTCGACCAAAAAAGGGTCTGTCTCCCGGACTTTACCACCCATCTCAATCCTTTATTAAGGATGTCTGCTCCTTTGTTTATGCCGGACCAAACTCTAGATCCTTGCTTGGACATAAAAACACCATTTCTTGAGTATTTAGATCTCAAAATGTTGGTCCACAATTTGTCAGGTTCATTAAGGAATCGCCATCCTAGATTTGCCATATAAGCTTCATTTAGGCTTTGCATATCCCTAATTCCCAAGCCTCCTTTTCTTTTAGGTAGAGTAACAGTTTTAGGTGGTACAAATTAGACTTGTTCATAAAAGATTGAGTTTGTCAATGCTAGTAGGTTTAAAATGATTCGAGCTGGATTTTAGATGATATTTTAAAGTCTGAATTCTATTCGAGAATATATTATATTAATAAAAAGCATTTTAATAATAAAATATATTTAAAACATAAAAACATTGATATAATTGACACTTTAATAATTTACATGACTTAAATGAAGAGTCAATTCTTATTCAATTTAAATTTGAGTTTCGAAATTTTAAATTGTTAATGCCAACAACCTCTCGACTTAGTGGTAATGATGAGTTATGACATATTATAAGTCTTAGATTCAAATCCAAACACTCTCATCTTAGATTATTTAATATTCCCTTGTAATAATTTTTTTTAAATTGTTAATAAAGCTGCATCTCATTTATGATTTTTGAATATGTTTTTATGACAATTAAATTATTATCACTGTTGTAATTTGTAAAAGTTAACCATTAAAAAACAAAAACATAAATATAAAAAAGAAATAAAAACATGAGAAGAGAGTTTAAATTATATCCGAACATTATAAATATATAAATCTCTCGCTTAAAGAGTTTGTAAAGCATCTAATCTTCCTTGATCATATAAGATTGGAGTAAATCTATTTATGAGTTGGATTTTCGCCCAATTTCGATAGCTAACTTTATATTTGAGTGAATTTAAATAAAAATTAGATGATGTCATGTTTGGTGCATAAGATGATAGATAGGATAAAATGATAATTATCCTATCTTATGTTTAGTGCACACATTAAAAGGAGGATTGGATTGCAAGGAGAATTGGTCATCCTCCTAGTATACGATAACTCAATCCTCTCCAAAATGTGAGGATTATTTCTAATCCCATAGGATTAGAATAAATACTCATATTTTATTATTTTATCATTAACATTTATATTTAAAAATTAACTTAAACATTTAATAAAATAGAAAGGTTCTTTAACTAATTAATTAATTTAATTTTTTCTTTCTTTTTCATTTTTCCTTCTTTTTCTTTCTTTTCTTTCTTGTTTTTTATTAAAGAAAAACTATAATTTTGGTAAAATAATATTTTCTTGTACACATTTTTGAAAATTATCTTTTAGAAAATAAATTTTCAAACATAAAAATTATTATAAAATATATTTTTAACTAGTTTTTTCTTACATTTAAATTTTTATTTTTTCTTTTCTTAATTTTTTCTTTTTGCCTAAGAAAAATGAAAGAAAAGTGACTATTAACCATAAATTATTAGAAATTATATATATTTTTTTAATTCATCAAAATTGATTTATTAAATTTAACTTGTATTTTTCTCTTTCTTTTGTTTTCTATATTTCCTTATAATTGATAGAAAAAAGCAAGAAGATAAAGAAATCATAAAAAAAGAAAAATATTTAAGAATAGTCTTTTGCAAAATTTAATGTAATTAAAAAATAAACTTATTTCCAAGAAAAAAATCAATTTTCTAAAAATAAATATATTTAATTTACAATAAAAAAATTATTTTCAATTTAAATCATATAAAAGAAATAAAAACACAAAGGAAAAAAAAGAAAAGATGAAAAAAAATACAGAAAATGCTTTTATAAAAATTCATTTCTTAACAAAATAAATTTTTTGAAAAAGTAATATAAATTTTTTAGAAGTAATTTTTTTTATTAAAAATCAGCTAATAAATTGGACTATTAATTATAGTATTATAATTCATATTTAAAATTTTAATTTATGTTTATAACAAAAAAATTATAAATTTAAATTATGTTACTTTAAAAAAGAGTACTTAAAAAAATCATTTTATACTATTTTTAATTTTACACATAACAAATATTGTGAAAGATATAAAAAATCATCCTATCCTATTCTTAATCCTTGTATACACCAAACATAAGATATGATAATATAATCTAATCTTATCCTATCCATAATCTTATATTATCTTATCCTATCCTCATTCTATGCACCAAACATAACCTAAATTCATTAAATGAACTTAAAGTTACAAATTAAATCCACTCAAAATTTGGTCGGAATTTTGATCTCAGTCTTAAAGGTTTAGGCATGACTCGGCCTACCAATTCTTATGTGTACAATTCAATTCTAACAATTAAATAAGGCTAATACTCATATTTACTAAAATCTAACAAATCACTAACAAAAAGCCCAATACCTAGGTTTGAGTAGACTTAACTAAATTACTTGAGCCCAATACCAGGTCGCTTGAGTATGCTAAACTGATATTCCGCGTTCTGATTTTTTGACATTAGCTTGAATCTCCGGACACTTGGCTGCATAAACAATAAGTAAAATTCAAGAGGAAAACTAAAAATATGATAAGAAAATCAACTTAATTTGTTAATGTCACAATTAATAGATCATAAACATTTATTATTATTATTATTATTATTATTTGACTGTTTGAACTTGCTTAGACAGACCTATGTTCTTTTGATGTTTTCAAAAAACAAGATTAGACAAAAAATCAAAATCCAAAAATTGGGTGCACCAAATCTGAACTCACATGAAATCTTGTGATATAATGAAGAAGTTAATTTTTTTTTTGTTCAGAAAGGTGTTAATATATTAGTCACCGTTACAAAATGACTTTTGATTTAGCGGGCAGTCTTGCATTTACAACACAAATTTTGGATGTTATCATTTTGTAAAACTTAAATCTGATCCATTCGAATCAATTAGAGATATAATAGAATCAAATTGAGGTAATTTAATGTTAGATTCGAGTTTGATTCAATTTTTTTTAATTCATAAGATGTACAAAGAAAAAATAGGTAGAATCGAACTTGAACATAATCTTTTTTAAATAGTGATAACAATTATTAAGTCAAATATTGACCGTTAATTTGATTCAAAAATTTAAAACTCAAGTAATAAAAAAAATTCAATTAAGTGTGAATTGCAAGACTTGATTTGTTGTTAAAATAAAAAATAAACGAATCAAATATGAGTCATTATTGAATTGATTTCAAATATGTCAACGTCAAAATTTCACCTATTCCCACTCCTCTCTTTGAAAAAAATTTATAATTCAACAACCTTTATAAAATTCAACTCCAATCCATTCTCAATTATCAAATATTTATCTTAAAAAAAAATCAACTCCTGTTATTCCTGGCTTTACCAAGCTTGGCATGTGAATAGTAAGTCCGGAATTGTTTAGCGACACTTTAATTACATTACTTAAATTAATAAAAATATTTATATTATATTTTAATATTTACACTATTTATTTAATAAAACAACAATTTAAAGTCGAATCGAGATTGCTTCCGACTTAAAATCCTAACACAAGCAAATAAAATAATATAAAAAACCGTTATAGAAAATGGGTTTGTCTATTTTTAATGGAAAAAACGAAGGAAAAGAATTGCCTTATCTACATTCCACAGTGAAGCCCGGGGCAGCCACGAAGACAGAGCTGAAGCCAAACAAGGAAAGATGTTAAGCCTCTCGATTGCTTCTCCGACTACTGTTTCTTTCCCTCAAAAGCCCCAATCTTCAATTCCCAAAACGTCCTTCACTGGCGTCAGAATCCTGCACTTGTGTCCCCAACGATTGCCTTCTCAAACGACCTCCTTTCGAAAAGCATCTGCCTCGTCGTCGGTGGTAATGGTGGCAAAGAGAGAAGAAGAAATGAAGGAAATAAGAGCCAAAACGACTGAGGAAATCAACGATGAAGTGGTTGAGTTGAAAGGAGAGCTTTTCATGCTTCGTCTTCAGAAATCAGTTCGTAATGAGTTCAAGTCTAGCGAGTTTCGGCGAATGCGCAAAAGGGTATTTTTTTTCCCCCACATTTTGTTGTTTTATTTATTTATCCTAACAATTGAATTGAATTTGCAATGGGATTTTAGAATCTGGGTTTTACTTTAGTTTGATTTTAAGATATGGAGAAAGAAATGCAGGGATATTTGAATTTCCATAGGGGTAGAATCTGACAAGTTTCTATAGATAGGAGCTAGAGAAGTTTCCCGAGAACACACAAAAAATGTTAGTCATTTTTTGGAATATCACCAAAAATTTCAATGTTAATTGTCATTCTAGTTGCAAAAAATTTTAAGCTTTGATTGGATGATGCGAGTGAGAATGATGTCTATATTTTGTTTAATCCATAATCAGAATTGCAACGTAATCATAAAGGTAAAAATTTTATTGAGTGGTGTTGTCAATGCAATGCATTTGCTTTCCAATTGCGAACCAAAGAAGCTTAACAGAAGGATAGGATATGGTGAACTTTATGCGTTATTAGTAGCATTACCATGATCGAGTTATCTTTTTTAGATATGCATATATGTGTTTATTCAATCATCATCCTTTTTGTTATTACATTTGGTTGGTTATAAAGCTTTTCATGTTTTATTAAGTAAATTGAGTAATCATAAGGCTCTGTTTTCTTTTTCCTTTCAAAGTTTGGGTGTTTGTCTTTTGCTTAAGTTTGTATATGAAACCAATGTTGTTATAACCAAATGGATGGTCCTCTTATGAAATTAAGTAGGCAGGCTAGGGCGTAGGGCTTGTGAGAAGAGGGGGTTTTAAAACCTTTTATGTGAAAGGAGGAAAGGTTCCCATGCCTTGTTGGAAAGTGGGTAGGTGGGTGGGCTGTACAAGTGGTGGCTTTGGTAGCCTGTTCTTGATGAAGTTGTTGCCTCTAGCCAGTTTTCCACTTTTTCTGTAATAATTGTTTTCTGTCAAATTGGATTCATTCCAATGTCAAGAGTAAGACAATGGCCAAAGAGGACATTAATGGAACCATATAAAAGGACCTCAGTTTTACTGAGTTTGCTGAGGATATGGTCTTAAATGGACGAGAATGTTGTATTTTGATCTGTTTATCTAGCTGACCCTGCATATTGGGAATATTTGGTTGTTGTCAATGATGGATTGAGATTTTGTGGATTTATTTGGATTATTCAACTGCTTTTTGAATTGATTATTCGACTGCTTTTTGTATCAGGTAGATACAATTGATAGACTGTTATCTTTGCCAGATATTTTGATTATTCCATTTTCTTGCTATGCCTTGGCTTAGACTTTTCAGGGTTGAGGACAATATGTCCAAAAATTAAATTATGTTGATGTACTAGTAGTAGCCATTTAGGTGTGTTCTGGTCCTCTGTGGGCAGTTGCAAGAGGATAGAGTCTAAAATGAAGTAATTTGAGCATGGCTAAGAATTGGTGTAGTAGGAGGATGTACTTTGTAGTTTGAAGTGCCTGGTGAGACATTAGTCATGCTGTAGACCATATTGCGTAGATTAGGTTCTGGTGACCATAGGTGAGCATGCTTCCCCTTGTTTGCATGCGTCTCTCTTTGTATTTTGTTTATTTAAAATTTTATGTTGGTTGTGGGAGACAAGGAGGGGTTGTTAGAGGATTTATTTCTACTGTTAAAAATGCTTATAGCATTCCAATTTTAAAGGTATTTAAAGGGGGTTGATTCTTATCATTTTACATATATCATTTGACAAGTTAGTATAATTCTTCGTGGTGCCTATCTATGTGTTGAGTTGAATTATGGACAACATACATGGATTTTACATGCTGGGATTCCATTTCTGTGGTTACATTGCAAACTGAAAGAGACAAGGGCGTAGATAGTTGATGATGCTGATGATGCTTGTGTTGGAACATTGTGAAGCCACACCTCTAAACTTATACTTTTACTCCATTTGATCAAAAAATTCATGGTTAACTTTTTAACGCTATGCTTGTTCTCTATAATTTCTCAAATTTATGAGGCTCGGGAAAATCAAACTCTACTTTTCTTCACTATTTGTCTAATGTCTCAGTTCCTTTCTTGTTTTATTGGGATGTTTCGAGTTTTTTTTTTCCTTTGACTAATTATTGCACGTTTGAGGCAGCAAATTAGAGCTTGACTTCAGTCATATGTTGTTTATCTCCTGTATAAAGATTAAGGGTAGTTTTACAATGTATATAAGCTATGAATTCAGCACTGTTGTAATGAAGAAAGTTTTCTCCTTGATAGATTGCTCGCATGCTTACTGTTAAGCGGGAAAGAGAGATTGAGGAGGGCATCAACAAGCGACTGTCAAGGAAGCTTGATCGGCAATGGAAGAAAAGCATTGTTGTTAAGCCACCCCCATCTTTGAAGAAGTTGCGAGAGCAAGAGGCAGCTGACGAAGCTGAGAAATCTGCTGCTTGAGAGTTGAGCCACTCCACATACTTCACATTTTCATGGCTGGAGAAGGGCTTTTTAAATTGTTGCTGTTTGTATTTTAGACCATTTTGTGCATAATATCTTGTTGCTGAAGCTAGGATTCTTTCTATTTTTGGTTTGCCTGAGATTGTTTATCACCCTATGTCTTTTTTCTCTCATGGGAAAGCACTCAAAGGATTCAATCTTACCAACTCTCACTGTTACTAAACCCTCATTCTTAACAAATTAATTGGTGTTCATTTTATATAGTCTTCACCAGCAAAGCTTGTGAAAAGAGTAGATAACAATATCTTATTGGATAAAACCGTTTTTAACTTTCATTGTATGTATCAAAATGGGTGAAAAATGGAAAATTGCTAATAATTTATTGGTTTAGTGATTAAGAAAGAATTGTGATATATTATAATGTTTGGATTGGAATTCAAGTAATTTTATATTATATTTAATTATTTAATTTTTTCCGTAATAAAAAAAATGAAAATTCGTTGAGTTAAAAATCAATCGCCTTGAGTTGATTTAAAAAATAAATAATCTAAATTAATTTATTTAAATTTAAATTGATTGAAATTATATTAATTTTAAATTTGATTTAATTCGAATTTAGTTTTATTCAAACTCAAATGAATAAAAAATTAGATTAATCCAAAAAAAGATTTTATTCGCGCATGAAGAGAAATATAACAAATTGTGTCATCCATGGTTCAAATTAAACTTCGTCATGGTCCGGGTTGGGTTCGAGCCGGGCCCATGACATATATTAATAAGTAATTTGTGTGTCTAAGCTCAGCTAGGCCCGAAGTTCGGGCTTGACGTTTTGTTCAAGTCCGTTTTTATTTTTATATTACAAGCTAAAGCTCGAAAATAATTTTTTTAAATTTTAATTTTTTATTTATTTGTTTTTTTATTATTTTATATCCTTTAAAATTTAATTTAATTTGTCAAAATTTGTATATCAATTTTCATATTAAAATATTTTATAATCATGTTTATTAATAAATAATGTTTTATACACATATAATTTTATTATACTTATTATATAAAAAAATTTAATTAATACTAAAAAGAAATAAAAAATATAAATTCGGGCCGGATCGAGCTGGGGCTTTGAAAGGTCAAGCCTGAGCCTGATTTTTAAACAAGCTTAAAAATTTTGTTCAAACTCAATTATTGCATCAGACATTTTTGTTCAAGCCTCATCAAATTTCAAGCGGAGTTTTAGGCTTAGGCGGATAACTTAGTCCTTGAGCAAATCTAATTAAAATCAAAATAAAAATTAAACAAATATTTTCAAATCCATAAAAAAAAATAAAAAACAAATACCCTCAAAAGGCGGGAAAATTTCATGGTCGAACACCGGCGCCGTTTTTTCTTTAACTTGATCTCTCGCTCGCTGCCTTTTTCATTACCAGCGTCTCAGCTGATTTACATTCGCTGCAATAAAAAAAGAAAAAAAAGGGAAAAACCTCAAAATCCCCATGGAAGATGAATGCCCAGACCCAAATCTCCCAACCGAAACCCTAGATCTCGATGCCGATTTACAGAAAAAGCGCCAAGCCATGCTCGATCGCCTATCCAACCGCCACCAAGCTCGTTTGGACAACTCACTCGCTCGCCGATCCGACTCAACCTCTGAGTCCACCTCCTCTTTTCTCTCCCGCTTCTCCGACTCCAAGCAATCCATCGACTCCCAGCTTGCGGATTCCCGTCTCATTGCTCAATCCGATCCATCTCGCCTCAAATCTCATTTCGCCAATATCTCCTCCTCCATCTCAGACCTCGAAAAACTCGTCGCCGAGAAGTCTTACTTCCTTCCTTCTTATGAAGTCCGCTCTTCTCTCAAAACCATCTCCGATTTAAAGCAAAATCTCGAGACTTTAAACTCTGAATTGATCCCCAAAAAGAAATTCTCCTTCAAAAACAAAGCCACAACAAAGAAGGAACTTCCCAAAGAACCTGAACCCGTGAAATCCGACTCTTTTTCAACAACCAATTTCAAAATCCCCAATTCTCCAGGGTTTAGAAATAAAACAAGCGAAACCCTAGTGAAGAAATTCAAGGGCACAGAAATTGGGGAATTTACGCTATCTGATCTGGATTCTTGCGAAGTAAGACTAATCGGCTGCTGCAATGCGATTTTTGTGAATAGATTGAAGAACTGCAAGGTTTACTTGGGGCCGGTAATTGGGTCGATTTTGATAGAGGAGGTGGAAGGGTGTGTTTTCGTATTGGCTTCGCATCAGATAAGGATTCATTTGGCGAAAAAGTGTGATTTTTATTTGCGAGTGAGGAGTAGGCCGATAATTGAGGACAGCAATGTTGTGAGATTCGCGCCGTATTGTTTGTATTATGAAGGGATTGAGACGGACTTGGAGAAGGCAGGGTTGAGTGAGGAGACGGAGAATTGGGGGAATGTAGATGATTTTAAATGGTTGCGAGCTGTGCAATCGCCAAATTGGTGTGTTTTGCCGGAGAATGAAAGGGTTGGAAAGGTTCGGGTTGAGGATTTTGAGAGCGGAATTGAAGGTAGTTAAGGATTGTTTTTGTTCTGAATGTCTTTGAATTATTTGAGCTGTTATGGTCTTGTTTGAATTTATGTTTGTTATCTCACGTTTTTGAAATAGAATTAGAAAATGGAAATGGAAATGGAAATGGCAAGGAGGATTTTATTGTTCTGTTTATCCCTTTCTTCTTCTCCTTCTTCTTCTTCTTCTTCTTTTGTGTTGTTAATTACAAGCTTTTCCATTAGCTTTGTGGGATTTATGACAAATGAAAGATGAATGTTATTAATCTGATGGCATTCTATATGTTTCTGCTTTCTGTAATTCGGGTTACATGTGTGCCTGCATTCGAGGTTATTACTTTGTATGGTTAGGACTAATTATGTATGGCATTTTGGAGGCCTGAAGTATCTTTTATGGTATATCTTTTGCACTGAACACTGATTAAAAACTAAAAAGTCGAATATATTGGTTACTGAACTTCGGCTGAGTGGTTGTTTTGTTTGTCCCACCAACTTTCCCTCATTTTCCAATTGTTTTCCTCACAATGTTAAATATAATAGTGGGAAATTGGAGGTAGCAATTAAAGGTAAATGGAGATTAGATGAGGCAATCATAAACATGATGATGGCTTTTGAGTGTGGTTGGATTGAGCTGAAATATGTTACCAACTTATTTGGCTGCAAAGATGCTTTTTGGAGCTGGCTGTTGGAATCTTAAGCTTTTCCTTTTATCATTTTGGTGGATTTAATTGGCCATCTACTTAAAAGACAATTGTTTAAGGTTCCATTTTAAGTATCACTTCCTTAAATGATCTTTGGCTATGATTTCTCTATTCATGAATCATGCATGGTTTGGTGTTGATGGTGCTTGTAATCACTACAAGACAAGTTATTTTTGAAGTAGATCTGCTAGAGTGTTTTTAAAAGACATGCTCCAAAGGCAAAGATTAAAAATGAGAAAATTCCCTGCCAGCCCAGGTGCATCTACTCATCCATTGAAAGGAAAAAGAGAAATCCACCTATTTTTTCTCCGCGATTACCATTTTCTCAATCTCATATACCTGCTATTTTGGACTTCCACCTCTAAAATTTCAGTTCAATTGCAGAGCTCAGGTAATTGTTTTCATTTCGTTTCATTTCATTTTCTATATTATCCCTTTTTTACCTCTCACTTCACCTCCCGGTTTCTTGAAGCAGAGGCTTAATGTGCTGCACTTTGCAAATGAGGAAACATGTGTCTGACTGATCACAACGTGTTGATTATCTTGGGATTTGATTATAGTAAAACTAGAAATATTATTACTCCATAAAGCTTAATGAAATTGAAATAGTTATTGTTCTTCATAGCGCCTAAATAGGCTGCTCAAAGCACATTACATATTCCAGGTGTATGTTGTGGCTTCGGAGAAAGGGTGCTGTTTTTCTACATCTCTGCCATTTGTGGACTCCAGTTGAAGAAAAGTCCCAGTTGTGGAGTGGAGTTTGAAGTTGCGAAGGCGCTTTGAACATTAGAAACGATGTAGTTAGTTTATTCCTAGTTTGAAGCTGTGAACAGCGTTTTGTTTCATAGTTACCTTCTATTATATAAACGTTCATGATTAATCTGTCTTCTCAAGAACTCTAAATTTATACATGTTTGAAAGATCTTGTGATTTCATTTTGTGTTCAATGTAGACAATGAATCAGATTAAGAAAACCGTCCTTTATTTTGTGTGAAGTCAATGAACCACGGTAATTTTGTGTGAAGTCAATGAACCACGGTAAAAACTAAGGGCATGTAACCAAAAAAAAAAAAAAACCTAAGGGCATGCCTGTTGCTAAAATTAGAGTCGTTTTCTATAACCAACCAGTTACCTGCCAAAGTGACTTTGCCAGTTGGGGTAGGTGTTTGGTTTCAACAGCGGGATGGCGGCCGAGCAGTGTAAAATTAAATCGTTTTATATTATTTTTATAATTTTATATAAGATTAATATTTTTACAAATCAACTATTAGATTTAACAACTTACTCGTATTCATTATGTATGTAAAATTTTAAATTATGTATTATCTTTTTTTTTTGGTGCGAAAGAGCAGAAAACTGCTTAAGCTACACAACGCCTAAAACAACCAATATCCATACAATCAAATCTAAGTAAAGAATCCAACTCTGGAGGTGGATGAAGAAGCGGCTCCAGATGACAGTCAACTTCATGTGCAGAATTGGCCAAAAGGTCAGCACATTTGTTAGCTTCACGATAAACATGCTGCACTAAGCAGTTCCAGTTTCTTCCCATCAGTTCCTTGCATGCGTGCAGTAGTTGGTCCAAAGGGTCCAATTCTCTTAAAGGTTGTAAAACCTTGCTAATAGCAAACAGAGAGTCCGATTCAAGTATTATATCCCTAAAGCCAAGTTTCCATGCCAACGTCAGACCTGCAAAAATGGCATACACCTCCGCTCTGTTAATTGAGCCCCATCCTGTCTTTAAGACAAAACCAAATCGCCACATTCCCTGATCATCCCTACCCAGCCCCCCGACTGCCGTCCAGCCAGGATTTGTTTTTGTCGAGGCATCCACGTTGATTTTAATTACTCCCTCAGGTGGTTTCATCCATTGAATCGCCCTCCACTGTTTGGTGGAAACCACTGCCTGGGTGTCAAGATATTTGTTGAAATCAATGGCATAATTTTTAACCTCCAGATTACCATCCACTGGCCAAGAAAATTTATCATCGAACAGTAGATTATTTCTCCAAATCCATAATTTCCAGCAAGCAATAGAGAATAAAGAGGACCACTCCAACGCCATATCAAATACTCCGCGTCTCTTCAAATTAAAGCTCACCCAATCTTGAAGGTTCAGACTATTAAAATGAATAAGCTCAGAATCAGACAACCATCTAGACCAGAACTGCTGGGAACGAGTACAATCCCGTAATGCATGCAAGACTGTCTCGAGACATCCCCCACAACGTGAACATCTTGCATCATTGGTAAATCTTTCTCTTGAGACACGCCTCTTTGGTCAGTAATCTGTCATGTACAACTAACCACAGAAAATACTTAACTATAGGTGGAACAATAAGCCTCCACAACATCCGCCATTGAAAATTGGAAGGTAACTCCCCCAGAACAAGCTCATAGGCTGAGCTCATCGTGAAATCCCCCGATGAAGAGGCAACCCAGAAACTCCTATCATTTTCCTCTGTAAATGGTGGGAACAATTTTAACTGGTTTAAAACTTCACTTGGAAGGCCTTCTAACTTACTCCAGTCCCATTCACCATTTGCATCCCTAAAATCACTTACTTTAATTTCTGAACCATTCTCAGGAATATGGTCTGGATATAATTATGTACTATCTTTATCATTTTGATCTAGGATAACATATTTTTCTTTTTTTTTTTTGGTATAATCACAGATATGTTTATCTATTTTATGATTTAAAATTAAACTTGTTCAGGTCTGAAGTAATAAACAAGAATAACAATTTTTCAATAAATATTAACGGTTGAAGTTTTATTATTATCAAATTAATAATTAGATATTTTCAATTAACTTAAAATTTTGTATGCATAATCTACTTGAATAGAGTATATATAATACTCAACAATCGAATTAAAAGAATATAAATAATCGAATTAAAAGATATGAATTGATGTAAAACAATTTAATTTTAGATTAATGTAATATATATATATATATAGATATATATATATATATATATATATATATATATATTTATATTCCAAGAGAAAGGTCGCCCCTCAAGTTCTTCAATTCCAAGGGACTCTGTATGAAAAAAAAAACTCAAATATTGATCTAATCTTTATTTTCGTGATTTGTCTGTCGTCAACTGAATTTGCTTCGAGAGCCACCATTGCCCATAGATAGATTGCAAGTATCTGCGATGCTTTATTTATCTCGTGCGTTTGGTTTAGTTGGTAGACTTCTGGAAATGGCGCTTAAACTTCGACTGGGACATTGGCACATTGCCTAGCAACTATTTGTCTATTTGCTCCTTTGAGATCCATTCTAAAGATCGGGCATTCGGTGTTCCTTGGATCAGGTATCTCTAATTCTCTTCTGCTTTACCTGTCTGTCATATCGTCTAGATTCGTGAACCTAACTGCTATACTTTAAAATTTTAGGAGTCGCCACCAACCATTCGAACATAAAGTGTGATTGGTCACCTACTTTTGTCTAAGGATAAGACATGATCTATGTTTAAAGAATCTAGGGTTCGGGAGTACGGTTACGTGTGAGGAAAGATTAGCACTCTCATAACGCCCATCTTAAGATGGTACCAAATAGTTTAAAGTTATCTTAATTTTGCCTATTTGTTTGTTTTAATTTCGATATGATTAAATATTGAAAAAAATCTTCTACGTTTCTTCCATCAAGTTGGTTGGACAACTTAAAAGTTCTTCTCACCTCAAGAGTATTCAAGTAGAACCAATCGTCTTTCTTGAAGAGGCTCCGTCGTCGGATGATTTAAATATATTATGGAATACCTATTTTTGACTCCTATCCCAATTTATACCAAAATTATTAATTGTTTTTCTATTTTTATTTTTTAATCATGTAATTATTTTTATTTTTTATATCTTGAATAAATATGAATTATTTAATATTGAAAATTTCCTCTAGACCTTCCATCAAGCTGGTCAGACCTTGGAAGAAATCTTCTTACCTAGGAATTTTAAAGAAAACTACTCAAGCGCAATTCTCTTTTAAAATTCCATCATCAGATTAATTCACATTTATCCAAGTTGTTTATTATTGTTTAATTTTATTTTAATTTTTTAATCATATATTTATCTTATTTTTATTCTATTCTTTTAATTATTTTAATTTGAATTTATTAATTTCAATTTTATTTTATTTTTATGATGAATTATTAAAAATTGGAAATATCTTCTCAAACCTTCCATCAAGCTGGTGAGACTTAAGAGGACTCTCCTCACCTCAAGATATCTAAAAATACTACTCAAGCGCAGTCTTTTTAGAATTCCATCGTCGAATAACTCATCTTCTATTTATCTTTGATTATAATTTATTAGTTTTAATTAATATTTCTAATTTTAAATGAATTTTATTGTCTTCATTATTTTTTTTATTTTTTTATTCTAAGCATTAATCCTAATATACTATGTTAATTAAGTTTATACAATTCATCATATCATATTATAAAAATCATTCATACAAAATATACTATGTAATTATATTAATTAAATACCATCATATGTAGATTTTTATATACATTAATTATAAAACAACAAAAAACCATAAAAGGATAATACCTGGGTGATTTCCTCGAGCCTTAAACATATTTACTTTATTGCTTCACGTAGCACAAGTAGCAAGCAATGATGGTGACTAAAACAGAGGCACGAGTGGCTTTGAATGAATGCGGCTTGGGTGGTTATGACAGCGTCAATGCAGGTGTAGCAGCCTTGAGATGAATGATGGTCTTTTGCAGGGTATTCTTGGACGAACAACAAGTGCAGCAGCAGACGCAGGTTGTTGGAGCAGTGCGATAAAGAAGATGACAAGGTTGGCCAGAAGCTTGAAGGTGACAACGAAGATGAGGCTACGCAATGGAGCGGTGCAGGCTTGCGAAAGATGGTTCGGTGCAAGGGATATATTAAACGATGAGGAGGGCAACAATAGCGATGGAGGCAGGGATGCTCGGGCTAGGGAAGGTAGGGTTCCGGTGAAGATGACGGTGGGATGAGAAAGATGCAACGATCGTCAGCCTTGATGCTCGATGGTGACGATGAGGGAGAGAGAGATCGGCAATGGCAGCTTGAAGGTGCTATGAAGATGGTTGATGGTAAGGTTCAAAGAATGAGTTTTATATTGAAGACACAAGATTGCGTTTTCTTTTTTCCTCCTCTGAGAGTAACACAGGACCCTTTTTTATAATGACTTAGTTAGACTCCTATTAGACTTAATATTTATTAAGAAATCTGTAATCTTAAAATTAAAAAAAAGATTAAAATATTTAATATTTATTTTGTAAGTAAAATTTTTAAACTTTATAAGTAAGGTTAAGATGATGATATATATACTTTAAAAAATATAAATAAACAAATAAATAAATACTATGTCAATATTTTCACATCACTTGTGAAGTTTAAAAACTCCTTGATAGTTATTAGGTAATAATACATAATCTTTATTACAATAATTAAAACTTGCAAGTAATACATACACATTTAAAACAAACACAATACACTTGTTAAAATAAATTTAAATAATAATAATAATAATTTGAAATACATAAAAATTTACTAATAATATTCATTTTAAAACAAATAGAAATCTAAATCACAAAAATTCATCAAATGACAATCATAAATAAAATTTAATAAAAAAAATAATTCAAATCAAATTTATCCTCTTAGGAATTTCACTTGCTGATCATATTAATGACATTACGAAGAAACTGTTGAAAATTAAATGACAAGAAACACTTATCGTTCTTACACCAAAAAAAAAAAAGAAACACTTATCGTTTCTTGAAGCAATGGATCTATAAAGGTTATTGATTAGAAGGTAACTATCAAGATACAATTTTCCACAAGCTCAATGAGTATAGCAAATTTTAGACTTCAGAAAATTCAATCTTATTTAAATTGATGTCATAATCAATTGATTTCTTCGTTTAACTATAAAGTTCAAGATTTTTATCTGTATATATGGTTCAGTTATGAGACTTCACAGGCTGATTTGGTTCCTTGATCTCGTGCTCAGTATCCACCAGAAAGGGAATAGACCGAAGCTAACATGGGCGTGCGCATGCTAGCCTCGCTCTTATCTATTTGAGTTGTGCACAGAAAAATCCTATGCTTCCTTAACAGCTCCCACCCTGGGATCTCCATCCACTTTTTCTTTTCGCTTTGACATGATTGACAATACTTATCTGTTAATAAACAGATTCTGATGATGCTGTTCCTTATATTTCCTACTCCAACCATGTGACCTGCTTTTGCATGCAACTTTTATCTCAACTTTTGCCTAGATTCTCTTGTACTTTATCTTAACTGCTCAGATATCATGAACCGAATTTCTGATTCTCTCAGTTATTATAACTAGTCCCACTTGACAAAATATTTGTATGCCACATTTGCGGGTTTGTTCTATAATTGGTTTCGATTCCTTCCATCTCATTGCCTTATGCTTTCCCAAAGTTAAGGTGGTGTAGAGACAGTTTTGCAGACTATTTTCCAAGGTAAGTTTTTCTTTCATTTTGTTGTGCTTGCATCCATTGATTTTATTTCAAGAATAAGCTTAATGCACTATAATATCTTTTTCTTGCTTAATAACTGTATATTTGGGAAAGCAATTTTTATGATGAAATTAATGCCACCAAAACAAAATGCAAATTTGCCCTGCCCGTAACAAAGAAGAGAGGCTCTTAAGAACCTGTCAAATGCTCTAAGCTTCTCGTCTTCTTGATTCTTGGTTACTTGTATGGCTGTTTTGGATATTCTGTAAAATTGAGTTACAAATATTAATTTCCATCTAAAGAAAACAAGGGTAAAAGATCAAGATATAATAGCATTTCCCACTCTTTCTGCTTTTCTGAGTTCACTTGCAACCTAATAATAGGGGTCCATACTTTCCATCATTAATGAAATAGATAATGCTGTTACCAACCTTTGACTCTACATTATCTCTGTAATCACTTGTTTAAAATAGCCGCATGAGCCCAACATGTTCTCTAAATCTCATCTTAATAACTTTCAAGTTTCAGTATGCTACCTGGGCTAGTTTTAATCCCATATACAATTTGGGTGTGGGCCATGAGCCTCTAGCTAGCTCATTGGAACTGGGAAGGAGTACTCAAGTGGGGTTAATTAAGTCAAAGAGGTTTAATCATTTCTGGTTTCTGTTTAAGAGCCGGGCCCAGGATGCATCAACTTAAGCCAAGATTTCTTTCCTAAACCTCTATTGATCTAATTCTAGAAATAATGAGGGAAAAATTATAACAAAGATATTAAGTAAAATTTAAAATTTGTTAAAAAAAGTAAAATTTAAAATATAAGAGATAATTTTGTAAATATACACATTTAACTTACAATTTTTTTTAATTTTCTTTCTATTAATCTTTTCAATTTACATACAGAAATTAGAGTTATTTTCATAAAGAAACTTTAATTTGTCAATTATATGAGGATGCCACTCCTATATTAAACTATGGTCGATTCTTATGGTGGCAATTAGCAGGCGAATATATACTAATTCATATCTCAATACAATTTCTTATTGCTACTTCTACATATTATTGTTGCAAATTTATTGATTAATGTTACTATTACCATTTATGCTCAGCTTGTTTTGTTATTTTAATTTCCTTCAGGTGTATATAACATGAATTTTAGATGCTTAGTTATGGAGCCTCTCGTCTCTCTATGAGGTTGGGGTAAATTTCTTAGTACTCCAAGGTGTATCAATAAAACTTCTTGCTTAATTATTTTTGCCGCTTCCCCTGCACTACATGACAATTAGCAGTCTGTTGACAAGTATTCTGATTTATACTCAAACGCCATCTTCTTAGAAATTGATTAAGTAGTGGAGTGTTCAATTTAGCAACAAATTTAGATTATTCTTGCAAAATTGGTATGTTTATGTGGTTTTAGCCTGAATAAACTTTAAGTCTCACTTTCTTTCACTGTTCTTAGCTGTGAATGTGATGTCATTGCCTATGGGAGTTGAGCCAAAAAATAATGCATAGTAGTTGATGGCTAACAAAGATATAAAGATCCCAAGTGTTTCAAAAAATTTTCAAGTATGCTTTATCATAAATATATATATTTACACAAAATCACAGTTTAAGATATTTAGGGGAATGACAGATGAGGCCTTGGTTTAATAGCAAGAAGGAGGTTTTGAGATTTTGAGGTCTCAAGTTCGAGTCTCACTAAATGTGAGATTTTTTTAGTTTGTTATTGTCTGTTCATCAAATATAATATTTGATTATAATTGTAAATTTGAATGAGATGTACCATTTAAAAAAAAGATATTTAGGAGAATGGATTGCCCTTGCTAAGATTTTGATTATCAAATCTACTAAAAATCACCTTTCAAAAGGACTGCATGAATAATCATTTAGATTAAGTCTCAAATCAGTTTCATTTCATCATAAATATTTGTCACATTATATATGTTATATTGTATAGGGACTACTGAATCTAGATCAATTTATAATTACTCCCACTCTTACATTAGGCATAACGGTTGAGAAAACTATTTTCAATGGTAGCAATGGAAACAAGAAGTAATCAAGAAGCTTTAAGATTTTTTAATAGAAATATGGATCAATGACCCTAAGTTCTAGCTAGTGTCATTTCAGAAGATATCATATAGTCTTAGTCGGTCTATGTCTTGAAGTAAAACAAAAACATTATAATATATTAGAGTGACAATGTTAGCCCACTTGTGTCAAGGCCAATAGGATGCAATGCATGAACGTCCTTAGGAAAATGAACCTTTCTGCACGTAATTTTCATTGAAATGGTGAAGATATGATGAAATTAGCATAGATTTTACGACCCTACTTCAATTTTTTTCTGCTTTCTAGTAGGGTTGTTGGGCTATGAAAGTAGAAAGGGGTGAAGTTGGTGTGCCATGAACGCTCGCAAATACGGTTCACGTGTACTGCAAGTAACAGGCGTACTTATTAACTGTTTCTGTTGACCACTCTATTGCAATTCTTTTAATTGTTTATAGTGCACTGAATTAACAATGCTGAGAAGCATTAATCTACATGAAGGTACACTGCAATTTAATTTCATTCACAACATGTGTGATTGGCTTCTACCAACAAATCATGATCAGGATCATTGATTATCATCAGTTTAACATAGGAAGTTCAGGGAAGATGATGATGGACGGTGCACGACAGACATCCATGGCTGCTTGATGAAGCTATTTGAATCTGGGGTGCGTTTTCTTAGCCATACTTCATACGTTCATATACTCAACATCATTTTTTATTTAGTTGCACATTAAAATTAAACTAAACTAAGATGGCAAAAGAGGAGTATAAGAAAGAATTTTGTCTCTAACGCTTTGAAATAAATCCCTTTTAAAGAACTTTCTTGCTTATCATCTATAGTGAGTGTTTAATTGATCTATATATTCAATGTTTGCTTAAACAAGTATTTTATAAGGTTGTTTTCTTCTTGCATGGAGATGGAAAGACCCAAAAACATATACGTGGCAAACGAAGTGTAGAAAGTCCGAGTTTAGATGTATCGGGTGGAAACTTAACTGGAGAAGCAAATCAGTTGTTTAGCTGACGCTACAACTATGCTATTTTCTAATAATAAAATAATAAGCCGTTTAGGTGGCATCACTAACTCTCAATTCTTTATTTAAACCTGCTTCTTTTTAATGTGAGGGTGGCCTAGTCCACCCGACAAGGAACCCTAGTTGAAGAAGTAATCTTCCTGTTCCCTTCTAAAAAATCTTATGCTATATGATTTTCTTAATGAGGGTGTTAATCTGTTTTCCCCGTTCTCTGAACAAAAATCTTTGGTTTCTTTTATGGGTAAAACGTGCCGACAGAAAGAAAAATGAGGTAAATGAAGGAGAAAAAGGTGGAGAGAGAGGACATGGTGTTCTCAATTCTCCTTTTTTTGACTCTTGGTGGCCATTGATGTTATCATGCTCTATCAGTGTTTCAAATAACGGCCGCTATCTAGCGGTAGCGGCGGTGGCCGCCACCGCTATAGCGCAAATAGCGGATGTTATTTACGGATCACACCCGTAACAGTTGCTAAAAAAGAAAAAAAATCAAAAGAAGATACAAAACAGGCCTGCAAGAGCAATTTAAAACAATTCACATCTTCACACAATCAATTCAACATCAATTCATACAACAAGACATCAATTGGCCTGCAAGAACAAGCTAGACAAAGAAGACATCGGAACAGATAGTTCCAATTCCCTGCTACGCATAGAGAATTCTTTTCTCAACAAAGAGATCTGAGGAAGAAGTCCCTGAAGCAATGTATATAAAATTTTGAATTATCTTTGATGTAGATCTGTATTGAAATCAGGTCTGTCATGGCTGTGGGAGGGGACTCTGTAATCAGGGGAAGGGACTCTGTTATCAGGGGAGAAGACTCTGTCGTGGCTGACTGAGGCCCGAGGGGTGAGGGTGAGGGCATGATGGGGGTCAACTGTGGGTGAGTTGGTGAGGGGCTGTGATGTCGGAGGCGTGGGCATGAGGTGGTGGCCGGTGGGTTCTTTAGGCAGAGAGTCAAGGGAGGGACGAGGGTTGAGAGGTGATGGGAATTGGGAAATTGGGAATGAACGGGTTTTGGGTGTTGATTTATTTTTTTGGGTTAAATATTGATTTTTTTTGGGTCAAAGGTTAATTAAGTTAAATAATGATTTAATTTTTTTTGGTGTCTTCAATAATGATTTAATATTTGATAATTGGTATATTACCCTAATAAAAAAATGTGATATTTCACTAATTCCTTAATAATATAGTTAAAAAATAATAAATGCTAAATAATTAGTATATTAATTTTTATTAGTACATAATTATTTATCTCTATTTTCAATATTTGTTATTTTTCAATTATCATAAGTAATTTTTTAAATATAAATGTTTTATTATAATTCAAAAAATTATGAATAACTTTTTTTCATGTAAATAATAAACTTAAGGTATCATAAATTACTTTAAAAACTATAAAATAAGACTTTATATGATCATAATTACAATTGCTACACTTTATATAAAATTGTGCGAAATTAAAAAAAATTCACGACCGCGATGACCGCAATGACCGCGATAGTCTCCGCTAAGTCCGCAACCGCGATAAACGTAACACGACCGAAAACGCGGCCGCGACCGCAATTTAAAACAATGTGCTCTAGGTTATGACATAGCTAGCTTACTTGTCAAGTAAGAGAAAAATGGTTTTTTTAACCCAAAAAAAAAGAAGAAAAAATGGTTTTGGACAAACAAGGCCTTGAGTTATAATCTGAATACCCAGAGCAGCCATTAACGTTTACTACGTACAGCTGCACATACATATATGATTCAATATTTTAGGTTGAGTATATGTCTAAATGTATACGAGGTTTAAATACGGTTAGATCAGAATATTCATATAGCTACTTTTTCCTGTTTAGTGTCATTTTCTTTCTTGTCTTCCAAAATTTTGTGTAATATTATATTTGTCATGGACTTGGCTTCTTCTTCACTTCATAATATGAATTTCCATGCTTTATTATTTTTATCCCAATTTTAGTATGTATCAACCCATTTATTTATGGACTAATTTCTTCCTTTTCACTTTTATTTATGTCATCTTGAAGTTTGGAAATAAATGAGTATGTTGAAATTTGAATGCAAATGAGGGCTTGAGTTAGTGGAAGGATAAAGCTTTAAGATTTTAAGGTTTTAGGTTCGAATCTTATCATGTATGAACTTGAGTTTAGTCTAATTATTTATTAATTTACTTAATTTGAGTAAAATTAATTTTTATAATTACCAGTTTAAGTAATGTAATATATTAATTATGATTATAGTTATAGTTATTTATTTGTTTACTTCGTTTGAGTAAAAATGATTTTCATAATTATAAGATCAAGTAATATAATATGTTTTTTTTTAATTTTTTATAATTTCTAATAAAAATTTACTCCTAAAAAAAGAGTATGTTTGAATAATTAATGATATAGTTTATTATAGAGAGCTAATTAGGAAATTATATAAGGTTATATACAATACTCCATAAGCGGAGTTAAGATGTTAACACATACTTTTATTTATATTAAAATATTTTAATTAGGGGCATATGTCACCATTTTGACCATAATAACTTATAAGCAGCTAAACATACTAATGGTTCAAATCAGATCAGCTTCAGATTGAATTGTATAGATTTCAACCCATTAACCAGGAGAATCGAATCGGTCCATTAGCTACCAGACTAGTGCAACCAATTTGGTACAAGGAATTGAAAATGGGATTACAGATCGGACTAGGTTAATTTCGATTCAATCTATTTGTTTATTTATTTGATTTCATTTATTTTATCTAATTAACAAAAAGAATTTATTTTATTTTATTTATTTATTTATTTTGAAATTTGTAATTTCATTTGATAAATTGAAAGGACTTTCAAACTTCCATTTAAAAGAAATACTACACAAACAATTAGATAAAATATGATTATTTTATCCTCTTTTCTTTGCTAAATTATTTTTTCCTATTATTTAAACAGACATAAGGACATCCACATTATGTAATTATAATTTTGAATGTTAAGCCATTTTTCACATACTAGAATTTATTTATTTTTTATGAATATAACTTAATTTTAAAACCATCATGTGTATATATATTAGAAGCAAGTTTAATTGATAAAAATGACATTTATTTATTAGATTTTTAAACTTATCATTTTAAATAAAATTTATTGGTTGTGATTTTCAATTATAATTATTGATTAATAATGGTTTAGTTGGCAATGCAGGCTGAGTTTATGGAAATAACTCTTGGGTTCGACCTCCACTAAATACACTTTTGGAGAGGGTTGAGGAGCTTTAACTGTGACGAAACTTTGAGCAAGATTAGTCTCAGACTGTTAAAACGGATGAAGATACCTGTAGTTTATACAAAAAATGATAGTAATAAAATTAATGCAATATACAAAAACAATATTAAGTTTTGTTAAATTTCTTTTATTAAAAAATGATAAACTTCTATGACATAACTTGCCATTTAAAATGATTAGAATTACACAAATTATTAATATTAAGAGAAATTAAGGGAATTTGTAGGTAAATATATGATATTAAATGAAATTAAAGGAATTTGTAAGTAAATTGTAACATCCCGTTACCACTTTTTTAACGAATTTTTTATACAACTTTACCGGTTGGACTGTCTGCGATGCCATTAACATTTAACAGTGACAAAAATAAGTGATAAACGTTTATTAACAAATACGAAATATAAAATTCTTTTCTTTATTTCCTTACATCTGATATCCCCTACTGACTTTGTTTCATTAAAGTAGTACTGTATACTCATGTCTGAAATGTATAGGAGAAGGGACTGTACCTGAAATGTTAATCATCCATCCTAGAGCTACTTTTCTAACTCCGTGTCTTTTATCTGTGGAGTTAAAACAAAGGGATGAGCAATTCATTTGCTCAGTAAAGGAGACATATGCTGTTTTACAAAACCAAAATCATATACCACAATAAATTTGTTTTTCCTAAAATCATGTCAAATAGGAAACAGCGGTTATATTAACCAGTACTCTCATTTCATCATTCAAATCATTTTCTCAACAATTTACAATAAAATAGATTAAACAACAAGAAGGAGTTTAACAAATCCTTTCAGTAAACAGAAATCAACAAGTTGAGACTAGGCATCACTCTACGAATAAATCATGTTATCATCGTTCCCCCTCCCCCTTGCGAGAACGGAATCTACCACTATTGGGGTGCACTCGTAGGCCATCGCCCCTCACGGCTATCTTTGTTAGATCTATGGCCATAATCTATAGGTGGTCTTCGGGTCCACTTGCCAAGTGACCTCGAGATCGCTGATGACTTGGCGGGTCCATCAGCCCTGTGACGCCCTGAGGTGCACTCGTTGGTCCATCGACCGAGCCACCGCCCCAGGCGGGTCACGCAACAACATAAATAATAATGCATGAAACTAGGGGTCTAAAGTCTCAAAATCACTTCATATCTCATGAAAAACCCTTAAGGAATTACTTCATAATTTCATCATTTTCTCAAAATGATTTTCTTTCTAAAAAGGTTTTAAAAACAGCTCGCAATCTCACTGAATTACGTGTGAGAAAGACCCGGGTTAAACTGGCTCGCCATGGCTAATTCGCTCATGGTCAACTCGCCCATTGGTCAACTCGCCCATCAAAGGGTTTCATATTTTCTATTTTTAAAGCTCTTAAAAATAACTCATTTTTCATTGAAAAAATGTAAATAGAAATCTGTTCGCCATTGTGAGCTCGCCCATCGTGGCTCGCCCATGGTAAATTAGAAAGTGGGGTGACAAGTAGTCGCCCGTCAGCCATTGCTTTTAAAAAAACAAGTAAAACTGACTCGCCCCAGCGGCTCGCCCATCATAGAGTTGCCATGGTCAACTCGCCCAAAAGCAGCACTCCATGGTCAACTTGCCCATTACATGAAAACAGGGTCGCCCGCCCCAAAACACATTAAAAGGGTTCGCCCAAAAATTATAAACGTTTGGCTAGCCCGCCAATAACAGTTCACCCAAAATATTATAAACGTTTGGCTCGCCGTTAAAACCAGTTCGCCCAAAATATTATAAACGTTTGGCTCGCCCGCAATAAAAGTTCGCCCAAACTATTTTAAACGTTTGGCTCACCCGCCAATAACAGTTCGCCCAAAATATTATAATCGTTTGGATCACCCGCCAAAATCAGTTCGCCTAACAAACAACGTAAGGGTCGGCTATCTCTGTAGCTCGCCCAAGTCAAAATAATTTATTAAATAAATGCATGTCATAAACCAAAATAGTTTCTCGATATTTTCATAATATTTTTACTCCACAGGACGTGCATTTTACTTCATACACATCTCCCTTACCTGGTTCAATGAAGCCTTGCTTCCTGCTCGCCTTCCAAATCGCATTCATCGAGTTCATAATTCCCGGCTGCAAAATAGTTTATTAAAACTATTAATATTTTCATTTTATATCACTTGGCGAGACTGAGATAAATCAAATAACTACTCGCCTAACAGAGCTCTCACTAGCTTGCCCAAACGAGCTCGCCATTCATTAGATGGCTTACTTGTGGGAGACTATCCTCATATCATTTCGCCCTCATATATTGTCTCAATTGTGGGAGTTCGCCAAGAACTCAACTCGCCACAAAACATTGGCTTTAATGTGGAAGTTCACCACAATTCAACTCGCCCAATGAACATCCATTTGGGTTCGCCCTATACAGATTTCTAATCAGAAGTGAGCTCGCCCATGAATTAAACTACCATTGGGCGACCTCGCCCACTTGAAGAACAACTTTGGCGAGTTCTTTATTTCTTATTCGCCATATTGGCGATTACTAACACTCAACATGGGCGATCACTATAGTCGCCATTCTCATCACTTTTCCAGTATTTTCCCATCATTCTACTACAATATCAACCCAGTTTCATTTTATACTTCATCTACCTCAAGATATGAATTTATTCTATTTCTATGATCTATCAAGAATAAATCAAAAGCAAGACTATACTCATGCTTCTCATACTTGAAATCATAGAAATATATCATTAAATCTCAAGAACCATTAAATCTCACCTTAATCAACTGCACTTCCAAAGCAGAATTCTTTCTGTCTCCTGTTAGCCTCACTTTACTTATTCCTTTAGCTCATCAACGATGGAGGAAAGGTTTTGCAAACAGATTTTCTTATTTAGCTAACGTAAGGATGAAGCTTAGTAAATCAAGCATGGTAGAAATGGATGAAGTCAGAACATAAATTTGCAGGAGGATGGTTTTCGTGAAGAGAATGAAGTTTGCTAAATCTGTTTTCCTCAATTGTTTCTTCTTATATAGCCATGCTATCCAATCAGAATCCATCACCTGGCCTTTATCCCATCTTCTTTCATTTATTTCACGTCTTTCATGCATTTAATGAATAAAGAAAAACTGAAGCTTAAGCTGGCGTGAAAGTCTCTCTTCCACACTCCTTTTTCTGCTTCTATTGACTTTGTTTTATTTCTCAACCAATAAGGTTAATTCCTTACTGACTTTAACATCTTCTCCATTAATTGTCTTCAACCGTATGACTTACAAAGTCAATTTTGGCTGCCAAATGGTTTGAATCTATTTTCATTTTGTCCACAAGTGTCATTCCAGTTCGCCCCTTCATCAACAGACCTCAGCTTCAATTCGCCAATCTTTGAGATCGCCACTTTATCTTGATGCCAACTTAAGATTTGGCAATTACGAGAAATTTACTTTTGGCGATCACATATATGTTTGGCGATCACAGTTTATAGCTCTACTCGCCCACTTGCTATCATATGGGCGATCACCAGTCCTCGCCCTATTGGGCGATCACCAGGTATTACTCAACTCACAAATCTTGCTTTGATTCACACCCCACGTTGGCGAACTCACCAATTCGCCAGTATGGCCGTTAGTTATAACTAGTCATCCTCCATTGGCGATCACCCTTGTTCGCCCATTGACGAGCTCTTCCATTAGTACTCACCATCATCAACTCGCCGTCATGCATTAGCGATTATCATCTTGCTCGCCCATTGGCGAGCTGTCCGCTGTAGTACTCGCCCATCCAGTATTTCACCGAAATTGCTTCTTTCACAACTCAAGTTAAGGATAGAAGTGCTTATTGGGCCGGGTTGGCCCGACCCGGTTCGCAACCGGATCGGGTCAATCCGGCCCAAAATCCGAACCGGCCCGGCCGGGCATGTTACCGGGCTGGGTCGATTTTAGATTATTTACCGGGCCCGGCCCGGTTTAAAAAAAAAACTGCAGTTGCACTGCAGTGCAACTGCAGCATGCAGACTCGCAGAGGCTTGCCTCTGCGAGTTTGCCTTTTGAAATGGCCGTTGCCCATCAATCTTTCTTTTCTTTTTTTTATTTTTTTATTTTAATTAAATTAAAAAAAATAAAAAGAGGCTTGGCTAGCCTCTTGTAGTTGCACTGCAGTAGTGCAGTGCAACTGCAGTATGCAGAGCAGAGGCTTGCCTCTGCTCTGTGTTTGATTGGCAATGACCATTTTGGCCGTTGCCCATCAATCCTTTTTTTTAAATTTTTTTTATTTTTTTATTCTAATTTTTTCCTATAAATACCTCTATAATCTTCTATTTTCATTTACATTTCTTTTATATTTTCTCTCAAATCTACTATCTATATTCATCTACTCTTATTCTCTTCACTCACATACTCTCTCAATATTCACTCAAACTCTCTCAAATTCACTTAAATTCCCTTATTCCAAATTTATAATATCATCATTTCCTTTCTAAATTTCATTTTTCTTTTTATTTTATAATTTTACAAATTTTACTTTTAATTTTCAAATTCTAATATATTATATATATTCCTTATTCCAAATTTATAATATCATCATTTTCTTTATAAATTTCATTTTTCTTTTTATTTTATAATTTTGCAAATTTTTCTTTTAATTTTCAAGTTTCAATTTTCAAATTCCAATATATTATATATATCATACATCTATTTTTTTAATTTTTAACATATATTTATTTTCAAAAAAAATATAAAAATGTCAAATTTCTTTCGTCGTTCATGCTCTGTTTCTCGACCTTTTGGTTCCACTGAAATTCCTAATTTGGGTGACGAATCATTTAATGAAATCGAACCCGATATTCATCCGGAGGAGGAGCTTCCTTTGGCGGTGCCATCGGTTGGTCGTGGTCAACATGGAGGTCATGCTCAAACACAATCATCAGCTGCCACCACTGCTGCTACATCATCAAGGCCGAAGTTTAGTCGAAAAAAAACGAGCAAGGTATGGGAGTATTTCGATATTGTAGCAAAAGAAGGTGAGACGAATAAATATTGTGCTATCTGTAAATTGTGCTAAGGCGTTTACTCTTATAAGTCCGGTGGAGGTGCTGGCGGTACAGGTACGTATAAAAGACATTTAATTACTGCACATAAAATTAATCCTGATGCCGAAGAAGATGAAATTTTAGAAGGTAAACAATCTCAAATTAATACACGTGATGGTGGAAAAAATTTTATTTTTGATAATGTTCAAGCTAGACGTGGTTTAGTTAGATTTGTAATTAGGACTGAACAACCATTCACAATTTGTGAAAAATCAGGATATTTAGAATTTATTTGTAACTATTTACAACCCGCATATAAATCTATTTCTAGACATACATTAAAAAGAGATTGCATGGATATGTTTAAAGAATATAGACAAGCTTTAATTGATAAACTTAGTAATATTTCATCTAGGGTTAGTTTAACTAGTGATATATGGACTAGTACTAATGGTATAAGTTATCTTGTTATAACTTGTCATTGGATAAATGAAGATTGGTCCATGCAAAAACGAATTTTATCTTTAGATGTAATAGAAGAAGCACATAATTCATATATTATTCATAAATATATTACTAAAGTTTGTAAATTATATGGACTAGAAAATAATAAAGTTTTTGCTATTACTTTTGATAATGCTTCGAGTAATACTGCAGCTATTCCTAATTTAATTAAAAGTTTAAACCCTGTTATGCAAGGCATATTTTTTCATGCAAGATGTGCATGTCATATTATAAATTTATGTGTTCAAAGTGGTTTTAGTTCTAGTGGTATTGGTACTGGCATAGGTCCAATTGATAAAATTAAAATTTTAGCAAAATGGATTCGCACACCAAGTAATAAACGTGAATGAAAGCAAATTTGTATAACAAATAATATACCTGTTAAAGCATTTCCACTTCCCGTAGAAACAAGATGGAATTCACTTCATCGTTTGCTTTCTTCTATTTTACCTTATAAAGAACTTGTTACTCCTTTTTATAACAATTATACAAATAGCACACGATTAGTACTTTTTGAAGATGATTGGACTTTTATTGAATATTGTGTTGATTTATTATCTACTTTTAAAGATACAACCGAAAGATTTTCAACTCAAATTTATCCAACTACACCGTATTTTGTTCCTATTATCTACACAATTTTTGATAAATTTGTAAAATTTAGGAATCATGAAACTTTAAGTTCTTTTGTATATGATATGGAGGAAAAATTTAAAAAATATTGGGAAATAATTCCTCCTATTTATTGTATTGCAACTTTACTAGATCCTAGTCAAGGTGAGGTAAATATAGAAATTTTTTTTGATTGTTATAAAGAATTTCTTGGTCTTGATTCTATTGAGGATCAAAAGTTCTCAATTAACAATCTTTTTCGAGAATTGTTTAATGTTTATGAAACAGAAAGGGAGCAATTCAACTTTAATCGAGAAGAAAAAGATTCATACGAAGAAACCGAAAGTAGCAAAAAAGGAAAAGGAATTTTAAACGCAATTAAGGAAGCAGCAAAGAAAAGAATAAAGCTAAAAGGAAAAGCGAGCGGATCAGGATCGGGATCGAGATCAACAACTCGACGAAGTTCTAGCTTCAATGAGCTAGGATTTTTCTTAAGTCAAGATTTTTCTGTAGATGATAACTTTGATCTTCTCCAATGGTGGAAAGAAAACCAAAAACAATTTCCAGTTTTAGCTTCCATGGCCTGAGATGTTTTTGCGGTGCAAGTTTCTTCTGTTGCTTCGGAATCCGCATTCTCGACGTGTGGAAGAATTATTGGAGACCATTGAACCACTCTTAATCCGGATTCATTGTGCATGTTAACATGCCTTAAAGATTGGTTTGATGCGGAATCGCGCAATGTCGAACTTGGAATGGCCAATGAATTTGCTGATAATAATTCAGAAGAGGAGGAAGAAATTTTCAAGGCAATCCGTATAAATTATGAAGAGTAGAGAATAATCTTTTTTTTGTAAATTGTATGTAAAATTGTAAATAAGTTTAGTCATAGTGAATATTTTTATGGACTACGGTCCCGTGGTTTTTACCCTTCTAACTTTTGAAGGGGTTTTCCACGTAAAAAATCTTTGGTCTCCTACTCTCTCCTTTTTCTCCTTTGTTGTTGTTGTTGTTATTATTATTATTATTATTATTATTATTATTATTATTATTATTATAACATACCAAATTAATTAATGTTATACTTATCTATGTTTAAAATAAATAAATATTTAAAATACAAAATGAATTAATATTTTAAAAACATATTAAATAAATGAATAAATAAATAAATGAATAAATATTAAGTAAATGATATTTCAAATATAATAAATTATTTTAAATGCAAAATGAATATAATAAATGAATATAAATAAAGATATGCAAAATGAATATAATAATAATATTCATAATATCATTATTTGTATTTTGAATCAAATATCATTTTATCATAATATTATATTCATAATATAACTTTAATTTATTATAACAATAATTTTATTAGATAATTTTATAATAGTTTATTTTTACATTATTGTTACATTAATTAAATAAATTATAATATAACTTTATAATAAATTATTGTTAAATTAAACTATTAACATTATTTATTATAAAAATAAATTTATTAGATTAAATTATTAAAATATATTAATATATATTAAAATAAATTAATATAAATTTTTAGAAATAAAAAGTCTAAAAAGCAAAAAAAAATGGACCGAACCGGTTTAAACCGGTTCGGTTCGGTTTTAAGGCGAACCGGTCCAGCGAACCGGGCCGGTTCGCCTCTTCTAAGAAATAGAACCGGTCCGAACCGGACCGGTTTGATACCGGTTCGAATCGGTTTTCTCATGGTTAGGGCCGGAACAGGGGAAAACCGATCCGGAACCGGCCCGGTCCGGCCCGTAACCAGCTCTAGTTAAGGTTTCATCCGAGTGGAAATCAATATTCATTATTTATTTAATTTCCATTATTAATTTATGAATTTAGACTCTACAGTAGTGTAGAATCAGGTCTTACATAAATAAACAATATTAAAGAACTTGGAATTCAAAAAATATTACAAATTATGGGAAATTGAAACAATTTGATTAAATAAGAGAGAATATGAGAGATCTTGGTGTAGAAAAAATACGAATGGAAGGAGTATTTATAGGATTATGAAAATATAAAAAATAAAATGGAACCAATGTACAGATTTCGGGTTCCAAATCGATTCTAATTCCTTAATTATTGGACTAAATCTTTGGTTTTGAATTCGTTACGAAAAATTCAATTCAATCCGTTTAAATAACACATGAAGCTAATTCGAAACTCCTATTAAGAGTTTCGCTTTTGAACTGAATTAACCAGATCGATTCTAAGTTAATCCGATCCGTTTAACATGTCTACAGGCAGTTTTATTTCTTTTCCTCATAGTGTTTTTCAAAGGTCAATGTATATGACAAGTTATTCTACGCATTAAAGTGGTTGACATATAAATAACCATTATTTTGGCAACTAATTTATGTTTTGACTTCTACATAAGTATTATATCACAAATATATGCATATACTGTATATTCGGTATTTAGTACAATTAATTCACGTAACTTATTTAAAAAATAATTTTCAATCAATTTCAATTCAAATCTTAGCTTATATAATTTTTTTTAATCTTTAAATAGATTGCAATATCCTTAATTTGTCCATGAAATACATTATTCTCATCCTTAAATTAAGACAAAGAAGAAAAGGACAACTACTATATCAACCAATTATACCATTGACGCGTTCTTGCTAGGGTTTTAAAGAAGAATGTCTTAAGCTTTTCAAAATATACATGGTGGAAATTCGATTTGGAGAGTTTGCTGCAACTTCCTCCTCTAACCTTGTCCCTATTTGGTCAAACGAGTCACCATCGATTCAGTCTCTATCTTGCTCTTTTTTTCTTTTCTTGCTGTCGAACTGAAACATCCTGATGGCAGCCCATCACTTAATTTTTAAGTATAAAACTGCATAAACCATCTAAATTGGCACCACAGTAGATCATTCATACCTTGTATTTTCAGTTTGAGTCGCAATTCACAAACATTTGCACAGATTTTTGTCTTCCTTATATATAATCGTACATGTTTGTACAAAAATTAACTTGCATATTTATATAGCATGCGTACATTCATACATGCATTTATACATACAGTACATAATACGGGGTAGTGATCCATAATTGACGTGTTTGGTTAGAGAGCAAAGACTCTTAAAATGCGCAAGAGAGAGCTCAAAATCTCAACATCTTACGCAAAACAAGCAGACAACTAGGACAATGATTCAATTTGAAAGTTAACCTATTCCTACCACCTTTTGGAAGAAATAATTTTATTTTGGGCCAGGTTTTGGCTGCTGCAAAATTATTCCATTCTATAATATGTGTAAAAGGAAAAAAAAAAGTTGGGGTTTGCATTAAGCAATTAATTATTCATTGCTAATTGCAACGATAGTAAAAAGAAAATTTGTTTTTAAAATTCGTAATCGCATCATGTTTAGGACTGTTATAATTAACTTTTTCATACAAGGAAAATATCAGAATGATATATAACTTCAACTCATTGGAATCGCAGCCATGGAAATAATTTAGGAATGGATATGGAAAAAGGTGTACACAGTCGTTTTCATGCACCATTTTTCATCTTCTACCTGGAGAAATTTAGAATGCGGGAAAACAATGATGAGAGGGACATTAATCTACGGTCTGATGCTGATCAGGGTCCATGGATATGATTGGTTGAGGCAAACCGAGAAATGCAGGCTGCCAAGGAGAGGAGCAAAGGCCGGCAGATCAGTGGGGTAGTAATTTAGCTAGTGCGTAAGCCTAAACTGGCAAGAAATATAGGCACGAAAGATTTGAGGACCCATCTGCATAATATTAATTAATAATAATACGTGAAATTGCATGATGATCCATGCAATAATCAGTGACGAAATAGGGTGTGTTGCGTGCATGGAATCATGGATGATGCGCCACCAGTTCTTTCTGATTCTGACCACTTACACGCTTTCAGCTCTTGGTGATCCGGTATTTGACTATAATATTTATCAAATATAGTAGTAGTTGATTACTGCTTAATTACCTATATTGCCCCTTCAAATCTTTGCTTCACCTTCTTTGCCCTTTCAGCTTACACCATCAATTCATAATTTGTATACGTCTATTGATTTTTATTATATTTGAGAATAAAGAATAAGGTTGTTTGGGTTTTGATCAAAAATTTATAACATGTCACAATTTTTTGTAATCACTTGGTCAAAAAAATTATTGGCTTGTACATATTTATTAATGAATCAAATGTTTGTGTACCCTTTCTCTCTAAACAATTCAAAGTGAATTAAAAATTTCTTTATTAAAAGTTCTGCTCATATACCCAATGGGGAATTATAATATATTGTAATGAATCAGAATTCAGAAGGTTGAAGAGATTCTATATATGCACTGAGCTAGTGTGAAAGCAGCCAGTCTGACCTGCTTACATGACATTTTCTAAATGTCTTGGTTCTCTTTCACTATATAATTCATTCAGATTTATTTCAAAAGAGAGAGATGGTTTACTTTATAAGATTGCAACTTAAATGCTTTACTTTATATAAAACATGAAAAATGATGATGGGTCCAATAGAAACCTTCTCAGCAATTTGGCTGTAATATGTCTGTGGGTCGCCATTGATGTATGAAGTTATTTTTTGAAGACTAAAATTGAGGGTCCACTTAGAAAACGAAAACCAAAGCTCAATTATTGGAATAAAATCATTTACAATAAAAGAGAAACTCATTGACAAAAGATCACAAGGGTATGGTTGAGATTTTAATAAGGGAATGGGCAATGTTGTTTTCCCAACAAAAAGGAAACCGGTTCACAAGCTTTACTCATCCCATATATTATTATGTTTTTAATAAAAGATGTCATAATTTGAAAATAGAAAAAAATTGTATGTGTTAAGATTTGAATCATATATTAACTGTTATTTCTTTTTAAGAATAATTGGATGAATCATCTTAATTAAGTTTAGAATTCATATTTTATCTTATTATTTAGGTACTTTTCCAAGCCTTTATTGCTTTCAACTATAAATACAATTTTTTTAAAGTAAGGTTAATTCAAATAAATATGCCTTAAAATCAATGAAAGTCAAAATTGAATTTAATTTTTTTTTAAATATTGTGCAATCAGACAGTACTATATATAAAATGGAGTATTAGAAGACAAAAAGTCTATAAATATAGTAAGCTTCGCTTCATGGTTGGATTAGAGGGCGGCAGCTGCTGAGTCTTAAGGAAAGAAAATTTCATAGAAACTGAAAATGGGAAGGTCTCCTTCTTCTGATGAAAGTGGCCTTAAGAAAGGTCCTTGGACACCCGAAGAAGATGAAAAACTTGTAAAATACATCCAAGAAAATGGCCATGGCGGCAGCTGGAGAGCCCTTCCCAAGCTTGCTGGTATGGCTATGAATTGAAATATTGAATCTACTAGCGATTTCTTCTACTCTCTATCTCCTTTCCTTACTGTTTCTTTGTTGTTTCCCAGGTCTTAACAGATGTGGGAAGAGTTGCAGGCTTAGATGGACAAATTATTTGCGGCCTGATATTAAGAGAGGGAAACTTTCCCAAGAAGAAGAGCAAACAATTCTCAATCTCCACTCCATCCTTGGAAACAAGTAATTTTGACAACCATTTACTTTAATGTAAATTATTTGCATCTTGAATAATGTATATGCTTATTTTCTTCCTTGTTATTCAGATGGTCAGCAATTGCGAGCCACCTACCGGGGCGGACAGATAATGAAATAAAGAACTTCTGGAACACTCATTTGAAGAAAAAGCTCATCCAAATGGGAATTGATCCGATGACCCATAGGCCTCGAACTGACATCTTCTCAAGCTTGCCTCATCTGATAGCTTTGGCCAACCTAAAAGAACTTATGGATCAGCAACCATGGGATGAGCAAGCTGTAAGGCTACAAGCAGAAGCTGTTCAAATGGCTAAGCTGCAATGCTTGCAATACCTTCTTCAAACCCCGGCTTCCATTTCAACTGGCTCTAACATCAACATGCACAATACCTTCACTGATATGGAGACGATTAATCTTGCAAACTCACTTTCTCTAATCAAGGATAACTCGGTTTTAAGTTCACCCCAGCTAGATATAGCAGCTGCTTCGCTACAGGATTTTAATGAATCAATTCCCTTCCCTCGTTTGCCAGACCTACAAATACCATATGAAAATCGAACGTCTACGAACAAGGACACGGCTCAAGCTCAGGCGTACACAGCGTTGAGCCAAGGAGAGAATACATGCAATTCACCATGGCTCACTAATTCATCTGCAACTCCTTCACCTTCTGTGTTTCCATCTGTAACAGAGACTTTGCTCAACAATTTGGGGGATGCTTCCTGTTCTTCAAGCTATGAAGGAGCTGCTCCTTCAGTTTGGCCTGATGATCACCTACTCTTTGAAGACCCTTTCTTTCATGAGCTTTCGTAGCTAGCTTAATTTTTTTAATATGTCTGAGATCTTGAAAAATGTTTGCAGTTATTACTTTTTTTTTAATTTTTTATTTTCTGTGTATTAGTTTCTGCACACATACTGTTCATTATATGTAAGTATAATCCTTTCTAAAACATCACAGAACACATTAATTAATATATCGTTATATATAGATAAGATAGCCTTGCCTGTTTTTACATATATGTTCTGCTGTTGGAAAGTTTTTGAAATCTGCATTTCACCCTTCTATATGCGTGTTATTGCAAGTCATTACCCTATCACAATTTCTTGTATTTCCTAATTCTTCAATCTAATTTCAATTCAACAATTAACTTTTTAGTTTAATCTACATGTAAACCCGATAATTCGTGTATAAAATTTGTATTCATGTTATATAAAATCATATTCTATCGCATAAAATACAAAAAATTTCGTGTCAAAGTTCATGCTGACATATCAAATATAAAATATGTTTTTTTAGCTTTTATCATATTTATATATAATTTTTATGAACTTTTAATCTGTATCATTTTTATGTTTTTATTTGTATTGGTTTCGTATCATATTATTATGTCATGTCTAAGATAATCAGATCTATCCACATGATAAGCTTTTCACACAAGAAAAAAAGGCTTTTTTTTTCCTGGCTTGATGTTCATAGGTTCCTACTATTCCTTAATTGCTCTATAAATTAAATAAATTACTATATATTCTGGGGCAAGTGGGGATGAGGACTTTAACCAAACCTTTCTGTCCAACCACTCTACGAGAATAAGTACTGGAATATTGAAAGAATTCCATTGATTTTGATCACTATCTTGTTTCATCCTATAAGTACATTATTGAAAAATGATCCAACTCATTTATATTTTTTAATGGATACATTATCCGTTTGTTCATTTAACTTTTTAAAAGTTTTTGTTTTGATTATTCATTTTTAAAGATCATGTTATAAAAAGTTAATGTTTAGGTTACTTAACTCTACTTCAGCTAATATTGATAACATGGTAAGTTTTCATTTGTCACTAGGCAATTCAAAAAGTAAAAATAAGTTTTAATACCCAAAATTTCTTTTCTTTTTTATTTTTACATGGATAATATCACGTGACACATAATTAGTCAATCACGTGATTAAAATTAATTGATATGAAACAAATGTTAAATATTAAGGGTATGGTTGAGTGTCAAAATAACAATGTTCTAAAATGTTGATGATTAAAAACATGATTGTTTACGATCAAGGTTTATCCTAATAATTGTTAGCTCTTTTTAAGAAGGATTAAGTCTAAGATTCGATTTTTCATTTTTTTTATACTTCTTATGAACACAAAAAACAAGATTGTTTAAAATTGAGTGGTTAATATAACTTTTTTTAAAAAATTGAATAACTTAAATAGTAATTTATCTTTTTTTATATAACCTTTTAGTCAAATCAGTAAAAAAAAAGAGTGAAATATCGAATTACCAAACACAAACAATTCTTATTTTAGTTGGCATTCAAAAATCAAACGTTCTCTTGACATAAACATTAAATATGTGACGATTTTTATGAGATTATTTCATTATAGTAATATATTTTAGTATTTCTTATTACAATATTTTTTTTAATCAGTGATCTGTTTATTAATTTCATGAGATTGATGATATATAGAATTCATTATAATGAAAAACAAATGATTCATATTATTGCTAATAATGATAAGAGTAAAACAAGTAAAAGATTAGTGAAAAACGAGAAAGAGCATCGCTAGTCAAAACGGTTAAAAGCTTTGTTAATAGAGAGAGAAAGAGAGAGACATGGAGGGTTGACAAAGAAAGACATCTTTGAAAAAAAAAATTAAAGTGACGTAAAAGGAATCTTAATAATGAGGGAACCCAAGTAGTTAGGAAACCCAAAAAGTAAGAATTTTTTAACCCGTAATAGGGACATTGGGGAGATTGCTGCCACTAATTTGCACACCACATTGCATGGGAAATAACGTAAACCTAATTTTTACTTAGAAAATTGCTGATGTTTGGTGGGAGTTGTACCTTTCTTTCAAGAAACAGAAACAGTTAAAATATTTATTACTTTAACTTTGTTTTCTTCAGCCTAATAAGTTCAAATGATCATTATCAAAGTTACTTTGACTTCTTCTAATTTAATTTAAAAGTTTATGGACTTTAAAAATGCATGCCTAATTTTACTTGGTCTAAACACTGTGATTATCATTGAAAATTGTACAATAAATTAGAAAAAAAAGATTTTGACACAAAAATAATTTTATGTTGTATTTTTTTCTCTTTTAATTTGATGATGATTGAGATTATTGGATTTAAGGCGGGGGCTCTAAGGTAGGACATGGCTGTCGCAGGAGGAAAAAGCCTTTGATGGTTGGTGGCAAGAGAAAAGTTCTTAGAAGACAAATTAGGGAAATCTTGGATGGTGAAAAAGCCATGGAAGCATTGAGAATAGAAATGCGATTCTTTTAAAGGAAGCTGAAGCTACATTGGAAGTATGCTCCCGGTTGGGTGTGGAATTCAAGTGGGATAGGCACACCATGCTTGATATTTTTAAGAAGCTGGAAGAGGCAGATAGAGCTGAGTTCTAACTGCTCACTACGGGTGGTGAGTTGGTGGTGTGTCTCTTTGATTCTATGAAGGTTGTCATGTGGAATGTAAGGGCATGGGTAGAGCGGAGAAGAGGTGTGCGATTAAGAAGTTGGTGGTCAAACTTAAGTCGGATATCCTTTTTCTATAGGAATCTAAATTATGCAAGGTGTCACACTGCACGTTAAATTCCTTGAGGGGTTCAGTGCCGATGGAATCTAAATTTGTGGAAGCAATAGGTTCGGCTAGAGGCCTTATCACATTATGGAATGAGGATTTCTTTAAACTAGAGAGAAAAATCACTTCTCAAAGATACATCCTATTGATTGGTGTCTGGGGCAAATTTAATATAAAGTGTGGACTGGGCAATATTTATGCCCCTAATGATGACAGTGAGAGGATGGCCCTATGGGAGGATCTTAAGTCCATTTTAGAGGGACTCGATCTTCCTTGGTGTATAGGCGACGACTTCAATGTTGTAAGTCATCTGTGGAGAAATTTGGAAACCCCAGTAGCTCAGCGGCCATGACTCAATTTGCTGATTTTATCAATGATCTGGGCTTGGTGGACTTACCATTGGTAGGGGGTAGATTTACATGGTGCAGTAATAGGGAGAACCCAACCTTTTGCAGATTGGACCTTTTCTTAGTAGCTCCAGAATTCACTTCTTTAATGCCTTGTTTAGTACAAAGTCTGCTCCCGAGATCTCTTTCTGATCACAATCCAGTTCTTCTGAGTTCCTTTGACGTTAATTGGGGTCCCAAGCCTTTCAAATTCTTCAACCACTAGGTTGAGGAGGAGGGCTATCAGAAGACGGTTGCTTCTGCCTGGGCTAGTGTGAGGGACAAAGCTTTCAGTGCTTCAAACTTTTGGAGTAAGTTGCGAGTCGTGAGAATGGCCATCAAGGATTGGTATAACAAGGAAGGGAAGAAAGACAGCGGCTTGATGAACTCTTTGGAAGATAGGATTGATAAAATGGAGAAGGCATTGTATCACTCAAATGATGGCGATGAGATCTGGGAAGAGATTAAAAAATTGAAAGCTAAGCTTTGGTCTCTATATCGAGCTGAGGAGAGGTCATGGTACCAGAAGTCTAGGATCAAATGGCTGAAGGAGGGCGATAGGAACACCAAATTCTTCAATCTAATGGCCATATCTAGGAGGAGAGCTAATCTTATTGATAAAGTCAACATTCAGGGAAGAGAGGTGAGGGATCCGACTAACATTAGGAATGTTATTGCTGCACACTTCGAAGATCATTTCAATGCTAGCTTTGTTGCTGAAATAAGTAATTTGGATTGTGAATTCGCATGATTGGGGAAGAATGCAATGGCAGGCTAGTGAAACCATTCTCGATTGAGGAAGTCTGGGATGTTATAAGTAGTAGTGATGGTAATAAGGCCCTGGGACCTGATGGCTTGAATTTGAATTTTTTCAAAACTCACTGGGATATGCTGAAAGATGATATCATGGCACTGCTGGAAGATTTCTACGAGTCGAACTCCCTAGATAGAAGACTGAACTGCTACTTTATCACTCTCATTCCCAAAGGCGCTAGTCAACCTAGCCTCTCTGATTACAGACCTATTTCCTTAGTGGGCAGTGTCTACAAAATCCTGGCGAAAATCTTAGCTAATCGCTTACGATCAGTGTTGGGTGAAGTCATTGGGGACAATCAGTTCGCCTTCATTAAAGGTAGGCAAATTCTCGATTGTTCCTTCATTGCTAATGAAGTTATAGATGACATCAGGAGAAAGAATATTGGTGGCGCAGTACTAAAAGTGGACTTTGAGAAAGCATACGACAGTGTGGATTGGGGCTTTTTGGATTTTGTTATGGATAATATGGGATTCGAGGTTAAGTGGAGAATGTGGATTCAGACATGAATAACCTCAGCCTCAATGTCTGTTTTGGTGAATGGGGTCCCTTTTAGGGAGTTTCGTATGAGAAGAGGGTTACGTCAAGGGTGCCCGCTACCCCCCTTCCTGTTTAACATTGTGGCTGAAGCACTTAGTACTCTGCTCACAAAAGCATCTGATTTGAGGATGTTTAACGACCTTTCTGTGGGGAGTGGCTCTGTTAAGATGACTCATCTTCAATTTGCCGACGATGTTATCATTTTCAGTGAACCTCAGGGAGAGCAGCTGGTGAACATCAAAAGGGTGCTGCGTTGCTTCCAAGTGATTTCTGGTCTAAAGATCAACTTCAAAAAGAGCAGTCTCTTAGGGGTGAGTGTTGATCAGCATACTCTTGAAAGTTGGGCGAATGTGATTCACTGCAAGACTGAGTCTTTTCCTTCCACGTATCTCAGCCTATCCCTTAGGTTCCATACCAGGAAGGTGAGCCTTTGGGATCCTGTCATTGAGAAGTTTGAAAAGAGATTAGCTGGCTGGAAATCTAAATTTTTATCTATTGGAGGTCTCGTTGCTTTAATCAAATCGGTACAAGTTACTCTACTGCTTTATTATATGTCCTTAATGCAAATTCCTAGTGGCGTACAGGCTAAATTGGACAAAATTCAGAAGAGGTTTCTATGGGGTGGGTCTCAATCAGTCAGGAAAATGCATTTGATAAATTGGTCCACCATTTGCAACCCCAAGGATAAAGGAGGGCTAGGTATCATCGACTTAGGCGTCGAAAATAGGGCATTGCTAAATAAATGGATTTTTAGATACGGATCTAAACAAAATGTGTTATGGAAATCTGTGATCATTGGAAAGAATGGAGGCAGTCATGATGATCTTATTCTGTTTCAAGGTCATAGTAGAAGATTCTCCTATGTGTGGAGGAACATTACTGCTCCACTATATGCCAACTCTACCCAAGTTCCTTCCATGCTAAGTGGGATTGGCTTTATACTTGGGAATGGCAACAGGATTGACTTCTGGGATGATGAGTGGATTGAAGGGGTGGTTCTTAAACAGATGTTCCCTCATGTCTATGCTTTAGCTCTGAGGAGGAGGGGTAAAGTGAAGGAGTTTGGATTTTGGGATGATCAAAGGTGGGTTTGGGATATTAAACTAAGAAGAAATCCTTTTGATTGGGAACTCAACCAATGGCAGGATTTTATCCAACTGATTAACGAACAATGTGTCTGTAGGAAGTTGAAGGACTCCTTGATTTGGAAAGGGTCCACGGATGGTAGGTATTCGGCCAAGACTTTCTGTAAATCAGTACCTAACCCCTACAGTCAAGAGACTAATTGTTGGATGTATGTTTGGGCTGGCTTGGCACCTCTAAAAGTGGAAATCTTCGTGTGGCAGCTCTTAAAGGGGAAGATTGCTGTTAAACATATTCTTGTGATTAAGGGGATGATGAACACTGACAATGCCACTTGTGTCTTTTGTAGGACTGAGTTTGAAACGGTAGAACATCTATTTTTCTTGTGTAAGAAAGTATGAAAAATTTGGGCCTTATGGTGCCACTACTAGGGCATTTGTTGGATCTGCTATCAAAATCTAATATCCTTTTTCTTAGCATGGCAAAATGCACTTCCTAAGGACAGGTGTGATAAGGTGTGGAGAATGGGCTTCTTCGCCATTGTCTGGTCCATCTGGTTAATGAGGAACAATGTTGTTTTCAATGGTAAGGCTGCTGATTTCAACGAACTTATGGATCTGGTCAAACTTAGAGTTGCCTGTTGGTTTAAGGCAAAATGGCCTTCTAGCCCTTCCTCTTTGCATGACCTTGTTCAGTTCCCTTCGGTGATAGTAGCTCCTTCGAAAAGCAAAAAGACTAGGCTAGCAGTACAGTGGTCGGCTCCTGCTACTGGCTCCCTTAAATTCAATGTGGATGGCTCTGTTAAAGGTAAACCAGGACCTGCCTGTATTGGTGGAGTTTTGAGAGACGAAAAAGGGGATGTAAAAATCTTATTCTCCAAGGCCATCGGAGTGGTTGATTCCAATGTCGCCGAGGTTTTCGCAGTGTTAGAGGCAGTTGTGCTATTTGCCAAATCCAAGTGGGCAATTTCCCACTCCTTGAACATTGAAAGCGACTCGATCAACTTTGTTAAATGGTTCTCATCCCCTGATGCAACTCCCTGAAAACTCAGAAATATCTTTGCCCGAGTTGAAAACTTGAAACGCCTCCTTGTTGGTTTTAACATTTATCACACTCCCAGAGAATGTAACGAATTTGCTGACTCCCTTCCCAAATGGGGGGTGAACAGAGTGGCTGAATTGCTAGTGTTTAATGATTAATGTTTCAGGCGAATCTCGTGTATGCTTCAACTGGTCGAGGTGTCATATGAATGAGATGTGGTCAGTGTTCTGTTATTGCAAAATGATGAGAATTGTTTGTGTGGGGCGTTGATAATTTACTTAGAACGTAGGACATGTTCTCTTTTGGTCTGGTTGTCGCAGATTTCTTGGATTATTTTGGTTCTCAGTTTGGACAGTATTGGTTGTATTTTGGTTGAGTTGTCGGGTCTGATGTCATTGACTCTTGGTCATATGGGTCTTGCCCATTAGATGTTTATACTTTTGCCTCTTTGGGAGGTTTGGTTGTATTTCTAGTTGAGTGGTGGTCCTGATACTCCCATGATGGCCAGCGCGAGGCTCTCGTTTTCTGCATACCTATAATAACAATTCATTTGTCTTTCAAAAAAAAATCAAATATTACAGTATCTTATAACTTTTTATTAATCACTCAGAAGTTGTTGACATATTTTACCTTACTATAAGGCTATTGTTTTTGTGACCAGATTCAACTATTAAAATAAATCAAATACAACTTTTAAGAGCTGGGCAATACCAAATCGTCAATTCAAGATAAATATATAATTCTTTAAAAATATATAAAATAACTTAAATTTGTCATTCCATCAAATTCGATAGAAGATAAATGCCTTGAGTGGTTTATGAGGTACATACAAAGAACAATTATCCACACGTATATCCATCGATATTTTTATTAACTTTGTTTCCTTCATTGATTTTATCCTTAATATTCTAAATATCTTTTTCGATATCTAATGGTACTATTAATTAGGCACATCATAGGATGTTAAGCGACTTGCATTCACATTATGAACAATTTTACCAAAGCTTACCCTTATTTCGCATTAATGGTTATCCTAGGGGCACTAGCATTTATATTTTTCACATTTATTATAATTTAATAAGTTAAAGGTATTTGTAATTTATATTATTGGATAAAATAATTATATATATTTGAATTAATATCCAATACACCATCAATGGAGTTTTTGATTCCACAAACGAAATTAAAATTTTGATATGTCTTTTAAAAATATTTAAAAAATAAAATTTAAATAAAATATGACATATGTCATCATCTTAAATTCGTTTATAAAATCAAAAAACTACATTTACGATGTATTGGATAATTATCTATATAATTTTTAGTTGTACATTGTAAAAAAAAAATTAAAGCTAAAAAAAAAATTAAAGCTTTCCGTTGATTGTTTCTATTTTTTTTGAATGTGTTGCCTTTTATACGATTAAAAAAAAACACAAAAAATAAACTCTCTTCGAAATGACATATTACTGCCTGAACCTTAGCTTCAAATTCATCACAAATCATGGTACAACGTATTTCTTGCTATGTTTGTGTAATCTTGAAATCTTCTACGATTTTCAGACATTTTTTACGGTTAGTCCTTACTATTTGAGCATGTCCTAGAGCTCTTTAAAACATGTTAAATGTTCTTGCAGCAGGTAGCGACTTCGCCGACCTAGCCAGCGGACGTAACTGGATTTGGATTTTGGATTTAAATCATTGAATCTGCCTTTGAAAATCAGAGTTAGGTTTTGTAACAGGTTTTGAGTTGACTTAATGATCATCCAATCCAATATAAACACATTAGAATATTTTGGAGTCAAACTACAAGGTTGTATTCTCTCTATGTTTTTATTATTATTGAAATATGTACAACTTACAAGGTTTATCTAACATTAACTTGGGTCACCAAATCACTGTCATTGAGGCAGATTCAAACAAACAAAATAAAGGTCAATTACAAGTTAATTGACCATAGCAAATTTGTAAATATTTTTTACGAAAGATGTCTGAAATAAAACAAAAAAAAAGTTGCAGATGCAGATACTGAATCTTAAATATTAAATTTACTAAAATTTTTTTTAAAGAGATTATATGAATTAACTGAATTAAATCCGAGTTTAGATTCGTAACTGTTTCATCTTTGAGGATCAATCATTATTTGAATAGAAAATTAGGCATGAAAACAATATAAAGTTACCGACCCCTAATATAATTGAATGACTGGTTGGATTTTTTTCCTTTTCTTACAAGGGATTGACTGTAAAAATGAAAGTTTAAAGGAACCATTAGCCTCAATAATCAAAGGTTTTTCTTCAATTGAAAGCAAGAGATGAGATGCCGTGTTCTACTAATTCAAATCGAATGGTGTTTTGTGATGTTAATTTTTCTGGAGCATGCTACAGTTCGAGCTGTTGTGGAAAATTTGAAGCTTGTTTGATTAAAGTCAAATGGGTCATAGAAAAATATAACTAGCTAGGAAATCATAATTTACCATTAATTCTATTATTCCTTTGGTTGAGATGGTGTCCAAAATTCCTCTATTTAACTGTTTTTCTTTTGTCATTTAATAATAGATGAGACTCAAAAAGGTGAACTAATTAATTTATAACAATTTGTAAACTTGGATACATACATACATACATAATATGTTTACGCAACAAAACTAATGAAAAATGTAACCCAGAAAAAAACTAATGAAAAAACAATTAAACTGTTTTCGGAAACTTGAACTTGAAATAATTTTTTTTTAATTTCAAATTTAATAGTATATTTATGCAGTAGAACTAATTAAATCATTATAACAATCACGATTATACTTATTTTTTAACTCGTTACATCAGTAAATTTGAAATACTTGGATGGTAAAGTAAATTTTAAAATTAATTTATAACTTATGCGATCTTTAATATATATATGGACACAGGTTTTTAATTTTTTTTATTATAGAAATTTTAAATCTTTAATAGTTTATATATCTTGTAAAAAGATGGTGACGAGGTTAGAAGAAATTGTGCAAGTGGACCAAGGGTCCAAGACTTTGAAATTTGAAGAAGAATAGAAGGATTAAGATAGCAAAAACCAAAAATACCTGCCATGTTTTACAATTAAAAACATATTAGGTAACTTTGCATTCAAAATTAGGTGATTTTGGTAAGAATATAGCTCTTAATTTCCCTTAACCTTCCTCCCCACGGACCGAATATTAATCAATGGAGAATGAGGTTATTAATTGTTTCATGTAATCATGTCTTCAATTCCATATTTCTTATCTTACTTTTTGATTTTTATCTCCCACAAGAGTTAAAGCTTTATCCACTTCATAATGAAAGTTCCAGTTCTCATCAGTAAAATTAATGTTGTTCTAATCAGAATTCTAATACTAGAAATAAAGGTCAGAAAGAGTGACGCTCGACCTGAGACTTGCAGTTTGGAGATTTTGAGCCCAAGAAATCTTTGCCTCCACGATAACAGAAGAAGTGGACTTTGAGGATTACAGATTTTGTAATTGATGGGACCAATTTAAATTAATTAATGCCAATAGAAGTTTCCAACAAGTAAGGTTAGTGCTTTAACCTTGAAAGAAAACTAGAATTTTAGATTTAATATATTAAAAACGAGAACAAGATTACTTGAATCGATACTCAAAATCATGATTTTATAATTTTGACAAGAAGCTAAGCTAGTAGTCAAAATTTTTTTCCATGATAATATTCATCCCTTTACTTTAAGACTAACGAATCCCTAGAAGAAAAATATTTAATGCAACTTGTTCATAAACAAGTTTTATAATTGCAGTAGCAAGCTTAATTTGTAGAGTAGGGCCCTAACTAAAATTCATCAAACATATAATTAAAATACAAGTAGTTGGTGGTAACGATGAAATATTGATGGCTACCCACGGATTAAATATTATTGAGAAAGGGATGGTCAGTAACTGCAAAACCTCAGTCCAATTCTACTAATTGAATATTAGAATGTCTTCAGCTGTTGTTTTCTAGTGGGGCATCTGGGTTTGATTTATGTGATTAGTTAAGAATAAATCTTATAATCACCTAGTGATTCTGTTCAGCATATATGTTTTACTCTATAGATAGAACTTGCGGTTGTCCTTGTCCTCTCCATGGCTAGCTAGGATCGTTGAATTGATTAATATGTTGGCCTAAAAAAAAAAAGATAACTCAGTAAATAAGACTCTTACATTGTGGGATTTGAAAAGTTATTGTATACAGTCTTTCTTTTGTATTAACAAAAAGATTATTTCTGCTTGCAACCGCAATCTCCATATTACAAAGTAACGACGTTTACTATTGTGCTAAGGTTCTCTTCTTATTAATATGTTGTCATAATTTATGATAACTGAATTTACAAAGAAAATAACTCTAGATGCGCAAGCAACGTCATATACTCATATCTTAAGAGAGTTTAGGTGTTAGTACAGAGCAAAATTAAAATTGAGCCTTGCTAGTGTCTGTGCTCCCTCTTAGGAAGTATATATATGAATATACCAGTATGAGCCTACCGCGTTAAGGTGCTATCTCAAACTAAAGCAAAAGCCGAAGGGGATGCGCCCGATGAACGTAGTTAAAAGGAGTTAAATATTGGGCGCAAAATGCCCGGTTAGCGTAAATCTAACTTTCAAAAGATGGTCTAGTCACTAGAAACCCAGCCTGTCTCAACTCTGGAGCTTAACTCCATACTGTTCTGTCAGTCACTTTTCGCCAAAGAGAAAACTCTGTGCTGTCCATTCCTTTCGCGGCAGATGTTCAATCAGATTGGGCTCAAATCTGGTTTAGGTAAAATATTAAAGTATTTATAGTGAGCTCCAAGCCCAGCTCTATTTAACTTTTCTGGTCTAAGTGTTTGCTTAAATTCGTTTTTGTACATATTGAATAAGTCTAAACTTGTTCAAATATTATTAATTATTTTTTATTTATAATAAAAAATAAAATTATTAAAATACATAATAGTTAATAAGTTTAATACAATATGTTAAAATAATTCTTACAAAAAGATTGAAAGAACATGAAAAATTTAAACTAAAGTCTAAAAAAAATAATACAAGTTCAAATAACATTACACAAAAGCAATCAAAAGCAACTAAAAAAATTAACTAATATAAAAAATTGTAGGAAATTATAATTATCGGGCCAGCCGAATCAAGCTTGGATTTGAAATACTGAAACCAAGCTTAACCTAATTTTTATATCGAGTCTTGATTTTCAAGGCCAAGCCTGTTTAATGTGCTTACTATTTTCGTCCAAATCCATTCAAAAATTGAACAAATTTTCGAATTTAAACTGATAACTCGACCTTTGAATAGGTCTAGGCATGACTGTTATTGGCTAGTGGCAATCACTTTTACAATTATGTTTCAACACCCTATATCTTATTGTGCCATGTCACTACTTAGTTTTACATGAAAATAAATTATTCATGTAAGAAGTAAAAAGCAAAAGTATGCGATGCTAAAAATATTTTTCAAATAACTTACAATTATAAGTAATCAGTTTTTACGTAAAATTAAGAAGTGACGTGACCCAATAAAAGTGATTATTCAAAGTGATTGTCCTGTGCATTTCTCTTGTAGGCAAATATACTTTATAAAAATATCATGTACTTCCGTAATTGTGTATTTTTATTGTGTTAAACACTTGTAAATATAAAAATTTATGACATCATAATTTTTACACACTAAACACGAAATAAATATTTCAATTTAAGTAAAATTTGTATATAATTTTTGTTAAAATTTTAAGTTATATAATTTTGGTGCCTTTTTTTTAATCTTTTTATGCCATATCATCACATTGTGTGTCTAAAATTAACGATCAAGCATCATATCATCTAAAAAAGCCTTCAATTTTTAAAGCATTATTTTGTTTACTCAAGTAATTAGTATAAAATATTAGAAGAATTTAGAAGGAAAATGTGTCACATTCAAGCAGAATAAATATTCCAAAAGCATTTCAAACCTGAAACAAACAATAAGCAGGTAGCCATAAAAGACTGGAAAACTAAAAGAAAACTGCAGCAAAGCAGCAGCAAATTTATCCATGTAGGAGCATAAGAGGGCGTAGGAGACTTACAAGGAGGTGGATACGATGGATCATGCTTATGATGATAACAAAGATAAGAACATTCGAAACAAAGTGATCATCATCGAGTTTGAGTTTACCACAAGCCTTGGGATGCTTGAGAGCACAATGATGCCGACACTGTAGCTGCTTGCATAGAAAAGGCTGTGCCGAAGGATTGCCTTCCGTGCATAACTTTGGCCCCTTCAAACATTCACCTGTAAAATTATATTGCTCAATTACAATTATTACTTGTCACCAATTAGTTTTGAAAAATAAAACAATTTTGACTAAATGAATCAAATTACCTTCATGGAAAGAGAGGAGAACAATGGAGAGAACCATCAGAAGATCTGCCAATGACTTCATTTTGAGTACTTAAGAAAGGAAATAAGTAAATCCGACCCTTATCTCAATCTATTCGTATAATTTTCTTTAAAAATAGTATTTAGTAAGTTAAGAGTTCAAATCTCAACATCAATATTCTCTTCTCTATCTTCGGCTTCCTTTGTATAAAAGATGAAATAAGTGTTGTTTTGAAATTGAGGAGTTTCAATACTTTTATAGGTGAGAATTAATGATCAATGGAAAGCAAAATCTGGATATTTATGACACATTAAAAGGAAGGTAAGCACGTTCATGCAATTCAATAGTCAACCCGTTGCTAAAGACACTTGTCAAATTAATTATTTACCAGCTATTGAGATAAATTAATTAATTATGGAATATAGATATCAATGGCAGATATAATGGAGTATTCTACGAGAAGGTCAAAATTTTTAATTTTACTGGAAAATTAATATAAACACATATGATTAAGTATAAATTGAATATCATTACACGTAAAATATATATTTTTTTGAGTAGTACATTTTTATTAGAAGTTACAATTACAATCAGCATATTATATTCCATGAACAGGTAATTATGAAACTAGGTAAACTAGTAAATAACTATAACAAACTAGTAAATAACTAAATTAACTCAAGCTTACACTTGGTGAAACTCGAACATGATATCTCAAAGTCTCAGGGTCTCTTTTTTGCCACTAAACTAAGGCCTCATTGGCATTACACCTAAAATATATTAAAAGTATAGTAATAAGTTCTAAATATCGAAGGGATTTAATGAAAAAAAAATATTCGAAGGGATTTTTTTAAGTACAGTAACAAGATGCACAATCTTTCAAAAGGGGTCGAGTTTGGAAAATCCCTTCTTCTAAAGTCTAGCCTAATTTGGCCCAGCAAGGGCTAATGAGCCTGATATGCTTTAGATTCTTTTGGTTTTCGCCGATAAGTTTTTTATTGGTGCGATTGAAGCCACTTCAATCAATTCCGAATGAAATTTTAATTAACTCTTAACTATAGTGTTGTTGCGGATAATTTCTTTTTTAAATCTCATAATTATAAAAATATCAAATAATTTTGATCGTAGTTGAAGAAAAGCTTCAAATAATAAATGAATAATGAATAAGGAAATAAATCATGAATAAGGTAATATAGTATTAAGACAATTTAATTCAAACATTAATTAAAAATAAAAAAAACAAACCACGCTCAAACCAAAATCTTCATAGGAAAAAATTGTAAAATATCAAACATTAAGAATAAATCTAATTGCTAAAACTTTTATGTATTTAAAGTTGTAAAAGTCTTTATTATAAATAAAAAGATCATTATTGCTTTTCATTGCAATAAAACTGAAACGATACATCGCTTATGAGACGAATTTTTTTATAAATAATAAAAATTATTAATAACTTCAAATATTCATTTGTAAACAATGATTTAACGTAATCAATAAGCATTATATATACATAAAAAAATGAATATGAAAAGCAATATATATTAGAATTTCATATGTGAACAGCAAAAATGTTAAGTAATTTAAAAAGGAGAGATGATAACATAAAATGAAAATTGTCTATATCACTTAGTAGAATGACAACATAATCAATCAAGATGATAAACTGTCAATCACGCTTACTTCATTTGAAATTAAAAAAAAAAAAGCTCTTCATCTTTAGAGAGGGGTGAAAAGTTTTAATTGTGATTATATCACGAATAGAATTAATCTCAAATCGTTAAAACAGATGAAGATATCTATAATTTACACAAAAAAAAGAGACAAAAACTTAGTCATGCTAAACAATTTCTAAAATCTAATTACTAGTAAATTTGGCTTTCTATTTGGTTTTTTGTTAAGAAACGTAATGAAAACGAAAACTTGTACTCAAACAACAATTTTCAAAATTTTCTGAAATTAATTTGTAATTTTCGAAATCATAATAAATGTTTCATTTTATTTTTTATTTTGTTATATTTTATTATAAAATTTTTAATTTATATGTAAATTTATATATACTATTATTTTATATTTTTAATATATAAATAATAAATTTTTATTACTTTAAAGTTAAATCTTAAATATAATGTAACTCTATTTAATAATAAAAATATTAATTATTTAATATAAAAATAATTTTATTAATTTTCATTTATTAAAAAATGTTTTTAGATATAAAATAACTTTACTAATTTTATAAATATAAAATATATTATAATTTTCATTATATATAAATTTTAATAAAATATCTTTAATGGTCATTTTCTCTTTTTATTATACTCATTTCACCACCACCGTTGCAATTGAATCCAAACACATAAGAATGTTAAATTGCTGAATCTCATCGCTATAATAATTAATCTTATCGTCACCGTTATTTTTAATTTTATTGGAGCCAATATCATTGTCCATTCAAATGGGCCTTTAAGACTAATTGGATGGGCAATGAGATTCCTAACAACAATGAATAAAGATGTTAACATGACAGGTACCTACTAATTTTTAGGTACACGACCCTAAACTCGATTATTTACTAAGTTACCAAACCCGATAATTACCCAGCTATTTTTTAAAATCAGTTGCTGAATCTTCCTCTAAAAATTTTAAGAATATCAGTTCATTACCCGAACTTGAACTAGTGAGTTTTGACTATTTATGTAAATTAAAAAAAAAACTTAAACTATGCACATAAATATTGTTTTCTATTATGTGCATATTTTTTAATAAATTATTTTCATATCTCTATTTTCTAATTGGAGTTTAGTTAGCATTCAAAATATTCTAAAATTATTCTTATAATATTATTGCTTTCTTACTTTCGTTCTTTTATGTTTTATAATAATTTTTTTAAAAAAAATTTTGGTACATAATTTTTAAAAAAATTTTATTAGTATAATATGCAATGAACTATCTACATTAATTACTTTTATGTTGAGGATGAATTAATCTTAATATGCTAGTGTCAAATTTTATTCCAATTAGATTAGATTGTTAGGTTGAGAGACAATGTTGTTTTTAATTTTAAACGTTTAATAATGTATTCATGTAATGTTTATTAGTTTAATGACGTGATAAATGATCATAATATTAGACGATTAAATAAATATTGACCTTAAATATTTTTTTTAAAGTAAATTAAAAAAAGCTTTTTTTTTCCGCTAGAAAAATTTGTTAATGTCATACATATACACATACATATAGACCTATTCAAGGGTCGTGTAGCCTGTTAAAATCCAAAATTTAGTCTTTTTTTTAATAGGTTTGGACAAAAAAAAGCCCAATGAACAGGCTTGGATGAAAAAACATGGGCTTGATGAATTTTTGGGTTGAGCTCGAATTTTGCCTTTGGAGACCTAAGCCCGACCCGAATATTATTAATATTAAAATTTTTTAATATATTTTATTAAATATAATGTAATTATATGTATTTAAAATATTATTGATTAATAAATAATATATATTTAATATGAAAATTAACATATAAAGTTTGATAAATCAAATTAAAATTTAAATGGAATAAAAGAATAAAAAGAATAAAGAAACAAAAAATCAAAATAATCAAAATGTAAAGAAAAAAAAAAATAAAATAGGGCCAGGCAGGGTCCGAGCTTGAATAATATATAATATTAACAGGCCTAAACTTAGATTCAAGCCTGAATAATCAAGTCGGGCCGGACTCAGGCCGACTCAGGCCTATATATAATCTATTAATATATAGCTTAGGCCCAGTCTACGGACACCTCTACATACATACATACATACATATATACACACGCATTATACTAATATATATATATATATGTAAATTTTCAGTGTGTAAAAATTGTATATAAACTTATTATAAATTTTTTATTAATTTAATTTTAGTACCTTATATTAAAAATTTAAAAATCTTATTATCCTAAGCATAATTAGCTAATTTAATTTCATAATTAATTTTATTATTATATTTCATTAAAATTTTTTGAGTCAATAATGTTTTATTAGTATTGATAATTATATTTTTAAGTATAATTTATATCATATGCATATACATACACATTATACTAAAGTATCATATGTATGTGAATGGTCAATGTGTAAAAATTGTATATTAATTTATATTGAAACTTTTATTAATTTAATTTTAATACTTATGTTTAAAATTTAAAAATTTTATTATCTTAAGCTTAATTAAGTAATTTAATTTCATAATTAATTTTATTATGTTTCATTAATTTTTTTCTACGCCTACAATATTATATATATTTATTTTCTTAGTGCGTTACATCAAATAAGAAGTTTGGCTCACTTGGTAAAACCTTCAATAATTGAGATTATTGGCCAGGGTTTAAATCTTCAGACAAGCATTTTGTCAAACTCCAATAAACAAGTATTGAGTTTGGGTACCTGCTATTGCCCGATTAAAATAGAAATGGATTCAGAACCTGAACCCTCTACGAATTCGACACGGGCAATAGAATCATTACTTTAATCGATAATTATTCAATTATAAAATACTCGAACCTGACATAATCGGGTTGAATAGTGTCGGATACCGATTAAATGGTACTTATTTACATCCATAGGACCATAGTGGTGAAGGTTAAATTAGTTACAGTAATAATGAAATAAAATTAGTAGTGGCATATGTGTTAATTTGTATGCAAACACAGCAATAACAATGAGATAAAATGTAGTTAGAAGAGAAATTGACCATTATATATTATGAAATTTATATTATTTATTTCATACCGGTGAAATTAATAAATAATTAAAATTTACTCAAATTATTTTATATCTAATCATATTTTTGTTAATGAATAATATAACTTTATTTAAAAAATAATAGGACATTTACACATCTTAAAATAAAATTATTAACATTATATAATTATTTACTCTAATTAATTACTTAATTATGAAAAGTATTTATTTTTCATTTACCTATAATTTATTTGATAATAAAATTAATTATTTAAGTATTTATTATTTTAATTAATATAAAAAAAATGACAGCAAGAAAGTAGGAAAAAAATTTGCATTGATCTCCATTGGATCAAATTGGGTCTGGACTTAATAAGGTCCAATTAAGATTGACCATATGGCATGATGGATTACTCTCATCGTACCAATACCAAATTGGTGCGATCCATTGAATTGCATCAGCTCTATTGACATAAATTTAAGTTTGGATTCTAGTCCGGTGAAATCCAAATTACATTCTCTACTTTCTAGTTAACAGCCCATGAGTCTTTCAAAGAGAGTATCTATCGAATGCTATTAACTTCGACTCAAATACACACTCCAGAAAAATGATACTCTTTTACCATAAAGAAGCAAAGAAAATGAAAGTGATACATAATTAGGATGTAGTAAAGAACTAGACATATAAACTTACAATTGGTCCATCTTTCTTCAAGGCATTCTTTGGCAAACTTGCAAGCTTGCTCCACAGCAAGGGCATCCTTGCCATCCCCCTAAAAAATTCATAATTCAAATAGAATTTAAGTATGGTAAAAAATGTATATTACTGTTTATCATCTAGAAAACGGAATTTTAAACATAGATTATCTCAAATCTAAAAATGATATGTACATTTAAATATATATATTACAACTTTATTTCACCAAAAAAAAAAAAAACTCTACAGCTAAACAAAAAATGACATTACTGATATGATAGGAGGTGTAAGTGAGCAGAAAATTCAATGAACAGTTCGTGAGTATTTTCGATTTTTATTTGTTTATATTCATTTATTAATCTTAACAAGTGATCATAAACAAAGATATAATTTGTTCGTTTATGTTAGCGAACAAACTTGATTAAGGTTTGAAACTCATTTGTTTATTTAATCATTTAATGTTCGTATGCTATTTGATAATAATAAATTTTTACATTGCAAATTTATTCATAGACATTTTAATATGTAATTATTAAAATTGCATATTTATGTATATTTTTTTTAATTTGACATCATATATATTAAGATGAATATAATGTGTTTGTATAATTTTTTGAACACATGTTTGTTTAATGTTTGTGAATATTTGTCTCTGAATATATTCATTTAATATTCACGAACATGTGTTCATGAACATGTTCGTTAATGTTCAAGAACGAGTTTAAAGAATATGTTTGAAACACTAACAATATTAAAAAATAAGCGAACAAACACAAATATTAGACTTCTAGTGTCTTGACGGAGGTGAAACTTGGCGGATCCAATATTTAGAGCCAAATATAGAGATAATAAGAATTTGCACCTCAAACTCATTTGTTTGTGTATATTTCGAAAAGCATGCAACAATTTAAAAAATGACGGTTAAATTTATAAGCAAGGAAAACTTTCATGAATAACGGTCAAATTGAGTTGGCTTTTGACCAATTGACAGTCCCATATGAATCCTTGTGTGAAGAAGTCTCATGCTATTTGAACTGATAGACTGAATCACACAAAATTGTCAACAATTATGCAACTGCACGGTTAGGACTATTTTGGTAATTTTGCCCTTTCTACCAGTCAAACCTCGACAAAGGTCTATCCAATGATTAGGAAATGTAAAATAGATATGTTTTATGATTGAATAAAACATTTGGAAGTTAAACTGAGTGTTCAAACAGAAATTAGAAAGAAAAGGATTGTTTGGAATTTTCAAAATTGTATAAGGGCATTTTTGTCATTTTACACCAAGATAATTATTTTAAAGAGTTTTCTAGTCTTCTTCCCCATTTAGGCTGGCCATCATCTTTCCACCATTGTTTCTCACACTAAAAGCTTGAGTTAGAGAGAGAAAACCCTTAGAAACCCTAGTAAACCACCTCAAAATTGAAAACTATCTTAAGCAAACTTATCTATCTCTCTTCCCTCTACAATGTACTACCAAAATCAAGCCTTAAAGTGGCCATTTGCAAGGTATTGGGGTCCCTACAATTTTCGACCAAGGTAAGAGGTCAGAGATAGCTTGTGTTTTTAATGATTTAATAGTATTTTAATATGTGATTAAGGTGTTTAAGCATGTATTTAAACTTGAATTGGATTAAAATCCTGAGAAGCACTTCCTTAGGGTTTCGGCCAACACTCCTTATGCATGAATATGATGTTGTTCAATGTGAAAATGATGTAGGATCAATGTAAAGCAAGTGTAGAACATGAATTTAGGTTTAAGATGTGTAAGAGAGAGAGAGAGGTAGATTCAGCCAAGAGAAGGACCTAGGGAAACCATGCTCAAGTCAATGTGTTTTGGTCATAGAATAATGCATAAATTAATACAAGACTGTAGGCAAAATGGGACTAAAAACAGAAGTATTTTGATGGAAATAGCAGTGTTAGCACCGGTATTAAGTGGACTAAATTTGTAGTTGCCATAGGTGATGTAGTAGGTTTTAAGGAGTTGATTACTCTTTATAATTGAAGTGTGAAGAACTGACAATGATTATATGGTTATTGAAATCATTAGTTGGCATTATTTTTGCAAGTAGAAATGAAATTAAAGTGTGATTTGGGCTAAGGTTTCCTAAAGGTCATAAATGCATACAGAATTTGTAACTCCATTTCCAAAGGAATTTTTAATAATTTTTACATTTACCAAGACACATTTATGTTTTCATGTTACTGTTATACGTAAATAAAAATTGAACATTGGTTATCGAACTGAGAATATTTGGTAAATTTTTATAGTTAAACTATAACAATTTTTTATTTTAATGCTTTATGAACAGTTTGAAGATATGATTTACTAAATTGATCTTCGTAAACGATTCCTAGTTAGTTTATGAATTGTTTTAAGACTTTTGGTGTGTGTGTGTGTGAACTGTTGCTGCTTGACTTTAGCTATGTCTTTAGAGCCCACAGATGTCATCTGGCTAGTGTACACTATGGATCCTTTGACTATGGCTATATGTCGTTATTACTCCCTGTTGGGATACTTATATTACATGAGTTTATAGGGTGATACTTAGTCTCCACTATACTGTTTTCCTGGGATGGTAAATCCTTAGCTAATCGAAGCACTCATAAACTTTATTAATTTCTATTTTTAGTGTATTTGTTAATATGTTCTCTAATCTTTGTATTATCTACTGCAAATGATTATTATACTATTTACAAAGTGTCATGAACCAAAATATCAGATATTCTTACTATTTCACATAAGTTAGTCACTTACGGTTGGGTTGTCTGCAATGTCAACATATATTCAAAATAATTTTTTTATACAAACCCAGGATTCAGATTCTTGCACAGTAACATAGGAATATAATTGACCTAGAAATTTCATTTGATAAACTAATTCAAAATTTAAATCCCAAGTATTATTTACATAAAAATAGCACTGTACATAAAAGTCTGAACACATAAAATAACTTGTATATCTCAACTGAATAGGAAACCTGCTTGAGGGATACCAAAATCAGGTCCTCCTGAGCAGACCAAACTCTACTGAAGATAATCTGAAGAAAAATAAAGAGGGTGAGCTTACGCTCAATAAGAAATACGTATACGAAAGCTGATATATATGCATAACTATATATAGTATAAAATCATGTCCTTATACTTGGAAAACATTAATTGTTGGCACGAATTTAGGAAAGGATACTATAGTGGATTAGATAACCAGGTTGAGTACAAAACGATAATTTGGAGCACCTCACTTGTTCTGGCATCTAATTCCAACTATAAGGAGTTTCAATAACGTTGTTTTAATCACCAAGTTTGGTAAACATTTCTAATAGCTTTTATCATGCAATTTTCATGAAATATTCAGGAATTCCATTCTAAAACACTTCGTATACAATAGACTTCATTTTTAAATGAACAATTCAGAAATTATAAGTCATAAAATGTGACAACTATGATTTTTCGACTTTGGATAGTAACTGGTTTATCTTAGACACGTATAAGTTAATATAAGGAATTAAGTTAAGAGAATTAAATGAATAATGTAGTAGGGAAACTTCCATGATTTAGAATTGGTAGTGAACTTATTGAAATGGAATTAATTAAATTAAACTATGAGAATCCTTGGGTGATTGATAAAAGGTTAAAATCAAATGTTGTAGTGAATTTATCGAGAGCAGATTAATGGAAAATTAAAGTGAAGGAAGTTTGATTTTAGTTGCTAACGGGAACATTGGTGCAAAGTTAAAGAGTTTATTAATTTGGATTAAAATATTTTAATTTGTTGTATATGGTTAAATTGACGTAAATTGGATGTTGAATTATAGGGAATTAATTATATTAGGAATATAATGATTTAAATTAATAAATAAACAAACATAAACAAATAATAAAATAAAATATTATATATATATATATTTTCCCACCAAACCACCTTAAAACCTACATACCCTCCTTGCCCTTTCTGCCATCATCATTAAAATATACATATATATTTGTTGTTGCCAAAAACAACAATAAATATTTGCTGACGTCAAATCCTCGATATTCGTGTTAGTTTGTCTTCAAGAATTCTGCAAGAGAAAAAACCATCAGGGGGCGCAAGGGTTTTCCCCTGCGCGCGCACTCCGATGCTTAAGTCAGACAGGGTTTTGACAGGGTTTCAGTAGGCAAATAGAGCTTAGGGTTTAAGAATGATACCTGTGACCTATTTATAGGAGTTATTTTGCGCGTAATTACCTTTAAGCCCCACAGCTTAAATAATAACCCAGTGGATCATTTATGTGCCTTATGAGTCCTCTTTCCTCTTGGGCTTAGATTATCATTTGGCTCAATGGTCTTTAACTTGATTTATAGAAAAGCCCAGTAATAATTGACCTAGTCCACATCAATTGCTCCCCACTCTTTTACAAGGTTTACCTTGTGAAAGAGTATATAAAGAATGGGCTTTTCAAATTCTTTTGCTGCCCTCTTCCTGGGATTATCACAAGAATCTTTTCATCTTCACTTGAGGGCTTTAACTAGTGAACTTCATAATTATTTATAGCAGAAACGACTTCGTGTCATCATTATCTTTTGTCAAGTGCCTTCTATTAGCCAAGAGGAGAAAACTGAATCTGGGTTAAGGCCATGAGAGCACATCGTCTAGAAGTGCCATAAGCAGATGCATATGTTCTTATCTGGTTTCATCATATGTGATTTGTACTTGGCATGCTCTTGATTGGTTGAAGCTCGATTCAGATGCTGAGAATTCAGAACCTTTTCTAAGGATAGACACTTATAAAGATTTATCTGATCTTACCAGCTCTTAGAAGCCTTTTTGTCGACTCGAGATGGTTGAGGTTCTCACAAGCTTGGACGAGAATTTTTGGATAATCTAGAGACTTAATTTTCCTAAGGATCAAGCTCTTGACATTATGGCACCTCAGGATGCACATGCATGGGTGCTTCGATACTCCTTTTAATGCAGAAGTTAATACATAGTGCTCCCCAGCACTTACATCTAAAGAAGAATTCGTACTTGGGTATCGCATTTATCCGTACACTTTATTGCTTGAGGATTTCATAATTTGCCCATCTCGCGCATTTTTCGCTTAGGGATTTTATAGAATTGCACGTCTCACGCATTTTCGCTTAGGGACTTTTTAGAGAATTGCCTATCTCGCGCATTTTCGTTTAGGGACCTTTAGAGAATTGCCCATCTTGCGCATTTTCGTTTAGGGACTTTTAGAGAATTGCCCATCTTGCGCATTTTTCGCATAGGGCCTTTATAGAATTGATAAGACTATAGCATAATACGTTAAATGCATTTTGTTTATCAATTGTAGCACATATTCAATGATAAAATTGTAACGTGCCTCGTGCCATACCTTACAACCTGCATACTGTGTGCTCCCCAAGCTTTTCTTTGCGACTTTTTGTGTCCAAAGAAGAACTTTTACTGGAGTATTGGTCCTGTCTTGCGTACTATCCGCTTAAGGACTTGTTAGAATATAATATCGTTTATGCCAACATAATACGTTAAAAGTAATCTGATAAGATTGTAACGTACCTCGTTTAGAGACTTATTTTTGCCCGTCTTCACACCCTTTTGTGCTTAGGGACTTTTGTTTTGTTCGCTTAGGGACTTATTTTTGCCCGTCTCGCGTATTTTTCGCTTAGGGACTTATTGTTTGCCCGTCTGGGGTCTTATTTTGCCCTTCTAGTGTCTTCGTCATGCTTAGGGTCTTATTTTGCCCGCTTGGGGTCTTATTTTGCCCTTATAGCGTCTTCGTCATGCTTAGGGTCTTATTTTGCCCGCTTGGGGTCTTATTTTGCCCTTCTAGCGTCTTCGTCATGCTTAGGGTCTTATTTTGCCCGCTTGGGGTCTTATTTTGCCTGCTTGGGGTCTTATTTTGCCCTTCTAGCGTCTTCGTCCTGCTTAGGGTCTTATTTTGCCCGCTTGGGGTCTTATTTTGCCCTTCTAGCGTCTTCGTCGTGCTTAGGGTCTTATTTTACCCGCTTGGGGTCTTATTTTGCCCTTTTAGCGTCTTCGTCGTGCTTAGGGTCTTATTTTGCCCGCTTGGGGTCTTATTTTGCCCTTCTAGCGTCTTCGTCGTGCTTAGGGTCTTATTTTTCCCGCTTGAGGTCTTATTTTGCCCTTCTAGCGTCTTCGTCATGCTTAGGGTCTTATTTTGCCCGCTTGGGGTCTTATTTTGCCCTTCTAGCGTCTTCGGCCAGCTTCTGTTTTTTTCTTCTATTCCTGCAACATGTCTATCAAACATGGAAGATTATCATAGTACAGATAAAAATAACTGGCCTTTCGTTTCATAATGTAGTATTTTCAATATAATTGCAGCAAATGTTAAAATAATAATAATAGCAAATGTTTACTACCAGTACCATTCTAAGTCTTTGTCTTTGAAAATCTGTAAAGTACGAGTGCTGGGATGTTTTGCTGTCAACCATGGATTGTGCACTAAGTCGTGCCTTGGTACTAGCAATCTACCTTCACGAGCTTGCCACAAGTTGTTTTCGATCCAACTATATTGAACCAAGCTCTCCCTGGCTTGTTGCCTTACACGACAGTGGCTAGTGCCTGTCTCGGACACCTGCTTAATTCAGTCACAACTGTTAGAGTGGACAAGAAAATTGAAATCACCTGCCTAATTCAGTCACAACTGTTAGAGCCACTCTCTCGTTAACACACGTTGCACGCGAGATCCAACCTCTCGCCCAAGCCTACTCGCCAAGGGAGACGTAACATGCGAGAGCCACTCTCTCGCTAACACACGTTGCATGCGAGATCCAACCTCTCGCCCAAGCCTGCTCGCCAAGGGAGACGTAACATGCGAGAGCCACTCTCTCGCTAACACACGTTGCACGCGAGATCCAACCTCTCGCCCAAGCCTACTCGCCAAAGCCTGTTTACGCGTGGGATGGCTATCGCCCGTGCTAGCAGAAAGAGGTCTATCTCGCCAACAGGCTTTGTGCGACAGGATAATCACCCTCTCGCCAAAGCTATCTCATGCGGAAGACACCTTTTCGCCGGCAGGCTCTTCGCATATATCGTCCAAGGCCTGTAGCCAGGGGGTCTGTCCGGCGCGAGAGATAGCTCTCGCCTGTGCTAAACAGGAGGAGGTCTCTCGCCTAGGGTCTGTCGCACATATCGTCCAAGCCTGTAGCCAAGGTCTATTTTGCGCGGGAGATGGCTATCGCTCGTGCTAGCAGAAAAGTGGTCTCTCGCCAAGGGTCTGTCGCAAATATCGTCCGCCTGTCGCCAGAGCCTGTTTTGCGCGAGAGCTAGCGTCTCACCCAGTATTGCCTCTCGCCCAATGTCATCGAATGCGAGAGCTATTCTCTCGCCATGCCAAGGTTTGTCGCATGTTTGTGGCGCGCGAATGACTGTTGCATGCACCTTTCGCGCGACAGACTATTCTGTCGCGTGAAACTTTGCGTGCGACAGACTATTTTGTCGCGTAACTTGTGCACCCTACCGCAGCCTACGTACTTGTCTTCCGCAGATTGTCTTTTCACCATCTATTGTTATGGCTTTGTTGTTTGTTCCCACAGAGGGCGCCAATTGTTGTTGCCAAAAACAACAATAAATATTTGTTGACGTCAAATCCTCGATATTCGTGTTAGTTTGTCTTCAAGAATTCTGCAAGAGAGAAAACCATCAGGGGCCGCACGAGTTTTCCCCTACATGCGCACTCCGATGCTTATGTCAGACAGGGTTTTGACAGGGTTTCAGTAGGCAAATAGAGCTTAGGGTTTAAGAATGATACCTGTGACTTATTTATAGGAGTTATTTTGTGTGTAATTACCTTTAAGCCCCACAGCTGAAATAATAACCCAGTGGATCATTTATGAGCCCTTTGAGTCCTCTTTCCTCTTGGGCTTAGATTATTATTTGGCTCAATGGTCTTCAACTTGATTTATAGAAAAGCCCCGTAATAATTGACCTAGTCCACATCAATATTAAAAGGAAAGAAACCAAATTGGATAAAGCGGTGAGGTAGAGACCGAGAAAGAGAGAGAGAGAGTCAGATGAAACTAAAAGGACAGAAAAGGAAGAAAAACAAATCGGGAGAAGAGAGAAACTTGCGAATGAGAAAGAAAGTGAAGTATAGAAGTAGAAAACCATAGCAGGCGCAGGGGCATATTATGCCGTTTGAGGCGTGTTGAAGACTGATTTTTTAGGGTTCAATGAGGGACTGATCATAAGTGATTTAAATGAAGAATTGGAGACTGTTTGGCGAACCTGAAGCAGAGCTAGATGATGCGTGAGAAATGGCTTGGACCAGGAGGTTTCTTGCTGCTGTTTGAGGCTCTCGAGAAGTCGAAAACGTAGGGGGGCTTGGTTGGGACTTGGCTGTACAGAGGAGGCCAAAAATAGGGCAGGTTAAGGTTATGGTAAGGCTGCTGGAAGTAGAGGACAGGGACTGCGAGGACAGGGGTAGTCCATGGACTCTCGACAAAGGAAACTGAGATGTGGAAAGGGCTGTTCAGGGCAATCGAAAGAAGCACTTTTGGGTGGCATTTTTGGGTAGCTTTGACATGAAATAAATGGTTGAAATGGTGTCTCTTTCAAGACTATGAGCTGAGTTTTTCAGGCTCAAAATAGAGGCTGAGTTGTTGATATTGGGTGCTGGAATGATGGCATTTAGGGCTGTACACAGTGGCTCCAAAGACCAATTTTTGGGGTTGTGTTGGTGGTGCTTTGGTACTGTTTTTGGTAGGGTTTAGGCACCACTTTAGTGGCCTTAAGCAGTGTTAATCGAGATTGATCATGGCTGGTTTAGCAGCTAATAAAAAGAAGAAGAGAAAGGGGGTTGAAGATAAAGGAAACAAGGGCTGTGGGATGATCTTTAGAGACTGAAAAGCAGAACCAAATAGGGGCAGATTTGGGTGTTTCCGGTGCTAGAACAGTGAGGTGCAAGTAAGTTGAAAAAGGGGAAGGAAAAGAAAATAAAAAGGAAAAGAGGAAAGGAATTACACGTCTAGCCGAGCTAATATCGAAACTCAGTAAGAGATGGCAACTTAGATTTTATTTGAAATATTTAGAATTTTATTGGATTAATACTGAGTCAAATTGATTAGGTTTGAATATGTGGCGTGATGATAAAGCGACAGATGCAGACTTAGCTAAGCTTAGTCTACATACGCTAAGCTCATAGCGCGATGCCAACGAGATAACCACAAGTCCGACGAGGCTCAATGCACGAACATTGGGCATATAAGTAGGTAAGACTTTTATATAAGTTTGCAATAGAATTATATTGTGTAGGCCTTATAGAATCGATAAATTGATTTATTTTAATATCACGAATTGGTTATCAAGTTGAAATGAGGTTGAATATCGATTTAGTCGAATCATTGATAAAATTAATGATGATTATATGATATAGCCTTTAAGAGAATATCGAGGTTGTAATTAAGATGGTTGAACAAATGAATGGTGAAATTATCGACGGAGTGATGATTTTAGAATTAATTAATTTCGATTTCTTGATTTTGGAGTAGTTTCGAACGTGATAACATGGACATTGCAAGAGGTCAATGTTGAGATGGTTTTATTATATTATATCATATTGTCGAATATATGTGAGATAATAAGCGGACCTACACCTGTGGCATGGGTCTTAGTATCAATATTATGGTATATGATGGATAGTTTTGATATCGAGTTGTAACAAATGTATGACTTGTGCATGCATGATCTTATTGAAATTGAGGTTGAATCTCGATATAATCTAATCATTGATAGATTCAAATAAATGAGTGTCAAACATGTAATTATATGGTTTTGGTTATAACTTTGGAATAGGTCTTGAATAATAAGATCGACAATTGCATAAGTTCGGTATTCTGATATAGAATGTTTTGGAACATTGTTTGATAGTGGAAATTGGCTAAATCTTTTAAGAAGGTAAACTGCTAACCTAAAATTGATTTGATAATACCTTTATAGATAATTCTATCATAGTATTATATTATTTAGGCCATATAATAATTGATTTGAAAACTGTGATTGATTTCATGATAGTGAATGAAATTGGACATCAAGTCGGAATTATGATCGAGTGTCAATATGTTAAACCATAGATGGATTGGATAGGTGACTATTGATTTTATGATTTTATATCCTCGATGTTGACTCTGAAATAAGTCTTGAATGAGGATATCGATATTTGCATAATTTCAGTATCTTGATGGTTATATAGAAATGTGATATTTAAATATTCATGAGATACTAAGAGGACCCATATTGACGGTAGGGGCCCTAGTAGTGATAATGAAATGTACAAGTGACTGTTATAGTCGGTAATTATTGAGAAATGATATTGAATATTAAGGAACCACAGGGGATATCGAATTGACCTATTAGGTATGATTCGATTGAAATCAAAAGGATGGAAATGAGGAATTAAGATTATAGTTGGTGCTATACCAAATGATATATTTTATGAACATGATAGTTCATTGCTTTAAACTCATGATTTAATTTGCATCGCCTTTAAGCATGCCTTGTTTACAACTTGAGATGTTATAATAATGTTTTTATGAATACTTTGAATTAGTGATTAGTTTTGAAAGGAAAGTATATGGTATACATATAATATATATTTATATATAAATCATCTTAAAGAAATGTACCATATACTTTACATGATTTTTGACAAGAAAAGCTAAAGATTTAAATGTTTTATGAGACTATAGGCACCCTAAGAGCGTTAAGCTCAATAAAGCATAGTGGAAACCGCCTAATTAGAGATTACTCATTAGGAAGAGATGCTTATCCGACAATAGTCGTGGATAGAGCTTAGTCACACCTGATAAGTGAGGCTGGGAGACATGAGGTCTATGGCCATAGATAGCGTCCTAGTTGGTTTCCAGGGGACGATAACATGATTTCTTACTGCTAGCTATAGTGAACCGTCTTTATTGATCGAGTATTAGGGATTCAGCCTAGTCTCAAACATGATATGATATGCTGTCTAGAGTATAGTTTTATGTGATATGAACTCTAAACTTGATAAAATTTTACAGTATATGAGAAATGTTTTGAGACTGTACATGTTTTAGATATGCTCTAAAAGTGAATATGAAATGTTTTGCGACATTATATATTTTTTAAAACATGTCTTTAAAGTGCAAATGATATGATTTGTGAATTTTACACACTCTAACATGTCTTAAAAGTAAACATGAAACTAATTGAGATTTTACATGTTTTGAACATGCTCCAAAAGTATATGTGATATGATTTGAAATGATAGCCATTTATAAGTAAAGCTTGCATAAGTTTTGCACGTTGAGTTATGACATAACGACATGCTATCTACATGATGTCATGATATTACACCGTACATGAACATAAGATTTAGATGAAGAGTATTATGACTTTACATTACTTGTGATCGTGATTTTTTTTATATGAGAAGTGATATGATTCGATATAATACATGAGCATAATTGTTAAATGTAAAGTGACTTGATATGATATTGTATTTGAACATGGTGTTCAATTGAGACATGATATAATACGAGATTGATGTGAGTATGAATTAATAGTATATGATATTCGAATTATACATGATGCGTTGTTGTATGATGTATTGAAGTACAAAGACAATAAGATTGAAAGTGATTAAATTGACTTAATTAGAAGTCTGAGTGATAGACATATGTCGGGAATGGAGATAATGAGGCATTTCAAATTAACCTTCCATCTATACTCCAAAATCCTCACTCACCTAAAGTCTTTAGGACATGATCTTGTTATAAATATGAGATGTTATCGATTGAAATGGTAAATTGTGATTGCAAACTTGCAGGTTCATGCATTGCATGTAGAACAATATCAATTCTACTTCTACACTTATATAAATGACTTACTGAGTTGTGGATTTGCTTACCCCCTTAATTTCATCTCTTTTTAGACTAATTGAGTTAAACTCCACCATAAGAGCTTTTGAGTGGGCCTTCGGAGATAGTATCTAGGCTTGGTACTGGCCCTTGTCCTCTGAATCTATTTTGTTGCTTTTGAGGTATACACTCTTTCCAAATTACTTGTTTACATGTACAGACTTTAATTGATACACAGTACGTATTTTGTTCAATGAGTCGAGATGTAACTTAGGACCATGTTAAATTATTATATAGGTTCATATAATCATCGAATACAATCTGATTGAGATGTGATTATGTTTGGTTGACCGTATGTTTTGAGGAATATGTAAATGTTATTGAGATGATACATATGTGGTGATTAATTGTGGATATTAGAACTACTGAGATGATGCTTATGTGGTAAATATAATCTGGATCATAGACAAATGTGTTGCATTGTGATATTTGCAGGTAGTTAACTGGAAAAATCTCAAAATATAAGGGGGTATATTTTCAATTCGTTTTTAGAAAATAGTAAGTTATGGACTATAATGATCCTTCTTTATCTTAGAGAGTAATTTAAATCATAATTGAATTAAAGAATGAATGGAAATGGTTTAGTGACTATGCTGACATCAAATACAAACCATAGAATGAAAAGGAAAAATTTAGTTCGTAATTTTACTAAGTGGAATAAATGTAAGTGTTAAATGAATATCATGGCTTTCGAGCTGTGACATAAAACATGATGTAAATCATAAAACATGTCATAATTCATAAAGCATATTTAACATATAGAATAACATCAGAAACTAGTCAAGTCTGGGAGTACCTGGATCTATGTTAACCAGAGATTTGCCAACTTAGTAAAATAATACGGTAAAGCCTAGGCTTCATCCAATAGATTCATGCTATAGACTTATGGCCATAGTCAGGGTACCACAGTGTGAACAAGCCAGGTAACACTTATGGGAGTTAGAGACTAGGCTAGGGTCAACAGCAATAAGAACGGAACAGAAAAGCATGTACCTGTAGGTAGTTATGGGGCCAACAGTCTCAACGTATTTAATAAATCTTTTCTAAATACGTTTATGGAGATTAATTTAGAAATTTATATCTTCACTAAATCCATAAGCATCAAATTCAGAAGTACTCATACTTACAGTATAAATATTCACCAAATATTCTCAGTTCGATAAACAAATATTTAAAATGTTTTACCTACATATAGTAATATCATATAAACATGCATGTTCCACGTAACGAATAAAAAGTAATGGAAATCCTTTCAAAAACTGAGTTGAAATTTTAGTATGCATATGCAGCATTTTTGGAAGTTTAATCCAAAATAAGTACTCACACTTCTTTCATATCTAAAATCTCACCAAGTAATAAAATTGAAGATTTAAGTTACTACCTTAAACTTTCTGCTTAAAAGACAGCTTAAACCACAAGTCTCGTTTCATAGTTCTAAATCAAACCAACACTTTCAATTCCAAGTAGATATATTAAATCCATGCAACGTAGTATCCCTATGCTTCGTACACATATCTTTAAACTCTTAAATTTTCACAACGTAGCTCATTAGCCCCAATATCAATTCCTGACTTCTGAACTACAACTTCAATATTCAAATACCATCAATTTCGATAGTTCAATTATGAAAATTGCACTACTCTTATAATCATAAATTGATTTTAGCATTTCTTCTTTCTAAATTGTTTATACAGTGGGTAGTCGACTGGTTACTGGGGTAGTCGACTGGTTTTCAAACAGAATGCTTTTGAGTAAAAACAGTCGACTGGTACAAAGGCAATCGACAGTCTTAAGTCGATTACAGGGCAGTTGGCTACTATTAAGGGTGGTCAACTGGTTTAAGTCAGTTAAGACAAAAATGTTCGAATTCTGTGTCTGAGCAATCGGTTGCTATTTAGGGCAGTCGGTCGCTTCCAAACATAATGTTTTCCAAACTTAGAAATTCAGCTTCCAATTCCATCATCTAATTCATTCCTTCAATTTTTAGGCCTAAATTCATGTTTTACCTTAACTCCAGTATAACTCTACATCATTTTCACATTAAACCACATCACACTCATGCTTGGAGAATATTAACCCAAAACACTAAGAGAGAGAATTTCATGATTCTACTTAAATTTAAGCTCGTACATATATTCTAACACCTTAACCACTTAGTATACAATCATAAAAACATAAGAAAAATCAAGCTTTCTCTCTTTCTCACCTTAGCCGAATTCCTTGAGGAATCTCTCATTATGCAAATGGCCGCTTTAGGCTTTGACTTAGGTACCAATATGTAGAGCTCTAAATTCTATACGGGTTTAATGCAGACAATTTTGGATTTTGAGGTGGTTAAGGTGATGTTTAATAGCTTTCTCTCTCTTCCAAGCTTTTCAAAAATGGAGGAAAATGGGAGGGAAGGAGTGGCTGCCGAAATGAAGAAGAAGAGGGCTGGAAAATTCCATAAAATTGACTTATTATTGTGCAAACGACCAAAATGCCCTTATATTTAAAGAAATCTTCCAATTTTCCCCTTAGCGATTGGCTTAGTTAAAACAGTCTAGCTAACCTCAAAAATATTTCATTTAACCATAAAACAATTCTATTTGGCTTGCTCTAATCATGGGTTGAGCTTTTGTTGAAGTTTGACTGGTCATTTGAGCGAAATTACTAAAATATCCCTAAATGTTAAATCACGTTAATCTCTACTGTTTCATATGATTTATTCTTTTAGTCCACATAGCCTAAAGCTTTATTACATGAAAAATTATCCACCACTGATAATTGGTCAAAAGTCATCTTGGTTTGACCGTTATTCACAAAAATCCTGATGGCCTACGGACTTAATCGTCATTTTCTAAATTGTTTCACATTTTCTGAAATATAATTAAATAATTGAGTTTGAGGCGCGGATTCTTATCATCACATTATTTAGCTTCAAAACTCTGCTCCACCTAGTTTCACCTTCATTTGGACAACAAGGATTTGGTCGACCCCACTATTTAATTCTCGTTCATACCTACAAAGAAATCAACATTTGGATAGATACAAGGTATCCAATATTTCAAATTTCATGAACAATGGATTTTAACAATAATAAGGAATGTGGATCTAGCACGGAGTGTCTTTGAACTAGTTATCAAAATGATTTGTGAACTGTTTAATGGAAGCTCTTTCCGAGTGTTTACTGAGTTCTGTGATCGAATAAGTTTTAAATGAACTTCTTATAGTTGGAATTAGATATCGGGACAAATGAGGTGCTTGAAAGCATCTTTCTGTACTCAACTTGGTTATCTAACCGATTATAGTATCCTTTTCGATAGTGTGCCCAAAGATCGTGTGATTATTAGTTTCTGTGTGAAAGAGCATGTTTTTAAGATAATTGCATATAAATATGCCTAGTATCAGCTCTTTTATATATATAAATATATATATATATATATTTTTGCTGGACGTAAGCACACCCCTTTATTTTTCTTTCAGATTATCTGCAGTAGTTCCTTATATTTTGCTTAGGAAGATTTTTTATTTTGGTATCCCTCAGGCAATTTTTCAATTTTTGTTAAGGTATACGAGTTTATTTTTATATTTTTAGACTGTATATATACAATTCTATTTCGTATGTATATTCAAATTTGAGATGTAAACTGAATGTAGGACGTTGAATATAAGTTTGAGATCATATATATTTATACACCTTTAAATCGAATAGTGTAGTTCTTGAGTAAAATACAGATAGTGAAAATGGTTAACTACTATAAAATGTGTGAACATTTTAAACAGCCCAAAGTTCTCGGTACGTGACATTCCTCCCGAAGGTTCCTCCCATTTTCCTTTTCTTCATTAAAACTAAAGGAAGCATTTCCTACGCTACTCTTCGGGTTTCTAGAAATGCATAAAATGAACAAAGATTGTCGGTCAAATTAGAGCCAAAAGAGCCAAAAAAAAAGGAAAAAAAAATGCTAGGTGTGGGTGAAAAAGATTGAAGAAGAAGCTTTAGAAAAATAGAAAAAATAAGAAGGAAGAAAGCTAATGCGGACAAGACTAGAAGTCAAAGAAATCTAACATTTTAAATTTATTGATTGATTTGAAAAGTTAAAAAATATAAGAGGATATAAATAATAGCAGTTTATTCACCAAAAACAATAAATAATGGGAGTTTTGATATCATAAGTTTAATTTAAAAAAAATTATCATAAAATTTTGATTTAATCATAACCATAAAATAATAATTATAATTCATAATACCTAAATTTTATAGTAAAATTTTAAATTAAATAAAATTCATTTCAATTAAAATTTTTTATAACTCCAATTAAATTACACTGAACTTTTACAACATCAAAATGATGGTGATAAGTACCTGAAATAGTGGACTTTAATCATGGCACATTCGGTAGTAGTCCCTCGCGTCATTGACTATACTCTCCTCTATAAACGGCGTGCCAGTCTGCTAGACCAGGTTGTCCGTGTCCCCTATTAACATGGCCAAACCAATTTTGATGTTTTCGAGTTTGATCGCTGCAGTGCTTTCAGTGGGCAAAGACTTTTCTTTGTTTGTTTTAGGAAAACAACTTTTTTTTTTAAAGTAAAATATTTTTCATAAGAAATGATTATATTAAATTGTATATGAATAGATAATTATGAAAATTATTTTATTTAAAGTAAGTAAATTAATAAATAATTAAATTAAATTCAAGTTTACACTTAATGAAACTTGAATGTGGAACTCCAAAATCTCAATACTTTATATTTGCCTCTAAGCTGAAGTCTCATGACTTTTAAGAGAATTGTTTAGGTTAAGACTTAAGAGCATTCTAAAAGATGAGCTTTTTAGCTATTAATAATATATAATTATTCAATACATAACCAGTGGAGTTCTTTGATTTCACAAGTGAGATTAGGTAACACATACCATATTTTATTTTTTTATTTTCTTAATATTTTTAAAGAATATGTATCATCATCTTAATCTTGTTTATTGAAATTAAAAAAAACTCAATTAACGGTGTTTTGGATAATAATCTATTAATAAAATAATGACCCTTTTTAAAATATAATAATTATCTTATTGTTATCCTCCTCAATCAATTAACTCAATTTAACTGTTAAGTAATTTATTTAATAATAATAATAATAATAATAATAATATTAATATTAATATTAATAATCATCATCATTGTCGTCGTCGTTGTCGTTGTCGTCATCATCATCGTCATCATCTATATGTGGTATACAATGAAAAAAACACAAAATTCTTAAAATTAGTCCAGGATTTACTTGGAAAAAAAATTCATGAACATAGATTACATCCATTAAACATGTAAAGTGATTGTAATGCAAAATGATTACTAAAAAAGTGATTATTGAAAATTAAATTGTTGGAAAAGTAATATTGTAGTATTTGTATGCATTGTAAAATGTTGTTTAGATTATATGAAAGTAATATTGTAGTGTTTGGTAAATTAACATTTTGTTGAGAATGTAATAATAAATTTCAAAAATACCCTTAAGTGTAATAGCAAATTTAATACATTATTATATTAAAATGCAAATAACATAATAATATAATTGTTAAAATATTAATAAATTATATAATGCCCTTTTAAGTTTTATTTTTTTAAATATTTGTCAATGATTTTTCTTCTATTGGCAAAATCGAAACAATTGGAATTTGCAATTGAAATCACAACATAAGTAACAAAATTATTTGTCATTTGTTGCAAAAGAACATTTGTATTTGGTACATTCTCAAACCCAGTTAAATAGATAATTTGTTGCCAAAAAGAATTATCATTTCAAAAGTAGAATGAGCATAATTTTAGACTAAAAACAAGGAGGATAAGAAACAAAATAAAACAAAGATTAAAATATGGTTCAAAAGAGAACATATTTCATAAATCATAACTAATAGTTTAATATATACTGAAAATTCATTGAGATGTTTTAACAAGCATCAGACAGACACTATCTTATGTTCGTAAAAACAAAGCTTTTGGGGTGCTTGAGAAACAATCCCCACAGCACAAGCTTTAAAAATATCTCTACACGATACATAAAGCTAACACGTTTAACAAATCAGTCACATTTAATAACCTATTTCCTGGCAAATTAAGATAATACCAGCTCAAGCTACAACTGTCAACAAGCAACATTAGGTGGCAGCAAAAGAATAATTTACTTACTAAGAAAGTCGGTGGTGATTCTTAACAATAGTGATTTCACAGTAGCTGTGTTTTCTTTTGTTTAATTTTAAATTGGGATGAAAAGATTTCATCCATAGTATGAACTATGAGTCATCATAGTTCATATGAGGAAATGAAACTACCGTCTAAAACATAAAATCTTACATTCCATGATGTTGTCATTTGTTATTATTTTTCAGATTTTTTACTAAATGTCAATGGTTTTTTTTAATTATGTAAGTTTTTAATTTTTACAACTAATCAAAATTAAAGCTGAATATTGACTCTGGTTTTCTTTTTTTTTTTTTGATCGAAACCCCCCGGTTTCCACCTTCGATGACTATTTCGGAGTCGGGAGAAGCAGAGCGTTGTTAGGCTTATCCCCCTCCCAACACTGACACTCCATACACAAGTCAGGATTCGAACCCTGGCCTTGCTTAAGGGACGAGGGCCGCTTGCCACCCACGCCAACCAGTTGTTGGTATTGACTCTGGTTTTCTTATTAACACTAATGGATACATACATCATTTATGTTCAAAACCATGAAGCCTGCAAATTGAGATAAACTTTTGTCTAAAGTACTTTATTAATAAATACATATTTGGTGTTGTAGTCATAGAAGATATTCTAATATTTTTATTGAGGCAAGTTGAACTATAAAAAAATTATTTTATATATGACGATGAAATTTTTAATAAACATGCAAAAACATTATAAACCATTTTATCTATATATAATAATTTTTAAAAAACATATTGAATTTTGTTTCACTGTCCACTTATAAGATTTATATTTTATGTAATTTTATTGTATAAATCCTATGTATTATCAGTAAATTATAACATTTCCTCTTATTAATTAATAAATTTTGAAATAAAGAATTTTTAAAAATAAATATTTTTAAATTTACTAATTAATAAAATATAAAATGACATTATCTGATTTAACCAAGGGTTGTGGCTCAGTTGGCAATACAGGCTGAATTTGTGGGAAGAGCTCTCGTGTTCGACTCTCACTAAACACATCTTTGGGGAGGGGTGAAGAGCCTTAATTGTGACTAAACCCCGAACAGAATTAGTCTTAGACTATTAAAACGGATAATAAAGTACATGTGGTATGTAAAAAAAAAAAACATTATCTGATTTAATAATAGTATATAAATATTGAGAGTGTAGCAATTATAAATCTCTACTTATAATTGACAATGACTTGAATTTAAAAAAAAAAAGTATATGCACAAGACATCAATATTAAACTTTTATTTTTTTGGTAAAAAATATAATTTCATAAATAAGACATTATTTTTATTTTTTATAAAAAATCTTTTAATAAAAGACAAAAATTGTGTTCCAACAATGAACAAAAAAAAAATTGTGTTCCAACGTGTTGAAATTTATGGACGTTTCTATTTTGAAAAACAACATGCTCGGTAGCATTAACTAGCAGCCAAAAGAGAAAAATCTGGCTATAGATGCTGCTGTTGTGCTCCATGGAAAACAAAAATAAAATAAACATAGTTCAAAGTAAAATGATGATGTTCAATTCTAGCCCAGTAGCTCCCCTGGCCCACAGCCGTCACGTCACTGCTAAACGGTCAAGATATAATCTTAAATCCACACGTGTCATATCAGCGTACATTTTGAGTGTTTCAACGCTCAACTTGCTCTTCGTCTGTTTTTTCATCGTCAAATATAGTGACAGAAGCTGTTGACTCTCTTAGGCCTTTCTGGCTTATCTTCAGATTTGTTGGCAAAAAAAGGGCTTCAGTTCCTCCAGAAGAATGTCGAATCCCGGAGAACCCTTTCATATATTGCCGGAGTATCGCATCAGCGGAGGTCCCACTGTCTGGCAACAAGATCCGATCGGCTATGCCAATCCACGTCTCCCACTCCTAAACCTCTCAGCGGTCAGAACGAGAATGGATTCCCTACAACACTTCCTGTCTCAATCGGTCAACAGCAACACTTTGATCTCCAAAGATCAGATGGACCTCGTCTCCTCCGAAATCGCCTCCGCTATCCGCCAAATTATTGTGAATGGCGCCGCTCTCATCACTTGCGCCCAACAAGCCCATTACCAGGATCCGACTCCGATCTCGAACCCGATTTCTGAACCGAAACCAGAGTTTAACGATTATGATGAAGGAGTGTCCGAGATTATTGAGTTAGACGCGGTCGAATTGCTGTCTGAACATTTACATGTCTGCGAAATTTGCGGGAAAGGTTTCAAAAGGGACGCGAATTTACGGATGCATATGAGGGCTCACGGGAATCAGTACAAAACTCCCAAGGCTTTAGCGAAAAAATCAGAGAATAAATGGGAAGTGAAGAATTCGAGTCGGAAAGTCCGGTTTTCGTGCCCGTATGATGGATGTAATAGGAACAAGAAACATGTCAAGTTTAGGCCGTTGAAATCGGTGATTTGCGTAAGAAATCATTTTAAAAGAAGTCATTGTCCGAAAATGTATGGTTGCAATAGGTGTCACAAGAAGAACTTTTCGGTTTTGGCTGATTTGAAGAATCATTTGAAGCATTGTGGCGGCACGGAAGAGAGAAAGAAGTGGAAGTGTAGTTGTGGGAATAGTTTTTCGAGGAAAGATAAGCTTTTCAGACACGTGTCGTTGTTCGAAGGGCATATGCCAGCTGTGGTGGACGAGGAGAAGCATCTGAAGTTGAAAGGAGTGGTATCAATGGAGGAAGATGAGGATAAGCAAGAGGAGTTGACGGAGAAGGAAGGGTGTTTGGAAGATGGGTTCTTTGATGGGTTGCTTGATGGATTCGGGTCTTTTGACACTTACTGTCTGCAAGTTATGTTGGGACCGTCTCACGGTGGCTTGTAGCATTTCCAGAAGGTTATGATTTGGGTAATACTTTTTCTTTTAGCTTCATGTACTTGTTTGTTGTAATTCGTTGTTTTCCAATAATCTCTGTTGTAAATTATAATAGTTTTAACTTCTTTCGACAATAGCATGTTCTTCCTAGTGTTATTTTACTTGCAGAAATAAAGGATGGGTTATGCTTGATTTATGCGATTGTTCCGCTTTTGACATAGATTATGTTTGTTGATTTACTTGGTGGTGTAAACTCAACTGTACTGCTGAGAAAATTCAATTTGACATATACTTCAAACAAGTAAATGAATGACTGGGAAGGTAAAGGCATCGAATTATAGTTGTAGAAATATGTTGGTGTGCTCTTATTTCACCGCTCACCGCTTGTTGACCAATTTTGTAAGCCATATGAATTGGGTAAAATAAGTATCAGGTCTCTGAGTTTCATCCATTTACCCAAGGTTGCCTAATAGGGATTGGACCCAGCAGAGAATAGGCTAGCAACCACTAAGAGAAGCTTAGAATCTTAGAACCTGTGCTTGTCATTATACTAGTTGTATTTTTTCTTTTAGCCAGATACTTTGTGGATTCCTTGCCTATGAGCTAAATCTAATGGATGAAATTGTTTATGAACTGCTTTGATAAACAGATTATTACATGATTTAATCTCTTTAGAAAGGATCTGGTTTTTTTAGATCTTATGGTAAAACAGATTCTTGTATTGGACAATTTTTGGATTCAGGCATAGTTCAGTTGTTGTAGAGTTGGTCCAAAAAAGAGCTTCTGTTAGGCTTCCAAGTTTTCTGATGATTAAATCCTTGATATAATTACTGAAATAAGCTATTGTTACATGGAGTTTCTAATCTTTTAAGGACGGTCTTCATTTCATGATTAGTTATGAGATTACTGCCTGATTAACTGCAGCCAGTTTCCTGTTCCGATTAGTTCTTGCTGGAAGTTTCATTGACTTCATGGTTCCCCATAGAGCTTTTTGGCAGCTTGGTTTGTTTTCCTTAATACTTTAGGTTTTGTTTTCAAGTAAGTTTACTAGTCTTCTATTAAGAGTCTAGGTTGAAGTGACATGAACATGATTATTCTTAACTTTCATCCATTCTTGAGCTGATTTTCATTTCATATGGATATGACAAAGGATGATTCTTGCATTGCAAGTCTATTCAGTGAACTTAAGTTATTGTAATTTGTATTATATAATCCATGCAATCTGTTAAAGATTCGTTCATACAGTGGAAGTTGATAGGTATTTGAAATAGAATACCCAAGCATCTACCATCTTTAACATTTGGAATAGTCTCACCAAAATGGCGACCATTTTGTCTACAAACCAATCACTCTGCATTTCAAAAAATTGATTTTACCTTGTTTTAACTGAATACATGCGAGATGCATATAGCTAACAAGCTAAGGACGAAGATAAGATATAAAATAATAGAAATTGAATTCACAAATCGCGACTCAGAACTCAAAGCAGGAACTAAAGAAATTTTCAGGGTCCAGGAAGGAGCAGAGCTCTCCGTCCATTGAATCCAACGTCAACGGACTTAGCAAAGCTCCTACTTTCACTTCCTGAAACGCCGCCGTCCCTAGCTCATCCCACCAAGCGAAGCACTGGGGATCCTCATCCGCTACGGTACTTACACATGGCTCAAACTAGTCTATTTCGCACCGGCTCCTGCAAAGCAGCTTTAGCCGCAGCGGATATCTCGCCCGGATCAAGACCCAGGCCGGGGACCCGCATCAAGTCCGGGAAGTTAAGGATGGCAGAGTCGCTTTTCAAGAAGAATGCCGCCGAGTCATAAGCCCGGGCCGCCATTTGTGGTGAGCCAAACGACCCAAGCCATATCCGAGTCTTTTGACCCGGCAAGCGTATCTCGGACACGTAACGCTCCCACCTCCGCTTTCGAACCCCGCGAAGCGGGGTGAAAGGATTCATGTGTTTATTGATTCAAAAGCTCTTCGAATTACAAGAATGAAGCTCAGTATATATAGAGCTTGAAATAACAGAAAATGGTTGAATCTGTGAGTAATCCAAGAAGACTATTTGAGCCTATCGAGGAAACAAAAATGAGCTAATGAACTAACAGACTAACTAACTCCAGCTTAGCTATACAATTTATTGAGTAACAATCAACGTAACAGAATACCATCTAAGCCTACTGTAGGATTACCTGTATTATAGCAGAGCAAAGAGCAAGGTGCTCTATTAGCCCCCCTCAAGCTGGTGTGTAGAGGCTATGAAAAGAAAAGCGAGCCATCAATGGTTTAAAGACGACAGGAGAATGAGACTTGGTGAAGAGATCAGCGAGCTGTGCAGAAGAGGAGACGTGAAATAGTTTGAGCACACCAACTTGAAGCTTTTCACGGACAAGGTGACAATCCAGCTCTATATTGTTGGTACGTTCATCGAAGACTGGATTTTCTGCGATGGCAATAGCTGATTTGTTGTCATAGAAGACCAAAGCAGGCTATGAGTGAGGAATCTGAAGATCATGCAACAAATATAACATGTCAAGGAGGTAAGGGCTCGGTATTTAGCTTCTGAAGAAGAACGAGACATAGTAGATTGATTCTTGGATTTCCAGGAGATCAAGGCATTACCAATGAAGACACAATAACCAGTGACTGAGCGTCGTGTATCTGGGCAAGTAGACCAGTCAGAATCACAGAAACCCTTTAAAACAAGATCACAGTCAGAGGGGAAGAATAAGCCTTGACCAGGATTGGATTTAATATATCGAAGCACCCTATGAGCAACCCTTAAATGTAGATCAGTAGGCTTATCCATGAATTGTGAAAGATAATGTACTGCAAAGGATATATCAGGCCTTGTGGTGGTCAGAAATAGCAGTTTACCAACAAGCTGGCGAAATGGAAGAGCATGATCCAAGGGTGTGCCAGAGGACTGAGCAAGTTTAAGTGAAGCAAGCATTGGTGCAGGGGCAGGCTTGCAAGTGAGAAAACCAGCATCTTAAAGCAAGTCTAGAGCATATTTCCTTTGAGAAAGGTTGATACCTGAGGAAGACAAAGCCACTTCAAGCCCCAAGAAATATTTCAAGGTACCAAGATCCTTGATTTTGAAAGCACTATCAAGGAAACCTTTAACATCTTCAATAAGAGAGACATCATTGCTGGCCAAAACAATGTCATCAACATAAATCAATAAGGTAATAAAAGAATTGGCTGAGCCCTTGAGGAAAAGGCTCGGATCAGAGGAGGCTTGATGAAAACCTTGTCCAAGAAGAGTGGTACTGAGCTTGGAGTACCACTGTCTGCTACCTTGCTTTAGGCCATAAAGTGACTTTAGTAACTTGCAAACTTGGCCTGGTTTAGCATGTGGATAACCAGGAGGTAGCTGCATATACACCTTTTCATACAAATCCCCATGTAAAAAGGCATCGTTAATGTCTAATTAATGAAGATACCAACCCTTAGCAGCAGAAACAACAAGTACGGCTCTGGGTGTAGTCATCTTAGCCACTGGGGAGAAAGTTTCCATGTAGTCGAGTCCATGCTGCTGAGTGTAGCCTTTAGCTACAAGTCTGGCCTTATTCCTTTCAATGCTACCATAAGCTCTATGTTTGACTTTGTAAACCCATTTACATCCAATAGCATCTTTAGAGGGGGGTAAATCAACAACTTGCCATGTATGATTAGCCTCTAAGGCAGTCAATTCATCATTCATAGCTTGTCTCCAATAGTCATATTGAGCAGCCTGATCATATGTCTTAGGTTCAACGTCACTAGCAATGCTTATAGAGAAGGCTTTATGAGCTGAAGAACATCGGTCGTAGGAAAGCACTTTGGAAAGTGGGTGATATATGGTAGAGTTGCATTGATCAGAATGAACAAGTGAAAAATCTTCAGATGCAGCTAATGCACAATGTTAGCCTCGCAGATAGGTGGGAGGTAATCGAAATCTCTGTGATCTTCTGACAGGGACATCATGAGGTAATGAAGAAGTGGGATTATAGTTAGGAATGGAAGAGGAGGAAGACTGACTAGGAGTAGGTAGAGGACGAGGAACAGGTGAACTAGAATTTTGAGAGATGTGTCCATGATCAGAGTTGGGAGAAGAGGGTGACAAGGAAAGATGTGGTTGATCAAGAACAGAAATATCAGGACTATTTGTAGAGTCAGAATAATGAGAAATAACAGGCAAAACAGAGTGATGAGAAAATATATCAGTGTTTGAAGAATTGGATGAATGATTATCAGATGAAAAAAGGGAAAACATGTTCATAGAAGACTACATCTCTTGAAACAAAAACTGAACCAGTGTTGAAATTGTATAGCTTATAACCCTTTTTACCTGTAGAATATCCTAGGAAGATACACTTTTGAGCCCGGGGTTCAAATTTGGTTCTACCATGTGACAAGGTGGATGCATAACATAGGGCACCAAAAACTTTGAGGTTAGAATAATCGGGTGGTGTATGAAACAGTATGTCATAGGGACTATGGTTTCTTAAAACTGGTGTGGGCAATCTGTTGATGAGGTATACAGCATGAGCAACACAGTCCCCCCAAAATTGGTCAGCTAGTGAAGCTTGAAATTTTAAAGCTCTAGCCATATTCAAAATATATTGGTGTTTTCTTTCTACAATGCTATTTTGCTGGGGTGTTTGAACACAGGAGGTTTGGTGAATTATTCCTTTGGATGAGTAGAACTCTGGCATATTAAACTCCTGACCATTACTGTTCTAATAATGTTGACTTTAGCAGAAAATTGGGTTTCCATAAGAGCACAGAAGTTTTGAACCAAAAATCTAGTTTGAAACTTTGTTTTCATGAGATGAAGCCAGGTAATCTACTATGGTCATAACTATAGTGAGGAAATAATGATCACCATATAAACTAGATGTAGGATATGGACCCCAGATGTCAATGTGAAGCAAATCAAAACAATTATCAGAATTAGAGGTATTAAGGAGAAAGGGAATTCGTTTCTGTTTAGCTAGGTGACACACATCACAAGGAGAAGCATCTTGAGCTGAGATGGAAGAATTAAGAGAATGTAACAATTTTATGCTATTGTGGGACAAATAACCTAAACGAAAGTGCCAAATATTGGCTAACACATTTGTTGAAACAGAACATGAAGTATGTGAACATGATTCTGAACATACAGAAGAAGAACAAGACTGATTTAAGAAGTAGAGACCATCCATTTGCCTAGCTGATCCAATCATCTTCAAACTTTGAGCATCGTGAATAATGCAAATATCAGGGTGGAAAGTAAGTACACAATTAGTCAACTTGGTGAGTTTACTTATTGAAACAAGATTAAAGGAAAAACTAGGTACCAATAATACATCTTGCAAAATGAGTCTAGAAGAAAGTTTGACAGTACCTATGTGAGTGACTGATACATGGTTTCCATTAGGTAACTTGACGAAAGCTTTGGTAGAAGGTTTAAAAGTATCAAATAAATTAATAGAACATATAATGTGATCTGAGGCACCTGTATCTAAAACAAAAGAAGGAGAAACAGAACTATAAGCAGTAACTAGTATACCTGAACCTGGGCAAAGATCAATTACTGCATTGACATGAGCCGTTGGTGAAAAAGCTATTTCAGATGATTGGACCAAAGAGAGTAGTTTCTGGTATTGTGAATCTGTAAAGGATCTAAGAAAGCTACTATCAGCAGTCTGTTCATTCTGAATAGTGAGATCAGGAAGGTGTGAAGCATCAACACAATTGGCTTGAACAGATTTGCTTTTGGGCTTGTATCCTGGTGGATAGCCATGCTTATTGAAGCATTTGTCTGCTGTGTGACCGGTATATCCATAATAGGAGCATAGTGGCCTTCTGTTGTTTGCTATAAACCGTTTAAATCCTCCTGAGGTAGTGTCATTGCTATTAGATCCTTTGTTGGCAGATCCCTTAATAGTAAGAACATTGGTATTTGACTGCTACGAATTCATCAAGGCACTGAGTTGCCTTTCTTGTTGGATGACCAATGAGAAGGCCTTGTTGATGGAGGGCAAGGGATCCATAAGAAGGATCTGAGTTCTAACAGTAGCAAAAATATAGTTCAGCCCCTTGAGGAATCCGATAACATAATCATTAGATTGATAAGTTCTGGCAACATTGTCAGCTCTGCAGCCACAAGTTGGAGGTATTGGCCTGAGAGTGAGCAGTTCATTCCAAATCACCTTCAGCTTGGTAAAATAATCAGTCACGGACAAAGCGTGTTGTTGGAAAGTGTAAATCTCTTCCTGGAGTTTAGAGATTTTGAGAGCATCACATTAAGAGAATCGATCTTTCAAATCATTCCACACATCCTTAGCATTATCAATCCATAAAATGCTTTGAGCTATGGATGGTGAAACAGAGTGAAAAATCCACGAAAGAACTAGAGTGTTGCACCTCTCCCAAGCTGGAAATAACGGCTCATCCTTACCTGGAGCAGGAATTGCACCAGTAACAAACTGCAACTTATTCTTCGACAATAGAGCCATGCTCATTGCTCGAGACCATGGATGGTAATTGGGGCCAGTAAGGGTTGTAGAAACGAGAACTAACGCAGGACTCTCATTGGCATGGACGAAGTATGGGCTGGTGTCATCGATCTTAGTTGTAGAATCAGACTTATCCATGGTGGCTCAGCTCTCAAAATCGAGAAAACAGAAACAGAGAAGATGAAGGAAGAAGAAAATACGATCGCTCTGATAGCATGAAAGGATTCGTGTGTTTATTGATTCAAAAGCTCTTCGAATTACAAGAATGAAGCTCAGTATATATAGAGCTTGAAATAACAGAAAATGGTTGAATCTGTGAGCAATCCAAGAATACTAATTGAGCCTATCGAGGAAACAAAAATGAGCTAATGAACTAACAGACTAACTAACTCCATCTCAGCTATACAATTTATTGAGTAACAATCAACGTAACAGAATATCATCTAAGCCTACTGTTAGCAGAGCAAAAAGCAAGGTGCTCTATTACGGGGTGTCGTTTTCGCCTATACGTTTCTTAAACACGAGCTTGGACTGGGGTTGGGGTTTGGCAGCCGTGGACGTCTGAAATTCACAAGACTCGATCTCACAAAGGGACATGAAAGAAGCGCAAAGTATATTCTTGAAGTTTCAGTAACCTGAGTTGATTAGAATGGAAATGAAAGGAAGAAATAAATAGGGGACAGTTTGAAGTGTAAAGAGAAGTGAAGATAGCTGGCGGACAAATGTTTGAAATACTGAAGTTGTTCCTCATTTAGGCGTATTCGATAGCTTAGATTTGTAATACTAAAGTTGCACATATGTTTGAACAAAGTTGACTTGCTTGATTTGTCAAAAAAATTATGACCTTAGTCTTATGCATTTTCGATGCTTTAAAATTTTTAATCCTCCAAGTTCTTTGTTCATTTAGGTACGAGGATAACTAAAATCTATTATATTAAACTTGCTCAAAAGTTCGATAAGTTGTGTCACTTGATTCGTAAAATTCATGGTAATATTTGCATTATGTAGACGCATCATTTTCAATTTCTTTGCAATTAATTGATTGATATTTTGGTGATTTTAATTTCTTGTAAAATCTAAACATAAAAGCTTCAATAATTGCTGCAGTTTTATGCTTAGTCCAAATAGGTATTCTTGAGTAACTCTTGCTTTTTATATCTTAAGTGTTTTTGTGGTAAGCATAAAACTCCAAAATTACAGGTTCGGGGACTTTTCTTTTTCAATATAAAGATTACTGTTCTTCAAATTTTACCTTTTTCTTCTTTCTCTCAGTTAGTTGCATCATTGTGGGATTAATTGATGCAGTTCAGAGAATACAAAGAGAAGTTGGAAGCAATTGCTGGAGAAGAAAGAAGAGGAATCATATTGTCTAAAAGTTTATTTATAGTTGTACCTTATGATATTGCTGCTTATATTTTGACTGGTGAAAATTGGTATCATGTACCTTATTTGTTTTATTTGCCTTTTAATGTATGTTTTTCAAGGGTTTTATTTTGTGATAATTTCAGCTCATTATCTCCATAGATTCTCACAGATGATGAGAGAAATGCAGCAATTGAATCATTTGTCAATAAACCTGCTCATGGGCCGGGTCGGGCCGGGTTTGGGCCGGGCCCATGAAAGGTAATAAGGGAATTAGTCAATGCCCAAGCCCGGTCCGGCCCGATAAATCGGGCCTGATATTTTGTCCAAGCCCGTCCCATTTTTTATACAATAAGCCCGAATCCGAGCCCGGCCCTCTCGAATATAATTTTTTTATATTTTAATTATTTATTTATTTATTTTTTATTATTTTATTTCCTTTAAAATTTAATTTAATTTGTCAAAATTTGTATATCAATTTTCATATTAAATATTTATAATCATGTTTTTTTAATTAATAATGTTTTATATATATAAAATTATATTTTACTTAACAAATATATTAAAAATATACTTAATATTATAAATATATTTAAAAAATATATATTTAAGATTAAGTTCGGGCCGGCCGGACCCGGGCTTTGAAAGGCTAAGCCCGGGCCCGATAATTGCATCAAATATTTTTGTCCAAGCCCTCCCAAATATCGAACGGGCCTTCGGACTTGGGCGAATAGCCCGACTTTGAGCAAGTCTATTTGTCAGTAATGCAGGTATCTTTGCAAGTTAAACATTTTTGGAGGGATATCTCTTTGAGACACTTTCTGGATTGATTTTGCTAAGATGATAACATCTGCTGTAATGATATGATAAATGATTATTGCTCTTAAAGCACTTAGTATATATAAAAGTAAATAGTGTTTATGCATTGCAGGCAGCTAGACTTGATTTGTCCTTTTCCTGAAATGGTTATATTACCAAAAGGGCATTCGAACTCAGGAAGTCCCTTTAGGCAAAATTGTCAATATAAATTCCTTCATTGCTCATAACCTTTATCTTTTTACTAGATTTAAATATGCACGGTGATGATTTTAATTTATAATAATTTAAAAAAATAAAATAGCATTTTAAAAAATATTTTGAAATACATGTTGAGTAATGTATTAAAAAACTTGATGCAAATACAAAATACATAAATTAAAAAACAATTCGAAATTAAATACTAATTAAAAAATTATAGAAAAATTAAATATCACAAATCTTAATATATTGAAATAGCTGCAATTTTAATGAAAATAATTCTTATATATTTAAATAGCTACAATTTTAATGAAAATAATTCTTACTTCATTAATCATTAATAAATTATTGGTTAATGTTGCATATTTTAAATAGATTTATTTTAAAATTTGAATTTAAATGATTCCAAATTAATCTTATAAAATTAATTAGTGTTGAAAACTTCGTCTTTTAGGATATTGAAAAACTTATTTATAATAATCTCAAACAGTAAAAGTAATTAAAAATAAGTAAAAATAAAAATAAATTATTATTTAATTTTTTAAAATTTAAATCAATTTAAAATAAATAAATACAATATTTAAGATAATAAATGTTTCAAATTAATAGATAATCCCCATGAATTTTTTTTACCAAAAATTTTTTTGAACAAAGAAATAAATAAATGATTGAATAAATAAATAGATTCTGTTTGTTGAACGTTATGAGAAGCGACTGATATTTCTTCATTGCTTTTAGCATCAAGATTTGGCCTCTAAAACGACATTTGTTTATTAGCTGATTCAATGCTTGAGGTTTGTTTAGATGTTTCTTGATGTTATTTTTAATACGCTGTAGATTAGTGCAACCACATGAAAAGTGACAAGTTCTTTTGTTTTGTTCGTGTTTTTTTTTTTTTGCACTCTTTTGTTTACCGCCGTAAATTATCGCTATCTTTTAAAATGTTGGTGACACAAGCACAATATTGTAAAAAAAACTAGTATTATGTTTATTCGAATCTACATTTCTTTTCTTTGCATATATGTTTTTGGGCACAAAAAATTTTTATCATTATAATTCGTTGGACTGATGTTATTGTAGCATCACGCAGGTCATCATCTAGTGCGTGTGTATATATATAGATGATAGATTCACTTATACTAATATAAAATTAAGTTAGTTTTATATCATTTTATATCTTTTCATACGATTTATATTTTTTAATTTAACCGTTGAATATTATACTCTACACAAATAAATTATACATATAAAATTTCAAGTTAATTGAAAATATTTAACTATTAATTTGATAATAATAAAATTTCGACTGTTAATTAATATTGAAAAATATGTTATTCTTAATCGAATGATAGGAATATCAGATCGACTTGAAACATTACATGTATGATGGATATAAGTATAGTGTTAAATTTAACCTTTGGTTTATGAAATACTTAATCTTACATGGAGTTATAAAAATGGTACAACTTGACCCTTCCTCATATATATATATATATATATATATATATATATATATATATATATATATATGTGCGTGTGTGTGTGTGTGTGTGTGTGTGTATTACATCCCTATAGTGTAGAGGTGGCAAAAATTGGCCCGAGCCCGAAAACCCGCCCGAATCCGCCCGAGACCGAACCGGGACTAGCCCAAATTGACCAAAAAAGTCAAAGGCCCGTAACCGAAAAAGCCTGTAACCGAAAAAGCCCGGAACCGAAAAAACTCGAAACCGAAAAAGCTCGAAACCGAAAAAACTCGAACCCGACACAATCCGAACCCGACATAATCCGAGCCCGATACGATCCGAAACCGAGACCGACCCGAACCGAAAACAAAAAAAAAACCGAATTTATAACCCGAGAAAACTCGAATTATAATTATATAATTATTATTTAAAAATAAATAAATAATTGATACATTTTTTAATTAAAAAGTTTAAAATTTTGAAAACAATTATTATTTATTATACAATTTTATCAATTATATATTACCAGCATAATAAAATTGAATCTTTTTAATTAAATTAAGTTAATTTAAAACACCATAATATATGATATCAAATAATCTTTAATATTATCCTTATTGCATTTATAATAATAAATATATTATTAATTTGACATTTGATTTTATTATAAAAATCATTTTAACATTTTATTATTTTTATTATAATAAAATTTTAATTTTAATATATAAATCAAATATATAAAAATTATATAATTTCAATATTAGTTTGAAACTTTGAATTTGATATTTTGTACAACACATTAAAAATATTTTTAATAAAATTAAATTTAAACTATATTTTCTTAAAGTTTCAAGTATAGAAAGATATTAAATTTAGATTAAAAAAAACCTAATCTTAAAATTAAAATTTAAGTTTTTAAGATTAGAAAAAGTTAAGTAATTAAATTAAACAATACAAATACAATTTTTTTAATACTTGGGTATCATTAAAAGAGAAAATTATAGTGGTAATTTTATTTTTAGCCTTAAAACAAAAGACATTAAAAAATCAAGCTAGTGATAATTAATTATTTATTATATTATAATAATCTTATACATGAATAAACTAATTTGGTATCTTATAATAATAAATTGGAGAGGGAAAACTTTATCTATTTCATTTGGATGGGCGCGAGAGGTGCTCGGCTGTGTTTTTGAGCTGGCGGGAAAACTCAAATTTCCCTTTTCACATTTTGCCGGCGGGTTCAGTAAAAAATTAGTACGGTTAATGCTTAATTACGGTAAATATTTTTCCCCTTGTCTCGGTTAAGTGCTTAAGTTCAACTTTTTAAATAATAAATGGAGCAATGTCCTTTTTTTTTTAATTTTTAACTTATCTTTACACTTCTTATTTTTAATTAATGGTATTAATAATTTAAAATTCATTTGAATTGATGATAAAATTAATATCTAATGAAGTGTAATGAAATCAAAATTAACACCCAATATTGTCATGAGTGTTAAAAGTTGCAAATTTGAAGATCAATAGTAAAGACGAATAGTTAGCCTCTTTAAGGGGTCTTGCCGTCTTGGCCCTCCTAAACTTTTGATATATATATATATATATATATATATATATATATATATATATATATATATATATATATATATATATATATATATATATATATATACATACACACACACACACACATACACACACAATATATATTTGTAAATTAATAAATAAATTTATTTATAATAAATAGTTTTAGTCCCTCTAAATTTTTGAAAATTTTTTTATATATAACGTTTGTATACCATTTTATATTTTTTAATTCTTGTGATTATATGTGTGGATAATGTTAATTTAGTAATATCTATTATTTAACATTTGAATTAGATATTCAATCAATTGGTGTATATCTAATATTATTATGTTAATCTAATATTATTATATTAATGTGAATATGAAAAAAAATTAGTACTCAATTTGAAATAGCTTTTTTGATAGCAAATAAAATACATAATATAGTTAATAAATAACGCCTTATCATAATGATTTATATGTTATTATAACTTTAAAAATAATATCTTATTACGTGATATATAATCAACTATACAAGCTCTTAATTATATAAAATAGATTATTAATATGTTTATCTTATCATAATGATTTGTATGTTACATTATAATAATCTCTTACCATGTAATATAGAATAAATTAAACAATCTCTCATAGCATATTATAGTTTTAATTTCAGACATTTTTCATTCCAATTTCTTATCATGCTTTTAGAATATACTCTTGTTTTTAATTTCAAACATTTAATCTCTTATGATGTATTCATGTAATTTAGTTTAACTTGATCAATTAATAATCATAATATTGGATGATTAAATAGGTATTGACCTTCTCAACTACTTTTTTAGTCAAAAAAGTGTTTTTTTTAATTTATTATAATGAGTTACAAATAAAATAATAAACATAATATATATATATATTAAGATTTACATTATAATAAAATGTCATATATGTTAAATTATCAATATCTTAAGAATTGTATTTTAACATATTATAAAATTTCTATTAATTTAATTTTAGTACTTTATGTCTAAAATTTTAAAATCTTATTATCTTAATAATAATAATAATAATAATAATAATAATAATAATAATAATAATAATAATTATTATTATTATTATTATTATTATTATTATTATTATTATTATTATTATTATTATTATTATTATTCAGTAAACTATTTTTTTGGCCAACAATGTTTCATTAAATTTTAAATTACAAGTTGTGTTAAAATAAAAATAAAATTTACAACAAATATAACAAATTCCCAATCTAGCTCACGTGGTTAAACATATAACAATAAATATAAGAGACCATGGTTCAAATCTTTGTACAAGCATATAATTTTGATTACTTTCATATAATTGATGAACAAGTTCAGGTACCACATACTACTTGATCAAAAGTTAATCGGGTATAGCGTACCCTAAGGGTACTACCCGAATCCTATACAGGTAATAAGAACACTATCCGAACCCTATAATTTTTCGATTATAGAGTCGGATAGTGTCGGTTATCTGATTATATATTACCCATTTACATCATTATATCAAATGTTTTTTTTGGTACATTATATCAAATGTTATTATTTATAATATAATGTCAATTGGTGTATATAACTTGTTTAATTTAATGTTCTAAATTTTTAATGAGATATTTAATTAATTAATGTGTTTGAGTATGATTATATTTAATAAAAATAATGTTATATTATGATTTATGTACAAACTAAAAACAAAATAAATATAAAATTGAGATAATTAATTGGCCAATTATTCATAATATTAATTATTTTTTTAATGTATACTATAATTTTATTCAACATTATAATTGAAGATACTTAAATTTAATTTAATTTAAATTTAATTTAATTATTAATTATGTTGGTATTTAAAAGACAAAATAAATGTAAAAAAGATACTTAAAAATTTAAAATTTTATTAAAAATATAATATAATTATTAAAGAAGCTAATTAAACAAAGTAAAAAAAAATTGATTGAATTAAGAGTATCTAAATTCCAATGACCCAATATTGACAAAAAAGAACATAATGACTCAATAAGTTATTGTTAAGAATATAAAACTATTTATATAAATGTTTAATTGTTTAGTGTGATTTATTTATAATTTGTTAGTTATTTATTTGTAAAGCTAATGCTTTTGGATTTTCATTTTCTTTTAGTTTTACTATATATATTTGGCTCATTTAAAAAATAAATTTTTATATAATTATATATTTTATAACAAATGTAAATATCAAAGGAAATTAAAAAAATAAATAATAATTATCAAGTAATAAAAACATTAAAATGTAAAAATTTATATTTATATAAATTTAGTCAAAACAACAAAAGAAATTAAAAATAATGAATAATAATATTTTATTTATGAGAGTTTTATGTGAAAGGAGATCTGTTTGATTTTTATTTTTCAATTCCCTCCAAACAAGCTTTTCCCACATTACCAAAAAATTTCAAATTCTTTAGGAATGTCTTTTCCCTCCCTTAAGAATCACATGAAAAAACTTTAAAAGCAAACTTTGAAATATCTTTATCTCAATATACTGTCATGCAATGTAGATATAATAATTAAAAAAATGAACGTAATAGTGGATCAAATTTTGATAAAAATTAGATAAGAAATTGTGTTTGGTATATCAATATAAATTTTAATACAATAATTTTTATATTTTATATGATACAAATATATTTGATGCAATACGAATACAATATATATATACGAATTATGAAGTCTAATATAATGTAATGTCTATTATAATCGTTTTAATTATAATTGAAATTCAAAGATGATTTTTTTTATTACAAGGGAAATATTAAATAACTGAGGATGGATGTGTTGGATTCAAACCCAAGATATGCCATAACTCATTTTTAACCACTAGGTTAAAAGGTTGTTGGCAATTCAAAGATGATTTTTAGTAGTTGGAGTTTGTGGACAAAAAAATTAATTAGTATAGAAATCCAGATGCTTCTAAGGCAAAAGTTTACAATAGCAGAGTGCTTTCATTTTTTGCAAATGCAATGCAAGATTTAAAACTTTTTTAATGTCTTTTACGTCTTCGAGTATTTTACTTGTAATTCTTTTTACGATAATTAATCAATTATAATTAAAAATTATGTACTGGTCCATCATTTACAAGTGCGAACTTTATGTATTATTCTGATAGATCTCACGTGACTTTAAATTTTGATTAATTAATTATAATGTTATAATTATAGATGATATGTTCTCTTTTATTATTGTAAATAACTATATTCTTCATTGGTCCACTCCCAATGTTTTCAAAATCATCCCAACCAAATTTCTCTATGTATATATTATACAATTCCCATTTATTAAATTTTAACTTTAATTTAGCATTTTTATTATATTTTTATTTAACTATATAAAATTAAATTAATTATTACATTCAAAATTATAAAATATTTATAATTTATAAAATTTTAAAATAATTTGACTAAGCCCGCTAAGCCCGCCCGATTAAAACCGGACCGAACTCGAAACCGGACCGAAACCGAAAAAACCTGCAACCGAAAAAACCCGAAACCGATAAAACCCGAGACCAAAAAAACCCGCAACCGAGAAAACCCGAGACCGAAAAAACCCGCAATCGAGAAAACTCGTAATCGAAAAAACTCGTAACCGAAAAAATCCGGACCGAAACCCGCTCGAACCGCCTGTTTGCCACCTCTACTATAGTGGAAAAAAATGATATTGTTGAGATAAGAGGAATGTATATTCCCTGTTGCCAAAGAGAAGTAAAGCCTTTTCCAATATAAAAACTAAAAGGACGTTTTTTTCTTTTTTTGGTTAATAGAGAGGTAGAAGAAGAGAATGGAAAAATTGAATTTTAAATTTAATATTTTTTTAAAAAAAAATAACAATCACTAAATTAAGATTTGATCGTTAAAAAAAAATATATGTTTAACTCTTCAGGGTTTTAGAAAGGCAAAAACTAAATATTAGTTATCGGTCCAATAAGAGCCAAGAGAAAAAAAATGCTAGGTATTGACTAAGGTTGAAGAAGAAGCTTTAAAAAAATAGAAACAAAAAAAAAAGGGACAAAATTAGAGGTGGTTATTGGGCCGAATTGGCCCGACCCGACTCGTAATCGGATCGGGTTAATCCGGCCCAAAAACTGAATCGGTACAGTACCGGTTCTAAACCGGCCCGGCCCGACATCTTACCGGGCTGGGCCGATTCAATTAATTCTGAACCTGGCCCGGTTAGGAACCGGACCGATTCAGGTTGAACCGGTCCGGTTCAACAAAAATAAAATAAAAAAATAAAAAGCCTGCCATTGCATGCGCAATGGCAGGCAAAACGAAGGCAATAGCCTGCAAAGGCTACTGCCTATGTTGATAGCCGTTGGCCATCAACAATTCTATAAGGGAGGGAGCGTTTCCCTCCTTTTTTTTTTAAATTTATTTTTTAAAATTTTTTAAATTATTTTAAATTTTTATTTTTCCTCTATAAATATCAATTTATTTCCTTTCATTTTCTAAAAATTTTCTTTCATATTTTCTCTTGAATCTAAACACTCATCCAATCTTATTCTTTTAATACTCACTTATAATCTCTCAATAATCACTCAAACTCTTTTAAATTCACTTAAATTCTCTTATTCCAAATTTATAATATTATCATTTTATTCTCTAAATTTTATTTTTTTATCATAATAATTTTATTATAATATCATACTCATAATATAACTTTATTTTATTATAACAATAGTTTTATTATATAATTTTATAGTAATTTATTTTTATATTATTGTTACATTAATTAAATAAATTATAATAACTTTATAATAAATTGTTGTTAAATTAAACTATTAACATTATTTATTATAAAAATAAATTTGTTAGATTAAATTATAAAAATATATTAATATATATTTATTTTTATTAAAATAAATTAATATAAATTTTAAAAAATAAAAATTTTAAATGTAAAAAAAATGGACCGAACCGGTCCAATGAACCGGGCCGATTCGCCTTTTAAAGAAGATAGTAAAATTTTTATTATAGTAAAATTTTTAAAGAAGATAGTAAAAATTATAGTAAAATTTTTATTTAATCATAACCATAAAATCATAATTCATAATAATAATTTTTAAATTAAAATTTTAAATTAAATAAAATTCATTTCAATTAAAAATTTTATAATTCTAATTAAATCACGTTAAAATTTTACAACATCAAATTAACGGCTGGTACAGTCTGACTTGGCACGTTTTGATTCGTAACAAGCAGAACTTGACTTGACTTGCCATGCTTCGATTCGTATCGATGACAAACAGAACCTGACTTGTCAGGCTTTAATTCGTATCGATGGCAAGCAAAACTTGACTTGGCACGATTTGATTCGCATTAACGACAAACAGAATCTGACTTGGCACGCTATGGTTGTGCGGTAGTCCCTCGCATCATTCACAACAATTACTGCTACGAGACGGCGTGCTAGTCAGTGGACCGCCACGCTGTCTGTGTCTGAGTGTCGCCAATTGACGTGGCAAAACCAAATTTTGCTGTTTCCACTTTCGAGTGTGCTCGCAAGGTCTCCGTACTGGTTTAATAAATATTTTCTCGGGCAAAGATTTTTCTTTGTTTCTTTTACGAGAACAAATTAAGGCAGGATATATATTTTTTTAATGCAATAATTGTCCCATTGTCGCCCTCCTGTAATCAATTTTCTTAAATCTTGGCCAAAAACCAAAAAAAAAAAAACGTTAACCGTAAAGTAATTTATTTAAAAATTAAGAATCTGAACGTGGTTTCCAATGATAAAACACAAAATTCTTTTAAACTTAATCAAGGATTTACCTGAAAAAAAAAAATTCATAAACATGGATTACAACCATTGTCTTCTTCGAAGGCCAACAGCTAAAATGATTTTTTCAGTTCAATAGATAACTTTTTGCTAAAAAGGATTATCATTTCAAAAATAGAATGAGAATAATTTTAGACTACAAACAAGGAGGATAAGAAACAAAATAAAACAAAGATTAAACGAAGGCTCAAAACAGAACATATTCCATAACTAACATCAGACAGACTATCTTATGCTCATAAAAACAAAGCTTTTGGGAGCTTGATAAACATATTCCAATCATGATTTTAACATCCTCTTTACTAGTTTGGATCATAAAAGAGTTAGTCTTCTCTGAACCCTAGGGTTCTGTGGAAGGTTGCCCTAGTCTTGTCTTTGTGCAGGTTTCTATATCTCAAGTTTTTCAAGTTAGATCTTTGAGATTTATTGTAATTTATGTAGTTAATTAGTGGCTATTAGTGTTGAGGTCTGAACGTGAAGCGAAGAACGACAGAGTTAGTGTAATCTCAGCATAGGAAAATGACGGACGAGTTGGAGAAGATGTGGGGGCAATTGAAAATCACGGAGGATGAAGATGATATAGTGGAGTTAGAGGGGAGTGGAGACGACGGGGATTCTGAGGGTGCTCAGAAGTGGTTGATGGGGAAACTGTGTACCAAAAGATTTTTCAACAAGGATGCCATGATTGGTACAATGAAAGTTGTGTGGAGATTGTCACAGGACGCAGAAGTTATATGTTTGGACTCAAACCTTTTTCTGTTTAAGTTTGCAACGAGAAGGGACAAACAGCGAATATTAGATGGGTCACCATGGTCGTTTGATAAGCACCTGCTGGTTTTCCAGGAATATGATGGAAACTTCAGTCCTGCCGATTATACCTTGGATAAAGCCTACTTTTGGATCCGAATTTATGGGTTGCCGATGAAGTTGATGAACAAGAAAGTGGCTAAAACTATCGGATCGAGAGTAGGCTTATTTAGGGGTGTTGATGATAAGATGGAATATCAGGGCTGGGATAGATTCCTTAGAGTCTGAGTGGAGATCAACATCAATAAGCCCTTGAGGAGGTTCGTATCTATTGCGGGATTGAAAGGAAATGAGAGCATTAAAGGAAGACTGAGTTATGAACAATTGCCCACTTTCTGCTATGAGTGTGGCATTATTGGACACACCGATGTAGAGTGTGAGTTATACAAAGATAAGGAAGAGGGAGATGGACATGTCAAGCAGTATGGTGACTGGATACGGGCATCGCCGGCTGTTCGAAGAGGTCAAACGGTACGGGGTGTTTCAGAGGAGAAGTTTAAGCAACATTGGAAACAAGGAAAGCAAACTAAGGAGGGGGACACCTCAGAAGCACGATGGGAAACGGCGGAGATTGGAGTTGTGGCGAGACGAAAAATTCTGTTTGACGATAGCGACACTCGAGGAGATTTGAATAAGATGGGCAGCGGAGATAAAGGTAGTTTGAGTGAAAAGAATAAAAAATCAATTTGCTTAGGCGAGATTGGGGGGATAGATACGAACAAGGATAAGAATGACAACGAAAAAAAAAGGTGTTTTAAGTCAAACAGATACAGAGGAGAAGTCAGGGAATTTGCATGCAAACAAACTAGTGCCACAAATAGAGATGTTGCATGTAGCTTACGTGGAAAAACTTAGTGGAGTCAATCAGATTAGATCCTATGCAGATCGAAAGGGGGAGCAAAAAACGGTTATTATGGAAGAAAATGTGGCAGGAACATTTAGTGGAGTCGACAAGGCCAGGTTTTTTGAAAATCGAAAGGTGGATACGAGTACGACACTTACAGAGAAAACTACAAGGATAGAGGGGCGAAATACTTGGAAAAGAAAAGCTCGGTTGGTTAATCAAACAAAACAGAACAAGGAATTTGTTATGGGAAAAAGGAAAATAGAGGGTGTTGATATGAAGGACAATATGGAAGTCGACCAAGTTCAGAAGAAGAAGAGTAAGGAAGATGAAGATCATAGGCGAGTTTACTTGATGACAACGGCGGAGACTGGTTCCCAGTCCCGCCGGGAGCAATGAGGTGTATAGCTTGGAACTGCCGTGGGCTTGGGAACCCACGAGCAGTAAGAGCTCTAAAAGAGCTAGTCAGAAAACAAGATCCCCATGTAGTTTTCCTTAGTGAAACGAAACTACATGAAAGCAAGATGGATAGGATTCGGAGGGTTTGCAGAATGGAGAACTGTTTTAGTATTAGTTCAAATGGGAGCAGGGGTGGTCTAGCAATGCTGTGGACGTCGGATGTTACAATGCATTTACAAAGTTATTCACAGTCCCATATTGATATGCAGGTGTGTGAAGGACAGAATAATGAATCCTGGAGATTAACTGGATTTTATGGGGAACCAGAGCCGAGCAGGAGAAAAGAGTCATTGGAGTTACTAAGAAGGCTAGCAGATGGGAACGAGGGTCCATGGGCATGTATAGGAGACTTTAACGAGATAATGTGGGACCACGAAAAGTCTGGGGAATGCTTGAGAAGGGAATCTCAGATGATCAATTTTAGAGATGCATTGGAGGAATGTGAACTAGAGGATTTGGGTTTTGTAGGGGAATGGTATACATGGTCACGCGGACGGACAGAAAGTACACTAGTTAGGGAGCGGCTTGACCGTTGTTGTGCGACTCGTAGGTGGCAGGACAAATTTTCGAAGTATGGAATATATCATCTTTCTTCAACAACATCAGATCATATTCCCATTTTGTTGAATACAAAGGTGCAACACAGGCGGAGACGTAAACAAAGGAAGAAGTTTAAATTTAAGGCCATGTGGGTGGAGGAGACAACTTGTGAGGATGTAATAAAGAGAGCTTGGAAAAAAAATTCACAAGCATTTATTAAAGAAAAACTGCACCAGACAGGCAGAGAGCTGGAGAGATGGCACAGGGAAGCTTTTCAGGAAACGAGGAAGACTTTAAACAAGTTACAACAGGAGATGGATTTGATAAAGGGACTGCCACCAAATGATAACTTACTGGAGAAAGAGAAAAGTTTACGAATGGAGATTAATGCCCTGTTACAGAGAGAAGAACTTTACTGGATGCAGAGATCAAGAGTTAATTGGCTACGAGAGGGAGATCAGAATACTAAATTCTTCCGTGCTCAAGCATCGATGCGACGAAAGGCAAACATGATAAAGGGTTTGGAGGAGGAGAATGGGGAATGGAGGGAAGAAGATTCTGACGTTCATTCAATAGCCACTAATTACTTCAAAAACATTTTCAAATCACAGAGTTCTAACTCTTTTGAAGAGATTCTTGAGAAGGTGGATCCTTGCGTGACTGATGAGATGAACGAGTCCCTTCTGGCAGAATTCAAGGAAGAAGAGATAGAGTCAGTCTTGCGACAAATGCACCCCTTGAAAGCTCCTCGTCCTGACGGTATGCCAGTCCTTTTTTACCAAAAATTTTGGCATATTGTTAAAAATGATGTTGTTTCCTTTTGTCTTGATGTGTTGAATGGGAATAGGAGTATAGGAAATGTGAATCATACCCAAATTGTCTTAATCCCCAAAGTTAAGGACCCTAGGAAAATAACCCAATTCCGCCCAATTAGCCTGTGTAATGTTATTTATAAGATTATATCCAAAACCATTGCAACTAGGCTCAAATTAATTCTTCCTAATTGCATTAGTGAGAACCAGAGTGCATTTGTGCCAGGAAGATTGATATCTGATAATGTCATAGTAACCTACGAACTATTACATTCCCTAAAGAATAACCGAAGAGGGAGAGATAAATCATTTGCACTTAAACTTGATATGAGCAAAGCTTACGATAGGGTAGAGTGGAGTTTTTTGGAGAAGATGATGCCTAGGATGGGTTTTAAACCACGGTGGATTAGCTTAATAATGAGCTATGTTAATTCTGTTACTTATACTTTAATGATAAATGGAGAATTATCTGACACTTTCTTTCCAGAAAGGGGTCTTCGTCAAGGAGATCCACTTTCCCCTTATTTGTTCTTGATCTGTTCAGAAGGCCTCTCAGCTATGCTCTCTAAATGCCAAGCGGATACTACCATCACGGGTGTACACGCGAGTCGTAGGGGTCCTCGAGTTAATCACTTATTCTTTGCTGATGACAGCTTACTGTTTGCCAAAGCAGTGGGAAGCGAAAGCAGAATGGTGAGAAGCGTGCTAGAGACATATTCAAGATGCTCGGGACAATTGATCAATTTTGACAAATCCTCGCTTTTCTTTAGTGGGAATTCCGATGATTAGACTATCCAAGAAATTCAAAGGGAGTTTGGAGTCCAAGTAATTACCAGTCCAGAGAAATATTTGGGACTCCCTTCAGTGGTGGGTAAAGACAAGAAGCGAGCATTTAGAGAAATCAAAAACCGGTTGTTAGCCAAGATTAAAAGTTGGAGCTTGCGCACCCTTTCACAAGGAGGGAAGGAGGTCGTCATTAAAGTAGTTTTGCAAGCTATTCCCTCCTATACTATGAGTTGTTTTCTCCTACCAAAATCACTCTGTCAGGACATAAACAATATCATTAGTGGGTTTTGGTGGAAGCATAAACAAGGAAGGAGGGGAATTCATTGGAAGAGCTGGACAAGTTTATGTTGTAGTAAGGATGTGAGGGGACTTGGTTTCCGAGAGATGGAGAAATTTAACAGAGCTTTGCTGGCTAAACAAGGGTGGCGTCTACTCAAAGAAAGTAGTAAGTTGGCTTATGAGGTTTTAAAAGGACGTTACTTCCCAGTTGGAGGGTTTTTACGTGCCACACTAGGAAGACAACCAAGTTACATTTGGAGAAGCATATGGGAAGCAAGAGATGTTATTCAGCTTGGAATTCGATGGAGGGTGGGTGACGGAAGAACCATTCAAATATGGAAGGACAAGTGGATAGCCGGACCAGCACCACAGATTCCAGTAGCGAGAGCAATGATTCATAATGAGGAGGAATTTGTTAGTTTCTTAATAGATGAACAAACCAGGTGTTGGAGATGGGAGAGGCTTTTGGAGTTTTTCCTGGATGCAGTTGCACAAACTATTATGGCTATTCCTTTAAGCTCATCAACAACTTCGGATACTCTTATGTGGCATTTCAATAAGAACGGTGTTTATTCAGTCCGGAGTGGATACAAACTTCTATGTGGGAGCATGGAGTCTCTAGACTTTTATGAAACTGCTAATTCTAATGTTTGGAGATTGATTTGGAGGATACCTGCTCCTACAAAGATGCGAGTGTTTCTGTGGAGGTTACTACAGGGAATTCTTCCGGTGAGAGCATGCTTGGAAAGGAAAAGGGTATTGTCGGACCCGACGTGTGCTAGATGTGGCGAGGGTACAAAAGATATTGACCATGTGTTTTTTAAATGCCCACTTTCGGCAGAAGTATGACAGAAGTTGAACATACAATGGAATAATATGGGAGATGGGGAAATTACACAGTGTTTGGCAACTCACCTGTTGCAAATGGAGAAGCAAAAACTCTAGAAGGTTGTGTTTTTTCTCTGGGCGCTCTGGAATGCGAGGAATAAGGAGATCCATGGGGAAAGGAAATGCAAGGGAGGTAATATGGTTTCATCCATTCACAGATATCTTACAAAGTTTAATGAAGCTATAAAGAAGGAGTTGATGCCACAACGTATGAACACCCATATTTGGAGACCACCGGTTGGAGAGATTTATAAAGTAAATTTCGATGGGGCAGTGGACCAAAGAAACAGGGCTGGAGGTGTGGGAGTGGTCATTCGAAATCATAAAGGGGACGTGATGGGAGCTTATGCCACATGTATTCAATGGGTTACTGATCCTGAAATAGTTGAGGCGTTAGCTGCTGTTAGAGCTTTGGATTTTGTTGGGTCGCTGGGTTTTCGGGAGATTGAAGTAGAGGGGGATGCGCTGGGATTAATAAATAAGGCTCAAAGGAGAATAGAGGACTTCTCTACAGTTGGCAACCTGGTTGATGAGATAAGGTTGAAAGCTTCATCTTTCTCTAGCTGTAAGTTCCTCCATGTTAACCGATCAGGAAATATGGCAGCTCATCATCTTGCTAAGTATGGCTTGAACAGTCATGATGAATCTGTTTGGGTTGAGGAATGTCCTCTTTTTTTACAGAACTTCATTGATGAGGATGTAAACTCTTTTTGTCACATCCCGTTACCGTATTTTTCACCTTATTTTACACGATTCCTTCGGTTGGGCTGTCTGTGATACTTCACTTTTACTAACTGTTAAACAAATGTACAGTACATTGTTTATATTATACACATCCCCTATCTTAATTAATCAGATAAGTAGTACTGCAGATATGTCTAAATACAGAAAATAAATAATCGTACCTCATATAAATCAGTCGATCTGTCACATTGTCCTTTGTGTACAGCCGTAATTCACAATCAATTGATCTCACAATCATTAAAACCTGAAATGTTTAAAATTAAGGGGTGAGCAAACCACGGCTCAGTAAGAGAGTTATATGTCACACTTGATATTCAGCTATCTATATGCTGAAAATATTTTTTTTCTTCACTTTCTTTAAAATCTTCCTAGCTGGCTCTAGGCACACATGTAGGAAGGATACTACAGTCGGCTAGGGATCCAGATAGAATAAGGTAGGTATTTTAGAATACCATACTTGTCCCGGAACCTAGAAGCAACTGTAGAGAATATCAATTTTGTTGTTTCAAAACGATATAATTTTTGTTTTTCCACAGAGTAAACCACTTGTTCCTTTCCACTTCGGTATACTTTAAAACCCTTGACAGTTCAGTAATAAAAACAGTGGTTTACTTCTCTTCTCTTCTCTTCAGTACAGTAAAAACAGTACAGTACAGTGATTTGCAAATATCAAATCATTGGATAATTACTTCTTCGATTTTCTTTATCTTAGAAATAATTCTTATGTTACTCTTTTAGAATAAACATTTATTTCTCTTTTCAAATCAATAACCGTATCGTACTAAAGCCTCATAAGAAATGCATTTAAAATAGTCATAGTATCGATATATGCAGAAAACAAATGCCATAATAATGCATTTCATACTTTAAATCATTGTATGAATTCTTTAATGCATATATCTAAAATTCATACTTGTTTCAAACATGCATCATACTTTCGAAACTTAACATCATAATTAATAAAACTTTTCATACAATTCATGGAGACTAGGCAAAATCATATAGCCAGTATGCGGGTCATGACACTTACTTCTTCCTCCGAAGAGGGAACGGAATACCTATGGCCATGGTATGGGCTGTAGACCTGATCAGAGTCGTACAGCGAACATGCACCACGAAGGACCAACATACCCACAAAGGATGAAAACATACACAATGTGGGCGAGAACATGCACGACGTGGGCTAAACATATGCCACAAGGGACGGAAACATGCACAATGTGGCAAGCATGACAGGCAATAACATAAACTATAGGAAAGCCTTAGTCTCAAAACTTACTTACATACCATCGATATAAAATAGTAAGGACCGGACGTGCCAGGGTCTAAGTTAGCCTGGGGTTTGCCACTCCGATACCTTTTTCAGAAAACATATACTTAAATCATACAACTGATATAAAATAGTAAGGACCGGGCGTGCCAGGGTCTAAGTTAGCCTGGGGGGTGCCACTCCGATACCTTTTTCGGAAAACATACTTATAGCATTATTGAAAAATATACATAGAAATCATAAATTCGTTTAGCTAATTATCAAAAGACTATGGAATTTAATTTCAGAACGAAATTCATGCTTCAAACATTTCTTTATAAATTGCGATGAAGATAGTTTGAAAAATCATCACTGAACATGTAAAAGGTTAAAACTATCTTTTTTCACCATAAAACATATATGCACGTTTTTCCATGCATTAAATTGAAAACATGATTTTATAATTATCGGAATTCAAATAAATTATTTTTATACTTTATGAAAATAAAATATTTATTTTCTAACTTTAAATTCTCATCTCAATGTTTTCTTTTAAAAACAAGTGTAGGGACCTTTAGTCTCGAAATCATAATTATTCATCCTTTCTTAACCTTTATGGAATATTCATAATTAATTATTTCCATAATTAAACCACAAAGGTTTTCTGTAAAATCAAGTGAATATTTAAGAATATTTGTAAAAATATTCACTTCAGTCTCTTTTTCATTTTCATTTCGTTTCACGTGAAATATCACCTATCAGAATAAATTTAGGTGATTTCCTTTTTTCACCATTTTCAAAACATGAATATTTTAAAATTAATTATCAATATATTCATGTTTTATGAAAACTAATCGATTTCTCGATTTTCATGTTAGAAATCGTTTCACGTGAAATCAAATCTTTTATTTTGGTTTTCGGTGATTTTCGGTAAATTTCAGTAATTTTTTCGATAATTTTTCGGCATTATAACGGCTACCGATTTGGTTAGCCTCCTGCACGAAAATACAGTTTATATTTTCAACCGGTGTTTCATCACAATTTCATCCGATAAACCATCACACTATAAAACCGATAGTTATCAATAGCATTTATAAAATTAAATGCAATTTAAAAACATGGCCGAATATCCTTACAGGCGGCACATGTCTCCCTTACCTGTTTCGGGTTGGCGACTGCCTCTTACCGGTCGCACCCGTACTCCATCTGTTCCGATTCCTCATCTCGATCATCGAGAGAATTTTTCTGGAATTTAAATTCTAAAATTTAGAATTTTTCTACAATTATTTAAATAAATAAATTATTTAAATAATTTAGTACTTTTCGGGATTTCTTACCGATTCCCGAATTTCCCAGGATTTCCCGGAATTCCCTTTTTTTTTTTCTCTCCTTTTCTTCTTTTTCTTCCTTCTTTCTTTTTCTCTTTTCTTTTCTTTTTCTTTTTCTTTTTCTTTTTTTTTTTTCTTTTCTTTCTTTTTCTTTTTTTTTTCCTTGGTCTGACCGGTTCAGACCAGTCAGACCGGTCAACCTTCCTCCACTGCCGGTTCTCCTCCGGCGGCTGATTCTCCGGCGGTTCGGTGGCTCAGCAGCTGGCCGGCGTTGAGACGAAGCTGTCGGTGGCCTCAGCTCAGCCTGGATCGGCGGCACGGCGGCGGATCTACTCGGTTTACCTTCGGTCACTTCTCCTCCTCCGTCGGCCTTCCTCCGCCGTCGTTGGCCTCACCGGTGGCCTCCATCCCATTCCTCTCCTTCCACCGATGCTTCGGTTGTAGTGGCGGCGGCCAATTCCGCCGGCAACCGCCAGATCTAGTTTCGTTTTCTTCCTCGATTTTCCGTCGTTTCGCGTCGATTCCTTCTCCGTTTCGCTTCGCCGGCGTTTCCTCCGGCTTCCTCTTGCTTTGCCGGCGACGACTTTCTCTTCTCCTCTCTCCCTTTCCTTCTCCGGCGGCCGCTGACGGGGGCGATCTCGCCTGGGGAAGGCAGAATCGGGGTCTTCCCGATTCTGTTTTTCTTTTCTTTTTAGTTCCCTTTCTAAATTAAGTATATACTACATTATATACTATATATCATATATTATACATATAATATTATTTCATGTATAATGTAATACAATATATATATATATTATATAAATTATATATATTGTACATTACAAAAATATATATCTAGTATATATATATATGTATATTTATATACTTAAAATTAAATAACATTTATATAAATATTTATATAAATGTCATAATTCCATATATATTGTATTTACAATATATATACATTTAAACTTTAATGTAATTTAATATTTATATTTTCTCAAATATGTATATACTTACATATACATAAAATATCATACTTGAATACATATGTATTATTTAAATTTATCAAATAGTATATATATATTCTTATATATACCAATGTACCTTTAATATATACTATATACCATACAGTATTTAAACACATATGTATTTATATCAAAATACATTTATATAATTTGTAATTATATAACCATATTTTATTCTCATTTCTCATTTTCTTATTTAATTTGGATTTCCATTTATCCAAATTAAATTTCCCTATTCTTTATTTAATTTCCTTCACTTAAATTTCCAAATTTTATCACTTCCTCCATTCTCGGAATTTCCACAATATTCCGATTCTCACAATTTTATTTATTTACTTTAATTTATTTATTTCCTCTTATCTATTTTCTTTAATATTAATTTCTAATATTAATAATTTCCAATAAATGGAAAATTTGCGGTTATCACACTTTTATGCAATAAAAGTTGAGCTCTTATTTCAAAAAAAAATATCTCTACACGATGCATAAGCTAACATGGTTAACAAAATTAATCACATTTAAGAACCTATTTGCTGGCAAAATAAGACAATACCAGCTCAAAGTTACAACTGTCAACAAGCAACATTAGGTGGCGCAAAAAAATAATTTACTTACTAGAGTGTTGGATATCATAGTTCATTCGATGAAATGAAATTGCTGTCTAAAACATAAAATCTTACATTTCATGTCGTCATTTGTTATTATTTTTCAGATTAATTTTTTTTCTAGATGTCAATGGTTTTTGTTTTTAATTATGTGAGATTTTAATTTTTACAGCTAATCAAAATTAAGACTGAATATTGACCGTAGTTTTCTTATTAATAATAATGGATAACATTTAATCAAAATAATAATAATAATCACAACAATTGGTTGGCGTGGGTGGCAAGCGGCCATCGTCCCTTAAGCAAGGCCAGGGTTCGAATCCTGACTTGTGTATGGAGTGCCAGTGTTGGGAGGGGGACAAGCCTAACTACGCTCTGCTTCTCCCGACTCCGGAATAGGCACCGAAGGTGGATACCGGGAGGTTTCGACCAAAAATAATAATAATAATAATCGATAACATTGTTTTTGTTCAAAACCATGAAGCCCGCAAATTGAGATAAACTTTTGTGCAACGCACTTTATATTAATAAATGCATATTTATTGTTTTATATGACAACGAAATTTTTAATAAACATGTAAAAAACATTATAAACTATTATATATATAATAATTTAAAAATATATATTGAATTTTGTTTCACTGTCCACTTATAAGATTTATATTTGACTTAATTCTAATTTATAAGTCCAATATATTATTAGTTAGTTATAACATATCACTTTATTAATTAGTAAATTTTAAAATAAAGAGTTTTTAAAAAATAAATATTTTTAAATTTATTAATTAATAAGCCACTCAACGTGAGTAGGGATTAATTTTATACCTAATGTAATATAGAAACACCTCGTAATTTATGCAAAAAAATTATATGATTTAATTAGTATATAAATATTGAGAGTGTAGCAATTATAAAACCCTGCTTATAATTGACAATGACTTGAATTAAGAGAGAGAGAGAGGGGCACAAAACATCAATATTAAACTTTTAATTTTTTGGTAAAAAATATAATTTCATAAATAATACATTGTTTTTATTTTTATTTTCTTGCATAAAAAATTATTTTAACAAATGAAAAAAAATTATATTCCAACGAGTTAAAGTACGTTTCTATTTTGAAAAACAAGCAGTCACTGGCAACCAAAAGAGAAAATCTGGCTACAGATGCTTCTGCTCATTTCTTTTGTTTAATTATTATTATTATTATTATTATTATTATTATTTAGATAATAGATTTTTTTTTCATTATTTAAACAAAATATTCGTACTAAAAAGGAAAATTAAATGAACATAATCTTAAATGAACATAGGTCCTTATATATCAAAAATAAAGTAAACATGGTTCAAAGAATATATGATGTCCAAATGAATAAAAAAAAAAAAGAAACTTGATGTCCAATTCCAACGATGCCCTAGTCGTTCCCCTGGCCGGGCCCACAGCCGATCAAGAAATAAGATGTCCAATTCCAACTATGCCCCAGTAGTTCCCCTGGGCCACAGCCGTAATGCCACTGCTAAACGGTCAAGATAATCTTAAATTACACGTGTCAATATCATTTAAGCGGCCGAGATAATCTTAAAGACAAACATGTTAGCAAAACCGTACATTTCGAGCGTTTCAACTTTCCACCTGCTCTTTGTTTCATCATCAAATATGATGACAAAAGCTTTTCAGTCTTTTAAGCCTTTCTAACTTATCTAGTTTCTTTATATAAAAAAAAAACCTTATCTTTATTGGCAAAAACTTCAGTTCCTCCAAAAGAATGTCAAGTCAAGTCCCAGAGAACCTTTTCGTATATCGCCGGAATATCCCATCAGCGGAGGACCCTCTCACTCGCAACAAGATCGAATCGACTATGCTAATCCAAGTGTCATACTCCCAAACCTCTCAACGGTCAGAACTAGAATGGATTCCGTACAACACTTCCTATCTCAATCTATCAACACCAACACTTTGATCCCCAAGGATCAGATGGACCTTGTCTCCTTCGAAATCGCATCCGCTATCCACCAAATTATTGTGAATGGCACCGCTCTCATCTCTTACGCCCAAAAAGTCCATACCCGGATCCGACTCCCATCCCGAACCCTATGCCGGGATCGAAACCAGAGTTGGACGATTACAATGAAGGAGAGTACGAGATAATTGAGTTAGAAGCGGTTGCATTGCTTTCTGAACATTTACATTTCTGCGAGATTTGCGGGAAAAATTTCAAAAGGGACGCGAATTTACGGATGCATATGAGGGCTCACGGGAATCAGTATAAAACTCCCGAGGCTCTAGCGAAAAAATCAGAGAATAAATGTGAAGTGAAGAATTCGGGTCGGAAATTCTTGTTTTCATGCCCGTCTGATGGATGTCATAGGAACAAGAAACATGACAAGTTTAAGCCGTTGCAATCGGTGATTTGCGTCAGAAATCATTTTAAGAGAAGTCATTGTCCCAAAATGTATGGTTGTACTAGGTGTCAGAAGAAGAGCTATTCGGTTTTGGCAGATTTGAAGAGTCATTTGAAGCATTGTGACCGCCGGGAAGAGAGAAAGAAGTGGAAGTGTAGTTGTCTGGATAGTTTTTCAGGGAAAAAAAAGCTTTTCAAACACGTGTGACGTGTCGTTGTTCGAAGGGCATATGCCAGCACTGCTGGAGGAGGAGAAGGATTCGATGTTGAAAGGAGTGGTAGCAATGGAGGTAGATGAGGTAACGCAAGAGAAGTCAACGGAGAAGGAAGGGTTTTTGGAAGATGAGTTCCTTGATGGGTTGCTTGATGGGATCGGGTCTTTTGAGAGTTAGTGTTTGCAAGATGTGTTGGAATCGTCTCATGGTGGCTTGTAGCATTTCGAGAAGGGTATGATTTAGGTAATACCATTTCTTTTTTTCTTTTAGCTTCATGCACTTGTTTGTTGCATGTAATTCGTTGTAATAAGAGTGTAGGAATTAGTTTTCCAATAATTTTTTTCGTAAATCATGCTGCTTTTAGCTTCTTTTAACAATAGCATGCATGTTCTTCCTAGCGTTCTTTTATTTGCAGAAATAAAGGATGGGTTATTCTTTGATTGATGCGATTGTTGATTCATTGTGGTTAAATATAGTTTCATTGACGCATGTTACAACGTGCAGATTGAATGCAGTGCTCCCCAACCCCAAGGACTCCATTCTTGGTTTAATAAATATATTTTCAGTGGGCAAAGACTCTTCTTTGTTTCTTTAAAGAGAACAAATTAGGTCAGGATATTTATGTTTCGTTTTTTTTAATGCAATAATTATCCTTTTGTTGTCCTCCTCGAATCAATTTACTTAACTCTTAACTCTTGGCCCCAAAAAAAAACCTTAACTCCTTGAAAATTAAAAATCTAAACGTGGTTTCCAACATAAAAATACAAAATTCTTAAACTTAATCTAGGATTTACCTGGAAAAAAATTCATAAACATGGATTACAACCATTGACTGCTTCTAAGTCCAAGTTCCAACAGCTAAAGTGGTTTCGTCAGTTCAATAGATAAATTTTTGTCAAAAAGAATTATCATTTCAAAAATAGAATGAGAAAAAATTTAGACTATAAACAAGTAGGATAAGAAACAAAATAAAACAAAGATTAAACTATGGCTTAGAACAGAACATATTCCATAACTAATAGTCTAATATATACTGATATTCATTGAGGCATTTTAACAAACATCAGACAGACACTATATTATGTTCATAAAAACAAAGAGATCGTTTGGGATTGTTTCTTGTTTTTTATTTTATGTTTCTTGTTTTTGAAAATTTTATTTTTGTTTTGTTTTCAAATTCAATAAGTTATTATACATATTTAAATTAAATAATATTATAACATTATAGTTTAATATAATTTTTATTTAATTGATTTTTACATTTTCAACTTTTCTATATTAAATAAATATATTAATTTTAAAATATTTATAGTTTAATTAAATAATATTTTATATTAAATTTTAATATTATTTTATTTAAAAATGTAATTTTATATTTTTTATTATGAAAAATATTAATATTATATAAATATAAACACTGTTCACTATTTATAAACAGTACCAGAAATGAAAACATGTTTATGAAAATAATGGAAACAATAAATTCTTGTTTTTAACAATTTTGAAAATTCTTGTTTTTCGTTTTCGTTTTTTGAAAACAAAAACTCGTTGCTAAACATGTTTTACCCCAAAGCTTTTGGCTACTTGAGAAACAGTCCCTACAACTTTTTTTTTAACTTGCTTTAAATATAGCTCTACACGATACATAAGCTAACATATGGTTAACAAAATTAATCACTTTTAATAACCTATTTGCTGGCAAAATAATTCCAGCTCAAATTTACAACTGTCAACAAGCAACATTAGGTGCGCAAAAGAATAATTAACTTACTAAAGTGTTGGATAATCATAGTTCATTAGATGAAACGAAACTGCATGCCGTCTAAAACATAAAATCTTGCATTCCATGTCGTCATTTGTTGTTATTTTTCAGATTAATTTTTTATTAGATGTCAATGGTTTTACTTAATTATGTTTTTAGTTTTTACAGCTAATCAAAATTAAAACACGAATACAATTTTATATGAAACCAACATGAATTATAAATACGAATTGTCGGATCTGCTTAGATTCTTAAAATCTATGCTTTTGATTATACTAGGTTTTTTTTAGCCAAATAAATTACTTATAAATTAGTTTGGATGGACGGTAAAATTGATTCAGGTGATATTGAAAATGACTGTGGCGGTGAATATTGTTATTGTAGCAATGAGAATGGACAATGTAATAGTGATTGTGTTTGGATGTAATCGCAAGGTTATGGTACGATGAGTGTAGTGAAAAAGAAAATAATCATTATAGACATTAAAGTAAAATTTAAAATATATATTTTATATTTTTAAAATCATTAAAATTAATAAAAATTCATATAATTATTTTAAATAAAAAGTATAATAAATTAAAAATTAATAAAATTATTATATCAATTAATTTTTTTATTATTAAATATTGAAAATTTATTTTAAAAATAAGTTACTGTTTAAAAAAGGATGTATATAAGATGCATTAATAATGTATAAAAATGATACATTGTCAATGTACCAGAAATTGACATCTCATTAATAAGCCTTTATAAACAAATTGAAAAAAAATTATTTGTATTTATTTTTAAGGGCTGAGCATTTTTTAATTTGCTTTTTGATATATTGACAATTTATAGAGACTATACATTGTCAATGCATTATAAATAAACCCTTAAAAAATAAGATTTATATTTTAAAGTTATTACAAATAAATAAATAAATATTAAAAAAAACAAACTGTTAAACAAAAAAAGGGCATCCACCCTTCTCCTCCCGTCTCTCACAGTCTCAGTGGTGGGGATTTAAAATTTTAGCACCGTAGGTGCGCTACTCAAATGCATTTGCTGTGTGAAAAGATTCTATGTTTTACTCAAGAATCAAGATTCCAATGCACAGTGGTGCAATGTAATCCAATCGCCCCCTATATCAGCTATGATTACATGATTTAATCTCTTTAGAAAGGATCTGGTCTCTTTAGATTTTATGGTCATGATCAGTTGCATAAAACAGGTTCTTGCTTTGGACAATTTTTCGATTGAGGCATAGTGCAGTTGTTGTAGAATTGGTCCAAAAAAGAGCTGCACAGGCTTCCAAGTTTCTGATGATTAAATGCTTAGTATAATTACCGAAATAAGCTCTTGTTACATGGAGTTTTCAATCGTTTGAGGATGGTCTTCCATCTCATGATTACATGTGAGATTAGAGGCCTCATTAACTGCAGAAAGTTTTCTGTTCCAATTAGTTCTTGCCGGAAGTTTCATTGGCTTCACGGTTCCCATAGAGCTTCTCATTAGGGTTTAGTCTCTTAGTTTGTTTTCTTTGTACTATCAGGTTTTGTTTTCAAGCCAAGTTTACTAGTCTTCTATTAAGCGTCTTAGTATTTTTCTTTCAAGTCCTATTTGTGATGGATTTCTACTTCTAATTTTCTTTCTGTTTCGCTACCCCTTTATCCAAATTTCCTTTTTTTTCTTAAAAATTTCATATTATTATTATTATTGATGTGGATGAAGCTAAAGATTACTGGGCTTTTATATTAATAAGGCTAAAGAACATTGGGCCTAATGATAGTTTCAACCTAAGAGAAAAGAGGCATCAGAAAGCCCATAAATGATCCACTGGGTTATCATTTAAGCTGTGGGTCTTAAAGGTAATTATGTGTAAAATAACTCCTATAAATAGGTCACAGGTATCATTCTTAAACCCTAAGCTCTATTTGCCTACTAAAAAGCTGCCAAAACCCTATCTAACTTAAGCATCGGAGGGCGCGCGCAGGGAAATGCCCCTGCGCCCCCTGATGGTTTTCTTTCTTGCAGAATTCTTGAAGATAGATTAACACGAAGATCGAGAATCCGATGTCAGCACTTTATTTTTATTGTTGTTTTATGCAACAACAATTGGCGCCGTCTCTAGGAACAAACAAAAAAGCCAAATACAAAAGATGGTGAAAAGACGATCTGCGAAAGACAGGGTATGTAGGTTGCGACAGGGCGCACAGGTTACACGATGATAATAATATATTTGTTATATTATTTTATTATTTATTATCACATTTATTGCTATATTCTTGTGTAAAATTAACTGTTTAATGTATCTTGTTAATTAATTTAGAGAAAGTGATTTTAGAATTAATTTTGGAAATTATGGCATGAAATCAAACAATAAATCTTGTAATTGGAATAAATTCTTGATATATATATTGTTTGACTTTCTAAAGTTGTAATTAAATTCTGATTTGTTTTAAAGACTTTTGGACCATAGGATTAAAATAAAATAGAGGGTTGAGATTTATTCTTGATTAAAAAGAAACCCTAAAAATCTTAAAGGACAAATTATAAAAGAGGAGGAGGGAGGCGGCAGAGAGGGGGGTTCTTTGTGTTTGCTACAGCTTCACCGAGGAGAGAACTGATTGGAGGAAGGGGATAGAAATCTGTTGGAGGCGTGGAAGAAGTGCACCGGCTGTAGCACCTATTTGGCTACCTGTGTCCCAAGTCGCTGCCATATTCCCCTGTAGCACAGCCCGTGCTCGAATACCCTTTGCAACACCAATCATCCACATCATCACTATCAAGAAGTTGCTGTCGTTCTTGCACATAAAACCGCATCAAATCACCGCCGCACTATCTTCAATTCAGTCAAGCATTTTGCTGCAACACTGCCTCCATCATTCCAGGCCACTACGTGCCACTCTTGCTGTTGTTTGGTTGATTCAGGGTTGCTGCGTGAGCACTACTTCATCGTTGTCCAATGCGTTGTGCCTAAGCTACTGCTGTCCATGTGCCAAACAACTTTATGTTGCTTTTGGTTTCACGTTCACATGCCTTGAATTGGTCAACAAAAGGGGTTTTGTACTTTATTTTAATACATTATTAATACTTTGTGAATTAGTTATTATTTAATTAAGCATGAATTCTAAATTTACATTGGTATTGTGTGCTAAATTAAATATGAACTAATTTATTTACTAGGAATTTGATTGAGCCTACTTGCATATTTTATGTCTTTATGACTAATTGATCAATTCTAAAATTCTAGTATCATTCATTGTGATTAATTCAATCTTTTAATTTGTGTTATTGATTGGCCACCTTTAATATAAGATTAATTGATTGTTTGAGACATGGTAAAGGTACACATCATATGCTAAGCCATGTATAGCTCTCTTGAATGATTGAATAAATATTTGATGCATACATCAAGCTAGAATATTTATTTGGTTCTTGTTATATGTTCTTCTATTCTTAATGGGTTTTTAGTCATTGATTATGCTACACATCATAGATAATTTAATGATTAAAAATACTTGATTATAGCTGCCATCAAACAGAGTAATCATATATTAGGAATAATGAACCCTAGAATTGAATTGAGATTTTTAGGATTGAAGACATGAAATTGCAATGTATTGGTGAAATCAAATTCCTAGGCTTTTCTTTATTGGTGAATTTATTTGTTTTATTAGGTTAATTAATTCCATTAGTTAATTAGATACTTTGATAATTTTTTTCTATTGGCTTTTATAATTTTTTAGAGGATACGTGGTTGAATTTTAATTGAATAAATTTAGCAAATCTCTGTGGGATCGACTCTTGTACTTGCACGCTATACTACCCTGATTCGTGCACTTGTGAGAATATAACTTTTTGTTCATCACACGATAAGGTCTTGGGCGAGAGACTGGCTCTCGCGCATTAGACAAGCTTTGGGCGAGAGAGTGACTCTCGTGCACGACAAGCTTTTGGCGATAGAGTGCATGCAACTAGCGACAGCCCTGCCGTAAGAAAGATGATTGGCAATAGAGTACATACTACTAGCGATAGCTTTGCTTGTCGCTTGAAAGATCTTTGGTGACAGAGTACAAACGAGTGGGCGACACATTGGGCGAGAGAGTGTCTCTCGGGGTGACAGGCCTTGGGTTACATAACACTAAAGCACCAACTAAACCGATCCCTTTGGGTCTTTGACTGTTCTGCTTTAGGCAGAATTGCTAATGCATGCATCCATGTGCATGTAAACTGACAAACCTTTTTAAGTAACAAAAAAGGTTTGATCATCTTTCAAATCAAAAGCTAAGCCATTAATGCATCATAATATTCCCTTCACAAATAGGATCTTGATTAGAAGTGATTTTTTATTCAAAAAACAAGAAGATGATGCTGATATTAGTGTTGAGATTTTGTAATATATAAAAATACTTAAACCCTTTCAAAGGAACGTGGAACATAAACTCCGAACAGGAAACAAATAATAACCACTCATGTGTTTCAAACAACCGCTGCTATGGACATTAATTGGGGATCGGTTGGTTATTAAATTAGCAACAAAGCTAGGATCTGAGCTGGCTCATTTTTAATGCACACGTGTATGTATCAGAAAACTAATTAAGGCATCATCATCTTTACTAATTAATCAATAAAACGAAATGCAGTGCTTGAATAATGAAGAAGAGAAGGAGTACTGAAAAAGGCACCTCATCCCTTTTTCTTTGTTATCCTCTGAACTTTTGCCATAAAAATACTCATGATTTTATGTATAGATTAAAGGAATCCATGCTCTTGTATTACTGAAAGGATTAACAACATGCTTTACGAACAGATTAAAGACAGAAAAGGAAATTTGATCAAAAGAAATGATGGAAGAATGGCTACTGTCATTATATCATAGAGAGTGGCTCTCGCGCGAGCGAGAGAGTGGCTCTCGCGACAGACTCCTGATAGTCAAGTTTTTACATAGCAAAAGCTACCGTCATTCCTCAAGTCTAAGAACCACACAGGAACCAATACAATACCGACGTGACTACATGGAGCCCAGCTGGGTGGTTGTTTCGAGCTGTCTTCTCGCCAGAAGAAAATCTTCAAAGTTGACGACCACATCGGCCCCGCTATCGCTGGTCTCACCGCCGGCGGTCGTCCAACTACAGCTTCACGTACGAGTCATTGCTTCCTATGGGCCGATTGGTCGTCCAACTTGCCGATAAAGCCCAGGAATTTCAGAATTGTCTACATAATCTATCCCCTCGTCAAGCTCACTTTCCATTTGACCGTAAGATTGAGCTCAACCGCTCTTGTAAGACGTATCGAAATAGATTAGCCACTACATTTCTTTTCTGAAATGGAAACTGGAATTCAAGTCTCCCCTGATTCAGTCCCATACCTTCCTCTCCGAAACCATAAAGTCAGTGCTTCCGACGATGCTCGCCTAAAAACAGCTAGGTTCCAAGCAACAACTTTGGCGTAGCGTCTCGTTAATATACTCATTTTTAATATGTCCCTGAATACTTGGGCTATGATTCTTTGTAAATACATTGAGGAGATGACGGAACAATGAGAAATGTGAGGATGTGGTGATGTGGTGTGCACTGTGTAGGGCACTGGCAAACTTTTCGATGACATTCTCCATCGTATCCGGACTCACAACAATGTACGGTACAGGATTAACCTTTTGCGGGCCTGTGACAATGATATATGGGTGGCCCATGGTGGGTATGTTAACTATGATGGTGGTTTTGGCAATGGCTGAGATTTGTTCCGCTTTTCCAACTTCTGATGGCCTATACTTTTGGAGTGCCAAGTTGTACGGCAAGGAGCGGGGTCCTCTGGCTTCCTGGTTCACTGATCGTAGAGGTGATATAGTAGAAAAATTTGCACCTTACTTTATATTTTCTACATCGCCACCCATTTCAAGTGGCAAGTACCCACGAAGACTTGCCCATACATATCAACACCAAAAAGTTCTGCTCCTCTAAGACCTGCGGGAGCCAAAAGTGGTTCAACCATTGCTTTCAAAGTGGTTCCATGGCTGGAAAGAGCGGTGAGAATTCAAGGAGCGCGAATGGTCAATTCATAAAAATCCTAGCATCGCCATCCTGACAACAAGGTGACAGCCGGCAAACAAAATCCCATATAAACAAGATCACTCGACCATGGCGACGCGGCAGGATGTGTGCACGACAGGCAAGCAAACATGCGTAGTAAAACACTCTGTCGCACGGTAAAGCAATATGAGAGATCACAATTGTCACACACAAGGTTCGCCCAATTCAGGTGAGCATAGGTTCTGCACGGAAGGCTATTCTGGCGACACAATGCTCAACCACACGATAGCCAAAACGGGAGAACAAAAGCCATGCGGTAGACTTCTTGGCGAGAGGATGCCACGCCCATGAGCCAGTAAAGCCGGCGATCACATCTACCCACTGCAGGCTCATTGTGGCAAGAGGGTGCCTCGCCCATTCGACAGCCAAAGTGGCCAGCAAGATCAACACGGCAAGCTTCATGGCGAAAGGGTGGCTCGCCTGAGCAAAGTGGGCAAGCAGATCCCCGCACACGACATCCCCCTTTAAGCAAGAAGAGTCTCCCGTATGCAAACGACAAGAGAGGGGCTCCCGCGCTCGTCATCCCCTTTGTCGAGAGAGTGGCACGCGCGACAGGTGCCCCGGTAGAACAACGCATGCGTGCAAACAAAGCCTAACTAGAAAGGCTTGTTTGGCGATGGTGAACAAAGGACTGTTACGTTGGCTCGCGCCGGAAGCGGAATGCAGGCCACCTGGACTATGCGGCAGGACCCTTTGGCAAGAGATAGCAACTCGCACATGTAAGGGAGGTAGGGTGCCGCATGAATAGCACATGCAGGCGTGAATGTGGCGAACATGTTGCATGCACAGGCCTTCAATGAGAGATGGTGGCTCGCCTATCGACAACCAGAACAGGCGAGCACAGTTAATGCGACATGAGTTTTGGCGAAAGAGTAAGCCATGATGGCGAGCACCGCACATACGCAACAGTCTTAGGTGGTAAAGAGATGATGGCGAGCACGACCTGTAGAGTAAAAGATCGAGAAAACAACCAATGTACGGCAAGCACCGTCGCGACAGAAGAGCTCCTGCCATGACAGGACGATCCATCGTACGCAAGACGGTAGTGCAAATACACAAGCACTGATCACAAGCTGCATGCTGACTCAATAGGTAAAAGATAATGATGAGCACATTTGACCGGTTATATTGCAAAAAGCAGTTCATCCTACGCAACAGCCATACAGGTGAGAAAAAGTCACACGACAGACATTCTAGGCGAGTGAATGGCTCCCCGTGAGCCCAGCCTCCCACACACAAAGCGTGAAGCAATGTTGACAAGTGCAGTGTCATGTGGTAAACACAAGACTGCTGCAGTGGGCACTTTCGACGATTAAGTGGCATGTGGCGATTGCATGACCAACGCCACAGCCCAGCCTCCGCAGCAAGGCTCGCTTGGTAAAACACGTGCCAAGGCGCGAGGAACGATCTAGATGGGCAAGCATGGAACAAGCCGAAGGGTTTAGCTGAGGTGCACCCACGATGTTAGATAAGCTCGCCCAGGAAAGGAAAAAGCTGGACGGAGAGCTCAAAACGAGCGAGCGTAAGTTCAATGGAGCTTTAATGGGCAAGCCCCAATCAAAGACCTCAAGGAACATGCCAGAACTTTAAAGGCAAGCTCGTGTTCGCCCAGGTGCGTATGAACATAGATAAGCGAAGAAAACCAGGCAATGCACAAAAGGACAAAGGAGCCGACAACCGCCATGCGAGTATGGTTGTGGATGGCAAGCAAGAATACGGCTATCCTAAGACCCAGGCGAGCAAGCCCTTGTCAACCAAGACGGGAACTCGCCTAAGAGAGAGAACTATACGGGCAAGTCATTTTGGGTGACCAAAGCGAGAAAAGATTAGGCGGCTCTGTACATCATCAGGTGCACGCCCATGTTATGAAGGACCGAGCGAGGACATGCTCTCCCAGACAATGAGAACTCCGATTTGCAAGCGAGACTTTGGCGAGCCCAACTGCAAAAGCTCTCCATGAACATAGCAGAGCTCGATTGGTGATCCGACTAAACACCCAACCGAGAAGAAATCAGGATGGCGAGCTGAAATCCAGGTCTAGCCACTTTAGCGACTATAAGATCGCCCATGTGCAACTAATATGACTATAGTGCTCACTCGGTATAGCGCTAATGATGAGCACATTTCAAATGGGACAAGCTCTCCACTTTGATAAAATGACGGTGAAGAAAATTAGGCGAACACAGCACCCATAGGCAAGATTCCCCCGTTAGCACAATGCAGGCGAGCAAAGAACACTCGAGTCATGCCTTTCGGAAATGGCTAGCAACGCTGGCGAGCACGAAATCCAAATTACTGGTTCGCCCATTAGAAAAACTTTGGCGAGCACATTTAAATTTGACGATCCAGACGCACGCCCAAGTGCGGGATCTGAGCGGAATGATCTAGAAGCTTTTAGACCTGGTGCGCGCACTAATCCGACAAAGTGTCCAAAAGCTTCTTGTCGGCCCATCCGTCGATCATCTGACACAAAATCTTCCAAGAATTGCTCTAGCAACCATCTAGAAGTAGCTTAAGAGCGTCACACTTGGCCTATTGACAACCACACATGTGAAAGAGGGTTTGTCTATATAAAGGGTGTGTTGGCTTCGTGAGTCCTTTAAGCAAGACAAGGATGTGCCAGCTTAAGGTGTTGAAATTAAGGCTGTGTCTCCATTGTAAGCCACTATACATAGCATTCTTGAGTATCAATACAAGTGAATGCTTGGCACAACAAAAATTACAAGCACACTCAAGCAGAGACGCACACTGGTGTGGGGGAATTCTCAGTATTTTGTCAAAACATAGAAGATGAAATAAAAAAAAAGAGCACGCAGCCAATTGCTTGGATGCAAGGTTAACGAAGTCCCTTGCACATTGTTATAATCTTCATTGACCAAGCAGGGACATAGGAGTGGTAGCAAGATTTGAGGTACTCTCATATGATGTTTTTGATTTTCTTGTCCACTCTAATAGTTGTGATTGAATTAGGCAAGTGTCTGAGGCAGGCACTAGTCACTATCATGTAAGGCAGCAAGCCAGGGAGAGCTTAGTTCGATATAGTTGGACCGAAAATAACTTGTGATAAGCTCGTGAAGGTAGATTGCTGGTACCGAGGCATGGCTTAGCGCACAATCCATGGTTGACAGTAGAACGTCCTAGCACTCGCACTCTACAGATTTTACAAAGACAAAGACTTGGAATTGTACTGGTGGTAAACACTTGCTATTATTGTTTTAACATTTGCTGCAATTATGTTGTTACTTGCTCCATTTAATTGAAAATACTACATTATGAAACGAAAGGCCAGTTATTTTTATTTGTACTATGATAATCCTCCATGTTTGATAGACATGTTGCAAGAATAGATGAAGAAAAAATGAAAGCTGGCCAAAGAAACGGGCAAAAATAAGTCCCTAAGCACAAAAAGGTGCAAGACGGGAAAAAATAAGTCCCTAAGCACAAAAGGGTGCAAGACGGGCAAAAAAAAGTCCCTAAGCACAAAAGGGTATGAGACGGGCAAAAAAAGTCCCTAAACGAAAAATACGCGAGACAGGCACAAATAAGTCCTTAGGCACAAAAAGGTACGAGACGGGCAAAAATAAGTGCCTAAGCGAGAAAGTGCACAAGACGGGCACAAATAAGTCCCTAAGCACAAAAGGGTGCGAGACGGGCAAAAATAAGTTCCTAAACAAAAAATGCGGGAGACGGGCACAAATAAGTCCTTAAGCACAAAAGGGTGCGAGACGGGCAAAAATAAGTCCCTAAACGAAGAATGCGCGAGACAGGCACAAATAAGCCCTTAAGCACAAAAAAGGTGCGAGACGAGAAAAAATAAGTCCCTAAGTGAGAAAGTGCACAAGATGGGCACAAATAAGTCCCTAAGCACAAAACGGTGCGAGACGGGCAAAAATAAGTCCCTAAACGAAGAATGCGCGAGACGGGCACAAATAAGTCCTTAAGTACAAAAGGGTGCGACAAGGGCAAAAATAAGTCCCTAAGCAAGAAAATGTACAAAACAGGCAGAAATAAGTCCCTAAGCTAAAAATGCGCGAGACGGGCAATTCTCTAAAAAGTCCCTAAGCAAAAAATGCGCGAGATGGGCAATTCTATAAAGTCCCTAAGCAAAAAATGCGCGAGATGGGCAAATTGTGATACGATACCCAAGTAAGAGTTCTTCTTCGGATGAAAAGTGCTTCATAAGAAGAACTGGGGAGTACACAATATACAGGCTACGAGGTATGTTACGAGGTATGCTACAATTTTATCATATTTTATGTTGGCATTACGAATATAAACGATGTTATATTCTTATGATGTTATATTCTTATCAATTCTATAAAGTCCCTAAGCACAAAATGGTGCGAGACAGGCAAATCCAAAGTCCCTAAGCACAAAAAGGTGCAAGACGGGCAAATCTAAAGTCCCTAAGCACAAAAGGGATCGAGAAGGGCAAATTCGAAAGTCCCTAAGTGAAAAATGCGCGAGACGAGCAAATGAAAGGTTCCTAAGCACAAAAGGGTGCGAGACGGGCAAACCAAAATCCTGAAGCGAAAAATGCGCGATGTATGCTACACATGTACTTGAAGCGAAAAGTGCATGATGTAAGTTATACATAAAGTGTAAGGGCTTGAAGCGAAAAATGCGCAAGGTAAGCCACGTACTCAAAGAAAAAAGCCTAAAGCGAAAAATGTGCGATGTAGGCTACGTATGCACTTAAAGCGAAAAGTGCGTGATGTAAGTCATGCATGAAGTGCTTGGGCTTGAAGCAATAATTGAGTGGTATAAGCCACATATATAAAAGGACTTGAAGCGAAAAGTGCACAAGAAAAGTCTGATTATTACTTAAGATTAATACAAGGTAAATGTGTAGTTGCCTCAGTAGATGAGTTTAAAAATGTGTTGATCAATTTGTAAAAGACTAAGCTCTTTCACAAAAAACTGAGGAGCACTCTAGATTAACTTCTGCATCAAAAGGAGCATCGATACTAACAGGCACCCAAGCATGTACATCCTGAGGTGCTATAATTATCTAAATCATCTTCGTCCAAGCCTGTAAGAACCTCGACCATCTCGGGTCTACGAAAAGGCTCTTAAGGGCTGGTAAATCAGATAGATCTTTATAAATGCCTATCCTCAGAAAAGGTTTCAAATCCTCAGCATCTAGATCAAGCTTCAACCAATCAGGAGCATGCCAAGTACAAATCGCCTCTGATAAAACCAGTTAAGAACATATGCATCCTCTTGTGGCACTTCCTAACGATGTGCCCTCATGGCCTCAACCCAGGTCTGATTTTCTTCCCCTGGGCTAATAGAAGGCTTTGGTGGCTCTGCAATCTTACAATTTCTCCTCATAGCTCTTGATTTCGACCTACTAAGACCTTAAAATTCGAAAAGAATGGTGGCATATTCCACTTGAGAAGCATTTAGCTCAGAGGAGAAAAACGTATCCCTGTGGTATTTTGAAAAGGCACTTGACAAAAGAAATGATGACACGACGTCATTTCTGCTATAAATAATAATGAAGTTCACTAGTTGAGTCCTCAAGTGAAGATGAAAAGACTCTTATGATAATCCCAGGAAGAGGGTAGCAAAAGAGTTTGAAAAGCCCATTCTTTATATACTCTTTCACAGGATAAACCCTGCGAAAGAGTGGGGAGCAATTGATGTGGGTCAAGCTAAAGATTGCTGGGCTTTTATATTAATAAGGCTAAAGAACATTGGGCCTAATGATAGTTTCAACCTAAGAGAAAAGAGGCCTCAGAAAGCCTATAAATAATCCACTAGGTTATCATTTAAGCTGTGGATCTTAAAGGTAATTACGCATAAAATAACTCATATAAATAAATCACAGGTATCATTCTTAAACCCTAAACTCTATTTGCCTACTAAAAAGCTGCCAAAACCCTGTCTGACTTAAGCATCAAAGGGCGCGCGCAGGGGAAAGCCCCTGCACCCCCTAATGGTTTTCTTTCTTGCAGAGTTCTTGGAGACAGACTAACACGAAGATTGAGAATCTAACGTCAGCACTTTATTTTTCTTGTTGTTTGTGCAACAACAACTATTATTATTATTATTATTATTATTATTATTATTATTATTATTATTATTATTATTATTATTATTATTATAAAGCCTTGCTCTTTTAGCTGTCCTGCTCCGCTTTCATTTTGGTGGTTTCAAATAAAGCTACTTATGAACTCCTAACAGTATATAACGAATATTTTGTGATGGTTGGGTCAAAATACAAGGCTTTTGCATCTCTCTAAGATGATGGAAACTGCTTTGGGCTTAGCCTCCCAAGAGGCCTAGGTCTTCCTCCGTCTTCTACTCTTCTTTGCCAAATCTGTCATATCCTACTGGGGAGCATCATGAGAGCTCCTCTTATTCGTGTTAATATTATTTAAAATTATGCTTATGTCAAAATTTGTGTTAAATGTCAAACATTTTTTTTATCGTATCATTAAACAAATTTTATTAAAATTTAATTCATATATAGACATGTTCATAAGTCAAGTTTTGATAAGATATTAAGAAAGTGAAAATGTGTCCAAACCCGACCTGACTCATTTTTCGAGCCTAATTTTTTGCTGAATCTCATTTTTTACATATAATGAATAAACTCAAGTCCTTCCAAATACTATTAATTTTTTAAAAAAGATATATAATAAATTATAAAATATTAAAACACATAATGGTTAATAAGTATAATACAATAAATTTGAATAAATTTTTACATAAAAACTAAAAGAAACATGAAAATTAAAATATAAAAAATAATACAAATTCAAAATAAATTTCACAAAGAAAGTAAAATTAATTAAAAAATATATTAATATAAAAAATAATAATAAAAAGTATAGTAAATAACAGGGCGAGCCGAATTGGGCTTGAACTTGAAACAATAAACTTAAGCCTAGCTCATTTTTAATGAATCTCAATTATTAAACCCAAACTCTTTTAACGAATTTAATATTTTTGTCCAAATTCGTTAAAAAAAATTAAAAAAATACATTTGAATTTGCACATACAATCATTAATCAGGTTTATTCATATGTGCCATATTTATTTTCGTGTTGTTTAGGTTACAAAGTGGTTATTGGGCCAGGTTGGCCCGACCCGGTTCGCAGCCGGATCAGGTCGATCCAACCCAATAACCGAACCGGTATATTAGGGGTTCCTATTTATTGGAACTGAGCCCGCCAAGGGCCCAACCCATTAAGGATCGAGACTGTTTGATCTCCATCCCGAACAGGACCGGTTCCGGTTGAATCGATTTGGTTCAAATTAAAAAAAAAAAGAGGAAGGCTACCACTACGCAACGCTTACCTTAGGCTTGGTCACAACAGCTTGCAGGCTGCTGTGACCATTGCCATCTGATGGGCAACGGCCAAATCCTTCTTTTTTTTATTTTAAAATTTTCAATTTTTTCTCCTATAAATACCTCCATTCTTCCTTTTATTTTTCTTTACATTTTCTTCTATATTTTCTCTCAAATCTACTATCTACATTCATCCACTCTTATTCTCTTCACTCACATACTCTCTCAATATTCAGTCAAACTCTCTCAAATTCACTTAAATTCCCTTATTACAAATTTATAATATCATCATTTTCCTCTCTAAATTTTGTTTTTCTTTTTATTTTATAATTTTATAAATTTTACTTTTAATTTTCAAGTTTCAATTTCCAAATTCCAATATATTATTTATATCCTACATCCATTTTTTTTAAATTTTAACATATATTTATTTTCAAAAAAATATAAAAATGTCAAATTTCTTTCGTCGTTCATGCTCTGTTTCTTGACCTTTTGGTTCCACTGAAATTCCTAATTTGGGTGATAAATCATTTAATGAAATCGAGCTCGATATTCATTCGGAGGAGGAGGAGCTTCCTTTGGCACCATCGATTGGTAGTGGTCATGGTCGTGGAGGTGGTCGTGCTCAAACACAATCATCAGCTGCCACCACTGCTGGTTCATCATCAAGACTGAAGTTTAGACGAAAAAGAACAAGCAGAGTATAAGAGTATTTCGACATTGTAGTAAAAGAAGGTACGATGGATAAATATTGTGCTATCTGTAAATTATGCAAAGGCGTTTACTCTTATAACTCCGGTGGAGGTGGTGGCAGTACAGGTACTTATAAAAGACATTTAATTACTACACACAAACTTAATCCTGATGCCGAACAAAATGAAATTTTGAGATAGTGGAAAAAATTTTAATTTTGATAGTGTTCAAGCTAGACATGGTTTAGTTAGATTTATAGTTAGGACTGAACAACCATTCACAATTTGTGAAAAAGTAGGATATTTAGAATTTATTTGTAAATATTTACAACTCGCATATAAATCTGTTTCGATACATACATTAAAAAAAATTGCATAGATATGTTTAAAGAATATAGACAAGCTTTAATTGATAAATATAGTAATATTTCATCTAGGGTTAGTTTAACTAGTGATATATGGACTAGTACTAACGGTATAAGTTATCTTGTTATAACTTGTCATTGGATAGATGAAGATTGGTGCATGCAAAAACGAATTTTATCCTTAGTTGTAATAGAAGAAGCACGTAATTCATATACTATTCATAAATATATTACTAAAGTTTGTAAATTATATGGACTAGAAAATAATAGAGTTTTTGCTATTACTTTTGATAATGCTTCGAGTAATACTGCAGCTATTTCTCATTTAATTAAAAGTTTAAACCCTGTAATGCAAGGTATATTTTTTCATGCAAGATGTGCATGTCATATCATAAATTTGTGTTCAAAGTGATTTTAGTTCTAGTAGTACTAGTAGTGGCATAGATCCAATTGATAAAATTAAAATTTTAGCAAAATAGATTCGCACTCCAAATAATAAACGTGAATGGAAGCAAATTTGTATAGCAAATAATATACCTGTTAAAGCGTTTCCACTTCCTGCAGATACAAAATGGAATTCACTTCATCGTTTGCTTTCTTCTGTTTTAACTTATAAAGAACTTGTTACTCTTTTTTATAACAATTATACAAGTAGCATGCATTTAGCACTTTTTGAAGAAGATGGGACTTTTATTGAATATTGTGTTGATTTATTATCTACTTTTAAATATGCAACCGAAAGATTTTCAACTCAATTTTATCCAACTACACTGTATTTTGTTCCTATTATCTACACAATGTTTGAAAAATTTGTAAAATTTAGGAATGATGAAACTTTAAGTTCTTTTATAAATTCATCCTATTTATTGTATTGCAACTTTACTAGATCCTAGTCAAGGTGAGGTAAATATAGAGTTTTTTTTATTGTTATAAAGAATTTCTTGGTCCTGATTCTATTGAGGATCAAAAGTCCTCAATTAACAATCTTTTTCGAGAATTGTTTGATGTTTATGAAGCACAAAGAGAGCAGTTCAACTTTAATCGAGGAAAAGAAGATTCATACAAAGAAACCGAGACCGAAAGTAGCAAAAATGGAAAAGGAATTTTAAACGCAATTAAGGAAGCAGCAAAAAAGAGAATGAAGCTAAGAGGAAAAGCCAGCGGATCTAGATCAACAACTCAACGAAGTTTTAGCTTCAATGAGATAGGATTTTTTTTAAGTCAGGATTTTTCTGTAGATGAAAACTTTGATCTTCTCCAATTGTGGAAAAAAAACCAAAAACAATTTCCAATTCTAGCTTTCATGGCCCGAGATGTTTTTGCGGTGCAAGTTTCTTCTGTTACTTAGAAATCCGCATTCTCGACATGTGAAAGAATTATTGGAGACCATCGAACCACTCTTAATCTGGATTCATTGTGCATGTTAACATGCCTTAAAAATTGGTTTGATGCGGAATCGCGAAATGTCGGACTTAGAATGACCAGTGAATTCGCTGATAATAATTCAGAGGAGAAAGAAATTTTCAAGGCAATCCATATAAATTATGAAGAATAGAGAATGATCTTCTTTTTTTTTTGTAAATTGTATGTAAAATTGTAAATAAGTTTAGTCATAGTAAATATTTTTATGGACTACGGTCCCGTGGTTTTTACCCTTCTAACTTTTGAAGGGGTTTTTCACGTAAAAAATCTTTGGTCTCCTACTCTCTCCTTTTTCTCCTTTGTTGTTGTTGTTATTATTATTATTATTACATACCAAATTAATTAATGTTATACTCATCTATGTTTAATATAAATAAATATTTAAAATACAAAATGAATGAATATTTTAAAAACATATTTAATAAATGAATAAATAAAATAAATAAAATAAATATTAAGTAAATAATATTTTAAATATAATAAATTATTTTAAATGCAAAATGATATTCATACGTTTATAGCTTATTTATAATTTTAAATGCAAAATGAATATAATAAATGAATATAAATAACGATATGCAAAATGATATTACAAAATGAATATAATAATAATATTCATAATATTATTATTTATATTTTGAATCAAATATCACTTTATTATAATAACTTTATTATAATATTATATTCATAATATAACTTTATTTTATTATAACAATAATTTTATTAAATAATTTTATAATAATTTATTTTTACATTATTGTTACATTAATTAAATAAATTATAATAACTTTATAATAAACTATTGTTAAATTAAACTATTAACATTATTTATAATAAAAATAAATTTATTAGATTAAATTAGAAAATATATTAATATTTATTTATTTTTATTAAAATAAATTAATATAAATTTTAAAAAATAAAAATTTTAAATTTATAAAAAAAAATGAACCGAACCGATTTAATTCGATTCAATCCGGTTCAAGACAAACTGGGCCAATTCGCACTTAAATATAACACGAACCAGCTCGGCTCCAATCGACTCGCATATCGATTCAAATCGATTTCATTATTTGTGGACCGAAACTGATAAAAATCGATCTGAAACAGATTTAAAACGACCCACAACCAGCTCTAGTTACAAGCACCTTGCTTCACTGGGAGTCAAATTTAAGTTTGTTTCACAATGTAATGCCCATTGTTTCAAGCAACAGTTACAAGGAACAAATAACAATGAGCAAGTTTTGAAATGAACATGATTATTCTTTACCTAATTTATTCTTATGTTGACTTTCATTACGTGTGTGTCTATATATATATATATATATATATATATATATATATATATATATATGCACTTGCTAGGATTATTTACACATACTTAATACAAATTACAATAACTTTCACCACATGATGATTCTTGCTAGTCTATGTGGTGAAAGTTATTGTAATTTGTATTAAGTATGTGTAAATAATCCTAGCAAGTGCATATATATATATATATATATAGAGAGAGAGAGAGAGAGAGAGAGAGAGAGAGAGAGAGAGAGAGAGAGAAGGATGATTCTTGCTAGTCTATGTGGTGAAAGTTATTGTAATTTGTATTAAGTATGTGTAAATAATCCTAGCAAGTGCATTGAAGATTCATACAGACAATGGAATTTGATATGTATTGGAAACAGATATATCCAAGCATCTACCATATAGTTTCACCAAAATGGCAATCTCACCAACATTTTATCTACAAACCAAACACTCTGCATTTCAAAAATTGATTTTCTTGTTTTATCTGAATACATGTAGACTAAACCCTGCGTATTTACATGTGAGATGTATATAGCTAACAAGCTAAGGACAAAGATAAAATTAAAAAAAAAAAAATAGAAATTGCATTCACGAATCACGACTCAGAACTCAAAGCAGGAAGTCAAGAAATCATCAGGGTCCATGAAGGAGCAGAGCTCTCCGTCCATCGAATCAAACCTCAACGGACTTAGCAAAGGACCTCCTTTCACTTCCTCAAACGCCGCCGTCCCCAGCTCATCCCACCAAGCGAAGCAGTGGGGATCCTCATCCGCTACAGTACTTACACAGGGCTCAAACCTGTCTCCATTTCGCACCGGTTCCTGCAAAGCAGCTTTAGCCGCAGCGGATTGTATATCCCTCCTGGAGCAAGACTCAGGCCGGGGAAGTGAACCCATCAAGTCCGGGAAGTTGAGGATAGCAGAGTCGCCTTTCAAGAAGAACGCCGCCGAGTCATAAGCCCGGGCCGCCATTTCTGGTGAGCCGAACGACCCAAGCCATATCCGAGTCTTTTGACCCGGCAAGCGTATCTCGGACACGTAACGCCCCCACCTCCGCCTTCGTACCCCCCGAAACGAGGTGTCGTCTTCGCCTATACGTTTCTTGGATGCACGCTTGGACTGGGGTTGGGGGTCGGCAGCCGTGGATGTCTGAAATTCACAAGACTCCTTCTCACAAACGGACATGAAAGAAGCACAAAGTACGTTCTTGAAGTTTCAGTGACCAGAATTGATTAGAATAGAAGGGCAAGAAAGAAATAAATAGCAGACAGTTTGGAGTGTAAAGAGATAAGAAAGCGATGATAGCTGGCATTTTGGTGGCATCCGAGATTCTGATTGAAAAAGGACGCGGACATGTACGTAAGCAGTAGATTGTGTACATTAACCTGTCTAATTACACAACTGACCTTTCCAGTCATGCGCCGCGGCATTTATTTAATTTGTATTTTGTCATATTTTTTTCTTGTTTTTACGTATTATTTAATTATGTTAAAAAATTAAAAAAAGATAACTTAATAATCAAATGTACTTTTAATTTTTTTCATAAAATAAAATTGAACTTTTAACATTTTATTACGTAAAAATCAATTTATAAATTTTTATTTTAGTGTAAATAAATCATCAATCTTTTAAAATTATATAATTAAGTCTAAATCTATTAAATGATACTAATTATTATTAGGTTATCTTACGTAAAAGCTAACGTAAATAATTTAGTTAATTGTCATATGGCATGTTATATGTGCAATACTAACAGAAGTTAGTATCATTTAAAAAATTTAGACTTGATTGAATGATTTTGAATGGTTGGAGATTTATTTACAATAAAATAAACTTAATATACTGATTTTCATACAACAAAACGTTGAGAGTTTAATTTCATTTTATGCAAAAAATTGAAAATATATTTAACTATTAAGTTAAAAAATAATCTACTCAGAATGAATTAATTTGGTTTGTATTATCAAAATCAAATATTTTATTATGTAATGTTTTATAATTTGTACTATTTAAATGCAAATTTTAATTTTATATTTAAATAAAAAATTGAATCAAAATTCACATTTAATTGATTTGAGAATAGACAAATTTCTAATTCTCTTTAAGGGATATTAATCATAGTCGTAATTTTAAAAAAAATGAATTTACAAAGGTAGGGATAAGGTGATAATTTTATAGGTAAAACCAGTTGAAAATAGGAGATATGAGTCATGAATGTCGAATAATAATAATAATAATAATTTGCAAAAACGCGTTTAACCAGCTGTATCATAGTAAGGTGGCAATATGAGAAAACTGTACATCACCACTAGCACGATCAGCATCAGATGTCAGATTCATTGTTATGACAGACTTTTTTTTTTTTTTTACAAAAAAAATATTAAATAATTAAAGATAAAATATTTGAATTTAAATTTAAATAAATAATAAAAAATATAGTGCTGGGATTCAAATTTAAATAGTAAAATATATCATAATTTATTTTTAATGATTAGATTGGTTGGTTTCTGATAGACTTTCAGTTGACAAATACTTGGCTTTGCCTAGCCTAGAGCGCCAGGCTTCAAAACGCTCAAATTAAAATGGGCTCAAAACACTCCACCAGGCTGTTCCGTTCGATCTGACAACTTTCATGCCTTGGATGCGTTACTCTTTACAATGAAAAAGATGATTATTTATTTTATATATAACTTATATGTTTATTAAAAAATTATAATCATAATTAATTAGTATACATAAAAAATTAATATATAATTAATGGTCCTGAACTAATTATGAAGAACTATTTATAACTTAAAAAATACAAATTTAATTAGCAGAATATCTACAAAAGCTGTAATTGGACTAATCTATTTATTTGATTATTCAATTATCAAAATCTTTCAAAAATTTAATTAGAAAAATTAAAAAAAAAAGGAAAAATACCTTACAAATTTTTAAAAAAAAATTATAAAAGATCTTGAAGAGTTAAGATTTAGGGTTTGTATATAATGCACTGATAGTGTATAGTTTTTATACACTGTCAATACATCAGAGGTTGATATCTCATCAATTTGCAAATTCAAAAATATGCCAAGCTTTTAAAAGCAAATATAAATTAATTTTTTTAATTTGCACATAAGGGCCTATTGATGAAGTGTCAACCTCTAGTGCATTGACAGTGTATAGAAACTATACACTATCAGCGCATCATATATAAATCCTAAGATTTAACACTCACTATTTGAGGCGCCAACTTCATTCATATAACGGTAATTACAGGCAACATGAAAGAAATTAAAACGATAACCGGTCAAATTGGTTCTCAAATTAATGGAATAATTATTTTAATGAAAAATTTAAAAGATTTTGATAGTTGTCGTAACGGCTTCGCGCTCGACGATTTTCGAAAAAAAAAGCGTTTAAAAACAAAAATGGAGTCGCCACTAATCTTTTTTGACTAGGTGTAATTGGTCACCTAAAAATATTTATCTTTTTAACAAAATCTCAAAATTAATTAAGTTTTATTAAAAAGACAAATCTTTGGTCTGCGAAAACAAAAATCGGGTTCGGGGGTACGGTTACGCATGGGGAAGGATTAGCACCCCCACGACGCCCGTTAAAAAACGGTACCATAATAATCATGTGTTATCCTTTGGTTTTAATAAAATGGTCTTAACTTTATATTTAAAAATAATTCCTATTTTTATTGCAATCAATTTTATTCTTTTTAATTTTTGAAACATTTAAGTTTTATTATTTTTTTATTTGAAATAAGTGAAAATCTTTTGTATTGAAAATTATTCCGAAATACCCCAATACTCTGGTAGCATTTCGGATAATTTCCTCACCTAGAGATTTCTTAAGAATCACTACTTGTGAGTTCTATAGAATCTCATCATCAGAAGATTCACACTCGTTCCAAAAATTATTATGAGTGCATATGATGCAAACAGATAGTACATGATGCACATGGAACTTAAAAGAAATTTATTTATTTTAATTTTATTAATGAAACTCTTGATATTGGGAAATTTAGCTAAATATCCCAATACTCTGGTAACATTTAGTAAATTCCTCTCACCTAGGGATCAGTCAAGAAATCACTACTTGTGAGTCTCATGACATCCCATCCTCGGAAGAATTTCATTTAAATTTAAATTTTATTATTGATTTCTTTTTTATTTTCCTTTAAAAAACTTATCTATTTTTATTTTTAATAAAACAAATTAAATTTTCTATTAATCTTTTTATTTTCTTTTAAAACTTATTTATTTATTTTTATTTTTTAATAAAAATTAAATTATTGAAAAATCATACTAAACATCCCAATACTCTAGTAACATTTAGCACGACTCTTCTCACCTAGGGATCAGTCAAGAAATCACTACTTGTGAGTTTCATGACATCCCATCATCGGACTTTCATTTAATTAAATTTTATTAATGCTTCCTATGATACACATTTTTTAAACACATTTTTTAGTAAATTGTCTAAAAAGAAATTCATTTTATACATTATTTTATGTATTTATTTATATATATTTAAGAACTATATATTTATTACTTAAACTAATTTCATGCAATTAATTTAACTAAATTTAAAATTATTTTAAATCCTAGAAAATTTATATGCAAATAAATATATATTCTTTTTACTAAGAAAATATATTGAAAACACCTAAAATAAATAATATAACAAACATAAAATAAATAAATATGAAAAATGCAAATATACCTAAACTGATTTGGGCTTGGAACCCGAAAAAGCCTTCCAACACAAGCCCAAGATCGAGCCCAAGACCAAGCCCAAAACGGTAGGGCCCAATCTGCCAAGGAAGTGGGTTGCGAGCGGGTCGGACGAAGCGGGTCGGGTCGGATCTCCTGGGTTGGCACGCGGATCTTCTTCCCTCAGCTGGCCGGGCGGGCGCGCCGATCCCGGGTCGGATCCGGGTCCACGCGCGGGTCGCTCATATTCTATAAAAGCCTCCCTTTTTTTTTCTTCTTCACTTTTGCCTTTTTTTTTCTAAAAAATTTTCAGAGCTTCCCCCGGCCAGGCGATTTCCGACCGCCTTTCTCCGTCGCCTAGTTCGCCGCCGGCCGCCGTTGACCGCCGTCTCCGGTGGCCAAAAATCAAAAAGTTCGCCCTTTTCCGAAAGCTCTCCACCTCCTTTCTTCGATTCCGAGCCTAGTTTCGCCTAAAAATCACCCTAGCCTCTAGATCTGAACTCCCCGAAACCCTCTTCCCCCTTTTTTTATTTTTTTGGTTTTCTTCTTTTTGGTTTTTGGATCTGGTTGTTGAATCGTGTTGTGGTTTTTTGGTTGTTGTTATTTGGTTTTTTTTCCTTTTTTGTAGGTACGAAAGGGACTTAGATCTCAGATCTGGGATCCGGGGTTCTCGGGTTTTGAGGTTTCTCGGGTTTTAGATCTGGGTTAAGGGGTTTGTTTTGGCTTGGGTGGTGGTGTTTGGGGGGTTTCGGTGGTGACGATGGTGGTTGTGATGATGGGAGTTTTTTCTTTTCTTTCGGTTCCTTTTTTTTTTCTCTCTGAAGAAGAAACCCCAGATCCTTGCTTGGGGTCTTCTTAAACGATGTTGAAGCTCCCCCCTAGCCTTTCAGAATCACCGAATCGGTAGGCTTCTGTTGGAACGGGATTTACGGCGCTGTGTTTCTGGATCTGGGTTAGAGGATGAGGCGCCGGCGGCTAAGGCAGGAACCGGCAGATCTTGGGTAGATCCGAAGCATTTAATGCTTCATTGTGACAGGGACTGATAAAAATAATAGTAATAATAATAATAATAATAATAATAATAATAATAATAATAATAAAGAAAATAATAATGATAATAATAACAAAAATGAGACAAAATTAGGTGTCAACAGTTGCCCCTCTTTGCTCATTACTGAGGATCAGGAATAGAGCAAAGACAATAGACACTAATTTTGTCCGGCTTATGACCTAATCTATTCTTCTTTTTTTTCTTTCTTTCCTCTCCCTTCTTTTTTTTTTGAGAAAGCTCCTCTTGCAACAGAGGCGATGAAACTTTAAATTTCTTTTTGTTTCGTTGTTTGTTTGTTTTTTTTTTTTCGAGAAAGCTCCTCTTGCAGCAGAGGCGATGAAACTTTAAATTTCTTTTATTTTATTTTATTTTTTTTTTGAAATGCGCTCCTCTTGCAATAGAAGCGATGAAACTTTAAATTTCTTTTTTTTTTATTTTTTTTTTATTTTTTTTTCGAGAAAGCTCCTCTTGCAACAGAGGCAATGAAACTTTAAAGTTTTTCTTAGAAATGTGCTCCTCTTGCAGCAGAGGCGATGAAACTTTAAAGTTTTTCTTAGAAATGTGCTCCTCTTACAACAGAGGCGATGAAACTTTAAATTCTTTTGTCTGAAAATGTGCTCCTCTTGCAGCAGAGGCAATGGAACTTTAAATGTTGTTTTTCTTATTTTTTTTTCGAAATGCGCTCCTCTTGCAACGGAGGCGATGAAACTTTAAATTTAAATTTGTTTTGTTTTTTCTTTTCTTTTCTTTTTCGAGAAAGCTCCTCTTACAGCAGAGGCAATGAAACTTTAAAATTCTTTTTCATGAAAAGCTCCTCTTGCAGCAGAGGTGATGAAACTTTAAAAAATTTTGCCCGGAAAACTTATGATTTGTGCCCGGAGGACTTAAATGCTTTTTCTGAAAAGTGCTCCTCTTGCAACAGAGGCGATGAAACTTTAAAATTTTGCCCGGAGGACTTGATTTGTGCCCGGAGGACTTAAGATTTGTGCCCGGAGGACTTATGATTTGTGCCCGGAGGACTTAAGATTTGTGCCCGAAGGACTTATGATTTGTGCCCGGAGGACTTAAGATTTGTGCCCGGAGGACTTATGATTTGTGCCCGGAGGACTTAAATGCTTTTTCTGAAAAGTGCTCCTCTTGCAGCAGAGGCGATGAAACTTTAAAATTTTGCCCGAAGGACTTAGAATTTGTGCCCGGAGGTCTTTGATTTGTGCCCGAAGGTCTTAGAATTTGTGCCCGGGGACTTAAAATTGGTGCCCGGAGGACTTAAAATTGGTGCCCGGAGGACTTAAATGCTTTTCTGAAAAGTGCTCCTCTTGCAGCAGAGGCATTGAAACTTTAAATTTTGTGCCCGGAGGACTTATGATTTGTGCCCGGAGGACTTATGATTTATGCCCGGAGGTCTTAGAATTGTGCCCGGAGGACTTGAGATTTGGTGCCCGGAGGTCTTAGAATTGTGCCCAGAGGACTTAAATGCTTTTTCTGAAAAGTGCTCCTCTTGCAGCAGAGGCGATGAAACTTTAAAATTTTGGCCGGAGGACTTGATTTGCTTATCTTCTGAAAATTAATCTTTAATCTTGATTAAACATGGCACTGGTAAAACTGGATTTGTAATTTTCTTTATCATGAGCAAACTTGCCCCTCTTTTTCTTTTTCTCTTTCTCTTTTTTCTCTCTCTCTTTTTCTCTTCTCTCTCTTCTTCTCTTTTCTCTCTCTCCTTCTTTCTTCTCTCTTTTTTTCTTTTCTTTTCTTTTCTCTTCTTTCTCTCTCTTTTTTTTCTTTCTCTCTTCTTTTTTTCTCTTCTTTTCTCTCTTCTTTCTTTCTCTCTTCTCTTTTTTTTCTTTTTCTCTGGAAAAGGTTGCATAACCTTTGAAATCTTGATTGAATGGTGTTGAGTTTTCAGCTTGAGAAACATGTTTTAATCTCAAAATTTTACACAAAAACTTTCAATGTTGATGCTGTATGATATTGTGTATGTATGCATGTATGCATGACACTCAATCCTGTACATTCTTTGACTTCAAAACTCTTTCCTATCTTGCCAAAGAGGCACATCATTTGCCTTTTTGGTCTCCTTTGCCCCCAACATGATCATGAAAGCTCCTTTCTGTTTCTTATTTTTGCAGATTTCTGGTGCTCATCATAGCCTTTTGACGAAAAGCATTGAACATTTTCTCATAACTATTTTCCAGGAGGGAATTGAATCTAAATTTCACAAGTGATATTTGATTCTTTCAAAATATTAGTGATTACTTTTCAAGATGAGTGACATAAATCCTACTCGAATCTCTTCAACTGGACAATTAAAAGTTTGATGCACCAAGTGTTTTGTTTGGGGGATACTTTGCCACTTATCTAAAAACAATGGTTCCTTTCTTGGCTCAAAATGGTTTTCTTAAAATACCATCGTTTTTCTTCCTTTCTTTTTTTGAACAAAATTTTGAATGAGAAAAGAAACAAAATATTCACAACTTGATTTGACAATCTCTCAAATTCTCAAATAATGACGTTCTATAAATGCCAAGATCGGGCATGAATGACTGAAGGCTTTTCTATTTTGGAAGAGTATTTACAAGAAGGAAGGTTCAAACTTTTTCAAAAAATGTCGATCAATCAAATGACATCAAAATCTTTGGATATCTCGAGGATTTCTCAAGGCTTGTTAATTCTTTTTCCACATTTTCAATTCATGTCATTGCTTGATTCGTTGCTCTGAGAGTTCATTGTTTGCTCTAGACTGCCCTTTTCGGGTTTTCACCCTAGAGCTTCATTCTTTCTTTTTTTTTCTCTTTTTTTTTTTGCATTTTTTTTATTGATTGTTCCACCATGCATTCAAAAACTCAAATTTCATTCAGACCAAATAATGGCGAGAATCTTCCAAAGAAAAGCTCTTCGATACAAGCATCCATATTTGATCAAAATGGACTTTTAAGTACGTAATGTAGGCCATGGTTCAAGGTTCTGAAAGAATGGATAAATAGGCCCAAAATGCGTTTAAAGGTGATCAATCCAAGGATCATTTCTTCTCTTATGGTTGTCCATCATTTTCACTCTTCGAAGCACCTTTCTTTTTCCAATTTTCCATGTATCTCTTCTCCTTCTTCTTCTCCTTTTCTTTCTTTCTTTTTCTTCCTTTTTTTTCTTTTTTTTTAACTCTTTTTTCTTTTTCAACATCCTATCCTTCCTTTGAAGCATCTTTCTTTGTGTGCTTTCACATGTATCCCTCCTCTTTTCTCTTTCTTTTTCTTCTTTTTTTCTTTCTTCATTGATTCATGTCTAAGATTTCAAAAACGATTTGCCCCAAATTGTCCCACAGCAATAGTTAATCTTATTTGATCAAAAACAAAAGTTGAATCATTCATTTTCCTTGAAGAGATATTTTCTGCACATGCCCCCCAGTGTGGAGGGTGATCCTTGGAGGAGGTTTATTATGAAAGAAATTATCAGGCTCAAAAAAGGGTAGCAACAGGATAATATTTATATTTGTGAATGGAATATGAAAGACGGCCATTCATCATCTCAAATTAAGATACTTCTATTGAAAAGCAATTCTTAGGATAAGTTTTTCCCTTGGCATTTGAAATCCTCTGAATATCATGTTTGCATGATGTCACGATCAATTTCATTTTTCTTTCTTCTTTTTTTTTTTGCTTTTTTTTTATTTTCTTGCAATGTACCACTTTAATATGATAGAACTTGATCTCACACACCACATCTTCGTTTAAGGAAACAGGTGATGCCCAGCTTGAGGTATTATGCAAATGGACATTGATGGAAAAATCCTTGACTTTGGTTCTCTTCTTTTTTTTTTTATCTTGCCCCAAAACATGGGCAAAAGGCATTTAGGGAATACAGGGTTGAAGAATTTTGGGATTTGTACAAGAATCTAGGTGGAAAGCTGTTTCAAAATGATCTTGACAAATGTTCAACCACCAATACCCAAAATCTTTGAGATTGTCATAAATTGACTTCCAAATTATTCTAAAAAAGTTTTGCATGTCGATCATCATTTTTTTTTTACCATTAACAAAAAAAGTCTCGTCATGTTCAAATGGGAACAAGTTAAACTTTCAAAATCTTATACCCCAATTTAGCTTCAGGTTTTATTGAAACATGAACTTGGAATAATTTAAGACATTCATCTTTGACAGTAATCACTGATTTTTTTGGAATCATTTTTATCATTAATGTGAAGAAGAGAAACATTCCTGTCATATGCCATTGGAAAATAAATTATGCAAAAAGTTGTGCTCATACAATTGTCACCTAGGCCAACGGAAACAACAAGCATTTTCCAACAAAATACAAACTTCAAAATCTTAAGATCTTCATTTCCCTCTAGATCGATCTGTCAAAATGCCATAACTCTACGCCAAAGTGGACTTCCATTGTTCGATAAGTTTCGGAGTCAAGATTCCACCATTGATGAGCTCTTCAATCCTTTCCTTCAATTGCCTGCATTTTTCTGTTGAATGCCCAATTGCCCCCATGTGATAGTCACATATACTATTCGGGTCATAGCTCTTGGCCAACGGGTTTGGTGCTGTCCTCAAAGGTATAGGGGTCAAATATTGGTTTTTTTATCAAAAAGGGCTAAAGATCGGAGATTGGAATTGGGATTTTTCCTTGATTGCTTCTCGATCTTTTTCTGTTGTTTGTTGATTGTTGAAGAGGTTGAGCTACTGGCCTAGGCATGAAGATAGGCGCATGAAAAATCGTTGGAGAACAAGAGTTTGTTGGAAATCCTGGTTGCGGGATTGGTAAGAAAGGATAAGAATCATAAGAGGCATTATTCAAGGTTGGACCATATGATGGGTGAGACAAATAAGGATTATGTGGAATGGAATTTTTGGGAAATTGTTCCTCAAATGTCGCAGCTTGCACTTCTTCATCCATCCTTTCAAGTCCGTTATCAACCATGTCACCTATCTTGATCTTGCCCCTCTTAATTGCATTCTCAATCATCTCTCCGGAGGCCACCATGTCAGCAAAATTCTTCGTAACATTCCCAATCATTGTATTATAGTATGGAGCCTGGAGTGTACTAAGAAACATAGTCGCAGTCTCTTTTTCTGTGAGGGGAGGCTGGACCTGGGTGGCAACATTCTTCCATCTCTGGGCATATTCTCTAAAGTCTTCAGTAGCTTTCTTCTCCATAGTTTGCAAGGATAAACGATCTGGGGTCGAATCCACAATATGCTTATATTGGGTGACAAATGCCCTTGCCAAATCTTCCCATGAGTGAATATCGCCCCTGCCCAGTTGTGTATACCACCTAGCAGCAGATCCTTTAAGGCTGTCTTGGAAAACATGGATTAATAGCTTGTCATCATGCACATGCGCTGCCATCTTTCTACAGTACATAGTGATATGGGCCTTTGGACAAGTGGTCCCATCATATTTCTCAAATTCTGGAGCTTTAAACTTTGAAGGAATGACCACACCAGACACTAAGCATAATCCGGCAGCATCTAAAGATCCATGAAAATCCATTCCTTCAACAATTCGAAGCCTTTCTTCTATAAGCTCTATCTTTTGCCGAGAATTTGAGCCTCCTTCCACTTGTGGCATCCCTTGCTCTTTATGACTGTCCAAATTAGCAACATGAATTGGTTCGAGGGGGTTCATGGTGGGAGTTGCGTGCCCTTGAAATTGACTAGGGTCGACTACAGACGGCATATTAGGGCACACATAACCCTCGGTGGGCATTGCTTGTGGCTCTTGAGATGATTGGGTTTCTCGTGAGCCGTTGTTAATTGGACAAAAAGTATTTCGTAACCGATGCCCCTCTTGATTAGCTAATTGTCCCATATTTCCATTGTTCAGCTTCTCCAACAAACCTGCCATCTGTGACAATTGCTCTCTCATCTCTTGTTGAGCTTTTTCCATTCTTTCCATTCGACTCATCTCTGTCTCTTCCATGGTCCAAGACTATTTCCAAAATTTTCCAATGTTCTAGCCACTTGGCACCTAATCTGTCATAACCTCGAACTAGATGTCATGCTTGTCATGCTAACATGAAGCTTTTATTGTATGGAAATTGTGAAATAAATAAAAAGAAAATTCAATCTTGTTATTATTTCAGAATGTCACAAGTTGTATACTAAAAAAAGCAAAAAGGAAAATTATAAACTGAAAATTGTCATTTGACCATTCCTTTGTTTTGATCCACTATTTTTTTTTATATTTTTTTTCTTCTCTTTTTTTTTAGGAAACAGTTATTGTTAGCCTTATCATTCTTCTATTAAAATCGTATCATGCGCACATGAATGAAGTGAATGCAAACCTATAAAAAATCTTGTAACCAACTCCCTTATATCGGGGACTCTGCATCAATCAATCCTTTCTCCTTATATGAAAAGTCGATTGGTCTCCACTTGCTGATGATTCAAGATGTAGTCTTTCTGGAAACAACAGCGATCCTTGAGAATGAACCAATTTAATCTCTCCAAAGCTCTCAAGCATCTGCATTTTCTTAGCTTGCTTTCCTTTCACCACCCGTATATCCTGTCCAAACTCTTTTCGATTATTCTCCAAAATAGTCTAGCTTTCTAATTGATCTCCCATATCTTTGACCTCTTTTATTCCAAAAAGACAAATACTCTCCTTATTATGTGATGTGAATGCATTAATGTAATGAAATATGCCATGCTAAAATTTAAGAATAAAAGAACCAAAATCTTTTTCATTTAAATTCAATGAATTCTTTTTTTATTTTGAATTTTGGTGATTTCTCTTTTTTTTTGTAAAGAATAAACTTTTCTTTTTCTCCTTTTTATTTAAAAAAATCTTATTTTCACACCACAATTTATTATCTTTAATTTCCCTTTTTATTTAATTTATTTTTAAAGGAATGTGACAATGCACTTACCTTTTATTTTCTCATCAAAATTCCTCCTTTTTAATGTCTCCATTAGTTTAAAAGAAATAAAAACATTATTGTTATTTTCCAAATATTATTAAAGAATGAATGGATGTTTTCATGTTATTTTTGACAAATGAGACGAACCGAATAAGTCTTATTCTATAGAATTGTAAAAATGTGAAATTTTATTTGCAAACAAATATCTTTTGATTTTATGAGAGCATGAATTCAAAAAATCAATAGAGTTATGATATGAAAAAATGGGTAGTAAAATGTTCCCTCATGTGTCCTAATTTCAGGATAATTTCTACAAAAATCGGACATGGCTCTAGCTAGGATCGGCTCCTTAGGGCCTTTTATATGCTGATTTAGGTCTCTAAAAGGTCAAAAGGTTCCCAAATTATACCTCACTGTCATCCACACTGGACTAGTAAGGTTTAATTTGAGTGGGAGTATTTCAATTGCCATTGCGGAGGTGATTACCTCACGAGAGCAAAAGTACTCTACTCCCTCCTAAGAAGGACTGAACCCGGGTATAGGGCTCATGTGATGCAAATGCAAGTGCAAGTGTGTGTATGAGGGAACTTTTATCAAACCATAACCCTTATTCTACCCCAACAATTTATTAAGAATAATATATACAAATAAAGCATGCTATAAAATAAACATAATAACTTATTCACACAAATGCAACAAATTATTTAAAATTAAAGAAATTAAATTTAAATATTAATTAAGACCTTTAAATTAAAACTTAGGATAACACATGATTAATAAATGGCTTGACCCTCAAAAAGCGTCCCCAGCGGAGTCGCCAAGCTGTCGTAACGGCTTCGCGCTCGACGATTTTTGAAAAAAAAAGCGTTTAAAAACAAAAATGGAGTCGCCACCAATCTTTTTTGACTAGGTGTGATTGGTCACCTAAAAATATTTATCTTTTTAACAAAATCTCAAAATTAATTAAGTTTTATTAAAAAGACAAATCTTTGGTCTGCGAAAGCAAAAATCGGGTTCGGGGGTACGGTTACGCATGGGGAAGGATTAGCACCCCCACGACGCCCGTTAAAAAACGGTACCATAATAATCATGTGTTATCCTTTGGTTTTAATAAAATGGTCTTAACTTTATATTTAAAAATAATTCCTATTTTTATTGCAATCAATTTTATTCTTTTTAATTTTTGAAACATTTAAGTTTTATTATTTTTTTATTTGAAATAAGTGAAAATCTTTTGTATTGAAAATTATTCCGAAGTACCCCAATACTCTGGTAGCATTTCGGATAATTTCCTCACCTAGAGATTTCTTAAGAATCACTACTTGTGAGTTCTATAGAATCTCATCATCAGAAGATTCACACTCGTTCCAAAAATTATTATGAGTGCATATGATGCAAACAGATAGTACATGATGCACATGGAACTTAAAAGAAATTTATTTATTTTGATTTTATTAATGAAACTCTTGATATTGGGAAATTTAGCTAAATATCCCAATACTCTGGTAACATTTAGAAAATTCCTCTCACCTAGGGATCAGTCAAGAAATCACTACTTGTGAGTCTCATGACATCCCATCCTCGGAAGAATTTCATTTAAATTTAAATTTTATTATTGATTTCTTTTTTATTTTCCTTTAAAAAACTTATCTATTTTTATTTTTAATAAAACAAATTAAATTTTCTATTAATCTTTTTATTTTCTTTTAAAACTTATTTATTTATTTTTATTTTTTAATAAAAATTAAATTGTTGAAAAATCATACTAAACATCCCAATACTCTAGTAACATTTAGCACGACTCTTCTCACCTAGGGATCAGTCAAGAAATCACTACTTGTGAGTTTCATGACATCCCATCATCGGACTTTCATTTAATTAAATTTTATTAATGCTTCCTATGATACACATTTTTTAAACACATTTTTTAGTAAATTGTCTAAAAAGAAATTCATTTTATACATTATTTTATGTATTTATTTATATATATTTAAGAACTATATATTTATTACTTAAACTAATTTCATGCAATTAATTTAACTAAATTTAAAATTATTTTAAATCTTAGAAAATTTATATGCAAATAAATATATATTCTTTTTACTAAGAAAATATATTGAAAACACCTAAAATAAATAATATAACAAACATAAAATAAATAAATATGAAAAATGCAAATATACCTAAACTGATTTGGGCTTGGAACCCGAAAAAGCCTTCCAACACAAGCCCAAGATCGAGCCCAAGACCAAGCCCAAAACGGTAGGGCCCAATCTGCCAAGGAAGTGGGTTGCGAGCGAGTCGGACGAAGCGGGTCGGGTCGGATCTCCTGGGTTGGCACGCGGATCTTCTTCCCTCAGCTGGCCGGGCGGGCGCGCCGATCCCGGGTCGGATCCGGGTCCACACGCGGGTCGCTCGTTTTCTATAAAAGCCTCCCTTTTTTTTTCTTCTTCACTTTTTCCTTTTTTTTTCTAAAAAATTTTCAGAGCTTCCCCCGGCCAGGCGATTTCCAGCCGCCTTTCTCCGCCGGCCGCCGTTGACCGCCGTCTCCGGTGGCCAAAAATCAAAAAGTTCGCCCTTTTCCGAAAGCTCTCCACCTCCTTTCTTTGATTCCGAGCCTAGTTTCGCCTAAAAATCACCCTAGCCTCTAGATCTGAACTCCCCGAAACCCTTTTCCCCTTTTTTTTATTTTTTTGGTTTTCTTCTTTTTGGTTTTTGGATCTGGTTGTTGAATCGTGTTGTGGTTTTTTGGTTGTTGTTATTTGGTTTGTTTTCCTTTTTTGTAGGTACGAAAGGGACTTAGATCTCAGATCTGGGATCCGGGGTTCTCGGGTTCTGAGGTTTCTCGGGTTTTAGATCTGGGTTAGGGGGTTTGTTTTGGCTTGGGTGGTGGTGTTTGGGGGGTTTCGGTGGTGACGATGGTGGTTGTGATGATGGGAGTTTTTTCTTTTCTTTCGGTTCCTTTTTTTTTCTCTCTGAAGAAGAAACCCCAGATCCTTGCTTGGGGTCTTCTTAAACAATGTTGAAGCTCCCCCCTAGCCTTTCAGAATCACCGAATCGGTAGGCTTCTGTTGGAACGGGATTTACGGCGCGGTGTTTCTGGATCTGGGTTGGAGGATGAGGCACCGGCGGCTAAGGCAAGAACCGACAGATCTTGGGTAGATCCGAAGCATTTAATGCTTCATTGTGACAGGGACTAATAAAAATAATAGTAATTGTAATAATAATAATAATAATAATAATAATAATAATAATAATAAAATAATAATAATAATAATAAAGAATATAATAATGATAATAATAACAAAAATGAGACAAAATTAGGTGTCAACAATAGTTAAATAATTTATTTCTTCTGTTAATTTATGTAAACAATGGATACCAAATTTAAGTTGATAAAAAATATTTAACTATTTATTCTATAATAATAAAAATTTAATTGTTTTTTGATACTATTGTTACTTGTTTACAACAATGATTTTTTATAAGGTACGAATCTCGACCTGCTTCTTAACTTGTCTCCAAAAACTCTACAAGAAAGAAAATGATCAGAGGGCGCAAGGGCTTTCCCCTGCCCGCGCACTCCGATGCTTAAGTTAAACAGGATTCAAGCAGCGTTTTCATAAGCAAATAGAGATTAGGGTTTTAAAATGATACATGTGATCTATTTATAAGAGTAATATAGCGTGTAATTACGGTTAAGACCCATAGCTTAAATGATAACCTACTGGATCTTTCATGGCCCTTCTTAGTCCTCTTTCCTCTTGGGCTTAGACTACCATTAGACCCAATGTTCTTCAACATGACTTATATCAAGGCCCAATGACCTTTAGTAAGACTCTCATCAATTGCTCCCCACTCTTTCACAAGGTATACCTTGTGGAAGAGTATATAAAGTTTTTTTGTTTATTTAAATCATGTTTATGCATAGCCTACTTCGTGTACTTTTCACTTCAGGCTTTTTCCTTTGACTGTGTGGCTTACCTCGCATATTTTTCGCTTCAAGCCCATGTGTTACCCATCTCGCGCATTTTTTGCTTTAGGCCCATGCATAGCCTACATCGCACATTTTTCGCTTCAAGCCCTTGCGCTTTTTGCCTTCATGCATGACTTACATCGCGCACTTTTCGCTTCAAGTCCATGCATAGCCTACATCGCGTACTTTTCGCTTCAGGATTTTTCCTTTGAGTGTGTGGCTTACCTCGCGCATTTTTCGCTTCAAGCCCTTGCACTTTTTGCCTTCATGCATGATTTACATCGCGTACTTTTCGCTTCAAGTTCATGCGTAGCCTACATCGCATATTTTTCACTTTAAGCTTTTTCTTTAAGTGCATGGCTTACCTCGCGTATTTTTCGCTTCAAGGCCTTGCACTTTTTGTCTTCATGCATTACTTACATCGCACATTTTTCGCTTCAAATATATGCATTGCCTATCTCACGCATTTTTCGCTTAGAGACCTTTTAGTTTTGTCTTCATGCATGACTTACATCGCGCACTTTTCGCTTCAAGTCCATGCATACCTACTTCGCGCACTTTTCGCTTTACGCCTTTTTCTTCAAGTGCGTGGCTTACCTCGCGCATTTTTCACTTCAAGCCCTTGCACTTTTTTGCCTTTATACATGACTTACATCGCGCACTTTTCACTTCAAGTACATGTGTTGCCCATCTCGGGCATTTTTCGCTTAGGGACTTTTTAGTTTTGTCTTCATGCATGACTTACATCGCGCACTTTTCGCTTCAAGTCCATGCATAGCCTACTTCGCGCACTTTTCACTTCAGGCCTTTTTCTTCTAGTGCGTGGCTTACCTCGCGCATTTTTTGCTTCAAGCCCTTGCACTTTTTGCCTTTATGCATGACTTACATCGCGCACTTTTTGCTTCAAGTACATGCATTGCCCATCTCGCGCATTTTTCGTTTAGGGACTTTTTAGTTTTGTCTTCATGCGTGACTTACATTGAGCACTTTTCGCTTCAAGTCCATGCATAGCCTACTCCACGCACTTTTCGCTTCAGGCCTTTTTCTTCGAGTGTGTGGCTTACATCGCGCATTTTTCGCTTCAAGCCCTTGCACTTTTTTGCCTTTATGCATGACTTACATTGCACGCTTTTCGCTTCCAGTACATGCGTAGCCTACATCGCGCATTTTTCACTTTAGGCTTTTTGAATTTGCCCGTCTTGCACCTTTTTGTGCTTAGAGACTTTTTGTTTTGTCCGTCTCGCGCATTTTTCGCTTAGGGACTTTTGATTTGCTCGTCTCGCACCTTTTGTGCTTAGGGACTTTTGATTTGCCCGTCTCACGCATTTTTCGCTTAGGGACTTTTAATTTGCCCGTCTTGCACCTTCTGTGCTTAGGGACTTTTGATTTGCTCGTCTCGTGCATTTTTCGTTTATGGACTTTTAATTTACCGGTCTCGCACCTTCTATGCTTAGGGACTTTTGATTTTTCTGTTCCTATAACATGTCTATCATACATGGAAGATTATCATAGTATAGATAAATATATGAATAACTGGCCTTCTATTTCATAACATGTAATATTTCCAATCAAATGGAACCAGTAACAAAATAACTGCAATAAATGTTAAAACAAAAATATCGTGTGCTTACCGCTAGTATGGTTTCAAGTGATTAGTGTTCCAAGTCTTTGGAACCTTCTTGCACTGTAAGGCCTTCATGCGTGACTTACCTCGGGTATTTTTTCGGGTCTAGTTTGCCAAGCTGAAAGGTTGGACATACTCCGTTGCATCTCAAAGGAACCTGCCGCAGCCTACGCACCTTGCCACCCAAAGGAGCCTGTCGCAACCTACTCTCCTTTTGCCGCAAACTGCTCACCTAGCACAGAGCTGCTCGCCTCTCGCAGCTTGCTCGCCTGCCACAAACTGCTCGCCTATTGCATCATGGAAAGCCTCTCGTGGCTTGCTCGCTTGTCGCAAGCTGCTCGCCTCTCGCAGCCTGCACGTTCTCGCGACTAGGGCTGAGAAAAAAAATCGATAAAACCGAAAAACCGACTCGAACAGGGGATTTCGGATCGGATCGGTTCGGATAATAGACAAATTCGGTTCGGATAATAGACAAATTCGGTTCGGATTCGGATCATGACATCATTGAACCGAATAAAATCGGTTCGGATCGGTTTGGATCGGATTCGGATACGGATAATATCCGAATACTTTGTTATTTGGTATTTTGTAATTTTTACCATTTAAATTAAAGGCTCAAGTTTTATATTTAATTAAAAATCCTAAGGAAAATTTGAAATAAAGTCCAAAAGTGCTTAAAATGCCTTAAAAAATTGAAATAAAATTTAAAATTACATAAAAAAATCGAATGACCGATCCGATCTGTATAAATTCGGATCGGATCGGATCGGATAGTTTTTTTATTCGGATCGGATCGGATCACAAAACAAAAAAATCGCTTAATTCGGATCGGATTGGGTTTTTGAAAAAAACCGATCCGATCCGACCCGTTATCAGCCCTACTCGCGACCTCTTCACCTGCCATAAGATGCTCACCTATCGCGGCCTGCATGCCTGCCGCACCACTCAACCTTTCGCAAACCGTAGTCTCTTGCTCTCTCTCTTAGAGCCTCTCGCATTCATAGTAAGTCTCTCGCTAATTATTTTTCCTGCCACAATTTTATCTCTCGCGAAACTAGCAGTCGCCCGCAGGTATTAGGTCTCTCACAGGTCTTAGGTCTCTCACAAGTCTTAGGTCTCCCGCAGGTCTTAGGTCTCCTACAGGTCTTAGGTCTCTTACCTCGGTTTGCCACCTAATTTGACATAGGCTTCCGCATTCTACCACAGGCCTCCGCGCCCTGTTGCTGATCGTGTTCTCGCTATCTTTTATACTTGACTTTTTTGTTTGTTTCTCACAGACGGCGACAATTGTTGTTACTTGTTTACAACAATGATTTTTTATGAGGTACGAATCTCGATCTGCTTCTTAACCTGTCTCCAAGAACTCTGCAAGAAAGAAAATGATCAGAGGGCATAGGGGCTTTCCCCTGCCCACGCACTCCGATGCTTAAGTCGGACAGGATCCAAGCAGGATTTTCATAAGCAAATAGATATTAGGGTTTTAAAATGATACCTGTGACCTATTTATAGGAGTGATATAGCGCGTAATTATGGTTAAGACCCATAGCTTAAATGATAACCTACTGGATCTTTCATGGCCCTTCTTAGTCCTCTTTCCTCTTGAGCTTAGACTACCATTAGCCCAATGTTCTTCAGCATGACTTATATCAAGGTCCAATTACCTTTAGTAAGACTCTCATCAAATACAATAACAATTTAATTGTTAATATATTCTTAAAAATGGTTTAATAGTCAAATATATCTTTAACTTTTTGCATAAAATAGATTTAAGCCCTTAATGTTTTATTATATACAAATTAGTTTATAAAATTTTATTTTATTTTAAATAAACTCTCAACCTTCAAAATCATGTTATTAAGTCCAAATATGTTAAACAACGACGTACACTAACTTTAATTTGTATTGCACATGTGGTATGCCACATGACAATCAACTAAACTATCAACATCAGCTTCCACATAAAATGTCCAAATAACAGCTAATGTCATTTAACATATTTAGATTTAATTACATGATTTTAAAAAGTTGAGGGTTTATATATTGTAAAATAAAAATTTATAGATTGATTTACATGCGATAAAATGTTAATAGTTTTTATCTATTTTGTACAAAAAGCTGAAAGTATATTTCATTTTAAAACCTTTAAAAATTACTTTTTTTTCGATTGAAATGATAAGAATACTGAATCGATTTGAAACTTTATTTGCATGACGAATACAAACAAATTGTTAAATTTGATGATTGACTTGTAAAAAAATTAACTTTAAATACAATTATAAAAATTTGGCTTAATAGTCAAATGTGTTCCCCACGTTTACCATAAAATGGAATTAAGCCTTCAACGTTTAAATGCATGAAAATTAGTCCTAAACATTATAAAATAATTGAATTAAGGACATGTCCATTAAATCCTTTAATTTCCTTTAAGTTTTATTACTAGTAGGGGTAACAAAAATTAAAGGATTTAACGAAAATGTCCTTGATTCAATTATTTTGTAACGTTTAGGACTGATTTCCATGCATTTAAACGTTGAGAATTTAATTCCATTTTGTGGCAAATGTGGATTACACATTTGGCTATTAAGCCTAAAAATTTTATAAAACAATTTATTTTACACTAATAAAATCTGATCCCATCAAACATGAATTTTATGAATCTAATTAAAATTTGATTTCACCTTTAGCATGGTCAACAATAAGGGTGTAAATGAATCGAATATTAGCGAACGAAACTATGTTCAAATTCATTTGTTTATTTTAAAGACTATTTGTGTTCATTAAACTTGTTCATAAACATTAACGAACATATTCATAAACAAGAGTTCGTGAATAATAAACAAATATATTTGTGAACACTAAACAAAAAAACTATACAAACAAATTATATATACTCTAATATATATATATATATATATATATATATATATATATATATGATGCCAAATTAAAAATTTTTACCTAAATATGTAATTTTATATTAATTAGTTATATATTAATTATGATTTAATAAAATTTTACGAATTTGATGTACATAAATATGTAATTTTAAGATGATTATTTATTTTTTACACTTTATATATTATTAAAAAATTATAATCATAATTAATATGCATAAAAAATTAATTTGTAATTAATGGTCCTGAACTAATTATGAAGAATTATTTATAACTTAAAAAATACAAATTTAATTAGCAGAATATCTACTAAAGCTGTAATTAGACTAATCTGTTTATTTGATTATTCAATTATCAATATCTTTCAAAATTTTAATTTGGATAAATAAAAAAATACATTTCAAAAATGAAAAAATATGTATAAAAGATCGTGAAGAGACATGATTTAATACACATTGTTTGACGTTCCAACTTCATTATATGAAGGTAATTACAGGCAACATGAAAGAAATTAAAACGATAATTGGTGATTTTGAAAATAGATAATATATATAATTGGCTCTCAAATTAATGGAATAGTTATTTTAATGAAAATTTAAAAGATTTTGATAGTTTTCTTCAAAAATAAAAAGATTTTGATAGTTAAATAATTCATTTCTTAAGTAAATTTAAGTAAATAACGTATACCAAATTTTAAGTTGATTGAAAATATTTAATTATTTATTTTATATAGTAATAAAAAATTATTTGTTAATATATTTAAAAATAACTTAATAACCAAATATATATTTAACTTTTTGCATAAAATGATTTAAGCTCTTAGCGTTTTATTGTTTATAAATTAGTCTATAAACATTTATTTTACTGTAAATAAATACTCAATTTTTCAAAATCATATACTTAAGTTTAAATTTGTTATATGATATTATTTTCCTTTTGTATTGGACACGTGGCATGTCATATGGCAATCAACTAAGCTATCCATGTCAGCATAAGTTGTCCAAATGATTGTTAGTATCATTTAACAAACTTAGACTTAATTACATAATTTTGAAAGATTGAATATTTATTTATAGTAAAATAAAAAGTTTATAGACTTATTAAATGCGATAAAATGTTGAGAGCGCTTACATTTATTTTATGCAAAAAGTTAATATTATATTTAGTTATTAAATTTTTATTTTTATTTTGATTCGGAGCTTTATATGCATGATGTATATGAGTAAATAGTTAAATTTAATGATAAATTTATAAAAATATTAATTTTACATAAAATTATAAAAATTTTATAAATAATTTATTTTACACTAATAAAATTTGATCCCATCAAACGCGAATTCTACGAATTTAATTAAAATCTGATTTAATTTTAGCGTGGTCAACAAATATCCACTTTTCTTAGGCATTTGTTCAGGCTCAGACACTCTTGGTTTGGTCATCTATCACTATTATTAATTCCAATAAAAAGGAAAGCGAATTAATAATATACATATCAAGCTTGCATCATAGCTTTAATCATGAAACATTGGTAATGCGTCAGCAATGAATGATAAGTTGAAAAAACATATTTTGGTCAATCAAATGATCACGAGAATGTCACTTCTTATATGATACCTACAACGCTTTTCCCTTTCAAATTTTGCAACCCTCGAACGTAGTCAAAAGAGAAAATTAATCCTGCTTGATTTGTATGCAAAATCCGTGAACTCACCAACAAGTAGGCAGGTTGGATCATGTTTATATGTAAGCTTAGATTGTGGAAATAGAAGAAATACACAAGTTTTGAAGTTAGCAGATTTGCATGAATTGATTATCATGACAGTATCAATTGAAGCTTTAGCAGTGGCAGGGGTTGATTATAGTGAATGAGGCTTGGATATTGAAAAGTGGGAAGATGGTAATTCGGAGTGGCCCCCCCAGCATTTACTAGCTGAAGAAGAATAAGAAGAAGAAACGAAAAGGGTTCTGAAACATGGCGCTCAAATCCTCGGCACTAGCTCGCTAACCCACCCTTCGGAGGATTTTGATGACAATTGTGATGGCAACGCCAGCAACGGGTTTTGGAGTTGTGACGTGTTTGGTCAATGAACAAAAAAAAATCAGATACATGATTATGCTATTGATGATTGCAAGGATGTTGGGAGGAAGAGATTTCTAAAGCCATTTTGATCGATCTCCCATGAAAACAAGCTTGATTCTTCTTAATTTCCGGTTTAGGATTACATTTCTAAGCTTTTCAACTCATCTATTACTACTTTTGGGAGCCCCAATCAGCTTTGGAGTGGCTAGATGATGATCTCTACAATATTAATGTAACATTTTTTTTTCATTTTATTTGTTCAATTTGCTTCCCAATTTATGAATTTTTTTCTTCCATATTGTATAGTTTTATTAAGCCATAGATGGCTTAAGGAAATCATCATAATGGAATCCGAGCCTATTTTTCTATTCTTTTTTTAATATATAATGCCGCAATTTTTTTCTGCAAGATAAATTCAATTCAAATACCACCCATTTCTTTTATTCTATGCCCCTTCCCAAAAGCAAATGAAAATTTACAAGAGTATTTTCATGTTTTCATGTTTTTTTTCACGGCTGCTTCCAATAAATGCGACTTATCCACCAAATTGAATGCAATCTGAAGCTCATAGAGTCCCTTTCCATGCTCATTAATTGTTGATGTTCCGATATCCATTTTTATTCTTTAATTATTAATTAATAAAGTAATATTTTGTAATTAATTGATACAATATAATTGTAATATAATATTAGTGCATCTAATAAAAATTAATATTTAGTATCTTATTTTTTTATATAAAAAAATATTAAATAATTAAAAATAAAAATATTTGAATTTAAATTTAAAATTTATAATATGTCATAATTTATTTTTAATCATTAAATCAAGCGATTGTACTATCTTATAAAGTACTATCTTCAACTACTTTAATTAATTTCTAGCTATTGATGCAAGAGCACCTCCATTTTTCAAAGTATCATCTATTTACTCCTCCCTTGTAATAAAAAGGTAGAAAGAACCTAAATCCCACGAAAATTCTCAAGGTGAATCCGTCATTATTTTTATCTGGCGGCTTAGTTTATGGTTAAAATATGTATATAATATTATTATCCCATAAATTGATCACAAGAGATTTTTCAAGACAAGAAGTAAGATTAAAGTAATGACACAAATATTTTAAAAAATATTAAAAATAATAAAAATAAAATGAGATATATATTATTATTTTAAATTTTTATATAAAATTTGAAAATTCTATTAACAGTGAATTTAATAATAATTCACATTATATTTATATTACTCTTACATTTATTACTCTTAAAGAAAGTTAAACCCCTGTATTCAATGTCTCTTAAAAAAAAATTGAACGTCAGCTAACTATACTTGCGTCATTGCTATACATGGGAACGTGCGGCTGACGTCAAAATCAGCACCTGAAAAATTAACAAGGAAAAAACAATGTATTTGGCAGTCAATTAATGAGACTCATTAGTCACGAGAACATTGCTTTTAGTATGATGTTTATCTCTATTCTCGAGCTGCTATTCTTCCTTGTTGAATGTTGAATAAACATTTCGTTTCTCAGAATCCAAACATGTGAGTTTTCAAGAGATACATACATATATATATATATATATGTGTGTGTGTGTAAAATCTTCCCAGTTAAACCATATTCATGCAGTAGCTCTTTTCCTTGCTGAAAGTTTTCTTCCTAAAGGATCATAGTTCTCTTATAAGGACTATAAAGCCCGCAACAAGAGGAAAAGTACAAAGAATCCAGCCACAACCTTTTCAATATTCATCATGTCACTTTCAATAGTGTTGGAGTTTGTCTTGAATCTTACATCGAAAGTATAAGAGAAGTTATAACGGTTATTTCCTTATAAATAAAGTATTAGGCTTGGTTTGTAAAATATCCCAGAGAGTTATAGAGTTTAGGCTTTTATAAAAGGGTGTAGTTGGGCTCTTTACGTAGTTAGGTTGGGTTTGTAAGGAGTTTACAATTTTTCTCTTCTAAAAATTGCACGGTTGTAATTGTTTGATTGGTTATTAAATTGGTTGGGTGGTTGTAGGCCAATTTGGTTGGGCCAAACCACATTAAAATTATTTTTTTTGTTTTTTGCTTTCTTCCTTTTTGTGGGTGTTTGGTTTGAGGTATATTTTTTCGAACAAGTGGTATCAGAGCTGAAGGTTCGTGATCCTGCGATAGAAGGAAAGCTATGGCTGAAGCTATGTCTAAAGGTATGCCTAAGTTTGAGATTCCTTTATTTGATGGTAAAAGTAATTTTATGTTATGGCATAGTACGATTCAAGATCTTCTAGTGCAACAAGGTCTAGATTTGGCATTAGAAAAAATAAGCCAGATGGAATGTCTGATAAGGATTGGGTTGGAATTCAAAAGAGGGCTGTGAGCACAATTAGATTGGCGCTTGCTCCAAAGATTAAGTATAATGTATTGACTGAGACAACACCAACTGGATTGTGGAAGAAGCTGGGAGACATCTATACATCAAAATCGTTGACGAATAGATTGTGTTTAAAGATGGATTTGTATTCTCTAAAGATGGATGAAGGTACGAGTCTCCATGATCACTTAAATGAATTTAATAAATTAGTTTCACAATTATTAACTATTGATTCTGAAGAGTTGAAAGAAGAAGAGAAGGCATTGCTGTTGTTGTCATCTTTGCCCAAGTCCTATAGACCTTTAGTTCGGACTTTATTGGTAGGTAAAACTATTTTAAAGTTGGATGATGTGATTGCTGTGTTGCGTGAGAATGAAAGATTTATGGGCAAAGAAGATTCTTCATCTGCGGGAGGTGTACTAGTTGCTATGGAAGGTTCTACTCGAGGGAAGACTAATGAGAGACATGGTGGATCAAGAGGGAGATCAAGATCAAGATTCAGAGATTATAGTAAGGTGGAATGTTATTATTATGGAGAGAAGGGTCATACTCAAGCACGTTGCAAGACATTAAGAGAGGATATAGCTGCATTCAAGAAGGCTCTACAAAAGAGTGATGATGGAAAGAAGAATGAGACATGTGTTGTTTTGACTGATTCAGATGATGATGTATTGGTAACTTGTTTAGATGGGCCTCATACTTATGAGAAAAGTTAGGTTTTGGATTCAGCTGCATCGATGCATATTTGCAATGATAAAGATCAGTCTGATGAATTGAAAGAGGTTGAAAGTTTAGGCAATATTGCGGTTGGGAATGGTAATCGAGTGAAGATTGAAGGTATTGGGAGTGTTCAACTCAAGCTTTATGATGGTGGTGTCAAGACTCTTCGTAATGTGAGGTATGTACCTAGTTTTAGCTACAATTTGATTTCTTTGGGTGAGTTAGCTTCACGTGGGTACACATATATTGGTAATAATGATTGTTGCAAAGTATACAAAATTGGTGGTTTAGTTTTGCAAGGAAAGAGAAATGATAAACAACTATATTTGCTTGATGATGCGAAGGATAAAGTTATTTCTAAGAGTAAGAAGATTTAGAGGCATGTTAGTTTTTCAAATGTTGTTGAGCTGTTTGGGGAGTTTGGGGATTCAAGTCAAGGGAGAATTTGTTGGGGTTTGCCTTGAATCTCACATCGAAAGTATAAGATAAGTTATAAGGGCTATTCCCTTATAAATAAAGTGTTAGGCTTGGTTTGTAAAATATCCCAGAGAGTTATAGAGTTTAGGCTCTTATAAAAGGGTGTAGTTGAGCTCTTTGGGTAGTTGGGTTGGGTTTGTAAGGAGTTTACAATTTTTCTCTTCTAAAAATTGCACGGTTGTAATTGTTTGATTGGTTATTAAATTGGTTGGGTGGTTTTAGGCCAATTTGGTTGGGCCAAACCACATTAAAATTATTGTGTTTGTTTTTTGCTTTCTTCCTTTTTGTGAGTGTTTGGTTTGAGGGATATTTTTCCCAACAAATAAAAGGTTTGGCAATGGCAGGGGCTGATTACTCAGAATGGGAGCATGAAGACTTGGAGCTAAGAAGCCCACCCCATTTACTTGCTGATCAAGAAGATGAAGAAGAAAGAACCCACCACACACCACACACCACCAAAAACCGACCAAACACTGCCCTTTCAATCAGCACTATCCCGAATCCCACTGGCATCATCACATCCGACCACCAATGCTCCCTACAGCCACCATAACACCAATGCCCACCACTACTAACCACCAAAACCATTACAATAGAAACCCAAAAGCCACACCGAAGAGCCCTCGTGAACCAACCCCTGTTACAACCACACCCTACAGCCACCATAACACCAACAACACCCCACCCAAGAACCATTCACAGCGACCAAAACACACCTAAAACAAAAAAAAAAAAGAAAACCCCAAACACAGACCTAAAACTCAAGTGCCCCAAAATCCAAATCTAAAGTCTAAACCCCAAATATCATCTCCTTAACAGCACAAAATCAAAAACCACAACCCAGCAAATCCAAGAGTATTCGAAACCATCAACCAGAAAGAAAAAATAAAAACAAAAAAAACTAAAAAGAAAGAAGATGGTTTCGGTTTGGGTCAGATCTATGGAGTTAGGAAGCTTTTTTGGTAAAACAGTAGCTAGATTTGGCTAGAGGAGGGAGAGAGGATCATTTTTAAGGTGTCCGGAAGACCACCGGCGACCGGAGTGTGACGGTGCATGGCGGCTGGCGCGGTGGTAGCCTTCGACGTCGGGAAAGGTTGGGAGAATTTTTGGAAGCTTTTTTGAATGTTTTTTTTTAGAAACGAGTAGAAAATGAAGAAATAAAAAAGGGGATCTTTTATAGTGTAAAACAAAAAAAAAAAAGAAAGAGGAGGTGACCCGTGCGTGGAGCTGGATCCGATCCGAGATCTGTGTGCCCGACCTGACTCCAGCCCTCTTCGCCTGATCCAAACCCAGCAAAGCTGTCCAACCTGTTCCTGTCCGGGCCGATTCTTGCTGAGCCCATTTCTCTTTGAAGAAGTTCTTGGGCTACTTTACTTGGGCCATTTTGAAAGGAGCCTTTTGGGTTTTAAACCAAAACCATTTGGGTACATTCTTGCATTCTTCAATTTATTTTGATTTGTTTGTATATTTGTTTAATTATTTATCTTGAATGTCATTAATAATTTCCATATTTTCATTTTGTAAAAAAAGGGACAAATATAGAACTTATGTTAAGATTTATATTAAACATTAATTTTGAGTTGATCTAATATAATTTGCTACATTGTGTTTTAGCAAGTAATAAATTTTTTTTTTATCATCAAAGTTGTGTGTTAGAAAATGTTAATTTAAACAAATATAAAATAGCCCGATGATGGGATGTTATGAAATTCACAAGTAGTGATTTCTTAACTGATCCCTAGGTGAGAAGAATCCATTAAATATTACCAGCGTATTGGAGTATTTAGTGTGATTTTTCAATAATTTAATTTTTTATTAAAAATAAAAATAAATAAGTTTTTTAAAAAAAAGAGAAAAAGGGAAATTAATAATAAAGTTAAATTTAATTAATGTAATTGTCCGATGATGGGATGTTACGGAAGTCACAAGTAGTGATTCCTAACTGATCCCTAGATGAGAAGAGTCCGCTAAATATTACCAGCGTATTGGAATATTTAGTACGATTTTTCAATAATTTACATTTTTGTTAAAAATGAAAATAAATAATTCTTTTTCTTTAAAACAAAGAAATATCAATAAATAAATAAATAAATAATGAAATTTAAATTTAAATGATGTGAAGTTCCGATGATGGGATGTTATGAAATTCACAAGTAGTAATTTCTTAACTGATCCCTAGATGATAAGAGTTTACTAAATATTACCGGAATATTGGAATGCTTAGTGTAGTTCTTCAATAATATTTATTTTTATTTAAAATAAAAATAAAATTTTATAAAAAAATTATTATAAAAAATACACGTGCATCATTCATTTCCTGTTTGCATCATATGCATCCATGGTTAATTACAAAAATAAAATGTGAATCTTCCGATGATGAGATTCTATAGAAGTCACAAGTAATGATTTTTAAGAAATCTCTAGGTAAGGAAAATTATTGCAAATATTACTAAAAGTATTGGAGTATTTGATTTAATTTTTTGATAAAAGAGGTTCATGCTTATTTTCTAAAATGAAAATTTTAAAAATATATATAATAATTTTTAATCAATTATACAAATAATGTGAGTCCTTCCAAGGATGGGAATCTATAAAAATCGCAAGTAGCGATTCTTAAGAAATCTCTAGATGAGAATATTATTTCAAATACTATCAAAAGTATTTGAGTATTTTCTTTAATATTTCAATACAAAAGGGTTCACATTCACTTTTGTCAAATAAAATCTAACTTTTTTAAAATAAAAATGATTTTGATAAATGATAAATATGCTTTAAAAATTGCAATAAAAATAGAAATTCTTTTTAAATATTAAATTAAGACTATTTCATTAAAATCAATGATAACACATGATTAAGATGATACCGTTTTTAAACGGGCGATGTGGGGATGCTAATCCTTCCCCACGCGTAACCGTACTCCTGAACCTGATTTTGTTTTCATAGACCAAAAGTTATCTTTTTAATAAAACTTAATTGTTTTTAAGGTTTTGTTAGAAAGATAAATATTTTTACGTGACCAATCACACCTAGTCAAAAAAAATATTAGTGGCGACTCCTTTTGTTTTTAAATGTTTTCAAAATCGTCGAGCGGTCGAGTTTTCGGACAAAATCGTTACGACATTCAGAAACAATCATTTTCGGATTATAATCATGTTTTAGAAACTTATATACGTTTTGCAAGATAACTAGCCCTAAACCAAAGAGTATTTTCGTTAACTCATTGAAGTAATTAATTCATCTAATTAACTTCTTTAAACATGTTTATTAGATTATTAGCATTTATTTATGGATTTATATTTGTGCACTATTAGTGTATAAATCTTATATATTGTCAATTAAATCATAATATGTCACCTCATCAATTAATAAATTTTAAAACTTAATTTTAAGAACTTTTTAATTTAAAATGTATGAATTAATAAAATACCATATTAGGATTTGTGCATGTATAGGATTTATATAAATATTATATTTTTTGGTTCATATACAAAAATCAAGTTTTTAATGCAAAAAAAAAAAAACTGGTTCTACATGGCCACAAGACTATCGCTTTGCTCCTAATTGGATGGCTCTAATCTTAGAAAATCTCTACGGTAGACAAGAGAACTGATGCAACACTTAATCTCTATGCTGTGAACTTTTACAAGGATTTCAGAACCTTTCATTTATAGATCATCTGCATAATAGCACACGGAACTGATGTAATTTAATTCTAGTTCAGAGAATATTAAATCGTAAGATTTTAGCAACAGCAGGAACAAAACAAGCAATCTTCTATGCTCGGATCATTTGCAAGGTTCCCGTTCAGTTGCAATATTCATCTTCAATCATGTTTTTTCTCATTGCTCATCTTCCTGCCATCTACTTGAGGTTGTAGGTTAACCAAGATGGTCAAACAATGCAATTGCAAGGGAGAGAACACTCTTGTCTTTTGTTTTTTTTTTTTTCTGCCTGAACACAGTCCTTTGGAAAGTTGAAAAACCTTCATTCATCTATGGCAGGATCATGAGGAGCTAATTGTATCGATGGAAGCATTAGCAATGGCAGGGGCTGATTGGATCGAATGGGGAATGGAGAATGAAGAATGGGAGCATGAGTTGGTGGAGCCTCCACCCCATTTACGAGCCGAAGAAGCAGAGGAAGACATCTGCCAAAACAATGTCAAGGGTAGCTCTTCTCTCTCAAACTTGTTAAGTCACATAAGAGTGCTAATTGTCATGATGAAAAAGATAAGATGTGGCTGAAGAATTGTAAACAAGGCGAAATGCTTGAACGGATCAACAATAATGTACATCGATGATATGAAAAATGAACTGATTCTTCTCATCTACTTTTGATATAACTGTATATAGAGTTGGCTCTCTTCTTTCTCTTTAGTTCTTTTTTCTTGTTTCAAGGCTTTCAGTTTGGAGCTACATCATTAATTCATGTAATCCTCTTTTTTCTTTTCAATCTCTTGTGCAAGCATATTGTTATTATTATTTTTGTTTATGATATGTTAAATAATAAGTGTCTTGTAGTATTTTATTTAAGTTGAGTCCCTCCACTTGTTATAACTGGCCCTAGTCTTAAGAAGACCAAAAGGCCATCAATGTTACTCTCTTAGCTTTATTAAGGTAAAAATAAGAAGGAAAGGGTGCAGCCTCTCATGAAACACCACTGAAAAAAGAATTGAACGAGGGTTGGCTGAAAAAAAATTTAATGAGAGCTGTTTTGCCAAAGGGTAGAGCGAGAGCAAAAGGAAAAAAGAGAAAATCAAAGTGAGTAAAAATTTCTCCTTTAATTATAGTATAATTATTGTATAGTTTAGAAATTGAAATTTGAAGAAAATAAGACTAATTGAAAGTAAGATAAAATATCTACCTTGCAAGGAGAGATTTACCATGATGTCTTTATTTGGATTAAGTTATATATTAATTTACAAATTTTCATTACGATTATTATGTATAGTTGAAGAGATTATCAAGTCTAGCTCTACTGATGTTAACAATGAAGATGATGAATTTTCTGTGAACTATGAATGCTAGGGTGACCTACAAAACAAAACAGGGTTAAGGAGGATCAGAGTTTGACACTCCAACAGACATCTCGAAGCTCAAGTCAATAGGTGTCCAAAGAGAAGGAAATAGAAAGAGAATTGTACAAAAGAACATAGCTAGAGCTAAAAGGTATTGAAGAAATTTTGTGAGGATGAAGATGCGAATCCCCTCTCAAGAACCCTTTTTTTTTTATGTAAATACAGATATCTTTATCAATTTTAGGGTCTAAAATTAATCTTTTCAAGAACCTTCGGACTCTATTTATAGTACATAGGTCTAGCCTTCTCGTCTTGAGATTGAAAATCTTCCTCCAAGTCTTTCAACTATCAGTAATAGTTAGGTGGAGGATGCTAAATGTCATCTCCGTGCTAGTTCTATTATTCAAGTATTTTCTTTGGAAAAAATTGTTTTATTCTAGTTATTTTTTGATTGCCAACTTAAAATACTGGGCTTTATCTTTGACAAGTTGAGTTCTATTAATGTTTCTTGATCTTAGATGTACGCACATTATATTTACCGAGTACAAAGTGCATATGTTTCAATCTTTTTTCTTTTTAAAAAATGTATAATATATATATATATATATATATATATATATATATATATATATATATATATATATATATATAAAAGATCACTTTTTGATAAAGTTGACAGTAAAAAAATTTAGGCTTAATAGCCAAACAAACCCGCAACCTTTAGCCCAAAATGAAATTCAGCCCTCAACGTTTTATTGCATGAAATTCAATCCATAAACTTTTATTTTAGTGAAAATAGACCAAATCTGTTAAATAAACTAACTGCCGTTAGTTTTGCATAAGTGGCATGCCACGCAGCAGCTAACTAAGCTATCCACGTCAGCTGCCACGTATGCAAAACTAACAGCAGTTAGTGTTATTTAACAGATTTTGACTTAATTGCATAATTGTAAAAGGTTGAGGGTTTATTTCCACTGAAAGAAAAGTTTATGGACTGAATTTCATGCGATAAAACGTTGAAGGCTGAATTCCATTTTGAGCTAAAGGTTAAAAGCTTATTTGGCTATTAAGCGAAAAATTTTAACTCTTCAAAAGATATTAAAAAACTACAACATATCCACTTTTTTTTAATTATTTTTTTAAATTTTTTTAATATACACTAAAGAATATTAGTCACCTTGATCCACTCACTAAAAATGTTCATGAGCTTGGTTGAATCAAGTTCGTGTTAGATTTAGGTAAGACATTAAAATATTGAAAATAAATTCAAGTTTGATTTGATCCAATTTATCAAACCTATTTTTTTTTCAAGTCCGCTTATACATATAATATAATAAATAATTCTAAATCCGTTCAAGAGCACCCAACAACTATTATTTTTTAAAAATATTATAACAAAATATAAAAAAAATTAAAACATACAATAGTTAATAAGTATAAAACAATAAGTTCCAATATTCTTAAAAAATACAAAAAAATGAAAATTTAAATTAAAATCTAAAAAAAAACAATACAAGTTCAAATTGCATTATACAAAAAATCAAAAATAACTAAAAATGCATTAATATAAAAAATAATAAACAAATATAATTATCGGATTAAGTTGATCGAGTTTAAACTTAAAATAGTAAACCTGAATCTGACTCTTTCTATTTCAAGCTCAATTTCAAAACTCAAACTCATTTAATAAACTTAACATTTTGTTCAAATCCGTTAAAAAATGAACAAACCTTCAAAATTAATTGGATACATTAAAACTTGAACAACTTTATGACTGACAACGTAAAAATATATTCTTTTTAATCATGAGTAATTTTATCTGTTTTATGATCAAAAACTAATTTTATTTAGACAAAATGATAAAAGGTTAAACCGTTCTAATAGTGACAACTAAAAAAAAAATTTTGTCCATTTTGGATTTACAAATTTTAAACGGAATAAAAGGACAAAAATATACCACCAAAGAATAATAAACGAAATCTGATCTACCTTTATTTACTTTGGTGAAATAACCCTATAAACTGCCGTTGCTTCGGAAATGATGCTTAATTAACTGTTTTTTTTTTGTTACAGCTTAATAACTGTTTTGGTTTATCTCTAGAAGCGAAATTACCTTTTTTGTCTTTTTTTTTTTATCAAATCAAATACAATTTATAACGTCATAGATACAAGCCCAACCTGTCATCAGATAACCTACTAATGCAAACGTGGAGCATGCTCCTAACAAGCAAGGGATTCTTTACCTTGTCATCTTCCACCGGATAACTCGATTGCATCCTGGTTATGTAATGAATCTTCTCCCCAGTCAAATCTCCTTTGCAGTCTTTCGTACTCTTGCCTTCGTGTAACTTCAACGTGCTGCCATTCTTCCCACCTCTCTGCCAGCCCCTCTCCCTCCAGCATCCTCACCACCTCTGACATAGCTGGACGGTCCTCTGGTGATGTTTGGGTACAAAGCAATGCAACTTGGATCATTGCCTCCACCTCTTCGATGTTGTAATCTGAATTAAGATTACGATCTACAATAGCATCCAGCTTTTTCTCCCTTTCCAGCTTCTTGACCTTCACAAACAAACAATAAGTACCCAGTCGGCGAGCAGAAAGCCCAAATGGTGCAAAACTTGAATAATACAATCAAGACATAGCATCTGTTTGCAAACCAAACTATTATCATTTCGTCTCCACAGATCAAATGCACAATTTTCAAGGGTAAAATGTAGCTGAAAGATATTTTTTTCATTGTTCCGGATGGATGCGACAGGAACTAGATACGGCAAGCAATACATACCCTTGTTCTACATTGCTTGATTAATGCAGGTTCAGACACAGCTTTAGTAGCCTTTCTAAAAGTGCAACAAATCTAACAAAACTCAACCATAACAATAAGGATTGAAATCCCATAAAAGTAAAAAAGACTTTCTTTTTTAGTCCAGTCAAGAGTTAGAAAAAAACCACCAAGCGCACCTATCCTTTTCAAATGCATGCCTGTACCAATATGTAATGCTAAATAAGCTTTGACAGAAGCATGCATAACCACTAACAGATGCAAAGACCAAGTTAAAGTTCCATCCTCACAAGTTCCTAGTAACAGATCATATGGTGAAAGCTCATTGTAATTTTCAAAATCTGTTAGTCGAAAGCTGTGGAAACTTTCCACAAGAAAAACCTTTGTGTATTCTTTGTGTTTGATTCTTTTGCTTGCACTTGCTTGATTGGGTATTTGTCATAACGACATATACATGGGAGGTTGTGCAGGTATTCAACTCATTAAAAATTTGTGGTCTCGGTGTGAATACAGCTTATTGAATATAGCATGACCTTAAAACGGCATATAGCAATACAGCTTATTGAATATAGCATGACCTTAAAACGGCATATAGCACTACTCCAACCTATGGCGGCAGCATTGCCAAATGCACACCTTGCACATAACACAAGCACGTCAATGATGGGAGGAAAGGAGAGAGAGTAAAAGACACCTATGCAAAAGCCAACAAAGTAACAGATTGGAGTTATCTTACATGATCAAGCAGCAAAACATCATCTTCTTCTTCCAAGCGTGAAAAATCAATTGCGCGTTGGCCTGTTACAAGCTCTAGAAGCATAATTCCGTAACCAAAGACATCTGTCCTTTCTGATGACTTCCCGGTGGACAAGTACTCGGGTGCTATATGGCCCATTGTCCCGCGAACTTGAGTTGTAACATTTGTCCGCCTTACATCCACCAACTTTGCAAGGCCAAAGTCACCAACAACTGCTTCAAAATCTTCATCCAATAACACATTAGCTGCCTTCACATCCCGATGAATGATCTTAGGATTGCAATGCTCATGAAGGTATTCCAGCCCACGTGCTGCACCTAGGGCTATTCTTTTTCTTGTAGGCCAATCTAAAACAGGGTCACCAGGTTTGAGTTCTGCAGCAGTTCTAGATATTAGCACCTATCGCATGCAGTAGATATAAACTATGTTTCTTCAGAAACTCAAGATCACGAGTTAAAATATGTAATAGAAGTCGTGCTGAATAAAATTCTCAAAGAACTAGTACCTCGCAGACGATAGGCCACACTTAAATTCTGCATAAAGGGATAGACCAAAAGACGTTCTATTGGTGTTGTACAAAAGCCAATCAGCCGTAAGAGATTCCTGTGAACAGCTACACTTATCATCTCAACTTCACGTTGAAAAGCTGCATCTCCTCCAGGACTTTCAAAATCAGTTAATCTCTTAACTGCAACTTTTGTGTTATCAGAAAGCACACCTTTATAAACCTTTCCAAAACCCCCCTGTCCAAGAATATTCTTTTCACTGAAGTTATCCGTAGCCAACTGTAATTCCCTCCATGCAAACCTTTTCAATTGACCAAAAGCAATTCTTCGGTCAACTTCACCTGACCACACAAATTTAAGGGTTTCAAAACAATAAAAACCACCATATTATGTACAATTCATACTTTAATTACAATGAAAATAGATTCACAATCACAGCTAAGTAAAACACACAAGGGCTTCCTAAACAATAGACAACCAAGAAAATCAGACAACTTTCACAAAGCAATATCTACCAACTCCTAAACAAAAATTTAAATAATCTCAAATTTTGTTTTTTCATCAGTTTAATTTCTACCAAATTTTACAAGGCATCTATTTGCAGTTCAAAATGTTTATCTCCGTCAACATTACGGGTGACTTTCTCAAATATAGCAAACTTGATTCAGATTTAGGTCAGTTCTGATTGATGTTATGCAGGCCACACAGTATATTATTAATTTTACTGGCAAGAAAATTTATGAATGAAATGTAAACTTCTGCCAAAAGTAGATAAAAAGTGTTTCATTGTTCTCTAACTGAACTAAGATTAATCCTTTGTCATACAGTATTACCAGATTAAAACTATAGAGGCAGATTAAGTGGACCTTGATCTTTACTACAAACCACCCTATAGATGGAGAAACTGTTTGATCCCCCAGTAAGAAGACAACGAAAAAATTAAATAATGTAAAAAAGAGAACTTTTAAAATAGACAAAAAATCATCAGCAGCTGGCTGTCATTCAGAAATACTCATAATAATTGAAAGGTAGCAAGAACCTGCAACATCTACAAAGACTTCACCCCTGTAGCCTTTCTGTCTACCCTTGCACAGGAAAAACAGTAAGCCACCAATAATAAGAAGAATTATAAATCCCCCAACAATGCCAACAATAATTCCAACCTTCGGCTTGTGCGAGGATCCTGCAAACAAAAAGAAACCTCAGAGATAGCAGGTCAAATTATGGTCCAAATTTAACGGGTGTCTCTCTGAAACCATTGAACATTGTAAAACAATGTAATGACGTCAAAATAGTTTATCCGATTACCCGAATCATTTCCACTTGATGCACAAGGGTGAGGAAAATTTCCACCACAATTTAACCTGTTTCCTGTAAAACTGAAACAAATAGAGTTATGTCTGGTTAAGCTCACATGGGGTAAATATTTTTCTATGATGTGTGCATGCACGCTATTGAAGAAAGAGAAAGGAGGTGAATACACATATTACAATACTTTTTTAATTCTTTGTACTAAAATAGGAAATGAAACAAACTAATCAAAGATAGCCATACTCGTAAATTGGAATGTGGAACAGATGTTCAGGAACTTGACCGCTAAGATCATTTGAATCAAGCAGACTGCAAAAACAGCTCAACCATCAGTAACCTAAAAAAGTGTAAAGAGAAACAAATCCTCATATGTTCAAGTTTAAAACGCACATGGACCAATTCATTCAAAACTCAAGACTTAGTCAATTATGTGCTGTTTTACGGCAAATTCAGATAGCATTCAGGATACTTACAGATTGATCAACTTCGGAAGATCTGAAATTGACTGAGGGACAGTCCCAGTAAGATTGTTCTTACTCAGAGTCCTGCTTAAATTAAAGAAATAATGCCTTCCTATGAATAAGTTATGAGATATTGCATAATACATAAAAACAAATAAAAATCTCAAAATGATACAAAGGGTATTACTTACAAGAAATGCAGATTTTTAAGATTACCAAGGGAAGAAGGTATTTCTCCAGTTAAACGATTATTTTCCAAATCCAAGCTGGTCAAACTTGACAAGTTCCCAAACTCTTTTGGTATCTCACCAGTTATACCAAGTCCTTTCAATGTACTGCATGATCAAAACACACAATACATAAATATATAAGCACAAAAGATTCACCCCAAGGCTATAATGAACCATTCAACAAAGTGTTTTTATTACATGCTACTAAACCATAATATAAAACTGGAAATAGCAGAAACTTGTAATTTTGGTTTATGCTTTCAATTAGTGATAATAATTAATCCTAGCATTTTACCACAAGGATTCCCCAAAATTACATACATACAATTCACTACACAAGCAGCATGCATCATATATTTTTTCTCCAAAGACATAAAAATTATGAAGCTACATAGTAATTCCACTAAAAGATTCTGCAGCACAGTCTGCACTCTACAGTAAATCCCTATCATGGTCCTATGGAATCATCAGTCTTAGGTAACTACTTTTCCTCCCCACTTTGAGACCTGTGCTTTGGTAAGCTTCATTAAGCTACTTATTTTTCTCAGAATTTTCAGATGCCTCCAACACATCCATAGTATTTCATGGGGGAATGAGATTCTTCAGCCCCATCGTCTAAGAAGAACATAGAGTCCGGCAATGCAGTACAATGTAAATCAATAGATGGTATGAAACATAAAAGGATGACAATGATAAATAGGAAAAGTTCACACACTGTTTGATAGCAAGGAGATTTTGTTGTCAACCCCAAGAATTGGAAATATAAGGCTTTTAATGTTAACTTCAGCTGAGTATTTGAGCACCCATAGCAATAAAGGGATTTGAATGTGGAACTCAGCAGAAAATCTCAGAGATATTTCAATTACAATACGCCAGTGACGGCATCTACTAAGGCATCTTCAAGGTTTAGGATCTGAATCCTATTTAGGCTTTCCCTGAAAACTATGCATGATGCTACCACAAGATAGGGAGTCAAAAATGACATCTTTCTTGGGATATGTACTGACTGGAATACAATTAGTCTTTATACAAGAAAGGGGTGACACCGCTTTCACCCCTGTACGGTAAAATCTAAAAATGATTACAAAGTACCAAGGATATCTGCAAATGCATTTAAAAATGCCATATCAAGACTGGTTTCGCCAAACCATGTAGAGATGGCAGATTGCTTCCCTATTTTTATCTTGTTTCTTTTTTTTTTCTAATAACTGTAAAGCTTTCTTGTGATACTTTATATGTCTCCATTCATGGCACCGAAGAACTAACAAATTACATCAGAAAAAGAAACTAATTAACCCTAAAGCACAGATGAATGATTATCATGATTAAGAAAAGTGTTCTCGGCACTATAGGTAAGATATGCATAAATTTATTATTTGGAAATCAAGAAAAAATTGAAATCTATTGTTTGCTCGAATATGTTCCATACATACAGTGATGAGAGAGTAGTCAGAACTCCTATTTTTGGGGACAAGGTGCCAGAAAAGTTCATGGATGACAATGCCCTGAAAGCAAATTGACAATATAAGAATAACAATATATTTATGTTACAGACAGTAAAGAAACAAAATAATATTTCATGAATGATTAGTTCATTGTAGTAATGCATTTGTATTTATGCACCCTAGTAAATGAGAAAAAAGATAAAGAAAACCAATTACTTACACTGAAATGACATAATTACTAGAATCACACATTACACTTGACCAAGTGCAAGGGTTAACTTGATTTGGGTTCCAATCTGCCAACTGATTGGCTGAAGCACGGAGTGAAGTCCTCAATGCAAATAAAGCATCTCCTGAAACAGAGGATATGGATATTCATAATCCAATTAAGCAAACAAATACCCCTTTGGTTAATCTAGGCCTGAGGATCAGTGTGTAAAATCAATAAAGGGAAGTAAAGGAAATGAAATTATCAATGAATATCATCTCACTATACCACATGCACACACACATGCACTCATGCATGCCTCTCTATATGCCTCTCTATAGAAGTTAGTTTATAATATCTTATCATCAGAATTATTTAAAATCAGGCACAAATCAGCCCATGGTTTTCAAAAACTCAACTTAGTAATATTTAAGTAGAGGAAATGAAGTGTCATATAGTTCGAAAATAAAAAATATATATATAAAAAAAACTATTCTAGAGGCATTGGAAATCTGACTGATAATAATTGATAGACAGTAAGGAGGTAAAACTCATCGAGAAAGAAGCTTCAGGCATCTTATTGTGCTTCTATTTGAGCTTATCAGCTGAGTAACATCTTCCCTTTACATCTAACTTTAGCACGAACAGGGCCCAAACTCCAAAGTAACTATTTCTATGAGAAAATTAATTAGATAATAAGTTGTGTTTAAAGTTAAAAACTAAAGGACATGCAAACACATGCATATTCTGGATGATGTCAATCGTCAAATTTACTAACAAAGTGAAATCCTAAGAACATTTGCATCAACGCACATGTAAACATGTTTGAAGAATAAATGTCAAACAAGAATAACTCGGTACCTTGAAAATCGGAGGATACAAAAGAAAGCAAGCAAGCAGATATAAGAACACCAAGAAATAATTCCATCTTCAGTAAAGTCAACCCCAATGTTCAATGCCATGAAATACAAAATCTCTTATGAGCATATAAGCGACTTCCATCTCTGCAAAAACATCCAGGCATCAAATTGTAAATATAAAGGCACATTACACACAATAATTAGTAAATCTAGCCAGATATGTTTCTCCAACCCCTCTTTTTTCCTCAAGTACACAAGGCACACACATACCCGACAAATCAAAAAAGACATTATGTGTGAGAGAAATTTAACATACCCACATCCCTCACCCTCAATCTGAGCAACTTTGGCAGTAAGGTCAATATACTGTTACAGAACAATATAATTGCTAAAGAGAGAAATTTAAAATTATAATTAAAAAAAAAAAAGTTCCCGTATACACAAGTTGTGTTAGGAAAATCAATCAAACAATGAAAATGACAACTTTTAAGCACCACCTCTTGTGCTCCTGACTCACATCAGGAATTTTACAGCATTTACTAGTTTTTCTATAAAATTCAGAGGGGCAGGTGGGCATGGCAGGCAATTCACTTCCTTGTAGTTTATGACTTACATTTCAATGACATTTTCTATTAAATTTCACAGTCTTCATTTCCAGTAAGTTTTAGGCTGGTGATCAGAAACTTTACAATGAAAAAATATTTCACTACTTTTAGTTTGGCTCAAAGAGTACTTCACTTTGCAAATTCATTCTTTCCTTTCTTTTTTTCCTTTTCTTTTTGGTACAACCTAGGAAATCGCAAGAAAAACAAAATTAACAGGCAATGAGCCTGAGGAAAGCTACACCCGCAGCATCAGGATTTACAGATTAAGGACCACAGGGTTCACCAAGGACCATGAGACTACTTTGCAAAATCATTTTTATGAGCAAATAAAAAGTCCGCTTTTCTTGCTTGCTTAAATACTTTTAAGATCCAATTTAAGGTAAAATGCACGAAACAGACAGACCAATATGAAGCTAGGGTGCAGGCCTAGAGAAAAATAAAAAGAAGTTTTTTTATAATTAAACGAACGTTGAAATGAAACATAATGTCAATAAAACTGTGATTTCAGTTATAATACGAAGCTACTAGAATCAGTAAATGGTAAGAAGTCAATGAAAACCAACTTCTCAAACAAATCTTACTTTTAGTGAAGAGAAAGAATGCCAGACAACATTCCAAGACGCTCAAAACTCAAACGGCCCTTTCCAGCTTGCAGAATAGTAAATGTAGTTTTTAACATTCAGTACCAGGCAAATAAATGCAAAACTAGCCAAGGATAATTCCCATTCAAACAAGAATGCTTGGATTAATAAACAGAAGAAAAATTGAAACTTTGAGCCTAACCAAATTCCTCTATTCGATTGGTAATAAATTAAAGCCACTTGGCTCACAGAACTCAAACAAGTCTCAAACCATTAACTACAAGGAGTAACATAAAAAAAAAAAGTCGATCTTTTTTCTCCAAACATTTTCCGTGAATAAGAAAGAAAAGCTAAGATTTTCAAAATCTCAGACCAAAAACAATGAATCTAACCAAAACCGAGAGGGAAAGCAAGGAGAGAGTAACAGAAGAAAACCTAAATCTTAGAATCTCAAGAAAAACAAAAGAAAAACAACAAAAACATGCAACTTGGGTTAGGAAGAAAGTCGCTGACCTTTGAGAAAGGAATCAAAACGGAGAAGAAAAAGAGATGGGTGTTTTCATTTCAGATGGATCTGAAAGAATCAAGCTTTCATTCTCTTTTAATCCATATGTTAGGTGGAATGAGCTGGCTTAGTGAAGAAAAGACATCAAATTTGTTTGAGTTTTTCGAGAAGAGCAACAATCTAAGGAGAAGCTTCTGTCCTTTTGCCTTTGCTCCTTCCCCTGTCAAGGCTACGCTCTATTTATTGTCTTATTTTCTGTACTTTTTAATTTTAGGTGGATATGCAAAGAAATTCTGCAATTATTACTCTCTTTTTCTCTCTCTATTTCCCCAGGGGTGACTCTGCAGTCTGCACTGACTATGGAGTGAATACAATTTGGCTACACAGTCCAGTAGTTCAACTATGTTTTTTTTTTTGGTTACATTTCAACTATGTTGTTGAAACCTGTGGCCAAATCGATTGATTTTTTTAGAGCTTTTTTCTTGATTGTCATTTTTAGCCGTACAAATCACACTTGAATGAATGAGTGTAGATTAAATCGGATCATTTTTATTAAAAAAAATATTTTTTTAATTCTAATAATTTTGAATTAAATTAATTTAAATTGAAATTAATTAACTTAAATTATTTCAAATTCGAAGTAACGTAGAAGTGTAAATACTATGTGTCTATATATTTTTTTGATAAATTACGAGAGGTATTTATATTATATTGAGTATAAAATTAATTTTTGTTCACGTTGTATGATTGGCGTTGATTTAAAAACTATATCATTAATATTTATTAAACAAAGGATAATTATTACATATACTTCTAATGAAATTTTTTTTATTTTACAAATAATGTTAGAATTGTGACACATATTTTATAAAAAATATTAAAAAAATAAAAATATATAAAATAAAACATTTATCATTATCTTAATCCGCTTATAGAATAAAAAAAACTTAACCAATGTTGTATAAAATAATTATCCTTAAAAAAATAATGAATCCTATTTGAATAAATTTAAATTTAAATATTTTTTCATTAATTTAAATTTAAATAATTTTAGTTCCGATTCAATGAATTCAAAATATTTTTTTATAACATCAAATCATATGATCAAATTTAACTTGGATTTTTTGCCACGTATGCAACTTAGCTAAGCTGTCTTCTAAAGTATTTTTCTCACTGTTGCAAATTATTTGTACTTACTAATAAATTTGTCTTATTTGTTGGTTTGATACAGGAAAAACGTGATTCTATTATGTTTTGTCTGCTTTTATGTTTTTTTGGTTAGAATATGTGGCCTAAGTTTAGTATTCCAATATTAACAAATAAGCTCACTTTTGTAATAGAAAATATTAAAAGGAAAATAGAAATAAAACTAAAATTAAATGAGAGCAAATACGATAGGACAAATGAGTTCATTCAAAGGAAATTGGCAAATTAGAAATCTTATATTACGTTACATGAATGAAAATTAAAGTTCGAGTTGTAAATTTTTGTTGTTTAAAGAAAATCAATTAATTAAATAACACAAACAAACTTAAACCCTTTTCTTATTTTTATCTCATTTCCGCGTACCAAGATTTAAATATAAAACCTATTAATCATTTTCATAAAAAGCATACAATCAAATTAAGTGGTTATTAATCGAAAATTTATTTGATTTTAAATCATATGTAAAGTTAAATTAGGATTGGAAATTTTTTTTAGTTAAAGTTCATCATTTAAACATAAATTAGTTTTAAATATATATATAAAAGAAAATATGTATCCATTGCATGTACAATTTCACAAAGTTTAAAACAATTAGATTATATAACCCACGGATTATATAGGTATACTAATGAACAAAGGCTGCTCTCAATTTTCACCAAAAAAAAAAAAAGAGGCTGCTCTCAATTCTAATGGATAGTTGCGACTCAGTTGGGTTTCCACTTAGCAGAGGATATTCACCTATTTAAAATGAAATATATATATATATATATAAAATTATCCTACAGTGAAGAACTGAAGATGGAGCTACAATTACAAATTTATAATAATCTAATAAAAAATTAAAACAACTTCTTTTAATATTTGGTGGAGGTTCTTTCTTCTACCATTTTATGCCTTGGAAATTGTATCTTTTGTGGATAAGTTCTCAAAACGTCAGCGATCCAAATTGCCAAGTAGCAGCCTAGCCTAGCAACCTGTTCTGCAATTTGCATGCTTTTCATTCGTTGCAATGAAATGAGTGTAACTGGGGGAGAGAAAACAATATCATAAATTAATGAATGATCGAAAATATTGAAAGCGAAAGAAACTTTTTTTGTTTGTTTAATGAAAAATGCTGACTTATTGTCATACTGACAATATATATAATATTTTTACAATAAAATCATAAATTTTGATTTTATTATAAAATTAACGTAAAAAAACATATTATTAAAAATAAATTTAGAGTTATTACATATAAGATATATTAAAAATATTGTAAAAATATGATTATCAATGTAAATATTAATGTCAGTAGATTTAAACACATAATAATTTTGTTATAATATATGTTTATATTAATTATAATGTGTTTACATACTTCTAACATATTTTACATTTAATAACTATTGATTTATGTTTAATAATGTATTGTTTACATTAACCTTAAGTTAATTATCAAGTGTTTACAATACTTTTAACATATTTTTCGCTTAATAATTTTAAATTCAGGCTTAATCATGTGTTTTTTTTATGTTGACATTATAGCAAAGTCAAATTTTATGACCTTACTATAAAATTTCCCATATTAATTGATGGGTGTTTCTCCTGATTAATCGTATTATTACTTAAGTGTTTAATTTAACGTTAAATTCGAATATTTCTATTTAAAGAGTTAAATTTGAATAATTTTCTTCCAATAAAAAAAATATTGCATGAGTATCATGCAATTGTCTTGAAACATTTTTCATCTTATAAAATATATAAATGCCATATTGAAAATTCTCCGCTTGTTATATATTGGCCCACGGATCGTTGATTGTACATAAATTTTGAGAAATATAAACCATAAACGCAAATATGAAGATAATGATAAAGCTATAATCTAGAAAGATTTAAATCCTATGCTGATATCTTTTTTTAGGTGTTATTTAACATCCACTTGTTGTTATGAAAAATCGTTCTTGTAATGTAAAATATTAAAATTTTATATCAAAATTTATGTTATTATGAGGAATTCAAAATTTATAGTTTTAATTTTTGTTACATTCATATATAATTTTTACTCAAATTTAATATGTGTTTTCTTTTGTATTTTTTATTCATATTGTATAAACGTATTATATCTAAAATTTTCAAGTCTACTAAAAAGAAATAACCCTAACATAAACATATCATATTTCTAGGTTTTTGGTACAATGATTTTTTTTATTTTTACAAAATAAAAGAATCTTCGAATCAATTTTACATGCATCTTGAATATAATGAAAATCTTTGATTTACAAGAAAAGTGAAACGGAGATAATAAAATTTGAATTTCAAACTTACAAAACTCCATAACATATAAGTGAAAATATAATCATTAAGTAAATTTGAATGTTTAAAAATAAATTAAAAAATGTACTATAAATAATTATTCAAGAAAAGAACAATAGTGATTTTACCAGAAAGGATGATGACAAAATTAAAATTCATATATAGTAAGTGTATCTTTACATATAATCTAGTTTTGTCTTTCATCTTAATCTTATATCACGTGCTCCTTCCTTAATTTTTACGGAACTATACTTCAGTGGTGGGTGGGAAAGACAAACTGGGGAGATAATATAACATAACATAATATAATATAATAAGCTTTCATCAAAAAAAAAATAATATAATAAGCAATTTAAAATCTAAAATTAAAATAAACCTAGAACTTATCAATAAAATCTTAAATTTATTACATTGAATGATTGATGTAGAGATATATGTGATTAAATTATTTAAAAGAACTAATTTCAGGTAAAACTTAAAAATATCTCTAATTGCATTATAAAAGAAATTGAGCTCCAATTAAAAGCATTTGGGATCAAAAACACAATAATTTCTTGGTTGATAATGGCCAATTGTGCAAGTAAAATTGGTCAAAAATGTAATTATAAAATATTAAAGAAAACAAAGGAGTGGTTAGGAACACTCAAAGAGTCAAGCATGTGATGTTGTGAGCTTCTGACTGAAATTTTAATGTTAGACTAGTCAACAGACATAAAGGCCCCCAGTATTTGATTGATGCAGGCATGGGGGGCCAACCTTCAATCTTAAAAGGGTAAATTACAAGACTGTCTGAGAGTCCAATTTGGATTGTTATTTTATTTTGATCATTCAATTATAAAATCTAACGATTTAATCACTAAAATTTGAATAAATATTTATTTTGAGCACCTTAGTGCTATTATTTAGTAAAATGTTGACAAAATATGTCACATATGATCTTAATGGCCACATTACACGTCCACGGTTTAAAATTTCACATTGGTAAAACTGAGGTGATTATAAAAAATTAAAAAAAAATTGATGTCTTTCTGTTTCGGTTAATCTTTTTTAATTTATTTCATTTTCCTCTTTCTTCTCACTCTGTAAATTATTCTTTCCTTCATTTAACAACATCGACATTATTTCCAAAATTCAATGTCGAACCATTGTCTATCATTATTATTTATCACTCGTCGGAGTCGATTTTCTTCCCAAAAACTCACTCGTAGCTTGGAAAACTCCAAAGATAATTCAAAAACCCGATATCAGTAAGAATTCAAAACGGTTGCCTACATTCGCCCTCTTTTGCCATTGCAACAAAAAATTTTGTTGTTTTTATTTAGTTCTATTGTTTTCTTTATGGGTATTACACTGATAAGTTTAAATGGTTAGTTTTTTTTATGTAAATCACATGTATTTTCATCAGTTTTAACAGTTTAAAATTAATCATATTTAAAATTTCGTTACAATTAAAGCTTTTAATCCATTTTTAAAAACATGTTTAGTGAAAGTCGAAAATGACTAGATTTTCTTATTGTTGGATTTAGTATTTGGCTTGGTTGTGGGTGGTAGGTGGTCTGTGTAGACTATCGTGGCTATTTGGTGAAGGGGATACGAAAAAGATTGGGGAGATCCATCACAGCGAACGATTGTTGGCAGCGAGCAATAATGGAGGATGCAACAAAGGATTACCAACAACTGCATTTGAGGTGACTGAATTTTAGATTAGAAAGAAAAAAGAGATCTAGATAAAGGCTGAGTTTGGGAGGTCGGTGCGGCACGATCTCTTTTGGTGAGCCCACAAAAAAGATAAAAAAAGTTTGGAGCAATTTAATTTTTTTTATTTTAATAAAAATATGTATTTTTAATTGTCATTTTGTTATCGTTCATTTAATTTAAAGTAAATTAAAAACAAGAAAAAAGGATGATTTGTGATCAATGTCGTGTTGGCATTGACAGGTGGTCTTCTAAATTGACATAATCAATTTCGTGAAAAGGACAATTGAATTGAGGGCATTAGCCATTACCATTGTCTGCAGCAAGCCACGTCACCGTTTCGTAACTCCATGAGTGGCTAAAAATTAATTACAAAAAACCCAAAAGCACGTAAATCAATTGATAAGAAGTTGTTCTAGTTTAATCAGAGATTTCGAGTTCGAGTATTTGGGTATGCAGTTGTGTTAAAACTTTTGAAAAAGAGTTTTGCTGCCCTTTAAGTTCTGCCTGACTCGAATCTGGATTAATCCTATATCAAAAATATTGAGATACCGAATGGTCTAGAAAAAAAAATAATTACAAAAACGTCAATGGTTAAAGCATTAAATTTTATAAATTGACGATCAAAACGAAAAATTATCCAAAATTAAATGATCAATCCTATAATTTACCCATCTTTAAAAGGTGCCAGGAGCCCATGCAGGAAATTTCGACTTCAATTTGCAAAATTTCATGTTCTTCCAGGCAGTCAAAAACATTCCTGCTACTATAATCCGGTAAAAAATCATGCTACTATAATCCGGTAAAAAATCAATCTGTAATATGTAACCAAAGGAAAAAGTCAATCTGTAAAAATAATTATTTTTGCATTCCTGACACCTAAAAATATTTTATACATTCCTATGGCTTATTAAATTACTACCAATAATAATATTTTTTACATTAAATGTAGAACTTGACATTAATAGAATAATTTTTAATGCATTGAATGAAAAGAAAATGACAAACACTTTATCAAATTAGTTTTGTAAAGCCTCTCAATTACAACTGGTGATTTGTATTATCTCAAATAATATTTGTAATATTATAAATAATGTTTGTATTGTTTAAAATGTAAAAATTTCATATCAAAATTTATAATAGTATATCAAATACAAAATAATTTTCGTAACATTTACTAAATTTATATACAATTTTTATTAAATTTTAACCTATATCAGTTTTGATTTATTTTTGGTATCATTTTCACTAGCAAAATTTCATATTTGTATAGAATTATTTTTATTATGTTTAATTTGACCTGTTTGAAATATTTTATATGAGCAAGCTTACCACAAATCTGTTAACTCCAACAAAGTTCAGAAATATAATTCAGCAATTTATTGAGGGCCATCCATTATTTATTTATTTATTTATTTTTGATTTGTTGTTTAGTGCCATCCATTACTTTTTGTACACTACCAATGTTTCCAACGACTTTATAGGCAGTCCTCATCTGCAAGCCTTTATTTAATAATTGCTGATTTCCCCCAGTCATTACGAAGATGCACCACCGAGATGGCAAAATACACCATCTTTTTCCATTGTCGTTGAGTCCAGGGCAAGGCAGAAAATTTTTGGGCATTGCTCCTACTCTAAGTTAAATTAATCGGTTGTCCATTAATACGTTTCATCAATGATAAGTAGAAATTAAATAAAGAAGAGAATCAATTTATATCACTTAATTATATGAATTTTGTAGGAGAATTCTACAATAAGACTATAAATCCTGACATTATTATAGGATTAACGTAAAAAAATATATGATTAAGCAGAAATTTAAAGCCATTAAACATAAAATATATTAGAAATATTGTAAACACTTGATAATTAACTTAAAGTTAATGTAACCAACACATGATTAAACATAAATTTATTAGGTGTAAAATATGTTAGAAGTATTAAAACAGATGAGGATACATATGGTTTACTTAAAAAAATATGTTAGAAGTATTTAAACTTTTAATAACTAACATAAACATACATTATAACAAAATTATCATATGTTTAAATCTATTAACATTAATGTTTACATCGTTAATCATAAGTTTACGATACTTCCAACATATTTTAAGTTTGATGACTCTAAATTTACGCTTAATCATGTGTTTTGTACGTTTACTTTATAATAAGGTCATAATTTGTGACTTTATGTAGAAATTTCCAAATATTGTATAAGTAATATGCTGAAAGGTGATTTTTGTATTGAATGACAGTACACACATATAGGATAGTGATATACAAAATATATTGAATTAATAGTGATTAATTGTTACTGATTCTAAATCCTTGAATTTAGGTATAAATCACGGAAACTGAAATTCTGCTCTATCAAATATAAAATAAAATTTTCATCATTTTTATACTTTTATATAGAAATAACTTTTTTCTTACAATCTAGTTGTTAGACTTAACAATTTACGTATTTACTATAACAATTTACGTATTTGTTATATACATAAAATTTTGAATCAATTCGATAATCTTATCAAGTACATTTTTTTCAATATTTAGTGATAGTTGAAATTTTATTATTTTAAATATTAAATATTTTTATTTAACTTAAAATTTGAACTATAAAATTCAATGGTAGTATAGAAATATAAGTAAATTTTGTTTTTTGATTTCAAAAGTGGAGCCGTCAACAGAAGAATTACTGTAGAATTTCCCATTTGTTGCATGTCTGTCCTTCCAGAACAAGGCGTGATGATGGTCCAGATTCTTTTGCTTTAATTTTCCCGTTTTATGAGTTTATTTATTCAATGACTTGATTGTAAAATTGTCAGGGGTTACCTTACCATGCGTGATGGATGGAAGGTTTGATGTGATTGCAATGCGTCAATTTGCACTCAAAGGAGGGTGGGAAAACAAGTACGTCAATAGTTTCTTGACTGATATTCCCATTCCCAATGCAAAAAAGAAAAAAACTGAAAAGATAATACGTTGCTTGGCCAAATTTTAAAATTTGCGAACAGTTTGTTTTTTTATACGGAGTGAAAAAGAATCGATTTAAAATATTAACATGTGTTGATGTTTTATTTGGATAATTTTTTAAAATAATACTTTGAATATTAAAATTTGATAAGATAAAAAAGTGTAACAAAAAATAATGATATTAGAGATAGAATAAGAAAATTTTGAGAAAATATACAATATAAGTGTTATTAGACTTTACAGTGCACTATCAATAACATGAAAAAAAAAATACTTTTTATATTTAAAGTTGAAGAAAATGAACTTGTATAAAAAAAATATAATATATTAGATGATTATTTAATATATTATCGATAAAATTTAAATTCCACAAAAAGAAATTAAGATGATGACACATATTTTATTTGAATTTTTTAAAAAAAAAACAAATCAAATAGGTAATGTGTCAAGATGATGACACATATATATCCTACTGAAAATATTAAAAAAATATTAAATAAAATAAGATATGTGTCAATATCTTAATCTCGTTTGAGAAATTTAAAAACTTCCTAACAATGTATTAACCTCACCAAGGGTGTGTTTAAATTTAGTCTAATTAATTACTAGTTTAATCAATTATAGTTATTTATTGATTTATTTACTTTAAGTAAAGTGATTTATTGATTTTTATAGTTATTCGTTCACGAAATGCTTCCAGCACCCCTAGCATTCTAAAGAAGTGCTCTCATTAGAAAAGAGTCGGTGTTTATTTGTTTTAGTAGCCATTCGGCTAGCTCTGGCATTTCTGCAATCTCCCCTTTCGACATCTTGCATAGTAGCGTCGATGTCTTGTGAGTTAGGGGGAGGAATATTACTGTATGCTTCATTTCCAGATCCTCCTTTAGCGAAGTTATCTTTATTACTATTGTAATCGAGTTGATCAGTGGTAAGGATGACAGTATGATAGCCTCCTCGTGAGATCCTCTCGCCCTCACCTTCCGAGTTGTGTCAATGAAGAGCATTTTCATGGGAATGTTTTCTAGCATTGATAGTTCTTCTATCCTCCTGGGTGCAAATTCTTGTGGTTTCTTCTTTACCAAGTGCAGGAATGGCTATGGATTCGAAATCTATATGGCTAAGATGAGATTGTTCCAAGCCATCATGATCTCTTTCTTGCTCCATCCTCTGTCTTGCGTTCCCATTTCCATGAATATTTTCATGGCTTCTATCAATTTTATCACCCTTTCCCCCAACCTAAGTGCACCATCTCGAGGTCTTTGAACATTTTTGGTAATTTTTCTACACATGGTTGTGGTTGTGGATCCATCGGCTTTTTTTTGCTTCAGTTGAGTTGTTAATAGGAGTAGGTGTTTCACTAGTGAATCTGAAGCTGTTTGTTTCTCTATTATGGTTTCTTTTGAATGAAATACTCTTAGTTTGGTTGTCTTCATTGTACTTTAAACTAGAGAATGGGTTGGTCACATCACATCTATCAGTAGAGCTTTGCCTAATATTAAAAGGTTTTTGAGAAAATATCCATTAGCTCTTGAAGATCATGTGCTCATAACCACATTTTTTTTCCTTTTGTGAGACTCGGTTATTTGGTATTGTACATGTACAGTTATTCATTTAATTATTGATAAAATGATTTATTTGTAAATATTTTATAAATTATAAGTATAAAATGATATGGGCCCCACTTGGATTTTCGCACCCAGATGAAATTATAAATGTGGAAACAATGTACAGATGGTGAAATGATTAAAATGAGGAAATTTTAGAGACTTGAAATTATTTTATTTTTAGTATTTGGAGTTGTTGGCAAACAAATTGAAAAATGACGAATACGTCCTAAGGGGATTTTCGTAAATTCCTTCCAAACTAAAATGAATTGTGACGAAATAAAAATATCATGTTATTCTACACGAAAAGTAATTTAATATGGTGTTAATAGATTTTTCGAAACGGTCACAACAACAGAAAATTTCGCTGGCAGGTCGCAGGAGTAAAATCGTAATTTCTCATTATCCGTGCACCACGCGTCAACGAAACCACTTCCAAACATCAAATTATGATTAATATGACTATTTGGAACTGGAATAAAAAAATTTGAAGCACGTTTACACGGTTTTTACGCCAGTGGAATCGTAAGGGCAAAATCGTCCAAAATTTCATAACTATGGGCATTTTGGTCAATTGGCATAGCTCCAGAATTTTCCTTAAAGTTCAATCAGCAGCTGAAGGCTACTATTCACCTTCTTCCTCCAAGCCTTCCACACCATCTTCAAACCAAAAAGAAGAAACAAAAATTTCTAAGCCTTTTTACTACTAATCCACTTAGAATTTTCATACAATTTATATACCAAAATTAATCCTCTCTTTCTCCTCTATAATTGTAAGACCCGATTCTACATTACTGTAGAGTCTAATTTCATAAAAGTGATAATGGAAATTAAATAAATAGAGAGTATTGATTTCCATTTAGTTGAAAAGCTCCTTAACTTGAGATGAGAACGGAGCAAATTAAGTGAAATCCTCTACAGACGAGTAAGAGGGCAGCTCGCCAATGGGCGAGCAGGATGACAATCGTCAATGTTGATGGCGAGTTGAATAGTAGCAAGGGCGAATAGGTGAGTTCGGCATGCCTCTTGAGTAGATGATCGCCCGAATGGACGAGTACATGTAATCGCTCGTATGGATAAGTGAGTTTTATGATAGTAAGTGGGGCGAGCTGAGGTTTCAGATTAAATGGGCGAACTGGAACTGGAATCAACACGTGAATATTGCAGCCAAAATTGACTTTGTAAGTTATACGGTTGAAAACAATTAATGGAGAATATGTTGAAGTCAGTAAGGAATTAACCTTATTGGTTGAGAAGTAAAACAAAGTCAATAGAAGCAGAAAAAGGAGTGTGGCAGGGAGACTTTCACGCCACTTGTGCTGCAGTTTTTCTTCATGCCTTAAATGCATGAAAGACGTGAACAATGATGAAAGAAATAGGATAAGGGACAGGCGGTAGCTATTGATTGGTTGAGCATGGTTATATAAGAAGAAACAATTGAGGCAAACCGAGTTAGCCAATTCCATCTTCTTCACGAAAAACCACTCCACTGCAAGTTATCCTCTGTTTCTTCTATTTCTCTGCCATGATTGATCTACTAAACTTTAAACCTTAAAGTTAGCCAAATAAGAAAATCTGTTTGCAAGAACGTTCTTCCATCGTTAATGAATTAAAGGAAGAAGCAAAGTGAGGCTAACAGGAGACAGAAAGAATTCTGTTCTGGAAGTGCAGTTGGTTGAGGTGAGTTTCATATTTCTAAGGTGTTCTTGATGCTCAATGATAGATTTTTATGTTTTATGAAATAATACACATAGAATCCAGCCTTGTTTTAGTTAGATTTTTAGAGAATATGAAAACAAGGAAAATAATGGAATAAGTGACGACAATGGCGATTACAGTGATCGCCCATGTTGAAAAGCAAGTAATCGCCAATGAGGCGAGTAGAATATAAGGAACTCGCCAAGGAAAAGTCTGTGTTCAAAGGGCGAGAACGCCCAATTCTAGTGAAGTAAATTAGTGGGCGAGCTCAAATGCATAAGGCATTGGGCGAGTAGAATTGGGGGCGAACTCACAAATTTAAGCCAATAAAGGCTGGCGAGTTGAATGCTAGAAGAGCTAAAAATATATAGTGAGTAATGGCGGGCGATCTGCCACGTGTAAGCCCTTGGTGAATGGTGAGCTCGGTCGGGCGAACTAGTCAGAGCTCTGTTGGGCGAGTAGTCATTTTATTTATCGTAATCTCGCCCACTGATATGAAATAAAAAGAAATATTAATAGAATTTATAATTATTTGCAGCCAATAATTGGGAGTGGCTATTGGCGAGCAGGAAGCATGGCGAAGCAAGGCTTCGTTAAACCAGATAAAGGAGATATATGTGAAGTAAAATACATGCCCTGTGGAGTAGAAATATGATAAAAATATTTAGAAATTATTTTTGGTTTATGGCATGTATTTATTTTAATAAATTGTTTGATCACGGGCGAGCTTCTAGCCGCCATATATTGTTTTGTTTGGTGAACTGATACAGGGCGAGTGAGCCCTTGTAATTTATGGTGGGCGAATTGGTAATGGCGGGCGAGCCAAGTTTTTTTATAATTTTATACAACCGTCTCTAGTTTTAAGGGCGGGCGAACTCGTTTTAATGTTTTTGGGCGAGCGGCCCTTTGTTTTAAATTTAAGGCGGGCGAACCGATATCAACGAGATATAGTTGTTTTGAAAAGCTAATGACGGGCAAATACTAATTCACCGTCTTGTCGAGTTAGTCAGGGGCGAGCCGTTAAGGGCGAGCTGACTCTGGTGAACAGTTTTAAAGAATAATTTCTTAAAGGAAAAATAAGACGTTTTAAATATTTTCAAAATAGAAATATGAAATCTTTTGGGCGAGTTGATTACTGGGCGAGCCACTGAGGGCGAGCCAATTTGCTTTCAGATTTTAAAAGCAAGAGGGCGGGCGAACACAATTTCTCCACCATGGGTGAGCTGCCATGGGCGAGCCATATGAGGGCGAGCTGTCCATGGGCGAGCAGGTTTTAAAACGTTGAGATTTTGGAAAGTCTTCAAAGGGTTTTGTAAAGAGAAAGCCTAAACCTTTTTGGAAATCAAATCATTTTGAGAAAATGATAATATGGGTGAAATGATTCCTTAAAGGTTTTTCATGAGTTATAATTTGATTTTGAGACGTTAGGCCTATAGTTCATGCATTACTATTACGTGACCCGCCGGGGCGATGGCTCGGTCGATGGACCAATGAGTGCATCTCAGGGCGTCACAGGGCTGATGGACCCGCCAAGTCATCAGCGGTCTCGAGGTGACTTGGCAAGTGGACCCGAGGACCACTATAGATTATGGCCATAGATCTGAGATAGCCGTGAGGGGCGATGGCCTACGGGTGCACCCCAAAAGCGGCAGATTCCGTTCTCGCAAGGGGGAGGGGGAACGATGATAGCATGATTTAATTGTTGCCTAGTCTCAACTTATCAATTTCTGTTTACTGTGAGGATTTATTAAAATCCTATATAGTGTTTACTACATTTTAAAGTAAACTGTTAGCCAGTGATTTGAATGGTGTTTTAAGAGAGTTGTTTACTATATATCCAGTCTTTTCTACTGGGTTATTGTTAAGAAAAGAACAAATGCGTTATGATATATATAGTTTTGCTTTATTTAAAGCAGCATATGTTTCCTTTACTGAGCGTATGAATCGCTCACCCCTTTGTTTTAACTCCACAGATAAAAGACAAGGAGTTAGAGAGTTAGCTCTCAGATGGATCTAACTATGTTAAAGCACTAAGGCATGTTATGCTAAACGTGACAGGTACAATCTCTTCTCTTTTACATTTCAGACATAAGTATACAGTACTACTTTAGTGAAATGAGTCAATAGGGGATGTTGGATATGAGAAATCCAGAAAAGAATTTTTTTATTCTGAATTTGATAAATAAATGTTTATCAATTATTACGGTCACTGTTGAATGTTAATGGCATCGCAGACAGCCCAACCGGTAAAGATTGATGGAAATACGTGAAAAATGTGGTAACGGGATGTTACAATAATCCTATACCAATGTTTCATTGAAAAACCAAAAAAATAAGAAGAAAAGGAGAGGGATACCATTCGACCAAAGCTTGGTAAGTTCACTATGCTTATGCTTTTCTTGAATCTAATGATATGAATCAATTCATCTAAGCTTAGTGATCATGTTTCTAGCCATGGTTTTGTTTAAATATTGAAAAATAAAAATTCACCATGGATGAGGCATTCGGCCAAGCTTGGGATCCTAAGGTTTCATTGTGTTACAAGCTAAAAAATGGTGCCAAATAAATCATTGAGCATAGTAGAATAACTTAGTATCATTAAACTAATGAAAATCAATCAAGAATGCCTATAAGGAATTTCGGCCAAGGCAAGGGGGCTGGGATTTGTGGCTGTTTCTAATGGTTTGAGGGTAGATTTAGACTGTAGGAATTACAAGGAGTTTGCGGTATGCTCGGATTTAAATTTCGACTCAAAACGAAGAAGTTACGCTATACTACCTATAGAATTTATACTGCAAAATATTTGCAGTGTACAATGTGGCTGTATAAAGACATAAGTAATAGCTTAAAAATAAGCATTTATTAAGCTAATAATTTTGGTGGAATTATTTGCATCCCGTGAATAACGGATTACGTGTGGTGCGCATAAAGAGACCGAATAAGCTACACAGGTAAAGGATGCGTAGGGGTGTAAACGAATAGAACGTTCGACAAACTGTTCGTGAACTCGTTCGGTTTCTGTTCGTTTATTAAGCTTAAAGAACGAACACGAACAACATTTTAGTGTTTGTTTGTTAAACGAACTGAACATGAACAGAGGTATGGTTCGTTCGTTTTTGTTCGACTCGTTTATGTTCATTTATTGTTCGTTCGTTTAAAGTGTCATTTATTGTTCGATTGCTGTTTGTTCGTTCGTTTATGTTCATTTATTATTCGTTTGTTTAAAGTGTCATTTGTTGTTCGTTTGTTTAAAGTGTTATTTGTTGTTCATTTGTTGTTTATTCCTTTATGTTTGTTTGTTATTTATTAAAATACTAAAATTACTTATATTATATAGGTTATATAATATATATCATATTTTTAAGACATTAACCTAAAAAATTTGTACCTAATTTTTAAATATATTTATACAATATAACTTTGTTGGTTTAAAATTAATAAAATATAATTATAAAATAATTATAAAATTAAATTAGTTAATTATACTTAAAATAATTATTTTTTAAAAATTTTAAACATAATGTACGGAAATAAAATTAATAAAAGTCTCATAATAAGTTAAGATTTCATTCATATGATCTTATCCGTTGACAAAATTACATATATATATATATATATATATGTTACACATAATTGTGTATACATACATGTATCTGATACTTTAATATATATGTATATGTGTATAATATAACTTGTACTTAAAATAGTAATTATCAATTTTAATAAAACATTGTTGACTTAAGTTGTATTTAAGATTTTGTATTAGATGATTTCAATTTGCATGTGGAATTTAATATTAATGTAAGATTTTTAATTTTTAATATTTAGTTTGTTCTTATAAATACTTGTTCATGAACATGTGTTTGCGAACACATTCGTTTACGTGTTTGTGAACGCGTTCGTCAACACATTCGTTTACATGTTCACGAACACGTTCGTTTACATGTTCGCGAACGCATTCGTCAACGCATTCCTTTATATGTTCGTCAACACGTTCGTTTATATGTTCGCGAACGCGTTCGTTTACATGTTCACAAACATTAACAAACAATCCCTACCAAATAAATGAACGAACACGAATGACACTAAAAAACAAACGAACAAACAGAAATATCAGTTCATTCGTTCGTGTTCGGTTTGTTTACAGCCCTAGGGATGCATATGTAAGCTGTAGCGATATTTTGAATGCATATTTATTATGCAAATAAATTATTATGAATATTCCTAAAATGAATTGCATGAAAATCTGTGGAATTGAGGCTGTTTATGAAAATTAGAATTGTGTTTAATTTGCAGGAGGGTTAGGGTAATAGCAGCTGTTATGCTGTTGAAATTTCTAAAAATATTTTCTAAAAATATTGGAAAATATTTAATTACATGATTTGATGAGTTCCTAGCCTTGAAAATGAGAAATTTATTATTTTTCATAATACATGAATATACTGAAAATTATTATTTAAATATTCATGTTACTGGTTCTGTTAAAAAGGAGACCTACATGTTTTACAACATATGATATGATTTAAATGATGAACAGATGGAATGTGAATATTTTATAAATTATATTTCATAAATATTCACTTTATGATTTACTAAAATTTTTTATGGAGTGATTCAGAATTTCTAATTTTACTTATTTCCATAAAGGAGTTATGATCATGAAAATACTGTTTTGAGACTGCTAGGCCCCAACATCATGCCGATATGTGATATGTGATACGTGATACGTGATATGTGACATGTGATATGTATTCAGTCCCGGTTGACACCTAATTAGTGTTTGACTGAGGACTACCCTAAACTATGGTCATACATCTGACATAATTATTATTGCCTTACTAGGTATTTTCTCTTTAGCATGATATATTATGGGTGATGCCATAGTCTCCACTTTTATGAGATATGAAATGATATATGATATGAAAAAATGTGTTTAAATGAGAGAATATGAATATGTTTTTACATGAAAAAAAGAATAAATTCTAAACAATTTTTTGTACTACATGGAGTACCCTACTATTTATGATTTATACATTGACATGTGACATGAGTTTAAATGAGAATTATGATTTATTTAAACTAATATTCTTATTTAAAGAATATATGAATATTAGTTTATTTATTTAAATGCTTTATTTTATAAAAGCATTATTTTGAAAAGGATATGAAATGAAATGGAAAATGATTGATTCCAACAACAATATTTACTCCTTATAGTCGCTTCTAGGTTCCGGAACAAGATAGGTATTTCAAAATATCTTCCTTACTCCATCCGAAATCCCTAGCCGACTATAATATCCTTCCTATTTTGGTCCTTAGGGCACCTATAGGAAAATAAGGATTTTCATTTCATATAGATTTCGGGATATCTAGTTTTACATACAATTCTCTTACTGAGTCGTGGTTTGCTCACCCTTTTATTTCAACATTTATAGAGTATTTCCAGTGACTGCGAAAATTGCATCCGGGGATTATTGGTTGCGCATTTAGTGCCCTGAGGCAGCGAGCTTATATCCTGGAGGTATAATCATTATGTTCAGACATATTTTGCAGTACTACAGTATTGTAAATTAAACAGGGGATGTAAAGGATAAACAAATTCTCGACATGTAAATATTTCATTGATAATAAACTACAGTTTGTTAAATAGTTACTGCATAAGGAAGAAGGAAAGCAAAGTATCGCAGACAGTCCAACCATATAAAATGTATGGAAAAACGTGAAATAATGTAGATATGAGATGTGACACCTTTGTCTTTCATACCCGTTGGGTTGCTTTTTGGGTCGGTTTTACCCATATTTATGTTCTTGCCATTTTTGGGTTTTCTTCTAGTAACAACCATCCATGGCCCAAATTCTTCTTCACCATTATTTTTGTCAGTAATATTGATGCTTGGATTGTTGGTTGGTTCTTCATGAATCATGCTGTCAAGAATTTTTTCCTTCCTTATCATGCATTGTTCTCTACGATGACCAATCATGCCGCAGGTGAAGCAAAGGGTAACAATTTCATAAAGAACATTCTCAACAATTTTTCCAATTCTAATTTTTGGAATCAAGGGTTTATCCAAGTTCACTTGGATACAGAACCTAGCATACCTTCCCCTAGTATTCTGTTCAATGATAGTATCGATTTTGAGGAGTTTGCCAAGTTGATTTCCAATCCTTTGCAAGATAATCTTGTCAAAATATTCGATGGGCAACCCTGGCAATCTGACCCATACTGCAGTAGTCGAGTAAGATGTTGATGCGTTTGGAATAAAACCTGGTTCCCATGTTCTCATTGTTAGATAATAGGGACCAACAAACCAAGGCCCCCTATGGATAACTTTGTGAAAATCTTATGTAGTATGGAACCTAAACAAGAAAAAGTCATTTTCACGACCCATACAATCCATATTTTCGTTGGGTTTCCATTGAGCTTTGACTCTTGGAAGAAGGAAGTTGTAGCCTACATTTTTGTCGAATGTCTTCACTATAACTGCATTTTTCCAAGGTTTTCGTATTATGTTTCTCTCCTTTTTTGACAGAAGTATTGTTGGGATCTCATCATTATCTTCAAGTTCTTGATAAGATTCTTCATCTGTATAAGTTGGTTAGTTTATGAAGTAAACGGATGAATTATCCTGATTTTCCAAAAGAGAATCCTTGTAGGATAAGTTGCTAATTCTGTTTCCTTGCATATCGTGATCCACCTGTTCGAATTCACCATTCTTTGATCTTTTGACACTCCTTTTCCTTTGATCTTCTTCTTCTGGGCATTGTGGGATGTTACTCTTTTCAATCTCCATTTCAAAGCCTTTTTTTTTTTACCTTCTTTATACAGATTTCCACACACATTATACTTAACAAGTACAAAGAGCATATGTTTCATTTTTTTCTTTTTTAAAAGTATAATACATATAAGATTACTTTTTGATGAGTAGACAGTAAAAATTTTTAACTCTTCAATAGTTATTAACAAACTACCACATATCCACTTTTTTTTTAATTATTTTTTTAAATTGCTTTAATATACACTAAAAAATATGTGTCACCTTGATCCACTTACTAAAAATGTTTATGGGCGATTGAATCGAGTTTGTGCCAGGTTTAGGTAAGACATTAAAAGATTAAAAATAAATTCAAGTTTGATTCGATCCAATTTTTTAAACCTACTTTTTTGTTTAAGCCCGCTTTTACATATAATATAATAAATAAATCCAAATCTGTTTAAGAGCACCCAACCACTGTTATTTTTTAAAAATATTATAATAAAATATGAAAAAAAATATTAAAACATATAATAGTTAATAAATATAAAACAATAAGTTCAAATATTCTTAAAAAACGCAAAAAATGAAATTTTAAATTAAAATCTAAAAAACAATACAAGTTCAAATTACATTATACAAAAAATCAAAAGTAACTAAAAATGCATTAGTATAAAAAATAATAAACAAATATATTTATCGAATTAAGCTGATCAAGTTTAGACTTAAAATAGTTAACCTAAATCTAATTCTTTCTTTTTCAAGCCTCGATTTCAAAACTTTAACGCGTTTAATAAATTTAATATTTTTGTTCAAATCTATAAAAAAACAAACAAAACTTCAAAATTAGTCGGATAACTTAAAACTCGAACAAGTCTATGACTGACAATGGCAAAAATAATTTTTTTATAATCACAAGTGTTTTTATCCGTTTTACAGACAAAAACTAATTTTATTTAGACAAAAAATGATAAAAGATAAAACCCTTTTAATAGTAACACCTAAAAGAATTTTTTGTCCATATATTTGGATATACAAATTTTTTTTTTGAAAGGTTGGATTTACAAATTTTAAACGGAATAAAAGGACAAAAATATACTGTGCTCGCCACCAAAGAATAATAAACGAAATCTGATCTACCTTTATTTACTTCGGTGAAATAACCCTATAAACTGCCGTTGCTTCCGAAATGATGCCTAATAACTGTTTTGGTTTATCTCTAGAAGTAAACTTACCTTTTTTATTCTTTTTTTTTAATCAAATCAAATACAATTTATAACGTCATAGATCCAAGCCCGACTTGAGCTATGTCCACATACATAGACAATTCGCCTCTCGATTCGATTCAGCTCCATTACAACTCACCGAAAAGCAATTATGAAAATCAAAACAAGTTCAATAACTTGAATTCTGACCTCTGACATTTTTTTTTTCAAGTCATTTTGGATTGCAAAATAAATGGTCAGAGTTATAGATCAACCCAATTTAATTTGGCTTTCAACAAGTTAAACAAAGTCTTTAACATTCCTAAAAGGGTCTTTTAACCTTGGCATTTGGAGAATAATAACTGAAAACAAGAGTGTTAAAATTCCGGAAAAAAAATCTTCAATATATACCCACTTTATGTGGAAATACAAGATCATGCCCTTTCTGCAGATTTGGTCTTTGATGCCATGAACACATACACGAAAGAAATCTTGAGTAAAACAGCAATCCAAAAAGAAAAAGAAATCTTGGATAAAATATGTAGAAAAGAAGAGTAGATGACAAACAATGCATCCGATATAAAAATACGATGGCATTCTTTTTTTCACTATTTTCCTATCATTGCTCAAATTAAAATTTGCTCGCAATATGAAACATTAATCAGATAACATGGAGCATGCTTTTAACAAGCAAGGGATTCTTTACCTCGTCATCTTCTACCGGATAATTTGATTGCATACTGGTTATGTAATGAACCTTCTCCCGAGTCAAATCTCCTTTGCAGTATTTGATACTGTGGCCTATGCTTAACTTCAACGTCCTGCCATTCTTCACACCTCTCTGCCAGCCCCTCTCCCTCCAGCATCCTTACCACCTCTGACATAGCTGGACAGTCCTCCGGTGATGCTTGGGTACAAAGCAATGCAACGTGGATCATTGCCTCCACCTCTTCGATGTTGTAATTTGAATTAAGATTACGATCTACAATCGCATCTGGCTTTTTCTCTCTTTTCAGCTCCTTGACATTCACGAACAAACAAGAAGTACACGGTCAGTGAGCAAAAAGCCCAAATGGTGCAAAACTTGAATAATGCAATCAAGACATAGCATCTATTTGCAACCAAACTATTATCATTTCGTCTCCACAGATCAAATGCACAATTTTCAAGGGTAAAATGTAGCCAAAAGATATTTTCTTCATTGTTCCAGATGGTTGTGACAGGAACTAGATATGGCAAGCAATACGTACCCTTGTTCTACATTGCTTGCTTAATGCAGGTTCAGAATCAGCTCTAGTAGCCTTTCTAAAAGTGCAACAAATCTAACTAAACTCCACCATATCAATAAGGATTCAAATCCCATAAAAGTAAAAAAGACTTTCTTTTTTAGTCCAGTCAAGAGTAAGAAAAAAACCACCAAGCGCACCTATCCTTTTCAAATGCATGCCTGTACCAATATGTAATGCTAAATAAGCTTTGACAGAAGCACGTATAACCATTAAGAGATGCAAAGACCAAGTTAAAGTTCCATCCTCACAAGTTCCCAGTAACAGATCATATGGTGAAAGCTTATTGTAATTTTCAAAATTTGTTAGTTGAAAGTAGTGGAAACTTTCCACAAGAAAAACCTTCGTGTATTCTTTGTGTTTGATTCTTTTGCTTGCTCTTGCTTGATTGGGTATTTGTCATAACGACATATGCATGGGAGGTTGTGCAGGTATTCAACTCTATAAAAATTTGTGGTCTCGGTGTGAATACAGCTTATTGAATATAGCATGACTTTAAAACAGCATATAGCACTACTCCAACTTATGGTGGCAGCATTGCCAAATGCACACCTTGCACATAACACAAGCACGTAAATAATAGGAGGAAAGGAGAAAGAGTAAAAGACACATATGCAAAAGCCAACAAAGTAACAGATTGGAGTTATCTTACATGATCAAGCAGCAAAACATCTTCTTCTTCCAAGCGTGAAAAATCAATTGCGCGTTGGCCTGTTACAAGCTCTAGAAGCATAATCCCGTAACCAAAGACATCTGTCTTTTCTGATGACTTCCCAGTGGACAAGTACTCAGGTGCTATATGGCCCATTGTCCCGCGAACTTTAGTTGCAACATTTGTCTGCCTTACATCCATCAACTTTGCAAGGCCAAAGCCACCAACAACTGCTTCAAAATCTTCATCCAATAATACATTAGCTGCCTTCACATCCCGATAAATGATCTTAGGATTGCAATGCTCATGAAGGTATTCCAGCCCACGTGCTGCACCTAGGGCTATTCTTTTTCTTGTAGGCCAATCTAAAACAGGGTCACCAGGTTTGAGTTCTGCAGCAGTTCCAGATATTAGCATCTATTGCATGCAGTAAATATAAACTATGTTTCTTTAGAAACTCAAGATCACGAGTTAAAATATGTAATAGAAGTCATGCTGAATAAAATTCTCAAAGAACTAGTACCTCGCAGACGATAGGCCACGCTTAAATTCTGCATAAAGGGATAGACCAAAAGACGTTCTGTTGGTGTAGTACAAAAGCCAATCAGCAGTAAGAGATTCCTGTGAATAGCTACACTTATCATCTCAACCTCACGTTGAAAAGCTGCATCTCCTCCAGGACTTTCAAAATCAGTTAATCTCTTAACTGCAACTTTTGTGTTATCAGAAAGCACACCTTTATAAACCTTTCCAAAACCTCCCTGTCCAAGGATATTCTTTTCACTGAAGTTTTCCGTAGCCAACGGTAATTCCCTCCCTGCAAACCTTTTCAATTGACCAAAAGCAATTCTTCGGTCAACTTCACCTGACCACACAAATTTAAGGGTTTCAAAACAATAAAAACCAACATATTATGTAAAATTCATACTTTAATTACAATGAAAACAGATTCAAAAGCACAGCAAAGTAAAACACACAAGGGCTTCCTAAACAATAGACAACCACGAAAGTTTCACAAAGCAATATCTACCAACTCCTAAACAAAAATTTAAATAATCTCAAACTTTGTTTTTTCATCAGAGTTTAATTTCTACCAAATTTTACAAGGCATCTATTTGCAGTTCAAAATGTTTATCTCCGTCAACATTACGGGTGACTTTCTCAAATATAGCAAACTTGATTCAGATTTAGGTCAGTTCTGATTGATGTTATGCAGGCCACACAGTATATTATTAATTTTACTGGCAAGAAAATTTATGAATGAAATCTAAACTTCTGCCAAAAGTAGATAAAAAGTGTTTCATTGTTCACTAACTGAGCTAAGATTAATCCTTTGTCATACAGTATTGCCAGATTAAAACTATAGAGGCAGATTAAGTGGACCTTGATCTTTACTACAAATCACCCTGTAGATGGAGAAACTGTTTGATCCCCCAGTAAGAAGACAACGAAAAAATTAAATAACGTAAACAAGAGAACTTTTAAAATAGACAAAAAATCATCAGCAGCTGGTTGTCATTCAGAAATACTCATAATAATTGAAAGGTAGCAATAACCTGCAACATCTACAAAGACTTCACCCCTGGAAAAACAGCAAGCCACCAATGATAAGAAGAATTATAAATCCCCCAACAATGCCAACAATAATTCCAACCTTCGGCTTGTGCGAGGATCCTGCAAACAAAGAGAAACCTCAGAGATAGAAGGTCAAATTATGGTCCAAATTTAACAGGTGTGTCTCTGAAACCATTGAACATTGTAAAACAATGTAATGACGTCAACATAGTTTATCCAATTACCTGAATCATTTCCACTTGATGCACAAGGGTGAGGAAAATTTCCACCACAATTTAACCTGTTTCCTCTAAAACTGAAACAAATAGAGTTATGTCTGGTTAAGCTCACACTGGGTAAATATTTTTCTATGATGTGTGCATGCACACTATTGAAGAAAGAGAACGAAGGTGAATACACACATATTACAATACTTTTTTAATTCTTTGCACTAAAATAGGAAATGAAACAAGCTAATCAAAGATAGCCATACTCGTAAGTTGGAACGTGGAACAAATGTTCAGGAACTTGACCGCTAATATCATTTGAATGAAGCAGACTGCAAAAACAGCTCAACCATCAGTAACCTAAAAAAGTGCAAAGAGAAACAAATCCTCATATGTTCAAGTTTAAAACGCACATGGACCAATTCATTCAAAACTCAAGATTTAGTCAATTATGTGCTGTTTTACCGCAAATTCAGATAGCATTCAGGATTGAATACTTACAGATTGATCAACTTCGGAAGATCTGAAATTGACTGAGGGACAGTGCCAGTAAGATTGTTCTTACTCAGAGTCAGAGTCCTGCTTGAATTAAAGAAATAATGCCTTCCTATGAATAAGTTATGAGATATTGCATAATACATAAAAACAAATAAAAATCTCAAAATGATATAAAGGGTATTACTTACAAGAAATGCAGATTTTTAAGATTACCAAGGGAAGAAGGTATTTCTCCAGTTAAACGATTATTTTCCAAATCCAAGCTGGTCAAACTTGACAAGTTCCCAAACTCTTTTGGTATCTCACCAGTTATACCAAGTCCTTTCAATGTACTGCATGATCAAAACACAAAATACATAAATATATAAGCACAAAAGATTCACCCCAACCAATGTCTGTTGGGTTGAATGGAAGGAGCTCAGTGCCCCTTAAGCAAGGTCTCGGGTTCGAACCTTATGAATGGAGAAAACAGCATTGGGAGAGCTCCTCTCGTATCAAGTCCGACTGTAGCTCGACTCCGGACTAGTCGGGTCCCAAAGTGGCATCCGGATACCGGAGGGTTTTAGACCGAAAAACAAAAAAGATTCACCACAAGGCTATAATGAACCATTCAACAAAGTGTTTACATTACATGCTACTAAACCATAATATAAAACTGGAAATAGCAGAAACTTGTAATTTTGGTTTATGCTTTTAATTAGTGATAATAATTAATCCTAACATTTTACCACAAGAATTCCCCAAAATTACAAAGATAGAATTCACTACACAAGCAGCATGCATCATATATTTTTTCTCCAAAGACACGAAAATTATGAAGCTACATAGTAATTCCACTTAAAGATTCTGCAGCACAGTCTGCACCCTACAGTAAATCCCTATCATGGTCCTATGGAATCATCAATCTTAGGTAACTACTTTTCCTCCCCACTTTGAGACCTTTGCTTTGGTAAGCTTCATCAAGCTACTTATTTTTCTCAGAATTTTCAGATGCCTCCAACACATCCATAGTATTTCATGAGGGAATGAGATTCTTCAGCCCCGTCGTCTAAGAAGAACATAGAGTCCGGTAATGCAGTACGATGTAAATCAATAGATGGTATGAAACATAAAAGGATGACAATGATAAATAGGAAAAATTCACACACTGTCTGATAGCAAGGAGATATTGTTGTCAACCCCAAGAATTGGAAATATAAGGCTTTTAATGTTGACTTCAGCTGAGTATTTGAGCACCCATAGCAGAAAGGGATTTGAATGTGGAACTCAGCAGAAAATCTCTGAGATATTTCAATTACAATACTCCAGTGACACTTGGTATCTACTGGGGCATCTTCAAGGTTTAGGATCTGAATCCTATTTAGGCTTTCCCTGCAAACTACACATGATGCTACCACAAGATAAGGAGTCAAAAATGACATCTTACTTAGGATATGTACTGACTAAAATACAAATAGTCTTTATACAAGATAGGGGTGACACCGCTTTCACCCCTGTACGATAAAATCTAAAAATGATTACAAAGTACCAAGGATATCTGCAAATGCATTTAAAAATGCCATATCAAGACTGGTTTAGCCAAACCATGTAGAGATGGCAGATTGCTTCCCTTTTTTTATCTTGTTTCTTTCTTTTTTTCTAATAACTATAAAGCTTTCTGGTGATACTTTATATGTCTCCATTCATGGCACCAAAGAACGAACAAATTACATCAGAAAAAGAAACTAATTAACCCTAAAGCACAGATTAATGATTATCATGATTAAGAAAAGTGTTTTCGGCACTATAGGTAAGATATACATAAATTCATTATTTGGAAATCAAGAAAAAATTGAAATCTATTGTTTGCTCGAATATTCTCCATACATACAGTGACAAAAGAGTAGTCAGAACTCCTATTTTTGGGGACAAGGTGCCAGAAAAGTTCATGGATGACAATGTCCTGAAAGCAAATTGACAATATAAGAATAACAATATATTTATGTTACAGACAGTAAAGAAACAAAATAATATTTCATGAATGATTAGTTCATTGTAGTCATGCATTTGTATTTATGCACCCTAGTAAATGAGAAAAAAGATTAAGAAAACCAATTACTTACACCGAAATGACATTATTACTAGGATCACACCTTACACTTGTCCAAGTGCAAGGGCTAACTCTATTTGTGTTCCAATCTGCCAACTGATTGGCTGAAGCATGGAGTGAAGTCCTCAATGCAAATAAAGCATCTCCTGAAACAGAGGATATGGATATTCATAATCCAATTAAGCAAACAAATACCCTTTGGTTAATCTAGGCCTGAGGATCAGTGTGTATAATCAATAAAGGGAAGAGAAGGAAATGAAATTATCAATGAATATCATCTCACTATACCACATGCACACGCACATGCACTCATGCATGCCTCTCTATATGCCTCTCTACAGAATTTAGTTTATTATATCACCAGAATTATTTAAAATTAGGCACAAATCAGCCCATGGTTCTCAAAAACTCAACTTAGTAATATTTAAGTAGAGGAAATGAAGTGTCATATAGTTCGAAAATAAAAATAAAAATAAAAAACAACTACTCTAGAGGCCTTGGAAATCTGACTGATAATAATTGATAGACAGTAAGGAGGTAAAGCTCATCGAGAAAGAAGCTTCAGGCATCTTATTGTGCTTCTATTTGAGCTTATCGGCTGAGTAACATCTTCCCTTTACATCTAACTTTAGCACAAACAGGCCCAAACTCCAAAGTAATTATTTCTATGAGAAAATTAATTAGATAATAAGTTGTGTTTAAAGTTAGAAACTAAAGGACACGCAAACACATGCATATTCTGGATGAAGTCAATCGTCAAATTTACTAACAACGTGAAATCCTAAGAACATTTGCATCAACGCGCATGTAAACATGCTTGAAGAATAAATGTTAAACAAGAATAACTCAGTACCTTGAAAATCAGAGGATACAAAAGAAAGCAAGCAAGCAGATATAAGAACACCAAGAAATAATTCCATCTTCAGCAAAGTCAACCCCAACGTTCAATGCCATGAAATACAAAATCTCTTATGAGCATACAAGCGACTTCCATCTCTGCAAAAACATCCAGGCATCAAATTATAAATATAAAGGCACATTAGACACAATAATTAGTAAATCTAGCCAGATATGTTTCTCCAATCCCTCTTTTTTCCTCAAGTACCCTAGGCACATAAATTGGCAGTAAGGTCAATAAACTGTTACAGAATAACATAATTGCTAAAGAAAGAAATTTAAAATTATATATAAAAAAAAGTTCCCGTATACACAAGTTGTGTCAGGAAAATCAATCAAACAATGAAGGCTGAATGCTCAAATAAGGATATAAAGTTTTCGGAAATATTCAATTCAGGATTTAAACTTTTATTTTGCTTAATTCAAGATAAAACGTTTTCGATTTTGCTTAGATAAGGATTTTTTAACGCGTGTGAGTTACACGCGCCGTTAAAGAAAGTGACTGACAATGAAAGGATAATTAGTGCCACGTGTCACACTCACACTCTGCCACGTGTCACAATTACACTCTGTCACGTGTCCATTTATTTTTACCTATTAAAACAAAATAATTATAAAATAACTGCCATGTGTCCCACTCATAGGTTGCCATGTGTCTCACTCACACGTCGTCATGTGTCTCACTCACAAGCTGCCACATGTTCACATATTTTTTTTACATTTTTTCTTTCTTTTTTTTAATTCAAGAAAAACTATATATTTTGATAAAATAATATTTTCTTGAATAAATTTTTTAAAATTATTTTTTGAAATAATTAAAAATTTTAAATTTTGTTTTAAAAAATAAATTCTCAAACATAAAAATTATTATAAAACTTTTTTTAACTAGTATAATTATTATTTTTTATTTCTTGATTTTTTTTCGTTTTTACCATAAAAAAAGGAAAAAAACTATTAGCCATAAAATTATTAGAAATTATATATTTTTTAAAGAATAAATTTTAAATTACTAAATTTAATTTGTATTTTTCTTCTGCCACGTGTCTCACTCATACGTTGCCACGTGTCCACTCCTGCCATGTGTCACACTAATACGCTGCCATGTGTCCACGTATTTTTTACTTTTTTTCTTTCTTTTTTTATATTCAAGAAAAATTATATATTTTGATAAAATAATATTTTCTTGAATAAATTTTTTAAAATTATTTTTTGAAATAATTAAAATTTTTAAATTTTGTTTTAGAAAATAAATTCTCAAACATAAAAATTATTATAAAATTTTTGTAACTAGTATAGTTATTATTTTTTCTTTCGTAATTTTTTTTTCATTTTTACCATAAAAAAAGAAAAAAACTATTAGCCATAAAATTATTAGAAATTATATATTTTTTAAAGAATAAATTTTAAATTACTAAATTTAATTTGTATTTTTCTTCTTTTTTTGTTTTCTATATTTTCTTCTAATTGACAAAAAAAGAAAGAAGATAAAGAAACTATAAAAATAAAGAAAAATATGTAAGAATTGTCTTTTTAGAAAAATTAATGTAATTAAAAAAATAAACGTATTTCCTAGAAAAACTCAATTTTCTAAAAATAAATATATTTAATTTACAATAAAAAATTATTTTAAATTTAAATCATATAAAAGAAATAAAAACAGAAAGGAATGAAAAGAAAAATAAAGTGAAAAAAATACAGAAATATTTTTTATAAAAATTTATTTTTTAACAAATTTTTTTTTGAAAATGTAATATAAATTTTTAAAAATTATTTTTTATTAAAAAATCAACTAAAAAAATTAACTACTAATTATAATATTATAAATAATATTTAAATTTTTAATTTTAATATTAATAACAAAAAAATTTGGTTGAACGCTCAAATAAGGATCTAACGTTTTCGAAAATGTTCAATTCAGGATCTAAACTTTGCCACGTGTCCCACTAATGATTATAGGTCACTGCCACGTGTCCCACTCACACGCTGCCACATGTCAATCTTGCCACTTGTCCCAGTAATACGCTGCCACGTGTCCATGTAGTTTTTACCTATTAAAAGAAAATTAATTATATGTTACTGCCACGTGTCCCACCCTTATGCTGCCACGTGTCCACTTCTGCCACGTGGCCCAATCACATGCTGCCACGTGTCTTTTATAAACGCCGTTATTATTTTAACGGCGCGTGTAACTCACGCGTTATAAAAAGTCTTTATTTGAGCAAAATCTAAAACGTTTTATCCTGAATTGAGCAAAATAAAAATTTAGATCCTGAATTGAATATTTTCGAAAATTTTATATCCTTATTTGAGCATTCAACTAACAATGAAAATGACAACTTTTAAGCACCTCCTCTTGTGCTCCTGACTCACATCAGGAATTTTACAGCAATTAGTAGTTTTTCTATAAAATTCAAAGAGGCAGGTGAGCATGGCAGGCAATTCACTTCCTTGTAGTTTATGACTTACGTTTCAGTGACATTTTCTATTAAATTTCACAATCTTCATTTCCAGTAAGTTTAGGCTAGTGACCAGAAACTTTACAATGAAAAAATATTTCACTACTTTTAGATTGGCTCAAAGAGTACTTCACTTTGCAAATTCATTCTTTCCTTTCTTTTTTTCCTTTTCTTTTTGGTACAACCTAGGAAATCGCAAGAAAAACAAAATTAACAGGAAATGAGCTTGAGGGAAGCTAAAGCTACACCCGCAGCATCAGGATTTACAAAATAAGGACCACAGGGTTCACCAAAGACCATGAGACTACTTTGCAGAATCATTCTTATGAGCAAGTAAAAAGTCCGCTTTTCTTGCTTGCTTAAAAAAATATTAAGATCCAATTTGAGCTAAAATGCACGAAACAGACAGACCAATATGAAGATAGGGTGCAGCCCTAGAGAAAAATAAAAAGAAATTTTTTATAATTAAACGAACGTTGAAATGAAACATAATGTCAATAAAACAGTGATTTCAGCTATAATATGAAGCTACTAGAATCAGTAAATGGTAAGAAGACAACGAAAACCAACTTCTCCAACAAATCTTACTTTTAGTGTAGAGAAAGAATGCCAAACAACATTCCAAGACGCTCAAAACTCAAACGGCCCTTTCCAGCTTGCAGAATAGTAAATGTAGTTTTTGACATTCAGTACCGGGCAAATAAATGCAAAACTAGCCAAGGATAATTCCTACTCAAACAAGAATGCTTGGATTAATAAACAGAAGAAAAACTGAAACTTTGAGCCTAACCAAATTCCTTTATTCGGTTGGTAATAAAGTAAAGCCAATTGGCTCACAGAACTCAAACGAGTCTCAAACCAATAACTACAACGAGTAACATTAAAAAAAAGTCAATCTTTTTTCTCCAAGCATTTTCCGTGAATAAGAAAGAAAAGCTAAGATTTTCAAAATCTCAGACCAAAAACAATGACTTTAAACAAAACTGAGACGGAAAGCAAGAAGATAGTAATAGAAGAAAACCCAAATCTTAAAATCTCAAGAAAAACAACAAAAACATGCAACTTGGGTTAGGAAGAAAGTTGCTGACCTTTGAGAAAGGAATCAAAATGGAGAAGAAAAAAAGATGGGTGTTTTCATTTCAGATGGATCTGAAAGAATCAAGCTTTCATTCTCTTTTAATCCGTATGTTAGAAGGAATGAGCTGGCTTAGTGAAGGAAAGACATCAAATTTGTTTGAGCTTTTCGAGAAGAGCAACAATCTAAGGAGAAGCTTCTGTCCTTTTGCTTTTGCTCCTTCCATTCTCAAGGCTACGCTCTATTTATTGTCTTATTTTCTGTACTTTTTAATTTTTTTTGGGTGGAAAAAATGAACTTTAAATTAAACACAGAACACCTGTAAGGAGGTTTACAAACAGAGAGCTGCTAAATATGCCCTTGTTTTTATTCTTTATACCTTATTTTCTCAGCAATGAACAGTGATCCAATGAAGAAAAATGGGGTATAAAGAGTAAAAATGTGGGTATATATAAAAATTCTCTTACAAACGGAGTTTTTGGGGAAAATAAGCCCCATACAATCAGCCAAAAGCTGAGCATTAAGTTTTTCTGGAGGAGCATTGAACAAAATGAACGGGGAATTAGCTTCAGTTCTCATCTTAGCTAACAGGTCTGCACAAGCATTGGCCTCTCTAAAAATATGTTCAACCTTGACATCCTCAAGCCTTTAGATAAGCAACCTGCAATCATCAACAAGGCCATTGTAAATATGAGATTGAGGAACTCCCTCATTAACATACCTAACAATAACTTGAGAGTCCGCCTCCACTCTCAATTGTTGATATCCTTGATTTACTGCAATTTGAAGACCATAGCGGAGAGCCCACGGTTCGGCGCAAACACTGGAAGCTGTCCCTAATCTTCTACAGTAGCCTTTTAGCCAATTACCATTGCAATCTCGAAAAAGGCCTCCTGCTCCTACAAGTCTTGGGTTACCCTTTGCTGAACCATCAGTATTGAGTTTAACCATGTTCTCTGGAGGTTTTTTCCAGCCAATATCCAATTGAGATATTTCAAGTAGATGCTTGGTCTTGACTTTTAAAGCCCAAAGTTCCTTAACAGCATGTAATAGCTTATCACACCACCTCTGTCTCGTTTCAAGCTTATTCTTAAAGATCAGCTCGTTTCTTTCAATCCATATTTGCCATAATGCCATGGCAAATAAGATGTTCGAAGGGACATCTTGGATTCCAAAATCATTTTTAGACTTTATATTGTGCACAAGCCAATTATCCAAATCAAATGAAAAAGAGAAAGAATTTTCATTTGAAACTCCTAAACTTATCCATCTGTCCTTAACTTCCCTACAATCTCTCAAGCAGTGAGTAATGGATTCTTCCTTAGAATTACATCTAGGACAGATAGGAGATAACAAAAGACCTTTATTAGCAAGCATCTATCTTGTGGCGACCTGTTTATGCATGCAAAGCCAAACAAAATGTTGCACTTTAGGAAGAACCGGTAGTTTCTAGACCAGTTTCCATTTAGGATCTCTATTATTAGCCCTATTGGAGGCGCACCTGTAGGCTGAGTTAAGAGAAAACTATCCATTAGGGGTGCATTTCCAAGAGATAAAATCTTCTTTGACTTCTTTCAGTTGAATAAGAATGGAGAGAATATGAGCCATCACTTCCTTAGGAACGAGAGTCGTAAGTTTATCGAGGATCCACTCTCCCTCATTAGAGATAACCCGTATAACAACCATCTTCTCATCTTGTGGAAGCCATGGCCCATACAAAATTGAGTTCAATGGGCTTAAACCAATCCAATCATCTTTCCAAACTAATGTTTGATTTCCTGACCTCATAACCCATCGTAAGCCTTTTTCAATAACTTTAACTCCCTTACGCAAGCCACAGTAGAATAGAGAACAAGATTTCTTATTGAATAACCCCTTCTTAGAGTATTTAGCTCTAAGAATATCAACCCACATGCTGTCTTTATCAGTTAACAGCCTTCATCCTAACTTAGCCACATTGGCCACATTAAGGTGTTTCATATCTTTAATGTCAAGGCCACCATTATCTTTAGGTAGGGTAACTGTCTCCCATTTAACAAGATGCATTTTTCTCTTGTTCTCCGTAGATCCCCAAATAAAATCACAACAAATCTTATTAACATATTCACAAATACTTGATAGTGATGGTGTTCCTTGCGTGTAGTACATAGGAACCGCATTTAACACTGATCTGGCAAGGGTAGAAGAAAAGACTTCCATCTAGCAAGCTTCTGTTTAATTTTGTCAACAATGAACCGAAAGCTTATTCCTCTTCTTTGATTGGTTATAGGGAATCCAAGGTATTTCCCCATATCTTCATTATGTGAAATTCCAATTTGTGCACTAATTTGATTCCTCTTATCAACTTCCATATTATTGGAGAAAATAAGAGAGGATTTGTCTAGATTAACATATTGCCCCGATATAGTATAGAAGTTGGTTAGGATATTTTGCATAGCCCTACAGGTTCTGCTAGTGGCCTTTCCTATCAAGATAAGGTCATCCGCATAAAAGAGATGAGAAATATTTGGTCCTCTTCTTGAGAGTTGGATAGGTTCCCAATCTTGGTCTTCACATGCTTCCATGATTTTAATAGAAAGATACTCCATACAGAGGATGAGGATGTAAGGTGATAAAGGATCACCTTGTCTTAAACCTCTAGCCGGAGGAATTCTATCACATTGCTCACCATTAATCAAGATTGTCATGGTCATTGAGGTGATGCAAGACATAATCAGGTTAACCCAACTTTCAGAAAACTGGAAGAAGACTAAGACTTCCCGAATGAAACTCCATTCGAGCTTATCATATGCTTTTTCAAGATCCACTTTGACCAGCATTAGACCTTGCTTGCCTTTTTTCTGTTTAAAAGAATGCATGACCTCTTGAACGATAATGGTGTTATCTTGTGCTCTTCTTCCCACTATGAAGCTAGTTTGAAGAGGATGAATGATGCGGGAGAGAAAAGGTCGCATTCTATTCACAATAATCTTAGAGATCACCTTATAGATAGTGTTGCATAGCCCGATAGGTTTATATTGAGTTATAAGTTCAGGGTTCTGGACCTTCGAAATTAAGCAAATTAGACTTTCGTTAATATTTGTAGGAACCTTATTCTCATTGAAAACCTTAACCACAAGATCAAAGACATATTGTCCCACGATACTCTAACATTTTTTTATAAAAGATAAGGTGAAGACCATCTGGACCAGGAGCCTTCACGGGTTTCATGCTTGATGTAGCCTTGAAAACCCCAATCATAAAAATAGGTTTGCAAAGAGATTCCCTATCTCTTTCATTGAGAAAATTACCAAGTCGGCTAGAGAGAGAGGGAACCAACCTACTACTTTCTAGCAATGAATGGTAAAGACTAGAGAAGTGACTTGAAATAATGTTCTTAATTTCACTAGCTCCCTACCACTAGTTACCCACAGAATCTTTAATAGCCACAATTTTATTTTTTCTTCTGTGTTGGAGACTGCTCAAGTGATAGTATATTGTATTGCGGTCTTCGTCCGCAATCCATTCAACCCTCAACTTAATAGCCCAGAGTTCTTCTTCAAGTTTAAGCCAATGTTGAAAATCTTTTTGGAAGATTCTCTTCAAGACTTCAAAGCCACTGATTTGTGGAATAGTCAGGAGATCTTTGAATATCATCAATCCTCGCCCTAATCTTCTTTTTCTGAAGAAATATATTCCCAAAAGAATTTTTATTCCATTCAGAAACATTGCTCTTGAAGATTTGAATGGCCTCAATGATGGAGTTTTTAGCTTGATTCCATGAATCCAAAACAACTTTTTTGAAATAAGATGAAAGAACCATACAGCTTCGAATCTAAATGGTCTTCGTCCAAAATGAGGGAAATTCGGCTTCGTATCAAGCAGAATAGGACTGTGATCAGAATAAATCTTTGTAAGGTAAAAAATCGTGGATTTGGGAAAGATAGTTTTCCATCCACCATTTGCCCAACCTCTATCAAGCCTTTCTCTTATGATCTGACCATTTTGGTTCTTGCTTATCCAGGTATATCGATGCCCAACAAATCCAAGATTTATCAATTTACATTTATTCATACAATTTTGGAATAATTTGGCTCTATACTGGCTAATAGGTCTACCTCCTAATTTCTCAGAGTCATTAATCATCTCATTAAAGTCACCAATTAACATCCATGGAAGATCATGCGAAGCAGCAAAAAACTCAAGTTCTTCCCAAAGAACTTTTCGAATAGTGAGTTGGGGTTTAGCATACATAGCAGGGATAATCAATGTAGGTGAAGTGGAATAACCAGGAGAATTATGAGGAGAAGAAATTACCTGAACCGTTGCATTAATGACTTGGTTTGAGGAATTTAGAATGCTGACCGTGACTTCAGCTGGATGCCATAACAACCAAATGCCCCTAGAGAATCCATCAACTTCCACTCTGAATGAATTTTCAAAACCAAGTGACCTGCAGACTCTATCCGCATTATCACCAGAGATTCTGGTCTCAGTAAGAATAACAATGCTAGGATTGTTTATGCGAACAAGCTCCATGAAAGTCCTCTTGAATTCAGGGTTTCGCCCTACGTACATTCCAGAATAAGCACCTCATGGGAGAAACTTCAAGACTTGTTTGGTTGAGTAGCCAATTGGCATCTCTGGAAGGGTCTCTTTCTCCCCCGTTGATGTCTTGCATAGAACATTTAGAGTATGATGATATTGTGGGATCATTATCATCTTGTAACATTTCTTGTTCTTGTGAAGATCTTGAGATGTTTTAAGGATCAATGTCACAAGTGTGCATAGGAATGCCATCTTGTTGTCCTCCTTCATTTCCATTTTCTTAATTGAGTCTAGTAATATCTATTGTAGTTCCAGTCGTTGGCATGATGGTAGCCTCTCTGTTGGTCTCTGTTTGAAGACTGTGAATAGATTGCTCAAGAGATGGTTGAATGGTGACAAGTCTGCAATGTCCATTGTTAAAAAGAGGTTGTTCCATGCTTGTGCGATCATTTCCTTGTTCCATAGTTTTGTTGCTTGGCTATAACCCAGTAAAATACTCAACTCTTCTTTCAAGCTGATGATCCTTTGATCTAGCACCAGGAATAGAGTGTCCAGATTTTGAAACGTATCTGATGGACTTGCTGTTGTTTTTAGAGGAAGGGATTTTCTTGACTAGTAAAATTTTTGTACTATTAGCAACATTTTCTTTACCAGCCTGACTTGTAAAGAAAAAATTAAATTGGTCTTTCACTTCTCCCCGTTCCACTTGAACCGAATTGGTCTAGTTTGGAAGGTTAGTTTGTTTAAAACTTGGACCATTCTTTGATGTGAATGATGTGTCAACTCCTTGACTTTCCTTGGAACTCTACCCTTTCTCCCTTTTGCTTTGTATATTTAACCGTTGAGCAGCTTGCTCTGTCCCTTCACCCATCTTTTCTTTTCTTGTCAAAGTCGTGTCAATTTTCAAGTCTTGCTTACCTGTTTGGATATGCTTTCCCTACTTCGGCTTCCTCTTGGTCACCTCCATCCATGGCCCGTACTCTTCTCCCTTGTCTTGTCCTTCCTCAGCTTTTGTTCCTTTATCTTCCATGTCAACTTGTTAAGTAGAATCTGCAATATTCTTTTCTTGGACTATTTCGTTTGATGGACATGTCTCCCTTCTATGTCCGATGATGCCGCAACCAAAGCAAAGATTAACTCCCTCGTAAACTATATTCTGAATCATTCTTCCGATTCTAATCTTTGGGATTAATGGCTTATCAACGTCCACTTGCACACAAATTCAGGCATATCTCCCTCGAGCATTCATTGCAATAAATGTATCAATTTTTAACAAGGTCCCAAGTTGTCTTCCTATTCTTTCAAGGATTTCCTTGTCAAAATATTCAATGGGCAATCCAAGAAGCCTAACCTAGACAACGGTAATGGAAAAAGCTTTGGATTTTTCTGGTATAAATCCCGGTTCCCATTGCCTTATTGTCAAATAGAATGGCCCTACGAACCATGGACCTCCATAGAGAACTCTATGGAAGTCTTTTGTACGTTTGAACCTGATAAGGAAAAAGTTAGAGCCAAGATCAACACATTCTGTCTCATCAGTGGGCTTCCATTGAGCCTTAATTCTGGGATAAAGGAAATTATATCCCACGTTTTTTCCAAATGTTTTGACGATGAGAGCATTTCTCAGAGGTCTTCTAATTCTAATTTTCTCTTCTCTGGAGAGTAAAATGGTAGGAATTTCATCATTTTCCATTTCAACATCAAACTCTTCATCCAAATAAGGCGGATGAGAGTCAAGAGAAAGCCCTGACATTGTGGAATCTCCCATCAGAGAATCCTTGTAAGAAACAATCTAAGGACTACCTTCATGCATTTCCTAATCCACCTGCTTGAATTCTCCATTTTTATACCGTTTAACGCTTCTGATTCTAAGATCTTCTTCTTCAGAATTTGGGATATTGTTTCTGTTTCCTTTGTTCATCGAGAGAAAGAGCCTGGCACTGCTCACTACTTCTTAATTTTTTTTGTTACAAGAGGAATATTAAATAATTGGGGATGAGAGTGCTTGGATTCAAACCCAAGACTTACAATATGCCACAACTCATCCTTAACCACTAAGCCAAGAGGTTGTTGGCACTACTTCTTAATTTTAGGTGGATATACAAAGAAACTCTGCAATTATTATTCTCTTTTTCTCTCTCTATTTCCCCAAGGGTGACTCTGCAGTTTGCACTGACTATGGAGTGAATACAATGTGGCTACACAGTCCACTAGTTCTACTATGTTGTTGTAACCTGTGGCCAAATCTATTCATTTTTTTAAAGCTTTTTTCTTCATTGTCATTCTTAGCCATACAAATGACACTTAGATGAGTGAGTGAAGATTAAATTGGGTCATTTTTATAAAAAAAAATTATATTTTTAATTCTAATAATTTTGAATTAAATTAATATAAATTGAAATTAATTAACTTAAATTATTTCAAATTCGAAGTAATGTAAATGTGTAAATAATATGTCTATATATTTTTTTATATTACAAGGTGTACTCATATTATATTTGGTACAAAATTAATTTTTTTTCACGTTGCGTAGCTAGCACCGATCTAAAGATTATATCTTTAATATCTATTAAACAAAAAATAATTATTACATACACTATCGATAGAGTTTTTTACTCCACAAATAATATTAAGAACGTGAAATATATTTTATAAAAATATTAAAAAAATAAAAATAAATAAAATAAGATGTTTTTCATGATCTTAACTCATTTGTAGAGTAAAAAACTCTATCAACTATATATAAAATAATTATCTTTAAAAAATAATAAATTTTGTTTGAATAAATTTAAATTTAAATTTAAATTTTTTTCATTAATTTAAATTTAAATAATTTTAGCTCAGATTCAATGAATTCAAAATATTTTTTTTTAAAACATCAAATCATATGATCAAATTTAACTTGGATTTTTTTGCCACGTATGTAACTTAGCTAAGCTGTCTACTAAAGTATTTTTCTCTCTGTTGCAAATTATTTGTACTTTCCAATAAATTTGTCTTATTTGTTGGTTTGATACAGGAAATACGTGATTCTATTATGTTTTGTCTGCATTTTTGTTTTTTTTGGTTAGAACATGTGGTCTAAGTTTTGTATTCCAATATTAAAAAATAAGCTCGCTTTTGTTATAGAAGATATTAAAAGGAAAATAAAAATAACACTAAAACTAAAATTAAATAAATGCAATACGATAGGATAAATGAGTTCATTCAAAGTAAATTGGCAAATTAGAAATCTTATGTTTTATTACATCACATGACTGAAAATTATAGTTCGAGTTGTAAAATTTTCTGTTTAAAGAAAATCAATTAATTAAATAACACAAACAAACTTAAACCCTTTTTGTATTTTTATCTCATCTTCCGCGTACCAAGATTTAAATTTAAAACCTTTTAATCATTTTCATAAAAAAGCATCCAATCAAATTAAGTGGTTATTAATCGAAAAATTATTTGATTTTAAATCATATGTAAAGTTAAATTAGGGTTGGAATTTTTTTTAGTCAAAGTTCATCATTTAAACATAAATTAATTTTAAATAAATATATATAAAGAAAATATGTATCCATTGCATGTACAACTTCATAAAGTTTAAAACAATTAGATTATATAGCCCACGGATTATATAGGTATACTAATGAACAAAGGCTGCTGTCAATTCTAATGGGTAGCTGTGATTCAGTTGGCTTTCCATCTACTAATTGGAAAGACTTGCATGCTTAATTGATCAATTTTGTTAACTCTTCCTATAGCTTAAGGCCATAGTAGTTGCAAGTTGTAACCTGTTGCTGTTTAAACTAATTATTCTATTTGAGGGCATAAGCTTTTATTGAGACAAGTTGTTTCTTCCTCCGGGCCTTTTGAATGAGTATGTAAACAAAAATTTTAAAAATTTTAAAATAAAAGAAGCAGTTTTATCTTATTTCAATCATGGTGTGCAATGCGTCCTTAATCACAATACGTACTTGGATGTTTCTGCAGTTATGGAAGTCACTTGTATGTTCATTAGGAATTTTATTTTTCATGGCATCAATCACTGGTGTTGACTTTGTAAAAGATGAAATTGCTTTTTGTTGTTCTGGTATTGGGTTCCTTGCATACTTTTTATATTGCCAGCTTCACAAGGTACATAGCTTTTCTTGTTTGACATTTATTTGTTCATCAAACACGAATGGAATGCACTTGTTAAAGCAGCTAAAGCAATTGTTCTCATAATTTTACTTGGCATGTTAACTTTGACAACAGAGATTACCCAAAGCATGGTGTGTGTGTGTGTGTCCTTTACTTAAGTCTACTGTTAATTATCCTTTTAGCATCCTCATCAGAATAATTACTTTTAAGAGCTGTGTCCTTGTGTCGCTGAATTGCTTACATAAACATTAAAGGGGAGATGTCAATCAGCCAACAAACTCAAAATAATAAAGCTGGAGCATTTCAACTTGTTTAATGATCAGATTGGCTTTCCTTCCATCTATCAATTGTTATAAGGATCTTAAACTACAAAGATCTCAAGAGTTGGTTGCTTATATGTTTCTGATCAACTGTATGATACAATTTCAAAATAGTGAAACTGACTTTTCAAGAAACTTGGACTGATTTTTATCTATTGTTATATATAATAGTGGACAAGATATCATGTGGGGCATAAGCTGACTCCCATTGACAGGCTTGCGCACGTACATGCATGAGGGCAGCAGTTTGTGGTGTAGTGAGATGCTATTCCTCAATAATTCTTAGTTTTATCTTATTTTAAATGCTTTATGTGATTATGCAAATGTTTCTAAATGTTTTTATGGATAGCAGAAGGTTGTATTGAGTTTGGATCCTAACCTCATTTAACTAATCTTCTCAAGGTAAAATAATCGAGACAATGAAAAGAAATGTCTAGAATCTTTCTCCGATGAAATTGGATCTGTTATTTTGACAACATTTTTGGCCTGATGAGTTGGTCGGAGTACATATAATTGTGATCATATGTTTCCTATGCGGGCATCTAGAAGAAAATGGCAAATACGGAACTAGAGATCATAAAGAATGCAGGGCATTCAATGCATTATCCATATAGAAAAAGCCGAATAGCCTAAAGAGCTGGACAAGCACCTTTCCTTTGCGAATAGCTTTTGGCTCCTCTTTAAGTCTAGGCCACTACTCCTCTGTAGAAATACTCAGGGATAAGCAAAGAGGAGAATCTTGCAAATGAAAGCAATAACAAGGCTGAGAATGCCAGTGACCAAAATTTTGGCCTCACCTGGAAATTCTACTTCAATGAATTTCTTGTGAGAATAAAAGGAGAGAAATCTATCAAGTGTCTACACTCAAATCTTGCAATATTCCAAATTTAGCAGTGCAGGAATATTTTAGGCAACAAAGAATTTTCTGCTTTATTCTTTAGATAAATTTGATTCTTCCTTGTTAATGTCACTTTGGACCTTGGAGATCTTCCCTTGGAAGGCTTCGGCTGGACGAGTAGAATGCGATGCTGTTGGTACCTGCACTCAAATAAACATGGTCAAGCGTGCAGGAGTTAGGATTTCGGGGTGTATTTCGATGTTCAAGTTAGTATTTGACCAAGTAAAGCAGAAGAGTGAGGAAAAGAGAGCTTTATGGAAGAAGAGAAAATGGAGGAGTATGCTTGTATTTTCTGGACTGCTTCTTATTTGCGGTTTGAGTGTCTCGGTCAAGTCATAATCTGTCGAGTTCTTTCCTGTGTGCCTCGTTCAAAGATGGGGATTTCTTGGCATGGACGACCGATGTCTGGGCCTTGAGTGGCCATGAGCCTTGTTTTTGATCCAAGTATACAAGAACCTAACATTCCGCACTTGTAATCAGTCTGTCACATGTTACCCAACCGTCCATTACGAGGAAGATACATGGATGACTGTAACTTAGCATAAATGATTAAGACTTACTGTATTAATTTGTATGAAAATATATTTGCATTTACCAGTTGAGACATATGTATTAGAGATTAATGTATTGTAATATGATTTTGCTCTACCTTATCTCTTTTTTTTTGGTCTTACAGTTTAGATGTTTCTATACTAGTTTACGCGTATCTTAAGATTAATTTTTTTTAGTGATCTTAAAGGCGCACTCTCTACATGATTTGGTACATTCGGAAAAGTAAATTTTTTATTGTATCCCAGGAGTTGAACTCCGAATTTTATCTATAAGACAACACTTATTTGTCAATGGATCGAACTTTTAAGATTATATTCTACCCTTATAACTATAAAAAATGAGCATTTGATACGATGAAATGCGTAAGTATAGTCAATTAAAAGAATCGAATTTAAATTTGCCACTCTCAGAATCTTATCCTTTTTTTTTTGTTCAGAATCTTGTCTTGACAAAAAGAGAAACTATCCAAAAAATGGACTAACTCATGTCCATGGCCATGAAGCCAAATGTAGGAATCCAATTATACGGCTATCTAGAAAGTGGGAATCGAACAAACCTGAGTCCCGTCATCTACTACTAATCTAATCTTCAATTTAAATTTATTACCTTAAATTAAAATAAATTTATTACTTTCTGACATTTCCCCCGACAACCCAATATGTCTCATCCTAATTGGCCGGCCCTAACAACTACCCATCAGCCATCACCATCTCTTTAATTTATTTCCAGTTTTTTTTGCCTGTGTAATGTTAAATTATATAACACCAAAATTATCGCTTTATATTAGAAAAATCACAAAGACGTCCAGTAAAACACTAATATTAATTTAATGATGTTAACTTGTTTTTAATTTTTTTTAAAAAATGAAACCTTTTGAAATTAGTCAAAAAAAAAATAAAAAATGATCATTGAACCTTTAATGAATTCTTGAGAAGATAGTCATGTTTCTAATTTTGATAATTAATTTTGGGTATTTGAACACTTACAATAAGTAATTCAAATACTTTAATGTAAAAAACTCTATAAAAATTTATACATCTTATGATAATTATATTTATGTTATGATATAAAAATATGTATATTTCATTCACAAGAGAAATTTATCTAAGGCACTTGAATACTTATAATAAGGCATTGAAATACCTATTTCTTTTAAGAAAGAAATTAGTTTTAAGTATTTATTTAAGATTTAATGGTCATTCGCATTTTCTTGCTAGTAATTTTAAAAGTTCTCCTTTCTTTTTTCAGTAATTACGTTACGCATTTGCATCAAATTCTAAGAATTTCTATTCTACAATATGTTTTTGAAAATTTCTCTCTCGAATTTCTTATTTATTAAACACAAAAGATTTTTTTAAAGTTTTTGTCAAATTCATATATAATTTTTGTTAAAATTTTAAAACTTTAACTTATGTCATTTTTTTTATTTTTATATCATATTATGTATTAATAGACCAACAATTTATATATATAATTCATGTTTGTATTATATAAATCTTTTTCGTGTTGTAAAATATAAAATTTATATTAAAATTCGTGTCAAAGCACTAATTACCATTTTTTAAAGTTTTTTATATTTATATATAAGATAATTATTACATACACAGCAAGTGGAGTTTTTTTACTTCATAAGCGATGTTAAGATTGTGACACATGTCCTATAGAAATATTAAAAAAATAAAATAAGACATGTATCATAATTCTAACTCTGCTTGTGGGATTAAAAACTCTATTAAAGATGTATGAAATAATTATATGTTATATAACTTTTATCAAATTTTATTATATGTTACTTCTATATGTTTTATTATGTAGTATAATCATATGATCATTTTATGTTTAAAATTGTTGTATCAAATTTTTTTTTGCCACATTATCGCATCGAAATAGTTGTGCTATGTATAGTGCTTAATGGTTAGATATAAGGTAAATCATTACTTTTTTATAAATTTTGTCCCACAAACAAACAAGGATTATTTTATCATTCGTCGTCTGTAAAATTTTTTTATTTCACAAATGATATTAAAATCATAACATATATTCTATAAAAATATTAAAATTAAAAAAAAATAAAATAATACATTTGTTAATTGTTACAATCCTTATCTTACTTATGAATAAAAAAAATTTACGAACAATATATAAAATAATTACCCATCAAACAAAACCTAGGTGAAAAAAAAAAGCCAACCAAACTTTGGACCAGACAAAAGCTTTGTCTGTCAGTAAAAAGGAGTTTGTTAGAAAATCTATTTTGGCGCTTTATTAAAGCCAATCAAATCCCACCACGTCATTTTTCTCTTTTTTAAAAGTCGTATTCTTTTCTTCTTCCTTCTTAATTCTTTAGTTATTTTCACTGCAAAAAAAAAAAAAATGGCTAAGTGTTTCAGCTTCACTGCAACCCGGGACTGGTGCTACCGTTACAGCTTCTCCAACGCCGGTCTCCGATCATCGACGACGGATCTCGGGGACGGAACCTTCATGCACGTTTGGGCCCCCAAAGCCCATATCCAATCCAAGCCCACTTTAGTCCTCATCCACGGCATAGGCGCCAACGCAATGTGGCAATGGAACGACTTCATTTCACCTCTCATGTCCCGCTTCAACGTCTACGTCCCGGACCTCCTCTTCTTCGGTGACTCCTGCACGACCCGACCCGAAAGGTCGGAGCAATTCCAGGCCCAGTGTGTCATGCGGGTCATGGAGGCCCATGGGGTTACAGTTATGAGCGTTGTTGGGATTAGTTATGGCGGCTTTGTTGGTTATAGTATGGCAGCACAGTTTAAGGAGAGAGTTGAGAAGTTGGTGCTCTGTTGCGCTGGGGTGTGTTTAGAAGAGAAAGATATGGAGGAAGGGATGTTTAAAGTGAAGAGTGTGGATGAGGCTGTTAGCATCTTGTTGCCTCAAACGCCGGATAAGATGAAGGAGTTGATAAAGATTTCATTTTATAAGCCTGTTAAAAGAGTTCCTTCTTGCTTTCTAAACGACTTCATTCATGTGAGTAAAGCTAAGCTAATTCATTTGATCATTTTTTTTTAATTAGTTCCAACTATGAATAAACAAAGGTGCTAGATTTTTGGGTTTCTTTTAATGGTTGGTGCAAGGCTGAATTTGTGTTTGTTCATGTATTTTTTGGGAATTTTAGAGGTATATGCTTTATAATTCTTTGTTGTGTAAGGGTGGGTGTGTAACTTAATTGTTACTTTGATATTCAGATTTTCAAAAAAGAGGTTTCAGGTTCAAATCTTTTGGGAAAAGATGCCCAAGTTGAATACTTGAAACTATGATTAACAATTGTTTAAAAAATGTACTTTGATTAGGTAATAACAAGGGCATATGCATTTGAATGGAGTTCTAGCTAGAAGCAGAGCTGTTTGGCTGCTATGGCATTTAAGAGTTTTACCTGCAGAAAGCAGAGAATCTAAGGAAACAATATATAGTGAAAACCATTGATTTCCATATAGAACATTCAATCAGTATTTTTAATGGGGAACTCTAGCTATTTTATGTTCATGTAGTATTCTGGAAAAACTAATTGCTTCTGCATTTGAAGTTCTTACCTGATAAAGGATAACCTATACATCTGCTATTTTGTGCAAAGCAAATATCCAAATGTTCCTATAATCATCATTAGTAGTTTATAACCATATTCATTCACTTCTATGTACCTGTCAAAGAAAATTACTAGTCATCGTTTGTTCTCTTTTGTTAATTACATCATTCAAGAATGATGATGAACTAAGTTTCAACTAAAATGAATATGATGTTCGGCATTCTTCCACAATCTGGCTGTCGCCTTGGTATGGGAAAAATTTATTTGTTGGAACCTGGTTTCAAACAGTTAATGCGGGGACAATACTTAGCTTCATAGGCCTTTATTTTCCTGAATTTACGATAGATTTTACTTAGACAACATCACTCTTTAATTTGTTGATTCCTGTTGTTTTTGTTTCATGACTTAATGCGATCGGTTCGTTTCTTTCAGTGACTGCTAGTCAAATTGTTGTCTAGTATTCCCTCTAATTTTAACCATAATTTTAAGATAGTCATCATGAACTTCTTGAAAAACATCAATCATTGTCCAGTGTTCCCTCAAATTTTGACCATAATTTTAAGCTAGTCATCAAAAAGTTCTAAATTTTGATGGAAATGTATCCCTTGACAAACATCTATGATGACTGTTAGGTCATTAATAAATCTTGTTGCTCTCACTGCCACATTGATTTTTGGCATATGCAACTAAGGAATCCAACTAGCTAGTAGATTCTCATCCCCATAGTTCTTCTTGCTTTTCATCTAAACTTTCAATTTTTTCTTGGTATGAATGTTAGTCTCGACAAGGAAGCAAGAGTTTTCTGTTACAGTACTATTGCCTTAAGTTTGTTCTGGGAATTCGATTTTGTCGGCAGGTGATGTGCACAGAATACCTTCAAGAGAGAAAAGAACTGATCCAAGCATTGCACAAGGACAGAAAGCTGTCAGATCTTCCAAAGATAACCCAGGTTATTGGACTTTGTTCAAAATTTTAATCAGCGTTTCCTCCATTATACACCATAAATTTTTTAAAAGAGTTTCCTTTTCTATTCCGAAGCCTTTTCTGAGTAAATGTTGTTCTTTTGTGCAGCCAACACTAATAATCTGGGGTGAACATGACCAAATATTCCCTTTAGAGTTGGGACGCAGATTGAAAAGGTCATTCTGAGGGACTAAATAAGCATAAAAACATCAGTATCTGTTTTCTACACTTGTTAACTTTTTGCTTACATGAAAGAACATCTAATACATAAGACTTTGGAAACTAATTTGGTTGGACTGATCTTCTGAAGCTAAAATTAATGAAGTAAACTAAAGAAATTTCTAATATTCTTTGATTGATACCATCCTATCATCTTAATATCTTTTTATTTTTTCTTTTCCTGAGGCATGAAACTGGTTGTTACACACAAATTTTTTATCTTGATTTGGCTGGAGTATAATGGGATCTTATGCTGCCCATGCAGTCATCTGGGAGACAATGCAGAACTAGTGATCATAAAGAATGCAGGGCATGCCCTTAACGTAGAGAAGCCTAAGGAGCTATACAAGCACTTTAAATCTTTCCTTATTGATCCGCTCCCTCTAGCTAAGCCTGGGAATTACAGCAATGGCCATAAGACAGATTGAAAGGTATGCAAAAGACTGAAGATAATCCAGGAGTTGCTGGTTTCTCGCATAAGCCTTCATTTTTGAGGATGTGTTGATTTTTTTTTTTTAATTTGATGAATATAAGGTGATGGGAATTTATGAGCCATATATCATGCCTAAAAAGGTTAGCAAACATACTTATAGAGTCTAATTTCACAGGTATATCCTTGGTCACAATGACATCAGAGATGACTTTATGATTGGCTGGTGCTGATGATGCTTCGCTTAATTGGTGCCCAGTCATTTTGTAGAAAATGTCATGACATATTATCACCATTTACGCTGAATACCCTTGCTCATCTTTCCATGCCTTTTCTGTATAACTAGTCTGCTGATTAAATATATTTGTATTGATTTTTGTTAGACTTTTTCAATTAAATCGCATGCAATCCTTATTGGCCGTTCATGTCCAGATGAAGGCACTTGTTACATAGATTAAGCATGCTTCTAGCATTCGGAATTTAGGCATGAATTATAAAGCTCAGATTCCATTAAAGTTGCAGAAGAAAATGTCAAAGAACCAAAGTAGATTTGGCTATGGTGACAATGTTTCTTTTTATGTCTTTGCAAATGCCTAATGTTGTCTGCAGCAACTTGAAAAATATAAAGTGAGAAGTTGTTTTTAGAACAGGAAATAGCATTTGAAGCTTGTTTTAGAGTACTTGTCATTGAAACCAGAACATTGTAATTAAGCTCTCGCTTGAATTGAGAGTATCCCGACGGGGATGACTTCTTAACAAGTCCTCGTTGCAGTCGTGCAGCAGCCCTGTTATTCGTTTACATTTTGGCAGGGCAATCGCTTATCATCTTAACTTCCTTTTCGGATAAACGTCATCTACCACTTAACTGCTTTACAACTTCTCCACGTCGGAGCAATATTAGAGTCTATCATAAAACTTACAACATTCAAATGAAGAGGGCAGCACAAAAGAAAAAAGAAACAGAAGTTGGAAAATCAAAAGGAAAAATGCAAGCCTCAAAAAGACAGTGGGCCTTCTTCGTCTCTCTCAAGCAGAAAGATAGAAAACCAGACCAGCCACTAATCCCAGCCACGTCTTCCCTGTAACACCAGTGAATAAATATCAATTTCCTATCAAGAATTCATTACTGTGCTTTATAACGCTCCAGGGAATATCAATTTCGTATCAAGAATACTTTGTAACGTAAACTTTTTTTGTTTATACAATGAATGCCTTTAATTTTAGTGCATTCACAAAGTTCCCTTATCTTTAAAATAAAAAAATGATTATTTGAATCGATATTCATTTCATTTTATCTTCTAATAAAAAAAAAGCTAATAGATATTCATTTCATTTTATCTTCTAATAAAAAAGAAGCTACACCTTTACGCCCCAAGACAAATTCCATTGGCATATTCCAACCAAAAATTAACAAAACATGTGGTTTAGCAAAACTGAATTTCACTTTCTTGCAAAAGCATAAGCATCTGGTACCCCATTTACCCAATGCCCACCATTTGCACATTAATCAACATCATAAAAAAAAAATCAACAAAATGAACGGAAAAAAGAGAAAGAAAAACTTACAGATCGCTAATGAATTGGAACTTCCAATAAGATCCTCATAATCCTGAATCGGATTGTAGTTATTATAGCAATCTGTACTTGTATTGAAGCCTTTGTTACATGCACAGACAAATGAATTACTAGGAGGAGAATATCCACAAACACCGCCACTATCCTCACAAGTATTGCATTTGATGTTCATGTAATAATCATCAAACGCCCCATATGTATACTTCAATGTCACCCCATACTGCCATCTGCTAGGGTCTGTTGGAGAATCCCGAAAGGAGGCAATCGGTGCATACGCCATGCATTTCAGTGCACGTAGGTCCAACTCACCCTTGCTGTTAAAATTCGCCGGCGAGTACACGCAGCAGGTGTTGGTAGGCGGGAACAGCGGGAGGCCGAGGCTGACGACGGCAGGGCAAGTGTAGATGGAGGCGCAGAGGTGGGAGGAGGAAGGATCACAGACAGGAGAGCCATTGATGGTAAGGGAAGACGTAGGCGGAGTGCATGAAAGGAGGAGGAAAACCGATGGACCAAGCTGGAAAGGACTGGCCCAGTCGATGCCGAAGTTGGGTGACTGTTGCATGGAGCTGCATGTGGACATGAAGGGCGGGGCGATGGTAAGGGTTGAATCTTTGTAAGATATGGAGGTGATCGGATAAGAGCCGGTGTGGGTTGTTAGCAGGAGCTGATCGGAGTTGCAGGTCACATAGGGTTGAAACCGAGGCGAGCCGCAGCCGTAGCCAGTGCCAAAGGGGTAATTAACCTGAAGAGAGCCGCAAGTGGACGGGCATACCGAGTCTGAGGCCGATGAAGTATGCAAGAGAGTGTAGAGAGTGATGAAAAGGACGATGAAGGGAAGAGGAAGACTACCCATTGGCTTAAGTCTTTGGTATGTAACTCTCTTAGACGAAATGGAAACGAGGGTTTATATTGATTTGTAGTTCTGTTTTGTTTGTTTTCTCAACTAGACAAAAGCGGTATTTGATGATGTATGCACTGCAGAAGAAATAAATCCAAAAATAAAAAAGGCAGATGGCTCTTAAATGGGTGGATCACATATCAGATTCAGAATTCCTGATCGAAAGTTTCCATGACCCTTGATATATGCTAGCAAACCATGGCCAGTAACACTGTCACTGTGACCAGTTTGCTCTCTTACTCAGACCTGAGAGCTTTTTACCATAAACATAAGCTATCTCTGATTATTCTAATTATAATTATCTGATAAGAATCTTTATCTTGCAAGTTTGCTTAGCTCAAAAGCCAACCACGACATTTGCACGTGACCACAAGTATTTTGAAAACTAGATTCAGTTGAGGTCAGATTCTTTCAGGATGTATAAATAGGGTGGAGCAACCTTGTTTTTTGGCGAACAAGCGCTTCAAAATGGGCCGGCTCGATCTGCTTCATATTTTAAGGATTAGAACTTTATTTTTATGACCCGTTTAGAGGAAATAGTTTTATGCTCGAGTTTAAATGAATTTAATTTGAATTTAAATGAATTTGATTCGAATCTAAATGGGTTTATCCATTTAATTTTTTTTGTAATATTTTTTAATTCATAACTATATTTAAGATTTATTTATATTTTTATTTATTTACAAGCAATTAATCTTAATTGATTAGTGGATTTTAAAAATAAATATAAAATGCCAAAGTATAAGTTTAGCCAAGGCATAAGCTTTGGTTATTTTTCTCCAAACTTTGGTTATTAGCCAAGGCATAAGCTATACTACAATGTCAATGTCTGTGTGCATTGATGTACAAACAATAATATAAGCTATTTTAGGAATAGAATTTTTTGACCTGATCTATATTTGACCTGACCTGTTAGGGTCGCCCAATCCGGTTTTGACAGTGCTACGTTAGCTTACAAACAAAAGTAGTGGCTTTAAGAATTGCTTTTTGATTAAGGCTGTGGACGGCTTAAACAGAACATTAGACAATGAGTTTTATCTTGGCGTGAATATTTATACGTGCATGCTGACAATTCATACTCTTATTGACTAATTGTGAGAATTGTCAACAAACAATATTATATATTCATATATAGATGCACAATTTTTCCGTAGAAAGAATTAGATCAAAATATATTTTTTAAATTCAAAAACTCATAATATCATTTTAATATAGGATAATTATCTTATACACTATCAGTAAAGTTTTTTGACTTCACAAGTGAAGTTAGGATGATGACACATATCCTTTAAAAATATTAAGAAAATAAAAAATAAATAAAATAAAACACGTGTCAGCATCCTAATTACGCTTGTGGAGTTAAAAAACTCTACTAACAGTGTATGAGATATTAATCTTTTAATAAAACCACCCCATAATACCATTTGTATCTACATAATTGCAAGTGGTAAGATATTAAATCCAGTCATTCATTTTGTCCAACATATATTAGTTAAATTAAATTCTTCAATTTTTCACCAAAGAATGATTTTTTTTGCTAAGACCAAATATTAATGATTCAAAACACCAAAAAAATAGATTCCAATAAATTAAATATAAGGATTTAATTACAAAAAATCTCAAACATAATTTTTGTAATATTTTCTCTCTCTTTTTTGTTATTGTTATCCCTTTTTAAATTATTGTACATCAACTTAAATACGTATTCAAATTAGGGATTATTAAAGATTGGTGGAGGCACTTCTAAATAATATTTATGCTTGTAAAAAGTTCCGATTAATGGATTAATTAGGGAAATATTAAAGATTGTTGGAGGCACTCTTGGATGAGATTTATACTTGTAAAAAATTCCGATTAATGGATAAATTAGGAAAATATTAAAGATTGTTGGAGGCACTCTTAAATGATATTTATACTTGTAAAAAATTCCAATTAATGGATAAATTTGAGAAATAATAAAGATTCTATACTCATGAATGATACTTATACTTGTAAAAAATTTGATTAATGTTGGGGTTTGCCTTGAATCCTATATAAAAACTCTTCACTTATATATGATGTGTTAGGCTTGGTTTGTAAAGTATCCCAAAGAGTTATAAACACCAATAGAATGACTAGGATTTGGGTTATTATAAAAGGTGTAGTTGAGTTTTTTAGGTAATTGGGCTTTGAGCTTGCAAAGAGTTTGTAATTTTTCTCTATAAAAAATTACATAGTTGTAATTGTTTGATTGATTATTAGTTTAGTTGAGTGGTTATAGGCCAATTTGGTTGGGCCAACCACATTAAAAATTATTGTGTTTATTTTTATTTTTTTTCGTTTTTGTGAGTATTTGGTTTGAGTGATATTTTTTCTCAACTAGTAATATCAGAGGTGAATGTTCGTGATCTTGCAAGAGGAGAAAAGCTATATTTGAAGGTATGCCTAAATTTAAAATTCCTTTATTTGATGGTAAAAGTAATTTTATGTTATGACAAAGTACGATTTAGGATCTTCTAGTGCAACAAGGATTAGATTTGGCATTAAAAGAAAATAAGCCAAATGGAATGTCTGATAAAGATTGGGTTAGACTTTAGAAGAGGACTATGAATACAATTACATTGGCACTTGCTCTGGAGATTAAGTATAATGTGTTGACTGAAACGACACCAACTAGATTGTGGAAAAACTTGAGACACATCTATGCATCAAAATCGTTGACGAATATGTTGTGTTTGAAGATATATTTATATTCTCTGAAAATGGATGAAGGTATAAGTTTACGATAGATTTTGCTTAGACAACATCACTCTTTAATTTGTTGATTCCTGTTGTTTTTGTTTCATGACTTAATGCGATCAGTTCGTTTCTTTCAGTGACTGCTAGTCAAATTGTTGTCTAGTATTCCCTCTAATTTTAACCATAATTTTAAGATAGTCATCATGAACTTCTTGAAAAACATCAATCATTGTCCAGTGTTCCCTCAAATTTTGACCATAATTTTAAGATAGTCATCATGAACTTCTTGAAAAACATCAATCATTGTCCAGTGTTCCCTCAAATTTTGACCATAATTTTAAGCTAGTCATCAAAAAGTTCTAAATTTTGGTGGAAATGTATCCCTTGACAAACATCTATGATGACTGTTAGGTCATTAATAAATCTTGTTGCTCTCACTGCCACATTGATTTTTGGCATATGCAACTAAGGAATCCAACTAGCTAGTAGATTCTCATCCCCATAGTTCTTCTTAGAGGTGGCAAACGGGCGGGTTCGGGCGGGTTTCGGTCCGGCTTTTTCGGTTACGGGCTTTTTCGGTTACGGGCTTTCTCGGTTACGGGTTTTTTCGGTTGCGGGTTTTTTCGGTTTCGGATTTTCTCAGTTGCGGGTTTTTTCGATCTCGGGTTTTTTCGGTTGCGGGTTTTTTCGGTTTCGGATTTTTTCGGTTGTGGGTTTTCTCGGTTTCGGTCCGGTTTCGGGTTCGGTCCGGTTTTAATCGGGCGGGCTTAGTCAAATTATTTTAAAATTTTATAAATTATAAATATTTTATAATTTTGAATGTAATAATTAATTTAATTTTATATAGTTAAATAAAAATATAATAAAAATGCTAAATTAAAGTTAAAATTTAATAAATGGGAATTGTATAATATATATATATATATATATATTGAGAAATTTGGTTGGGATGATTTTGAAAACATTGGGAGTGGACTAATGAAGAATATAGTTATCTACAATAATAAAAGAGAACATATCATCTATAATTATTACATTATAATTAATTAATCAAAATTTAAAGTCACGTGAGATCTATCAAAATAATACATAAAGTTCGCACTTGTAAATGATGGACCAGTACATAATTTTTAATTATAATTGATTAATTATCGTAAAAAGAATTACAAGTAAAATACTCGAAGACGTAAAAGATATTGAAAAAGTTTTAAATATTGCATTGCATTTGCAAGAAATGAAAGCACTCTTGCTATTGTAAACTTTTGCCTTGGAAGCATCTGTATTTCTGTACTAATTAATTTTTTTTGTCCACAAACTCCAACTACTAAAAATCATCTTTGAATTGCCAACAACCTCTTGGCCTAGTGGTTAAAGATAAGTTGTCGCATATTATAAGTCTTGAGTTTGAATCCAACACCCCTATCTAGAGCTATTAGTGGGCCGGACCGGGTCGGTTCTCACCGGTTCCGGCTGACTAACAACTTAAACCGGTCCGAACCGGTAGTGGACTGGTCCGAGCTGGGCCGGTTCGCATTATTTTTACTTGCGAACCGGCCCGGTTCATGGACCGGTTCGGTCCTTTTTTAATTTAAATTTTTTATTTTTTTAAAATTTATATTAATTTATTTTAATAAAAATAATATATATTAATATATTTTTATAATTTAATCTAACAAATTTATTTTTATAATAAATAATGTTAATAGTTTAATTTAACAACAATTTATTATAAAGTTATTATAATTTATTTAATTAATGTAACAATAATGTAAAAATAAATTACTATAAAATTATGTAATAAAACTATTGTTATAATAAAATAAAATTATATTATGAATATGATATTATAATAAAATTATTATGATAAAAAATGAAATTTAGAGAATAAAATGATAATATTATAAATTTGAAATAAGAGAATTTAAGTGAATTTGAGAGAGTTTGATTTATTATTAAGAAAGTATAAGTGAGTATTAAAAGAATAAGAGTGGATGAGCGTTTAGATTTGAGACAAAATATGAAAAAAAATTTTAAAAAAATAAAAGAAAATAAATTGATATTTATTGAGGAAAAATGAAAATTTAAAACAATTTAAAAAATTTTAAAAAATAAATTTTAAAAAAAAAGGGAGGGAAACGTTCCCTCCCTTACAAATCAACATAGGCAGTAGCCTTCAGGCTACTGCCTACATGCCTGCCACTGCATGCGCAGTGGCAGGCGGCTTTTAAAAAAAAAATTTGTTGAACCAGACCGGTTCGACCTCGACCCAGTAACTATCTCTACCCCCATCTTCAGTTATTTAATATTTTTCTTGTAATAAAAAAATTATCTTTGAATTTCGATTATAATTAAAATGATTATAATAGACATTACATTATATTAGACTTAATAATTCGTATATATATATATATATATATATATATATATATATATTTTGTATTCGTATTGCATCAAATATATTTGTATCATATAAAATATAAAAATTATTGTATTAAAATTTATATTGATATACCAAACACAATTTTTTTTGTAATTTTTATCAAAATTTGATCCAATGTCACGTTCATTTTTTTTAATTATCATATCTACATTGCATGACAGTATATTGAAATAAAGATATTTCAAAGTTTGCTTTTGAAGTTTTTTCATGTGATTCTCAAGGGAGGGAAAAGGTATATTCCCAAAGAATTTGAAATTTTTTGGTGACGTGGGAAAAGCTTGTTTGGAGGGAATTAAAAAATGACAATCAAACAGATCTCATTTCACACGAAACTCTCATAAATAAAATATTATTATTCATTATTTTTAATTTCTTTTGTTGTTTTGACTAAATTTATATAAATATAAATTTTTACATTTTAATGTTTTTATTACTTGATAATTATTATTTATTTTTTTAATTTCCTGTGATATTTACATTTGTTATAAAATATATAATTATATAAAAATTTATTTTTTAAATGAGCCAAATATATATAGTAAAACTAAAAGAAAGTGAAAATCCAAAAGTATTAGCTATACAAATAAATAACTAACAAATTATAAATAAATCACACTAAACAATTAAACATTTATATAAATAGCTTTATACTCTTAACAATAACTTATTGAGTCATTGTTTTTTTTTAGGTCAATATTGGGTCATTGGAATTTAGATACTCTTAGTTCAATAAATTTCTTTTTTTTTACTTTGTTTAATTAGCTTTTTTAATAATTATATTATATTTTTAATAAAATTTTAAATTTTTAAGAATCTTTTTTACATTTATTTTATCTTTTAAATGCCAACATAATTAGTTATTAAATTAAATTTAACCGCATAACTAGTTAACTAATTCTTCAATTATAATGTTGAATAAAATTATAGTATACATTAAAAAAATAATTAATATTATGAATAATTGGTCAATTAATTATCTCAATTTTATATTTATTTTGTTTTTATTTTATACATAAATCATAATATAACATTATTTTTATTAAATATAATCATACTCAAACACATTAATTAATCAAATATCTCATTAAAAATTTAGAACGTTAAATTAAACAAGTTATATACATCAATTGACATTATATTATAAATAATAATATTTGATATAATGTACCAAAAAAAACCATTTGATATAATGATGTAAATGAGTAATATATAATCAAGTACCGGACACTACTCGAATCTATAATCGAATAATTATGAGTTCGGATAGTGTTCTTATTACCCATATCGGATTCGGGTAGTACCCTTATGGTACGCTATACTCGATTAACTTTTGATCAAGTAGTATCTGGTACCTGAACTTGTTCATCAATTATATGAAAGTAATCAAAATTATATGCTTGTACAAAGATTTGAACCATGACCTCTTATATTTATTGTTATATGTTTAACCACGTGAGCTAGATTGAGAATTGGTTATATTTGTTGTAAATTTTATTTTTATTTTAACACAACTTGCAATTTAAAATTTAATGAAACATTGTTGGCCAAAAAAATAGTTTACTGAATAATAATAATAATAATAATAATAATAATAATAATAATAATAATAATATATTCTTAAGATAATAAGATTTTAAAATTTTAGACATAAAGTACTAAAATTAAATTAATAGAAATTTCATAATATGTTAAGATACAATTCTTAAGATATTGATAATTTTAACATATATGACATTTTATTATAATGTAAATCTTAATATATATATATATATATATATATATATATAGTATATTATGTTTATTATTTTATTTGTAACTCATTATAATAAATTAAAAAAACACTTTTTTGACTAAAAAAGTAGTTGAAAAGGTCAATATCTATTTAATCATCCAATATTCTGATTATTAGTTGATCAAGTTAAACTAAATTACATGAATACATCATAAGAGATTAAATGTTTGAAATTAAAAACAAGAGTATATTCTAAAAGCATGATAAGAAATTGGAATGAAAAATGTCTGAAATTAAAACTATAATATGCTATGAGAGATTGTTTAATTTATTCTATATTACATGGTAAGAGATTATTATAATGTAACATACAAATCATTATGATAAGATAAACATATTAATAATCTATTTTATATAATTAAGAGCTTGTATAGTTGATTAAATATCACATGATAAGATATTATTTTTAAAGTTATAATAACATACAAATCATTATGATAAGGCGTTATTTATTAACTATATTATCCATTTTATTTGCTATCAAAAAAACTATTCCAAATTGAGTACTAATTTTTTTTCATATTCACATTAACATAATAATATTAGATTAACATAATAATATTAGATATACACCAATTGATTGAATATCTAATTAAAATGTTAAATAATAGATATTACTAAATTAATTAATATAATGCTAGTTATTTAAATATAATTAATAATAATATTAACAAAGTATAAAAAATAAATTTTATTAAAATTACCACTTACATAGTAATACAACTTTAATATATTATTAAATTACACTTTAATTTACTATTAGAATTATTATTTTTATCCACACTTTAATTTTACATTTAATAGATAATAAATGAATTATTTTTAGTAAATACTTAATTCTATCAAAATAATACTTACACACTAAGAGATCACATAATTTATTCTTAAAAGATTATTATAATATAATATACAAATCATTATTATAAGATACCAAATTAGTTTATTCATGTATAAGATTATTATAATATAATAAATAATTAATTATCACTAGCTTGATTTTTTAATATCTTTTGTTTTAAGGCTAAAAATAAAATTACCACTATAATTTTCTCTTTTAATAATACCCAAGTATAAAAAAATTGTACTTGTATTGTTTAATTTAATTACTTAACTTTTTCTAATTTTAAAAACTTTGAATTTTAATTTAAAGATTAGGTTTTTTTTAATCTAAATTTAATATCTTTCTATACTTGAAACTTTAAGAAAATATAGTTTAAATTTAATTTTATTAAAAATATTTTTAATGTGTTGCACAAAATATCAAATTCAAAGTTTCAAACAAATATTGAAATTATATAATTTTTATATATTTGATTTATTGTTGTATTAAAATTAAAATTTTATTATAAATAAAAATAATAAAATGTTAAAATGATTTTTATAATAAAATCAAATGTCAAATTAATAATATATTTATTATTATAAATGCAGTAAGGATAATATTAAAGATTATTTGATATCATATATTATATCATATATTATGGTGTTTTAAATTAAATTAATTTAATTTAAAAGATTCAATATTTATTATGCTGGTAATATATAATTGATAAAATTGTATAATAAATAATAATTGTTTTCAAAATTTTAAACTTTTTAATTAAAAAAGTGTATCAATTATTTATTTATTTTTAAATAATAATTATATAATTATAATTCGGGTTTTCTCGGGTTATAAATTCGGTTTTTTCGGTTTTCGGTTCGGGTCGGTCTCGGTTTCGGATCGTATCGGGCTCGGGTTATGTCGGGTTCGGGTTGTGTCAGGTTCGAGCTTTTTCGGTTTCGAGCTTTTTCAGTTTCGAGTTTTTTCGGTTCCGGGCTTTTTCGGTTATAGGCTTTTTCGGTTACGGGCCTTTGACTTTTTTAGTCACTTCGGGCTGGTCCCGGTTCGATCTCGGGCGGGTTTTCGGGCTCGGGCCAATTTTTGCCACCTCTAGTTCTTCTTGCTTTTCATCTAAACTTTCAATTTTTTCTTGGTATGAATGTTAGTCTCGACAAGGAAGCAAGAGTTTTCTGTTACAGTACTATTGCCTTAAGTTTGTTCTGGGAATTCGATTTTGTCAGCAGGTGATGTGCACAGAATACCTTCAAGAGAGAAAAGAACTGATCCAAGCATTGCACAAGGACAGAAAGCTGTCAGATCTTCCAAAGATAACCCAGGTTAGGTTTCGGATCGGTCTCGGTTTCGGATCGTATCGGGCTCGGGTTATGTCGGGTTCGGGTTGTGTCAGGTTCGAGCTTTTTCGGTTTCGAGCTTTTTCAGTTTCGAGTTTTTTCGGTTCCGGGCTTTTTCGGTTATAGGCTTTTTCGGTTACGGGCCTTTGACTTTTTTAGTCACTTCGGGCTGGTCCCGGTTCGATCTCGGGCGGATTCGGGCGGGTTTTCGGGCTCGGGCCAATTTTTGCCACCTCTAGTTCTTCTTGCTTTTCATCTAAACTTTCAATTTTTTCTTGGTATGAATGTTAGTCTCGACAAGGAAGCAAGAGTTTTCTGTTACAGTACTATTGCCTTAAGTTTGTTCTGGGAATTCGATTTTGTCAGCAGGTGATGTGCACAGAATACCTTCAAGAGAGAAAAGAACTGATCCAAGCATTGCACAAGGACAGAAAGCTGTCAGATCTTCCAAAGATAACCCAGGTTATTGGACTTTGTTCAAAATTTTAATCAGCATATCCTCTATTATACACCATAAATTTTTTAAAAGAGTTTCCTTTTCTATTCCGAAGCCTTTTCTGAGAAAATGTTGTTCGTTTGTGCAGCCAACACTAATAATCTGGGGTGAACATGACCAAATATTCCCTTTAGAGTTGGGACGCAGATTGAAAAGGTCATTCTGAGGGACTAAATAAGCATAAAAACATCAGTATCTGTTTTCTACACTTAGTAAGCTAGTTTCAGATTTATTGGCTATTGATTTTAAAGAGTTGAAAGAAGAAGAGAAGGTATTGCTACTGTTGTCATCTTTGCCTAAGTTCTATAAACCTTTAGTTCAAACTTTATTGGTAGGTAAAACTACTTTGATATTGGATGATATGATTGCTGTGTTGCATAAGAATAAAAGATTTATGGGCAAAGAAGATTCTTCATCTGCAAGAGGTGTGCTAGCTGCTGTAGAAGGTACTACTCGAGAGAAGACTGATGAGAGACATGGTGAATCATGAGAGAGATTAAAACCAAGATTCAGAGATTATAGTGAGGTGAAATGTTATTATTGTGGAGAGAAGGGTCATATCCAACCACGTTGCAAGACATTAAAGGAGGATATGGCTGCATTCAAGAAGGCCTAGCAAAAGAGTGATGATGGAAAGATGAATGAGACATGTGTTGCTCTAATTGATTCAAATGATGATGGTTAGTTTTTGGCAACTTGTTTAGATGAGTCCCATACTTATGAAAAAGGTTGGATTTTGAATTCAACTGTATCGATGCATATTTGCAATGATAAAGATAGCTTTGATGAATTGAAAGAGGTTGAAAGTTCAGGCAATATTGCAATTGGGAATAGTAATAGAGTAAAGATTGAAAGTATTGGGAGTGTTCAACTTAAGCTTCATGATGGTAGTGTTAGGACTCTTTGTAATGTGAGATATGTGCCCAATTTTAGCTACAATTTGATTTCTTTGGATGAGTTAGCTTTACGTGGGTACACATATATTAGTAGTGATGAATGATGCAAAGTGTACAAAGAATAGTGGTTTAGTTTTGCAAGGAAAGAGGAATGAGAAACAACTATATTTACTTGATGATGCAAATGATAGAGTTGTTTCCAAGAGTAAGAAGATTTAGAGACATGTTAGTTTTTCAGATGTTGTCGAGCAATTTGAGGAGTTTAGAGATTCAAGTCAAGGGAGGATTTGTTGGGGTTTACCTTGAATTCCATATTGAAAGTATAGGAGAAGTTATAAGGGCTCTTCTCTCATAAATAATGTGTTAGACTTGGTTTGTAAAGTATCACAAAGAGTTGTAAACATCAATAGAATAGCTAAGGTTTGGGTCATTATAAAGGACATAGTTGGGTTTTTTGGGTAGTAGGGCTTTGGGCTTGTAAGAATTTTATAATTTTTCTCACTAAAAATTGCACAGTTGTAATTGTCTGATTGATTATTAGTTTGTTTGGGTAGTTATAGGCTAATTTGGTTGGGCCAAACCATATTAAAAATTATTGTGTTTGTTTTTGCTTTTTTCCATTTTCGTGAGGTGTTTGGTTTGAGAGATATTTTGTTCCAACAATTAATGGATAAATTAGAGAAATATTAAAGACCGTTGGAGTCACTGCTAAATGATATTTATACTTGTAAGAGTTAGAGTTTCGATTAATAAATAAATGAGGGAAATATTTAAAATTGTAAAAAGTTTTGATTAATGGATAACTAAGGAAAATATTAAAGATTGTACAAAGCACTCTTGCATGATTTTTAAAATTCTAAAAAATTTCGATTAAAAAATAAATTAGGAAAATATGAAAGATTGTTGGAGGCATTTTTTATTTGAATGACATAATTTACACTTGTTAAAAATTTCGATTAATGAATAAATTAGGGAAATATTAAAGATGGTTGGAATTACTCTTAAATGATATTTATACTTGTAGGAGAAGTTCCCATTTATGGATAACTTAGGAAAATATTTAAACTTGTAAAAAGTTTCCATTAATGGATAAATTAGAGAAACATTAAAGTTTTTTTTAATGTTATATTCTCATTCAAAATTATAATCATAATTAATATATTACAATTTATAAACAAGTAACTTGGTAAATTAGTAAATAGAAATAATAATAACAAATTAAACAAATAATATAACAAACTAAATTCAATATCACACTTGACGAGTAACACTCTTTACTGATATTTATAATTATAAAAAGTTCGAGTTGATGGATTTTTTAAATATTTAAGGTATTATTTCAAAAAAATTACATTTAATATATTATTAAAGATTTTCTTTTAAATATTATCTTAATTAATGTCAATGGTCATTAATTAAAAATTTTTCTTTTTTTATAATTAATTGATATATATTTTTTTAATATGATGAAGAATAATTCATACATTAAATATAGTAAGTAGCAAAATGTCAAAAATTGAAATCAATCCAACGGTGAAAAATCTAGGTTGCAGCATGACACGAACATACCAAGAAAATCAGCGAATCAAATCTCTATAATTACAGGCTTAACCTCATCCTCTAGTGTTCCACCTGCTTGTGTTCCTGTTATTTCTTCTGCGACAGGCTTCATCGAATCCTCTCTCTCTTCCTTCTCGACTTAGGGAGTGCAAACCACTTTGCTGTCAAAGGTTCGCTCCTCATTTTTGCCCTAATTTTGCATTTAAATTCCATATTTTTATTTTATTTTTGCTTTAAAATCGACATTCCTGTTTGTTTTAGCTCTTCAAATATGGCATTCATATTGAAAATTTTAGTATTATATCAATTATCGGGATGCTACTTATTGTCATTTCATGTCTTTTTTCATTATAATCGTTTTGTTATTTATGAATTTTATTTGGCTGTTTTGTTTTTTCGGGTGCTGGATAGTTCAAGCCAGTGGATAGAGGATTTTGGAGTACTTTGCTTAACATTTGGATGAGTAATTTTGTTTTCTTTTTTGAAACTTTTTTTTTAAATTTCTTTTTGCGACCAAAAGTAAGAAAGGGATTGTTTCTGGATGGAATGGATTCATGCCTAAATGAAATTTAACTTTTGAGGCACACAATCTGAAAGCAATGCAAGTTTGCCTTGAAACAGTGATTAAGAAAAGGTGTTTAATGCTGTCTTAAAAGAAGCTTTTTTTTCTAGGGTCAGAAAATGGTTACCAAACTTATGCCTGATGTTGCAGCCTTTGAAGCTAGTTTTTAAGTCTGGACAAAGTGTGACATTCGAATCTGGAAATCTTCTCTGTTTGTGTTTGATTACGTAGGCTTTTGCTCCGTTATTGGTAATTGTGGCTTTATTACAGTGTAACAATGCTGTGCTCATCATAACAATTAATGAAATACATAGTCTTTCCAATTGTAGCCCATATTTTCTGTAAAGCTACTGAAATTACGATTTTGGTTTTGTTACATTGAGCATTGAGGTGTGAATTTCAAATTAAGATTCTATTAGTTTAATTGTAATTTTTTCTTATTTATTCTTCTTATCTATATGATACTTGTTTGAGTTGATGTAAACTACGATTGTGAGATAACCACTGTATCCTTTGACACTATTTTTCTTTGAAACTGTTTTGGTATTAGATTATTGATGCATGAAATGGAAGTCTTATTTATTTCATTCCTTTTTTTTATAAGGAGGCACTGTACAGAGCTTTGTTCATTTCATGGTGCAGTCAATCAATTATGAGTTTTCATAGTTTGTATTTGAGGGTACACTACCCTCATATTGAATTTTTCATATTTTTTCATTGGAGGGTACACTTAATTTTAAGTTTTTATCTATTTCAGCCTGCCAAAGGCCATTCAACATAAACTTATAAATCAGGTCCTCTATCCTCGTATTGGATGGCCATTATACCTTGTGGAAGTACATGGGTTGCCCAGTGGGGTATTCGTCCTCAGTTTACTGTACAATCTTATGTCCCAAACCGAATAATGACAGCCCATTCAGGGTAAGTTTTCTGTCTAACTCTGTTTACATATGGAACGGGATCTACTGAATTTGATTGTGAGAGCTTTATATAGATGTGGAGTTGCTAAACTTGCAACGTCATTATTGGCTATGGTTTTTAGTTTCATGGTTTCTTCATCACCGTGCATGTAATTTGTGAATTTTTTGATGCATTGCATTTTGGTGAACTTAATGGTTTACCCCCTTTCAAATCCCTTGTTTATTAGGCTATATACATATTTAAATAAAGAGAAAGGACAAAGAATATTACCTCTAGCCATAATGGTTTATATGTTGGTATTTATGGGAGAATAATTTACACATTTATTACACTTATGCAGAGTCATAAGTATGATAAGTTATTTGGGAGCATCAACTTCTAGCTCAACGTCATTATTGGCTATGGTTTTTAGTTTCATGGTTTCTTCATCACCGTGCACATAATTTGTGAATTTTTTGATGCATTGCATTTTGGTGAACTTAATGGTTTACCCCCTTTCAAATCCCTTGTTTATTAGGCTATTTTTTTTAACTAAAGAGAAAGGACAAAGAGTATTACCTCTAGCCATAATGGTTTATTTGGTGGTAGTTATGGAAGAATAATTTACACATTTATTACCCTTATGCAGAGTCACAAGTATGATAAGTTATTTGGGAGCATCGAGTTCTAGCTTATTTTCACGTGATTCCTTACCATCGCTATCCTTTGTTGGATCATCTCAAACATCACATCATCGTAGGGGGGCACGGTTCATTGTTAGAGCTGAAAGTGTGAGTATAAACTTCCAGTTTCTTTTTTTTTTTTGGTGAAAATGGAGGCTGTAATGATTTTTCCATCATTTAATTATGTCTTTTTGAAAAGTTTCAGTATGTGTTTCATTTGTTTATTGTTGTTTGTTGGCATCTTGCCCACTGTTCCATTAATTTAACATGATAAGGTTTTATGATTAACAGGATTATTATACTGTCCTTGGGGTGTCAAGAAATGCAAGTAAATCCGAAATTAAAAATGGTATGCTGACTTAACCATACCTTATTTGGTGGCTGTTGTATTTTTTTCCTTTTATGGTTGTTTGGTGCATTTATGTGCTTATTATTTTGCTAATCTATTCTTATTTGTGGTTTTGCAAATTATTGAAGTTAAGTTTACCCAGCTTTAAGTGTCTTCGCGTGCAAAGTTTTAAAACACTGTTGCACAAGCTTTAATTTTAAGCGAGGGTTGGTGTTAATGACATAAAGCAAAGAGATTTTGGAGAGGGTGAACAGATGTGAAGAGAGATTAGGACATGTTTGAGGATATAAAGGAGGTGCCCATAGCAAGCATGTATAGAAATTGAAAAAATCACTCCATTTTTTTTAGTTAAATAATGCATGTTTTTACTAATAATTCAAGGTGAATAAAATGAATGCTTGCAGGTCTCAGAGAGAAATTTTAGACAATGGGTCAAATAGGGTGAGTTGACGTACAGTGATATTCACATTTAAGGCTCCTGCTAATTGAAGTTTCTTTTAGGTGTCTCAACTATTTGAAGGAACATTTATGGTTGACTTGCTTGATTGGAGCTTCAAAATTGTTGAACTAACTTACTTACATGTACGAGTGATTGATCATTATATAAACTAGATTCTCTTTTTTGTCATAAGTACCCCAAAAGTAAAATTAGTTGTTTCTGTTGCAACTTCTGCTTTTATCTTCGATATTATATTATTTTACTGTTTTTATATCTGTTATTTTACAGCTTATCGGAAGCTTGCTCGGAGTTATCATCCGGATGTGAACAAGTCAGTTGATAACCTTGTTCCCATAACCTTTTATTTATGGTTGTGTGTCTGTTACACATGTATATTTTCATTATATTTAAGTTATTTGATATCAGGTGAAATATGTATATGTAATGGTACATAAAAGAAAATATTATTTAAATTGATAAAACATAATGATAAAACTATGTTGGGAAGAAAATGGGAAGGAAATAGGTTGTGTTAAGTTCTCAGTTGAATGAGTATTTTGGGCAGAAAAAAGGTGTTTTCCTTTGCATAGTCATTGCAAAGTTACTCTGCATAGTCATTGCAAAGATGCTTTACATAGGGGAAGGGGTGTAATCACATTGCAACCTTCAATGGTATTGTGATTAGAGTTGCAAAATAACATTACAGCTAAATAATATAACCACACACTACTATCAGTTTACAGTCGATCAAAATACCTGCAATGTGCTTAACATTACCAATACCAAACGTCCCCTTAGTTGCATGTTTTTCAAATAAACAATGTGAGATAACTACATCAGCAAGTTGTAATTATCTGTATTTTTGTGGGATCTGATGTGATGCAATCCAAGAACCGGATTGGGATTGCAAGAATCTGCACACTGGAATTTAATCTGCCCATACATATGGGCCATCATATTGTGGTTAGACTTTGAGAATCATCAATGTTTCTTCCTCTAATTTATTCTCCTTAATTTCCTCTTTTCCATTTTTGGAGCTGCTGGTGGTACAAGTTTTTTCCTGTAGAAGTGACCACAACGATGTTCAGAAAAATGGCTTCTTTCACTCTGGTTGAAAAATAGCAATTAGCTTCCTTATGATGTTGTTGAAAATAGGTGTCATTAGTTCTCAAATGATGCTGTTGCTAGGGAAATTCAGTAATAAGGCAGATTAGAACTCCTTGAGATCTCATATTAATGAGATGGATTGATGTACATGTATTTTTCATTTTAATATCATCATTTCTGGATGGAGGAATCAGCTTTGAAGAGTTCTATAGTTGTAGCACCCTTTCACCTTCTTTTGAGTATTTGGTGTTGCCTAATCTTTTTGTCAATTGAAAGGCAGCGGAAGGGATGTCTATCTATTTTATGTCCTAAGCAGGGGCTTAAAATAAAAATTGGTGGTACCTTAATCCAAATTGAGATATCAAACAACGGAAAGAAGGAGAATGTGGTTGCTGAAAGAAAGATAGAACAGTAGTCATGGATTTCCCGAGTTAGATAATTTTTGAGTTTGTATTCATATATATCATATATTTCCTAATGTGACTGCTGAAAGGGAAAGAATATAGAACAGTATTTGTAGATTTCTGACTCTTAGTCTGACATATCGTCTTCTGAAGTCTTCAAAAATATTTTGCTATTTTCAGTTTGTTTTGCTAGTTGAAGTATCGTCTTTTATCCAGATATGTTTGCATAGTAGTGCTTTTTTTTTTTTCCTGATCATTATATGTTATTCTGTAGAGATCCAGGGGCAGAGCAGAAGTTCAAGGAAATTAGCAATGCATACGAGGTAAGAGTTCTATGCTGTGCTTTTATTGATTTTCTTTTACATGACAAATGCATCAGTTTGTACGGTCATATGATATGTGATGTTTGAGGCTCAACATATTGCTTAGGTCTTGTCAGATGATGAGAAACGATCTCTATATGACAAATATGGGGAAGCTGGAATTAAAGGTGCTGGTATGGGCATGGGGGTAAGTTGATTCTAGTAAGATCATTCATTTCAAGACTTTTTTCCTTTCATTTTCTCAACATCTCATTATGTGTCATGGATGGCTTGTTTAATTTGCCAGGATTTTAGCAATCCCTTTGATCTGTTTGAGTCACTGTTCGAGGGCATGGGTGGAATGGGCGGAATGGGTGGCATGGGCATGGGCATGGGCGGCAGAAGTTCCAGGAATCGAGCAGTTGATGGGCAGGATGAATATTATAGTCTCGTATTGAATTTTAAGGAAGCAGTTTTCGGAGTCGAGAAAGAGATTGAGATATCCCGACTAGAGAACTGTGGAACTTGTAATGGGTCAGGTGCAAAACCTGGCACAAAACCATCCAAATGTACTACATGCGGTGGGCAAGGCCAGGTTGTCTCATCTGCAAGGACTCCATTGGGTGTCTTCCAGCAGGTAATGACATGCTCTTCCTGTGGTGGGACAGGGGAAATTTCTACCCCATGCAATACATGTTCTGGTGATGGACGGGTAAGGAGAACGAAGAGGATCAGTTTGAAAGTTCCGGCTGGTGTGGATTCTGGTAGCCGCTTAAGGGTTCGATCTGAAGGAAATGCTGGAAGGAGAGGTGGGTCTCCCGGTGATCTCTTTGTTGTTATTGAAGTTATCCCAGACCCTGTCCTAAAGCGCGACGATACCAACATATTGTATACTTGCAAAGTGTCGTATATAGATGCAATACTGGGAACAACAATCAAGGTTCCAACGGTTGATGGTATGGTCGATTTGAAGATACCAGCTGGGACCCAGCCAAACACCACCCTTGTAATGGCAAAGAAAGGTGTCCCTGTTCTAAATAAAAGCAACATGAGGGGTGACCAGCTGGTTCGTGTGCAAGTTGAAATTCCAAAAAGATTGAGCAGTGAGGAGAGGAAGCTTATCGAGGAGCTTGCCGATTTAAGCAAGGGCAAGACAGCTAACAGTAGGAGATAGTTGCTGAGTCTAGTGTGCAATTATTTGCTATTTGCGCTGGAAAATGTATTCACAGATTGCGGCTTCTGAAGTTGGAAATACAGTACTTGCAAAAGGCATCATGCAGCTCTCAAATGCTTGAACTGTTAAAGAGAAAGCGGCTGAAATTTGTAGTGGTAGGTAAGATTATATTGTAATAAAGAAATGTTAAGGGAAACGGGGAGGTGAAACAGCAGACGAAGATTAGAGATACTCCCGCTCTGATTTTGTTTTATACAGTGACTGCAGTCTTTAATTAACTATTCTTTTATATTGAATTACAATTTAGGCGACAATTTTACCCTTCAATTTTTTTTCTTATCCTTTTTCTTTAATAAATTTTGATGAATAAATAACCCTAACTAGTCCGCACCAGTAAATTTATATAAACATATATTAAGTACGTTGGTACGGGATGAATGTTATAGCTTTGATCTTGATACAGTATTTCAAAATCATACCCATTCTCATTTTCATTCCTAAAATTTAATATTTATATTGGTCGTCATTTGAGCAGAAAATAAATTCTTCATCGAATATAGATAAAATTTGACATTTTTAATTCAAACACGCGTCACATCATGTGTTTCAAAAAAGAGTAATTAGAGTGTTTCAATCTTACATAGGAAACGAGAGAAAAAGTCATTAGATATATAAATGTGAGCGCTACACATCATAAGAAGTTAGTTTTGTGTGGAGAAAGTAATGATCATGTGACAAATAGTATTAAAGCCAACCATTGACCATCCAAATCCATGCGGAGCCTTCACATTGAGGTAGGCAAGGTGAATTAGCCATTATAAGGTTGTTAGGAGATTGAGTGAGAGAAAAAATCATGCCACGTACTTCGAAAAAGAGTAAGTAGATTAAATTAGATATGAAAGCAAAGGTCACTGAACATATGAGTGTCAAGTTGCATACTAAGCCAATTTTGTAAAAAAAAGAGTAATGATCACGTGAAAAGTGATATCAGAATCAATATTTGATTATTTGATTCCACACTAAGCACCCTATTGGGGTAGGCAAGTTGGACCAATTTCACACTAAGTGTCTCGATGAGGGTAGACGGTGGATTAATCATGACGAGAATATAACAAGATTGGCCAGAAAGTGTCGTAACGGCTTTGCGCTCGACGATTTTGAAAAACGTTTAAAAACAAAAGGGAGTCGCCACCAATCTTTTTTGACTAGGTGTGATTGATCACCTAAAATATTTATCTTTTTAACAAAATCCCAAAATTAATTAAGTTTTATTAAAAAGACAGTTTTGGTCTGCGAAAACAAAATTGGGTCCGGGGGTACGGTTACACGTGGGGAAGGATTAGCACCCCCACAACGCCCATTAAAAAACGGTACCATAATAATCATGTGTTATCCTTTAATTTTAATAAAATGATCTTAAATTAATATTTAAAAATAATTCTTATTTTATTGCAATCTTTTTATTCAAAATCATTTTTTTATTTGTAAATTTATTTTGTTTTATTTTAAAAACTTAAATTTTATTTTTCGAAAGTAAATGTGAACCTTTTTGTATTGAATAATTAAATCAAATACTCCAATACTTTTGGCAGCATTTGAAATAATTTTACTCACCTAAAGATTTCTTAAGAATCACTACTTGTGACTTCTATAGAATCTCATCCTCGGAAGGACTCACACCCATTTCGAAAATTAAAATAAGCTTTACTTTGAAAATAAATATGAATCCCTTTTATTAAAAAATTAAATCAAATATTCCAATACTTTTGGCAACATTTGAAATAATTCTCCTCACCTAAAGATTTCTAAAGAATCACTACTTGTGACTTCTATAGAATCTCATCCTCGATAGGATTCACACCCATTTAGAAAATTAAATGAATGCATATGAAGCGAACAGATAAAAAATAATGCAAATAAATTTTTTGATTTTGAATTTCATTATTTATTTGTTTATTTATTTATATTTCTTTGTTTTTTTTATAAACTTATTCATTTTCCTTTTTATTAAAAAATTTAAATTATTGAAATATCATACTAAATATTCCAATACTTTTGGTAACATTTAGTACGACTCTTCTCACCTAGGGATCAGCTAGGAATCACTACTTGTGACTTCCGTAGCATCCCATCATCGAACATTCATTTAATTGAATTATAATTTTATTATTAATTTTAAGAAGGAACTTATTTTATTTTCTTTTTAATAAAAATTTAAATTATTGAAAAATCATACTAAATACCTAAATACTTTTGACAATATTTAGTAGACTCTTCTCACCTAGGGATCAGTTAGGAATCACTACTTGTGACTTCCGTAACATCCCATCATCGGAAAATTATTTATTTAGATTTAAAATTCATTATTTATTTATTTTTCTTTATTTTTTAAAAAAACTTATTCATTTTTATTTTTAACAAAAATTTAAATTATTGAAAAATCATACTAAATATTCCAATACTTTTGGCAACATTTAGTACGACTCTTCTCACCTAGGGATCAGTTAGGAATCACTACTTGTGACTTCCGTAACATCCCATCATCAGGTTTTATTAATTTTGAAATTTAAACTTTACTGTTAATTTCCTTTTTCTATTTTTCCCTTTTTTTAAAAAAACTTATTTATTTTTAACAAAAATTTAAATTATTGAAAAATCATACTAAATATTTCAATACTTTTGGCAACAATTAGTATGACTCTTCTCACCTAGAGATCAGTTAGGAATCACTACTTGTGACTTCCGTAGCATCCCATCATCGGACAAATTTAATTATTAAATCTCATTGTTATTAATTTTCTTTTTCTATTTTCTTTTAAAAAAATATTTATTTTTATTTTATTTTTATTATATTACTTTTTTATGAAAATATATTAAGAATATCTAAAATAAACTATAAAGCAAACAAATAAGTAAATAAATAAAGAGTAAATAATAAATAGAAATTTTTACCCAAACAAAATTGGGCTTGAAACCCAAGTAAGCCTTCAAGAAGCCCAAAAATCCAGCTCGACTGCAAGGGCCCAATCTACCAGTGGAAGCGGGTCGATCAGCAGGTCCGGATCCGGGTCGGGTCTAGTGGGCTGGAGCGGGTCGCAGCTGTGAGTGCTCCCGGGTCGGGTCGGGTCGTTTGGGTTGGCACGCGGGTCTTCTTTTGCCTCTCCCTAGGTCGGGCGCGCGGATCCCGGGTCGGATCCGGGTCCACGCGCGGGTCGGCTCCTTTCTTTTTTTTTTGCTATATAAATTTATCTTTTTTTTTAATTCATTTCTTTTTCTTTCTTCAAAAAAAAAAGTTTCAGAGCCTTTGAAGGCTCTTGGCCGGGGTGATTCCCGGCCGCCGCTGGGGTCGCCGCCGGTCGCAGTCGCCGGTCGCAGTCGCCGGTGACCAAAAATGAAAAAGGAGACACTTTCCAGAGGCTCTCAACCTCCCAAGCCAGAATCCGGGTCCTGTTTCTCCTAAAAAAGCCTCCTAACCATCTAGATCTGGCCTTGACCAAAAACCTTCCTCCCTTTTTTTCGATTTTTTTTTAGATCTGGTTGATGATGATGGTTGCGGATCTGTTGTGTTTTGTTTCCTTCTGGTTTTTTGTTTTCTTTGCAGGTTTGAGATCTAAGTTTTAAATCTAGGGTTCTGTGGGTCTCGGGATCTAGGGCTTTCTGGTGTTGGTGGTGAGGGTAATGTTTAGGGGTTTCGGTGGTAATGGTGATGGTGAGGGTGTTTGAGGGAAAGGCTAGGGGGCTGCTGGTTTGGAGGTTCTCGGGTAGTGGTGGAGGCAGCGTTGGTGTTTGGTTTCGGGATGAGGAAGGTGAAGCTTCGGTCTTTTGTGTGTTTTTGCCGGTGGGGATGGTGATGGTCGAATGGGGTTTTTTTTTGGGGTTAACTTTCGTCTTCAGATGGGAGAGGGTTAGGGGCTTTGTAGGAAGGAATGGTATAGGGTTTGCTGTGATGGGATGGGGGCAGAGAAGGGTGACCGGTGGAGATGGGATGGCTGGCCGGCTGATGGACAGGGTGATGGATAACTGACGGGAAACAAGACAGAAAATAAAAATAAAATAATAAGAATAATAATAATAAAATAAAAATAAAAATAATAAAAAATAGATAATAAAATAAAAATAAAATAAGAAACAAATAATAATAATAATGATAATGATAAATAGAATATATATCAATAATAATAATAATAATAATAATAGTATGATAAAATTAGGTGTCTACAGCTGCCCCTCTTTGCTCATTGCTGAGAATCAGGAATAGAGCAAAGACAATAGACATTAATTTTGTCCGGTTTATGATCTAATCTCTTCTTCTTCTTTTTTTTTCTTTCTTCTTTTTTTTCTCTTTCTCTTTTTTTCTTTTTCTTTCTTTCTTTTTTTTTCTTCTCTTTTTTTCTTTTTCTTTCTTTCTCTTTTTTTTGTATGCGCTCCTCTTGCAGCAGAGGCGATGAACCTTTAAATTTAAATCATCCATTTTTTGTTTTTTTTGTTTTTGTTTTTGTTTTTTTTAAATGTGCTCTTCTTGCAGCAGAGGCGATAAAACTTTAAATTTCTTTTTGTTTTGTTTGTTTTTTCCTTTTTCGAGAAAGCTCCTCTTGCAATAGAGGCAATGAAATTTAAAATTTAAATCATCCATTTTTTGTTTTTTTGTTTTTGTTTTGTTTAATGTGCTCCTCTTGCAGCAGAGGCGATGAAACTTAAAATTTAAATCATCCATTTTTTATTTTTTTGTTTTTGTTTTGTTTGGTTTTTTTTAATGTGCTCCTCTTGCAGCAGAGGCGATGAAACTTTAAATTTGTCTTTGTTTTGTTTTGTTTTTTTTTTCGACAAAGCTCCTCTTGCAGCAGAGGCAATGAAACTTTAAATTCCTTTCTGAAAATGTGCTCCTCTTGCAGCAGAGGCAATGAAACTTTAAATTTAAATTTGTTTTGTTTTTTCTTTTTTTCGAGAAAACTCCTCTTGCAGCAGAGACATTGAAACTTTAAATTCCTTTCTGAAAATGTGCTCCTCTTACAGCAGAGGCATTGAAACTTTAAAAATTTTGCCCGGAGGACTTGAGATTTTGCCCGGAGGACTTGAGATTTATGCCCGGAGGTCTTAGAATTATGCCCGGAGGGCTTTGATTTGTGCCCGGAGGTCTTAAATTCTTTTTTCTGAAAAGTGCTCATCTTGCAGTAGAGGCATTGAAACTTTAAAATTTTTGCCCGGAGGACTTGAGATTTTGCCCAGAGGACTTACAATTTGTGCCCGAAGGACTTAGAATTGGTGCCCGGAGGTCTTATGATTTGTGCCCAGAGGACTTAAATTCTTTTTTCTGAAAAGTGCTCCTCTTGCAGCAGAGGCATTGAAACTTTAAAATTTTTGCCTGGAGGACTTACAATTTGTGCCCGGAGGACTTAGAATTGGTGCCCAGAGGTCTTATGATTTGTGCCCGGAGGACTTAAATTCTTTTTTCTGAAAAGTGCTTCTCTTGCAGCAGAGGCATTGAAACTTTAAAATTTTTGCCTGGAGGACTTGAGATTTTGCCCGGAGGACTTACAATTTGTGCCCGGAGGACTTAAAATTGGTGCCCGGAGGTCTTGAATTTTTATCTTAAGAATTTAAAATTAGTGCCCGGAGGACTTAGCATCTTTCCTGAAGAGTTTAAAAACGGTGCTCGGAGGACTTAGACTTTACTTGAAAAGTTTAAAATTGATGCCCGGAGGACTTGCATTGGTCTGAAGTGTTTGAAATCTGTGCCCGGAGGACTTGAAATTTGCTTGTCTTCTGAAAATCAATATTTAATCTTGATTAAACATGGCACTGGTAAAATTGGATTTGAAATTTTCTTTATCATGAGCAAACTTGTCCCTCTTTTTTTTTCTTTTTCTCTTCTTTCTCTTCTCTTCTTTCTTCTCTTTTCTCTTCTTTTTTTTCTTTTTTTTTAATCTTGGAAAAGGTTGCATAACCTTTAAAATCTAGATTAAATGGTGTTGAGTCTTCAGCTTGAGAAACATATTTTAATCTCAAAATTTTACACAAAAACTTTCAATGTTGATGCTGTATGATATTGTGTATGTATGCATGAATGCATGGCACTCAATCCTGTACATTTTCTAACTTTAAAACTCTTTCCTATCTTGCCAAAGAGGCACATCATTTGCCTTTTTTGTCTCCTTTGTCCCCAACATGATCATGAAATCTCCTTTTTGTTTTAATCTCATTTCTGCAGGGTTCTGGTGCTCATCATAGCCTTTTGACGAAAAGCACTGAAAATTTTCTCATAACTATTTTCCAGGAGGGAATTGAATCTAAATTTCACAAGTGATATTTGATTCTTTCAAAATATTAGTGATTAACTTTCAAGATGAGTGACATAAATCCTATTCGGATCTTTTCAACTGGACAATTGAAAGTTTGATGCATCCAGATGTTTTGTTTGAGGGATATTTTGCCACTTATCCAAAAAACCATAGATTCCTCTCTTGATTCAAAATGGTTTTCTTAAAATACCATTGCTTTTCTTCCCTCCCCCTCCCCTTTTTTTTTTGGTAACAAAATTTTGAATAGGAAAAGAAACAAAATATTCACGACTTGATTTGACAATCTCTTAAATTCCCGAATAATGGCGTTCTTCAAATGCCAAGATCAGGCATAAATGATTGAGGTTTTTTTTTTTGTTTAGGAAGAGTGTGTACAAGAAGAATGGTTCAAACTTTTTCAGAAAAATGTCGAGCAATCAAATTATATCAAAATCTTTGGATATCTCGAGGATTTCTCAAGGACTATTGGTTCTTTTTCCATGTTTTCAATTCGTGTCACTGCTTGATTTGTTGCTCTAAGAGTTCATTGTTTGCTCTAGACTGCCCTTTTCGGGTTTTCACCCTAGAGCTGCACTCTTTTTTTTGTTTTCTTTTCTTTTTTCTTCCTTTTTTTGATTGATTGATTGTTCTACCATGCGTTCAAGAATTCAAATTTCATTCAAGCCAAAGAATTGGGAGAATCTTCCAAAGAAGAGCTCTTCGATACAAGCATCCATACTTGATTAAAATGGACTTTTAAGTACGTAATGTAGGCCATGGTTCAGGGTTCTGAAAGAATAGATAAACAGGCCCAAAATGTGTTTGAAGGTGATCAATCCAAGGATCATTTCTTTTCATATAGACATCTATCATTTACGTGCTTAGAAACACCTTTTCTCTTTTTACTTTTCCATGTATTTCTTCCTTTTCTTCTTCTTTTTCTCTTTTTTCTTTTTCTTTCTCTTTTTTTTTTTCAAAATCCTATTCATCCTTTGAAGCATCTTTCTTTGTGTACTTTCACATGTATCCTTCCTCCTTTCTCTTTCTTTTTTCTTTTTTTTATTGATTCCTATCCAAGATTTCCAAAACATAGTAAATCTTATTTGATCGAAAAAAAAAGCTTAATCATTTATTTTCTTTGAAAGATACTTTCTGCACATGCCCCCCCAGTGTGGAGGGTGATCCTTGGAGGAGGTTTATTTTGAAAGAAACTATCAGGCTCAAAAAGGGTAGCAACAGGATAACGTTTATATTTGAGAATGGAATATGAAAGACGACCATTCGTCATCTCAAATTAAGATACTTCTATTGAAAAGCAATTCTTAGGATAAGTTTTTCCTTTGGCATTTGAAATCCTCTGAATATCATGTTTGTATGAAGTCACAATCAATTTCATTTTTTCTTTTTCTTTTTTTCTTCCTTTTATTTTTTGTTTTTTTTTGTAATACAACACTTTAATATGACAAAGCTTGACCTCACACACCACATCGTCATTTAAGGAAAAAGGTGATGCGTAACCCAAGGTATTGTATAGATGGACAACAGTGAAAAATCCTCAACTTTGGTTTTTTTTTTTTTGCTATCTTGCTCCAAATCATGGGAGAAAGGCATCTTGGGAGTACAAGATCGAAGAGTTTGGGATTTGTACAAGAATTTAGGTGGAAAGGTATTTCAAAATGATCTTGCCACATATTTGACCGCCATTGTCCAGAATCTTTGAGATTGTCATTGATTTCCAAAAAATTCTCAAAAAGTTTGGCAAATCGATTATTTCTTTGAAAATTATTTACAATGAAACCCTGTCATGATCAAAGTGAAAACAAAAATAGAACTTTCAAAATCTTATGCCCCAATTTAGCTTTTTAGCTCTTAACTGACTTAGGTTTCGCTGAGATATGATCCGGGGATGATTTACGACATTCATATTTGACAGTAATCACCAATTTTCTTGGAATCATTTTATCATTATTGTGAAGAAAAGAAACATTCTTGTCATATGCCACTGGAAAATAAATTATGCAAAAAGTTGTGCTCATACAATTGTCACCTAGGCCAATGGAAATGACAAGCATTTTCCAACAACGTACAGACTTCAAAATCTCAAAATCTTCGTTTTCCTCCAGATTGATTTGCCAAAATGCCATGACTATACACCAAAGTGGACTTCCACTGTTCCATGAGTTCTTGAGTCAAGATTCCACCATTGATGAGCTCTTCAATCCTTTCCTTCAACTGTCTGCATTTTTTTGTTGCATGCCCAATTGCCCCCATGTGATAGTCACATTTGCTGTTCGGGTCATAGCTCTTGGTCAATGGGTTCGGTGCTGTTCTCAAAGGTATAGGGGCCAAATATTGGTTTTTTATCAAAAAGGGCAAAAGATCGGAGATTGGAATTGGGATTTTTCCTTGATTGCTTCTCGATCTTTTTTTATTGTTTGTTGATTGTTGAGGAGGTTGAGTTACTGGCCTAGGCATAAAGATGGGCACATGAGCAATCGTTAGAGGGTAAGAATTTGCTTGGCATCCTGGTTGTGGGATTGGTGAATAAAGATAAGGATCATAGGAGACACTGTTCAAGATTGGACAGTATGATGGGTGAGCCAAATAGGGATTATGTGGAGTGGGATTTCTGGGAAATTACCCCTCAAATGTCGCAGCTTGCACTTCTTCTTCCGTTCTTTCAAGTCTATTATCGGTCATATCACCTATCTTGATCTTGCCTCTCTTGATTGCACTCTCAATCATCTCTCCGGAGGCCACCATGTCGGCCAAATTCTTAGTAACATTCCCAATCATCCTGTCATAATATGGTGCATGAAGGGTACTAAGAAACAAATTTGCAGTCTCTTTTTCTGTGAGGGGAGGCTGGACCTGGGTGGCAACATTCTTCCATCTCTGGGCATATTCTCTAAAGCCTTCAGTAACTTTCTTCTCTATGGATTGCAAAGATAAATGATCTGGGGCCAGATCCACAACATGCTTATATTGGGCGACAAAAGCCCTTGCCAAATCTTCCTATGAGTGAACATCGCCCCTGCCCAGTTGTGTATACCACCTAGCAGCAGATTCTTTAAGGCTGTCTTGGAAAATATGGATTAACAGCTTGTCATCATGCACATGCGCTGCCATTTTTCTACAGTACATAGTGATATGGGCCTTTGGACAAGTGGTCCCATCATATTTCTCAAATTCTGGAGCTTTAAACTTTAATAGAATGACAACACCAGGTACTAAGCATAATTTGGCTGCATCTAAAGATCTATGAAAATCCATTCCTTCAACAATCCGAAGCCTTTCTTCTATAAGCTCTATCTTTTGTCGAGAATTTAAGCCTTCTTTCACTTGCGACATCCCTTGCTCATTGCGACTATCGAAATTGGCAACCTGAATTGGTTCGAGAGGGTTCATGGTGGGAATTGCATGCCCTTGAAACTGACTAGGGTCGACTGCGGATGACATATTAGGGCACACATAACCCTCGGTGGGCATTGCTTGTGGCTCTTGAGATGATTGGGTTTCTCGTGAGCCAATGTTAACTGGACAAAAAGAATCCTCAGTATTTCGGAACCGATGCCCATCTTGGGTAGCTAGTTCTCCCATTTTTCCATTGTTCAGCTTCTCCCACAAACCTGCCATCTGTGACAATTGCTCTCTCATCTCTTGTTGAGCTTTTTCCATCCTTTCCATCCGAGTCATTTCTGTCTCTTTCATGTCCCAAAACTATCTCTGAAGCTTTTCAATGATCAAGCTATATCTACACCAAATCCTGTCACAACCTAAAATTAGATGTCATGCTTGCCATGCTAATGTGAAGCTTTTATTGTATTGAAATGGTATATCTACATGTAAAAGAAATTTCAATCTTGTTATTATTTTACAATATCACAAGTTACACACCAAAAGGAAAAATTTATAAACAAATTTTTTTTTGACAGTTTATTTACTTTCTTCATTTTCATTTTTTCATTTTTCATTTTTTTTGAGGAAACAATTATTGCTAGCCTAATTATTTTCTGTCAAAATCATGTTATGAACATATGAATGAAGTGAATGCAAACTTATATAAAATCTTGTAACATTCATATAGGAATCGTTTACAAGATTCAAAAATTCCTTACTAACTCTCCCTTATTCTAATGCCCTCAACATTCAAAGTCTTTCAAAAACAAATCAAGCATTGTAGATTCCTGGTTGACCATTTCATGAAAAGTCGATCTGTTTCCACTTGCTAATGATTCAACATGTAATTGTTATGGAAACGACAACGACCCTTGAAAATCAACCAATTTAATTTCTCCAAAACTTTCAAGCATCTGCATTATCTTAGCTTGCTTTCCTTTCATCTCCCGTATATCATGTCCAAACTCCTCTCGATTATTCTCCAAAATAGTCTGGCTTTCTAATTGATCTCCCATATCTTTGACCTCTTTTATTTCAAAAAGACAAATACTCTCCTTATTATGTGATGTGAATGCATTAATGTAATGAAATATGACATGCTAAAGAATAAAAAATTTTCTCTTATTTAAATTCAATGAATGAATTCTCTCCTTTTTCTTTATTTTAAATTTTGATGATTTCTCTCTTTTTTTTTTGTAAAGAATAAACTTTTCTTTTTCTCTTTTTTATTAAAAAAAATCTTATTTTCACACCACAATTTATTATCTTTAATTTCCCTTTTTATTTAATTTATTTTTAAAGGAATGTGGCGATGCACTTACCTTTTATTTTCTTATCAAAATTCCTCTTTCTTTTTAATATCTATGCATTAGTTTTAAAAAAAATAAAAAACATTATTGTTATTTTTCAAATTGCATTAAAGAATGAAGGAATATTTTCATGTTATTTTTGACAAAGAAGAAAAACCGAATAAATCTTTGTTTTATTCTCTAAAGTCGTAAAATTGTAAAATTTTATTTGAAAACAAATATCTCTTGATTTTGTGAGATTATGAATTTGAAAAATTATTAGAGTTATGATATGAAAAAAGTAGTGAAAATGTTCCCCCTTGTGTCCTAATCTCGGGATGATTTCTACAAAAATTGGACATGACTCTAGCTAGGATTGGCTTCTTAGGGCCTTTTACATGCTGGGTTAGGACTTGTAAAGATCTAAAGGTTCTCAAATTGCACCTCACTGTCATCCACACTGGACTAGTAAGGAACAGATTTGAGTGAGAGTATTTCGATTGCCATTGCGGAGGTGATTACCTCACGAGAGCAAAGGTACTCTACTCCCTCCTAAGAAGGACGGAACTCGGGTATAGAGCTCATGTTATGCAAATGCAAGTGTAAGTGTGTGTAGAGGGAACACGCCAATCATTCATCACACTACGACTCTAATGCTACATATCCAAACAATTTATTAATAACAATATATACAAATATAAAACATAAAATAAATAACATAAAATGCAAATGCAAACAAAATTATTTTCAAAATCCAAGTGAATTAAGTTTAAATATCAATCAAGACCATTAAATTAAAACTTTGGATAACACATGATTAATGAATGGCTTGACCCTCAAAAAGCGTCCCCAGTGGAGTCGCCAAGCTATCGTAATGATTTCGCGCTCGACGATTTTTGAAAACATTTAAAAACAGGGGGGGTCGCCACCAATCTTTTTTGACTAGGTGTGATTGGTCACCTAAAATATTTATCTTTTTAACAAAATCCTAAAATTAATTAAGTTTTATTAAAAAGACAATTTTGGTCTGCGAAAACAAAATTGGGTCCGGGGGTACGGTTACCTGTGGGGAAGGATTAGCACCCCCACGATGCCCGTTAAAAAACGGTACCATAATAATCATGTGTTATCCGTTAATTTTAATAAAATGATCTTAAATTAATATTTAAAAATAATTCTTATTTTATTGCAATCTTTTTATTCAAAATTATTTTTTTATTTGTAAATTTATTTTGTTTTATTTTAAAAACTTAAATTTTATTTTTTGAAAGTAAATGTGAACCTTTTTGTATTGAATAATTAAATCAAATACTCCAATACTTTTGGCAGCATTTGAAATAATTTTCCTCACCTAGAGATTTCTTAAGAATCACTACTTGTGACTTCTGCAAAATCTCATCCTCGGAAGGACTCACACCCATTTCGAAAATTAAAATAAGCTTTACTTTGAAAATAAATATGAATCCCTTTTATTGAAAAATTAAATCAAATATTCAAATACTTTTGGCAATATTTGAAATAATTCTCCTCACCTAGAGATTTCTAAAGAATCACTACTTATGACTTCTATAGAATCTCATCCTCGGTAGGATTCACACCCATTTCGAAAATTAAATGAATGCATATGAAGCAAACAAATAAAAAATAATGCAAATGAATTTTTTGATTTTGAATTTCATTATTTATTTGTTTATTTATTTATTTATATTTCTTTGTTTTTTAAAAAAACTTATTCATTTTCTTTTTTATTAAAAAATTTAAATTATTGAAAAATCATACTAAATATTTCAATACTTTTGGCAACGTTTAGTACGACTCTTCTCACCTAGGGATCAGCTAGGAATAACTACTTGTGACTTCCGTAGCATCCCATCATCGAACATTCATTTAATTGAATTATAATTTTATTATTAATTTTAAGAAGGACCTTGTTTTATTTTCTTTTTAATAAAAATTTAAATTATTGAAAAATCATACTAAATACCTCAATACTTTTGACAATATTTAGTAGACTCTTTTCACCTAGGGATCAGTTAGGAATCACTACTTGTGACTTCCGTAACATCCCATCATCGAAAAATTATTTATTTAGATTTAAAATTCATTATTTATTTATTTTTCTTTATTTTTAAAAAAAAACTTATTCATTTTTATTTTTAACAAAAATTTAAATTATTGAAAAATCATACTAAATATTCCAATACTTTTGGCAACATTTAGTACGACTCTTCTCACCTAGGGATCAGTTAGGAATCACTACTTGTGACTTCCGTAACATTCCATCATCGAGTTTTATTAATTTTGAAATTTAAACTTTATTGTTAATTTCCTTTTTCTATTTTTCCCTTTTTTTAAAAAAACTTATTTATTTTTATTTTTAACAAAAAATTAAATTATTGAAAAATCATATTGAATATTCCAATACTTTTGGCAACAATTAGTATGACTCTTCTCACCTGGGGATCAGCTAGGAATCACTACTTGTGACTTCCGTAGCATCCCATCATCGGACAAATTTAATTATTAAATCTCATTGTTATTAATTTTCTTTTTCTATTTTCTTTTAAAAAATATTTATTTTTATTTTATTTTTATTATATTATTTTTTTATGAAAATATATTAAGAATATCTAAAATAAACTATAAAGCAAACAAATAAGTAAATAAATAAAGAGTAAATAATAAATAGAAATTTTTACCCAAACAAAATTGGGCTTGAAACCCAAGTAAGCCTTCAAGAAGCCCAAAAATCCAGCCCGACTGCAAGGGCCCAATCTGCCAGTGGAAGCGGGTCGATCAGCATGTCCGGATCTGGGTCGGGTCTAGTGGGCTGGAGCGGGTCGCGGCTGTGAGTGCTCCCGGGTCGGGTCGGGTCGGGTCGGGTCGGGTCGGGTCGTTTGGGTTGGCACGCGGGTCTTCTTTTGCCTCTCCCTGGGTCGGGCGCGCGGATCCCGGGTCGGATCCAGGTCCACGCGCGGGTCGGCTCCTTTCTTTTTTTTTTTGCTATATAAATCTATCTTTTTTTAAATTCATTTCTTTTTCTTTCTTCAAAAAAAAGTTTCAGAGCCTTTGAAGGCTCTCGGCCGGGGCGATTCCCGGCCGCCGCCGGGGTCGCCTTCGACCGCCGCCGGCCGCCTTCGCTGGTGACCAAAAATGAAAAAGGAGACACTTTCCGGAGGCTCTCAACCTCCCAAGCCCGAATCCGGCTCCCGTTTCTCCTAAAAAAGCCTCATAACCACCTAGATTTGGCCTTGACAGAAACCCTTCCTCCCTTTTTTTCGATTTTTTTTAGATCTGGTTGATGATGATGGTTTCGGATTTGTTGTGTTTTGTTTCCTTCTGGTTTTTTGTTTTCTTTGCAGGTTTGAGATCTAAGTTTTAGATCTAGGGTTCTGTGGGTCTTGGGATCTAGGGCTTTTTGGTGTTGGTGGTGAGGGTAATGTTTAGGGGTTTCGGTTGTAATGGTGATGGTGAGGTTGTTTGAGGGAAAGGCTAGGGGGCTGCTGGTTTGGAGGTTCTCGGGTAGTGGTGGAGGCAACGTTGGTGTTTGGTTTCGGGATGAGGAAGGTGAAGCTTCGGTCTTTTGTGTGTTTTTGCCGGTGGGGATGGTGATGGTCGAATAGGGGTTTTTTTTTGGGTTACCTTCCGTCTTCGGATGGGAGAGGGTTAGGGGCTTTGTAGGAAGGAATGGTATAGGGTTTGCTGTGATGGGATAGGGGCAGAGAAGGGTGACCGGCGAAGATGGGATGGCTGGCCGGCTGATGGACAACTGATGGGAAACAAGACAGAAAATAAAAATAAAATAATAAGAATAATAATAAAATAAAAATAAAAATAATAAAAAAACAGATAATAAAATAAAAATAAAATAAGAAACAAATAATAATAATAATGATAATGATAAATAGAATATATATCAATAATAATAATAATAATAGGATAAAATTAGGTGTCTACAGAAAGAATGTCGTATCATACTCTCTAAATGTAAGTAAGCATGGTGCTTGACATATAAGCATGAGTGTTGTACATTTCAATAAATTGATTTTATATGGAAAATGAATAACCACATGACACATGCTAAAAATTATATTATTCATTATGCCCTTGCCTACGAAATCCCAATTTTAGCTTAAAAAGGCATCTACCACATCCTTACCTATACTACACAGATTTTTTTATTTTTTTTCTAGTCAGTTGTCTTAAAATAGGCCCTGTTTGGATTTATTCCCAATTGCACTGAGCACCTATTTGGGTGTCTAATAGTGCGGCGTGAGAAAATCCCATTATGTTGCACCAATAATTCTCAGTGGATCCCTTAAGGGCCTGGTGAAAAAAAAAATACCTAGTAGTAGAGGTTTTTTTTAATTACAATTTTACCCTCTTTTTTAATTTTTTAATCAGTTTTTTTACTTTTAAATTAATAAATAAATATTTAAAAAGTAACAAATATGTAAATAAATAATTTTATTATAAAATAAATCACAAATAAATGAATAAAAATAAATATCTTTACAATTAAGTAATTAATTGAAATAAATAACTACATAAAAATAAAGTACATAAATATTAATAACTTTTATTTTGAGATGTGTAAATGTATTATTATTATTATTATTTAAATAAAATTACAATATTTCGATTAAAATTTCTATAATATAAAATTCATAATATATATTTGATATTTGTGAAATTAATAAATAATTTCAAATTACATTTTACCTCACTATCATAGTTACGTTTCACCCAAATACATATTTCACTATTAATTTCATATCATTGTATAATATCTAATGTTACTATTACAATAATTAATCTCACCGTCCATTCAAGTCAGTTCATAATAGATGGTGAAATGCATGAGTAAAGGGATAACATTTAAAAGATTAAATATTGTAACTCATGCTACTCGTTGGGAGTATAAATTAAATTTGTAAGCTATGAAAAAACCGTTATTAATAAAAATTTTAAATATTTAATATAATAGCACGAGCTAATGAAAAAAAAAGATAAATACAAATAATGTACATAAAAAAAACTACAAAAGTATAAGCATTATAAAATAAAATCTCTTTAAATTAATATTCTTGGGACCCATAATTGAATATTAATTTAAAGGGGTTATTAATTTAAAAAGTTTTATCATGTGAATTGTTATTGTCTTAAAAACGTGCCTGTTTAATTTTTCTTAGTATTTAAATCTCTCTAATAATTGTAGATACCTAATTTTGTTCAAAATTAAATATATTTGGATTGTCTTTGAAATAAATAAAAATTAAAAAAAAAAGGAAGAGAGGAGCAGCGCCGGTGTCAACACTAGCCTAAAAGGCTGTCAGACAGCCACCCTAAACTTAGCCATGCCATCTCCACAAACTCCTTGACAGACTTCATTTGGAGCTAAAAGTCTTCGGAAAATCTGGTCTTTAGAGGTTTGTTCTGTTTTTATTGACTAGAAATGCACATTAAGAGCGGTTCGAGGGAGACGAAGAAGAAAATAAGGGGCGGTTTCCAAAAAATCAATGCTTCAAGAACCTTCCCCTATAGCCCTCTGCCTCTACGATAGGCTTGACATTTTCAAGCAAATTTTCTCCAGAATTTAAGAACACCCAGAAAATCAAACACTAATGGATTCGAAAGTCATCTGCAATGGATTCTGCAAATCTGGGTTTAGAGATTTCATCCGTTTTTCTTGACTAAAAACGCCAATAAAACGGCTTGAAGGAGATAGAGAAAGACACAGAGGGAGACAGAGAAAAACACAGAGGAGGAGATAGAGAAAATTCCAAAACAAAAGAAAGAATAAGCTCAGGGATACTCGGTGGTAGTAGCAACTGGGGGTTAAACTAGTGATTAGGGGCAACGAGCAACTTAGATGGTGACTGGAGTAGTGAAGGGGATGTGTAGACGACGGTGAGCAGTACCCACGTCTATTGTTCTGATACATCTAGAAGGAAGAAAGCGTGGTAGTGAGAGGTGACTTTGGTTGGATCAGTGGCGACCGAACTGCGAAAAGAAAGATAAAACTTACCCGAGCCGAATACTGTAAGTATCCTTTGCCTTCTCCATTTAAGAAATTTTAAATAAACCCTCACGTTTTGCTAAACCTACCTCGCCCAAAAAAATCTATTAACTAAAAATATTTTTAAATTTTATTTGCCTTCCTCTTGCGAAGGTGAGCTCGTTACATGTAAATTCACTTTTTTGTATGGGCAAGCTCTTGTACATGGTTTCATTTGTATGGGCGAGCTCGTTACATGTAAATTCACTTTTTTTGTATGGATGAGCTCTAGTACACGGTTTCATTTGTGTTGTATGGGCGAGCTCTAGTGCACAGTTTCATTTGTGTGGGCAAGCTCGTTACGCGTAAATTCACTTTTTTGTGTGGATGAGCTTTAGTGCACGGTTTCATTTGTGTGGGCGAGCTCGTTACGAGTAAGTTCACTTTGTATGGGCGAGCACTCGTGCACGGTTTCATTTGTATGGGTGAGCTTGCTATGCACAAGTTTGCTTTGTATGGGCAAGCTCTTGTGCCCGGTTTCATTGTGTGGGTGAGCTTGCTATGCATGAGTTCATTTTTGTATGGGCAAGTCCTTGTGCGCGGCTTTACTTGTGCGAGCGAGCTCTCGAACGTGAGTTAACTTGAATGTGGCGAGCTATTCCGTGGCGAGCTAAATTGCGCATGGCAAGATGTTTTGGGTGATCTCTCGCGGCCTAGTCAACTTGCGCGTGGCGAACTGTTGCTTGTGCGCCTTTTATTTGTCCATGTTAAACAAAATAAAAATTTAAATAATAATAATAATAATAATAATAATAATAATAATAGTGACATTTGAAAATAATAAATGAATGAAAAACTTTTACAAAAAATAATAAATTCAAAAAAATAGATTTTTATAAAACTCCTAGGTGGGGAGTTTTCTTCAAATCTTACCAAAGTGTGGTAGGATGTTAAAATATTTAAAAATATATAATATTATATAAAGATAAATAATTATACGAGATCAGAAAATATATTAGGTTATAATAAAATGATAAGTAATAAATTTTATAGAGTTCCTAAGTGAGGAACGTTATCTCACCAAAAGTGTTAGAGAAATTTTAAAATACCAATAAAATTTAAAAATAAAGTATTAATAAAAGGGGGTAAAATATTTAAAGTTAAGGTTCAAGATGAAGTGAAAGTCTTCGACCTAAAAATATTAAAATATAACCAACGATGGAGCCTCTTCGAGATAATAAGTGATTTTCTTGAATACTCTTGAGGTGAGAGGATTTCTTCAATTATACTGAAAGTGTCGAAAAGTGTTTAAGAAAATTCTCAATACTTAAATAATAAATGAAAAAATAAAGATAAAAATAAAATAACAAATATTAAAAGACCAATTTGGTTAAGACCTTTAGGATAATATGTGATTAATGGGTACTGTCCATTGGACAGGTGTTGTGTGGTGCTAATACCTTATTCACACGTAATCGTACTCCCGAACCCAAATTTTGAAACGTAGATCAATGTATTTATCCTTAGTTTTGAATAGGTGGCCAATCACATTTAAGTTAAAATTGATTGGTGGTGACTCCATAAAATTTAACGTCTAATGATTAAGTCCCCAGACAAAAATCGTTACGACAATAATTCTATAACCTTTAATTTCATAAAAGTTCCATTGCAAATATATTTTTTAATATATTTATACTTTTTAAAATTTTAAAATAAAAAATATTAAATATGGTAGTCTTTTACAAATTAACATATTGAAATGCTTTCTAGTTCTTAAATATTATGTAATATATTTCATATTTTTTTAATCAAATTATTAATTTATGTGATAATTGGGATTGAAATTTTACACTAAGTCTTAAAAAATTATTAATTATTATGAGAGAGTGGTTTATTAAATTTTTCCATTGGCTTGAGTTAGAACCATGATTTTTAATTAATTTAAAGAGGTTACTAATTTATAGAGGTTCTATTTTATTAGGGTTAATACACACAAAAAGTGCTAAAGATGAGGCTGAATGATGTTAATTAAGGAGTTAACTTTACACAAAATAATTGTACAAAATATAATAAATTTACTTTTATGATCTTGGCTTTTAGTTGATATCTTGCATCCCAAATTTCGAAATGAAAAGTTCACTATTGATTTTTAAAGTGAAATTGTGAATTTCATTATTTTTAAATATTTCTACTTTATTACATATATAATTTATATTGAATTAATAACTTTATTTTCATAATTTTATTATAGATTTAATTTTCTAAACAATTTATTCAATTAATAATTTCATTTTCTTAAATTTTATTATAATTTTTAAAATGATTTAAAAATTTTAATTCACAAAAATTGAAAATTAAATAGATAGAATAAAAATATAAAGAATGAACCAAGTTCCTCAATTATTATTGGATTTTGGCCTATAATTTGTGTGAAATACATACACCCTTTATGTTTATACCAGAGGACACTAACTTTTCTAGTTTCAAAATACTAATTTTGCTCTCATTTGATTAGGGTTTAGGGTTTATGGTTTAGAGTTAATGGTTTTTGGTTTTAAAGCTTAGGATTTAGAATTTAATATGATCTTTGAGGATTTTTTTTAGTCGTTATGATCTTTGAGTTTAAGGATAGTTAAAGAGGAAAAATTAGTATTTTGAAACTAGAGGGTTAATTTCCTTTTGATATAAACATACATAGGAATATTTTTTTTTTAAATTTCACCCCTATGATTTAGTACACTTAACCCTAACCATTTGAGTTAATATAAATATAAGCTAGGCTTAAGGTGGATTTGACCCAATTATTCTTTCGAGCTGTTTTTTTTTCCATATGGAAGTACAAAGGAAAAAAATGAGAAATTTAACTTTGGACTTATCACTTTTAAGGATTGATAATAACCGTTAAGTCAAGTTTTAGTATTTTAGATCATTTCCAATTCTTTTTTAACTTCATTTTATCTCTTTTGTTTCAAAGTAATTTAATGAATGTTTAATTTAAACCTTAATTAAAACCAAAGATGCTAACCATTGACTTGTAAGGTTGGACCAATAACACAAAAAATTGAACTATTATTATTATCCCAATTAATAAGGTTGAACAGGCGTCAGTCGTTTACTTAGAGGAAATTCTTTTAAGATGAGATCTCAAGTTCGAGTCTCACCAAATATAACCTTGAGTTAGTCTAATTATTTACTAGTTTGTTTAGTTTGTTACAGTTATTTACTAGTTTACTTAGTTTGAGTAATGTGATTTTCATAGTTATTTGTTCATAAAATGTAATATGCTGATTGTGATTGTAACTTCTAATGAAAATGTACTACTAAAAAAAAAGATGTACCACTAGCTAGTCTTGATGAATATATTTTTAGATAATGCCTTCTAATATTCCAGAATATCCCCTTACTATGTCCAGAGATGTAGCTAAGTCGCTTCAAGTAAACCCCTTTCTACAACATATTTTTAATTTCTTTACACACAGGAAATACAATTCATTTTCTTTTCTTTTACGATTTTCATGGTTTCTTCTCTTTAGGCTACTATGGTATCAGAATTCGTTAAGGTCATCAAATTGGTTTTCAAATCGATGTTCGTAATTTGGTATTAGAGAACTTTTTTCGTAACTTTTTCATTTTGTTAGTTATTCTTTTTCCACATTATACGTGTGATCATTCAATTATGTAGTTATTTGATTGCAATATTGTAGCATTTTTACACTCCTTAGGACATGGATTACAGGATTTGACATGAAAGTTGTGTGATTTTAATATCTTCATATAGCTTTGCTTTTATTTTCCGACAACAACTCATAAAATTGAACTATTGACCCGATTCCTAAAATTGAACATGTGTTAACCATTAACTTCTAAAAGAGGTTCTTTTAATATACTAGCCCTAATGAATATATTTCTCAATAATGCCTTCTAATATTCCTAAATATTTCTTATATTCCCTTACTATGTGTAGATGTAGCTAGGTTGCTTCAATTAAACCCCTTTCTACTACATATTTTTAATTCCTTTACAAACAAGAAATACATTTCACTTTCTTTTCTTTTACAATTTTCGTGGTTTCTTCTAAGTAACCATGGTATCAGATTTGGCTAGGGTCATCAAATTGGTTTTCAGATCGATGTTCAAGATTTGTATTCGAGTACTTTTTTCGTAACTTTGTTTTGTTAATTATTCTCTTTCCACTCTATATATGTGATCATTCAATTATATTGCTATTTGATCGCAATTTTTTAGCATTTTTAAACTCCGAGGTGGATTAGAGGACTTGAAATGAAACTTGCGTGAGTTTTAATATATTTATTGTTGTTGCACAAAACAACAATAACGATATGTTGACGTCAATGGTCGTAATCTGTCTCCACGTGTCTCTCAGAAGCTTCTGTAAAATAGTAAAAAGTCAGAGGGACGCAGGGGTGGTTCCCTGCGTAGACATTCCGATGCTTAAGTCAGCCTCAAGTTCTTAGGTATTGGGAAACGTAAAAGCCAGTAGTCAAAAATTAGGGAATAGAATTATACCTGTGACCTATTTATAGGCGAATATTTGAGATTAATTATCTGGGTTGTTTGCGTCCTTTTACTAAGAGTTTGTTTCCTAATAAGATGCATCCTCCATGGATCTCGGAGTTAGCACGAGCCTATCGCCGGCGAGAGACCCTGAGGTGCGACACCTTCCGGGCGACAGAGGTCTGTCGCTATGACGAGTCGTGAGAGAGCCACGTGTCGCCTACGTGACAGCAGGAGATAGTATGTGGAGTCTGTCGCCTGCGACAGATAACCTGTCGCAGGCGTAGCTTCTCTCGCCATAGACTACGTGTCCCAATGACCGTTTGCCGCGTGGGACCTCCGATGATCTTTGGGCTTGGCCCAGTGTAGATAGACTTTTGCCATATCAATTGCTCCCCAGTCTCTTGTTGGATTATTCCAACCAAGAGAGTATAAATATGTGTTTTTGGGCCTTTACCCACTATGAATAGTTTTTCTGATTTTTTGTGATTTTTCTTTGGTACTTTTTTTTTGTAGGTGAAAAGCTCTATTCTACGGGAGGCGTGATCTAACGAGACGTTTGGCATTCTCTATCACAACTATATAAGGCCACTGGGATCCACCGAAAAGGGATAAGAGAAACCTCTGAATCAGCAGTCTGTCGCCCGGTTTCCGACTCTCTAGCCAAAATAGTCTATCGCCAGAAGGAGTCTTTTGTTCATCGAAGTGTCAGTAAGTATTCATCTGTCGCCTAACTTGCATCCTTCCGCCATCAGCTTTTTAGGTGTTCTGCAGATATCTTTGTCTCCTGCGAGGTTTTTATGTCTTCCGCTGGTGTCTTAGTCTCCCGCGTGAATGTTAGGTCTTCCGCAAGTTTTTCGCCAATAGGTCTGTCGCAGTTTGATCTTTCGCAGGTGTTTCACCGACAAGTCTATCGCTGTTTGGTCTGTCGCCAAAACAGGCCTGCCGTAGGTGTTTTGCCAATAGGTTTGTAGCCGTTTTAGGTCTTCCGCAGGTGTTTGACTAATAAGTCTGTCGCCCCCTTATTATTATTTATTATTATTATTATTATTTATTCTTTCTTTTACCATGTCTTCACAGCGTCCGGGTAAATTTCTTAGAAAAGGCGGTGTTGAATGTACACTGACGAATGCGGACTTAGAGGATTTCAATACTCGTTTTCCTCTTCCCCCTGGTTACAGTTATAGACTTCCAGCCAGTGGGAAATTTTCACCTGACCTAGTTAGAAACGGGGTAGCGATGCATAGAGCGTTTTTACTTTTCGGTTTTCATTTTCCGTTGCCCGAGTTTGGTATAGCGTTCCTTAGATATAAAGATATAGTTCATTGTCAACTTCATCCTCATGCATGGGCTCAGATAGTAGGATTTTCGGTGGTTTGTCACAACTTAGGTATCGTTCCTACTGTCCCCCTCCTGAGTGGTTTTTTCAGAGTCCGCGGTCTGCAAGGACTAATAACTTTTTCCCTCCAGCGGTTAACGGTTGATGAATTTCCCAATAACAAGATCTTTTCGGACCTTCCTAATAAATTGCGAAATTTTGAAAGTGAGTGGCTCGTCGTTGAGATTCCAAATGATCTGCGGATTCGCACTGCATGGAATCGTGATACTAGCAACCACTTGAGACGCTCGGAAAGGTTTAAAGTAGAGATCCTAAAAGACCAGTTTAGTGAACCTATACAACGAATATGTTCTACTGGGGAACGTAATTTATTTTCCCTTTTGACCCCAGAGAACATTACAGCGGCTGGTTGGGGAGTAAGCCGAGCTGTTTCTGGGACTTCGACTATCCCCTCTAGCCTTCCTATTAGCTTGCGTGTGCCCGATGCCGGTCCTAGTCAATCGACCAGCGTTCCTACAGCCGAGACTTCTAACCCATTAGGTTGCCTTGTGGATGAGTCTTATCCGGATTCGAGAGACGAAACACCTGAGGTTGAGGGTACTAGTGGTCCATTCGAGAAGGATCTTGAATGGGCTCAAGGCAACGTTTTTGGGAGCCCTTTTGTTGACTTCTCAACAGATCCTAATTTGGATAACTTAGAGGGTCTTGGTGATCTTATAGGTTTCCCTTTTTCTTTACTTTATACATCTATGTGTGTGGTATTTCGGGTTTTAGGTTCGTTAATTGCTTTTCCTTGTATTATGCAGATATGAACTTTCGCGATGCCATGCACAGAAGGGAATCCAATGCTTCTGCTGGAGCGGCTCCTCCTCCTCCTCCTCAGCAACAGGTACAGGTCGGGGCCTCTGCTTCTAGACATCCTCGTGCTTCCACTCCTCCTCCTCCTACCGGCGGATCTAGCCATACTGCGCAAGAGGCTGGAAGGAACATGCGCAAGAGGCCCCTTATCCATGATCATAACTCAGACGATCAAGCGAGCTCTGGGTCGCAGAGGAGCGAGTCGACCCGACGAGAAGGTGCTTCTCGTGCTACCGAGGATCGACTGGCCCCCCGTCAGCCTAGGCGCAAATTTAGGAAGAAGTTGATCATTGAGGCCTCGATGCCCACAAGACCAATATTGCCTAAGGTTGCTAATCCCACTTTGAAGCGCTACTTAGTCGATAGTGGAGTTGTCGTAGATGGCGATGACTTCCAGACCTATCCCGGAGTAAATGATAATGACAGCATTGAGGAGCCTGGGATAGCGTCTCGCCTGGCATGGAGCACTATTCTTCCTCGTGACGAGGCGGAGCTGTTTCCTAATTTAACGGAAGCCGAGAACAACTCTGACTATCTTGCGATGAAGGTGATAGCGTCGTGCTTATATGGTAGTCATATTTTTCTTTTTCTTTTGTCGGGTTTTTGAGTTATTTTTGTTCTCTTGTTTTTCCAGTCGACTCAGCAAACCGCAACTGTTAATGCTCGTCATAGGGCCTTCAGGGAGAAAGCTGATAAAGACATTGGCGAGCTTCGAGAGGCGAAGATGGTGCTTCAGAATGAAGTTGTTCAACTACGTCCCTATGTTGGTAAGGTTGAGGAACTGGAGAAGAAGAATGCGAAACTTGAGCTCAGGTTGAGGGAGGAACAAGCGAAGGTAGCCTCCCTTCAGGGATTTCAAGAAGCATATAACAAGGCGGTGGAGGATTGGGACGCCATGAGGAGGGAGCGAGATGAGACCTCCGATGAGCTGCAGAATTTGTTGGACCGACAAAAAGAGGTCCGTGCCGAGGCTGTTCGCGAATACCGCCTGTCTCAACACTACTATGAAAAGAAAGAAATGCTTGCGGCGGGATTCATCAAGTATGGCTTCTACTTAGCCCGTTCTTGGTTAGAAAAGAACCGACCTAATGAGTCTTTTCCTGAACTTCTTTTCACTGAAGAGTCCCAGTATTATGAAGCTCCTTCCTGGACCAAATACGAACTTGACTCATTAAGTCCGGACGATTATATAGAGGTGGGAGCCACAGATAACCTGGACAATCTTGAGGGTCCATGGCCTCCTCGACGGCCTCGACGGCCACGTAGCCGTCCTGAACCTACTGAGCTATGTGATCGATCCGGGCCGTTAATGACGCATGATGAGCCTGAACCGATCGAGGCGGGCGACCAGCCTAAGTCCATCGAGGCATTAATAGGGTTGGACGGCGACGATTTCCAAATTTCTGACTCTGCAGCCGTTGATCCTGTGTCAGATGGTACGGTTGTGATTGATCCTTTAAGTAGTGCTCCCTCTCTCGGGATGGCCTCTTCAGTTGCTCAAGAGCCTGATTCTTCGACTCTTCACGCTCCTGATCCTTTAGTTGTTGAAGACTCTGGTGCTAACGCTCCTGATCCTCCGGTTGTTGGAGACTCTGGTGCTAACGCGGCATTTTCTTAGCTGGACGACTTTGTCCTCAACCTAGATTAGGGTATTTTGTATTTCCTTTTGTTTGTTTTACTCAATGTAAAGATTCGTTCTTCAATGAAAAGTACAATTGCTTTCTGTGGTTTTTCTTCTTTTCTTTGAATGAATATTTCGCACTTGTAACTGTTATATCACTGTTCTTTAAACTGCTATATCACAAAACTTGATAGAACAACATTAAGGTGTTAGTAATTAGTAAGCGTTCTTTTACACCATACTGCTCCACAAGTTCTGCTTTGAGATGGTGTTATAGTCCGAAGATGAACTTTTTCTTGAGCATTTTGTGCCCCTTTCCTTTTTTTTAACACTTGTTAGATTTGATCAGCCAAAAAATGTACATATTTAATTGTAGCGCAGATGTATTATGGCGTACCTCGTAACAACATATTTTGGTGTCCATTTTGTCTTATCGCTCAAGGACTTATTTCTGTCGGTTTCGCGTTTTGTCGCTTACGGTCTTATTTGTGCCTTTTTCGCGTATTTTTCTCACTCAGGGACTTATTTCTGCCGGTTTTACGGTCTTATTTATGCCCATTTTACGTATGCTTCTCGCTCAGGGACTTATTTCTGCCGATTTTACGGTCTTATTTATGCCCATTTTGTGTATGCTTCTCATTCCAATTCCTGTTAATACATAGACTGTCTAACAAATTGAATTAGAAAATATAGGAAGCAAATAACTGGCTTTTATTCAGGAGTCAGATGATCTTTAAAAAAAGAATACTTTGAGAAGTAATAAAGTAATAGATGGGAAATAAATACAAAAATTATGGAAAGTGTACAACTTGTTACTGCCAGTATGGCTTAAGGTGGTTGGCATTCCAAGTTTTCGAGATCTTCTTTCCCTGTAAGGTCTCCAGGATGCATGTGCTAGGTCCGATCATCTTCCTGATTCTGTAAGGTCCTTCCCAATTAGCTCGGAGTTTTTCGTCCTCTCTATGGGCGTTTGTAATTGTCGACTTTCTCAGTACCAGGTCTCCTTCCTGCAGTTCTCTGTCATTAACTCGTGCGTTGTAATAGGCGGCTATTCTTTGCTAGTATGCAGCCAATCTCATTTTTGCCGTGTCTCGCAACTCATTGATCAGGTCTAGATTCTCCTTTAGCCCTTGAGAGTTAACTTCTTCGATGTAAGGGACCAATCTAAGTGACTCGGCTCCAATTTCAACTGGGATGAGGGCTTCGGTCCCATATACCAAATTGAATGGCGTTTCCCCTGTTGATACTTTGCTTGTTGTTCTGTAGGCCCATAGGACACTAGGGAGTTCATCTACCCATGCTCCATTCGCTTTATCCAGTCTGGTCTTCAAACCATGCAGTATAGTTCGGTTGCTCACCTCGGCTTGTCCATTAGCTTGAGGATAAGATATAGAGGAGATTCTTAACTGGATGCCTAGTCCTTCACAAAATGTTCGAAATGCATCACAATCAAACTGTTTCCCATGGTCCGCGTTAAGCACTCGGGGGATCCCAAAACGGCAAATGATCTGCCTCCAAACCATTGCTTCCACCTTTTTTTCAGAAATTGTAGCCAAAGGTTCCGCCTCTATCCACTTGGTGAAGTAGTCTGTGGCTACGAGCAAATATTTCCTCTGTCCTGTGCCCAAGGGAAAAGGTCCCAGGATGTCTAACCCCCATTGTGCGAATGGCGTCGGTTAAATAGTACTTTGGAGGGTTGAGACTGGTGCAGTGACTATAGGGGCGAACTTTTGGCATTTTTCGCACTTTCGCACCTTGTCAGTGGCGTCCTTTTTTAGGGTAGGCCAATAAAACCCCGCACGCAATATTTTAGTGGCCAAGGCTCGGGCCCCTAGGTGTTCACCGCATATCCCCTCATGTACTTCAGCCAGGGTATACTCAGCCTGTTGAGGTCCCAGACACTTTAGCAAAGGCATAGTAAATCCACGTTTGTAAAGTTCCCCATTTACCACAGTAAATCTTGCACTTTGCAATTTCAGCCTTCGGCTTTCATCTTTGTCAGTTGGGAGTGTGCCCCCCAATATGTAGTCTTTAATTGGGCTTCTCCAATCACCTCCGACCTCAACGTCGCAGACATCCTCTTCTTCGATGCTTGGCCTAGCGAGTGATTCCGCTTTGACCATACCGCCTTTTAGTCCTCTTGAGGAAGCCAACTTTGAGAGGGCATCCGCATGACTATTCTCGGATCGGTTTATCTGGGTCACTTGAAAGTTCTGAAACGATTGTGCCAATAATCGCACTTTCTGCAGATAGGGGACCAAGTCGGTTCTCGTGCTTCATACTCTCCCGAGAACTGGTTGACCACTAATTGTGAATCGCTATGGGCCATCAGATTGCTAGCTTCTAGTTTCTCCGCAAGTTTCATCCCAGCTATTAAGGCTTCATATTCAGCTATATTGTTCGAGCTTGGGAAATTGAAACGTAGGGAATACTCATAGGTCTCCCCTTCGGGTGAAGTTAGCACAATTCCAGCTCCACTACCATCCATGTTGCGAGCTCTGTCAACAAATAACTTCCACCAAACTAATTCTGTATTTGCTTGAGCCTCCCTACCAGTGCATTCTACGATAAAGTCGGCTAGCGCCTGCCCTTTTATTGCTTGACGAGGTTGGAAGTGTATGTCATATTCACTTAATTCGATGGCCTATTTCGTTAAGTGTCCAGAATGTTCCGGTTTCTGTAGTATTTGCCGTAAGGGCTGATCTGTCAAGACATTCACTGAGTGAGCTTGGAAGTAAGGTCGTAACTTCTGAGTCGCCATCACCAAGGATAGAACTACTCTTTCGACTAAGGGGTATCTTGCTTTGGCATCTAGTAGGACTTTGCTCACATAATAGATTGGGCAGTCCTTGTCTCCTTCTCTTCTCAGTAAGACTGCACTTACGGGCTTCTCTCATACGCCAAGATACATGAGGAAATGATCTCCGTGTTGTGGCCGAGACAATAGTGGCAACTCTTTCAAGTAATCCTTCAACTGCTCAAAAGCACTATTGCACTCTTCTGTCCATTTGAAGTCTTTTCTGGCCCTTATCGCTTTGAAGAACGGCAAGCTTCTTTCAGCTGATTTAGACAAGAAGCGATTCAAAGCAGCTATCCTCCCTGTCAACCTTTGAACCTCTTTAACAGTACTGGGTGGTCTCATGTCCAGGATGGCTTGGACCTTCTCGGGATTAGCTTCTATCCCCCGATTAGTGATCATGAATCCCAGGAATTTTCCGGATCCCACCCCAAATGAGCATTTTTTAGGGTTCAATTTCATTTCGTACTGCCGCAACACATTAAACACCTTCGTCATTTTCTCGGCGTGAGACTCTTCCTTTCGGCTTTTTATAATCATGTCATCAACATAATCCTCCATGGTGTTGCCCAAAAGGTCTTTGAATACCTCGTTCACCATGCGCTGGTAGGTTGCCCCTGCGTTTTTCAGACCGAAAGGCATTACCCGATAGCAATATGTTCCACTATCGGTAATGAATGAGGTTTTCTCCTCATCTTCTGGATGCATCATGATCTGGTGATATCCCGAAAAGGCATCTAAGAAGCTGAGCAGTTCATATCCACAAGTTTCATCTACCATCTTGTCGATTCGAGGTAGTGGATACGAATCCTTGGGACAGGCCTTGTTCAAATCTGTGAAGTCTACGCACATCCTCCATTTTCCGTTGGCTTTCTTCACCATCACAACATTAGCCAACCATTCTGGATAATTCACTTCTCTGATAAATCCTGCCTGCAATAACTTTGAGATTTCTTCATTTATAATCTGCTGCCTTTCCGGAGCAAAATTTCTCTTCTTTTGCTTGATTGGTTTTGCTCCTGAGACTATGTTTAACCGGTGACAAGCAACATTGGGGTCAATCCCGGGCATATCCGAAGGGGTCCATGCGAAAACATCAGCGTTTTCCTTCAGGTATCGAATTATTTCTTCTTTTGCTCTTTCAGACACATGGCTCCCCACATACACCACCTTCGTTTCATCTTCTCTATCTACTTGAACTGGTTCCATCTCTTCATCAGGTTTTGGCTTAGGCGGTTCTTCAATCGTAAGGGTTTCCTTTCTTTGAATCCCCTTACATGTGGTGGACGCGATATTACACGTCCTAGCCTTCCTTTGATCTCCTCTCACTTGTCCGACACCACGGGGGGTTTGGAATTTCATTAACAGATAACAGGGATGTACTACCGCTCTCATATCATTCAACAATGGCCGCCCGAAGATCATGTTATACGCAACCGACGTTGCCTTCACCACCATAAATAACACTTGTCGAGTGACACACTTCGAGTTTTCCCCCAATGTCACAGGTAGCTGAACTGCACCTTCGACTTTCACTTTTTCTCCTGAGAAGCCATACAATGGTGTGGGTACTGGCTTCAGTCTATCATTTGAGATGTTCATTTTCTCAAAGCAACTCCAGTATATCAAATTCACCGAACTTCCGTTATCAACCAGGATGCAACTCACTGGATGCTTTGCTATCACTGCCGAAATCACCATTGGGTCATCATGGGGGATCATTACATTTTCTCTATCAGCTGGCGTAAAAGTGATGGGCTCTTCATCATGCCTTTCTTTCATTACCGAGTTAACTTGATAAGGTTGTCGGGCGTAAGACTTTCGAGACGAGGAAGATGATCCAGCCAACGATTCACCCCCGGATATCACATTAATAGCTGGCCCTGTGGGTTCATTATCTTCTTCTCTATCCCTTCTATCTGTTCTCCTGTCATTTTCTCTTCTGTTACCATCATTTCGCCTTGCAGTTCCCCTATTTTCTCCTCTTCTGTCTCTAGAGTTGTCTCTAAAGTAATTTCCTCTGCCTCGTGCAGGATAAGTGTTCCTGTTGCTTTTCAACACAAACTGATTTATCTTTCCATCACGTGCTAGCTTCTTTAGCTGATTCATTAAATCCCTACATTTTTCTGTCGGATGCCCATGTGTTGAATGGTAGTCACAGTAAGAGTCTATGTTACAGCCCATAACCCCGGATGTTTTCCTTGGGAACCGTATAAGACCTGATCCCTCAATAGCAGCTAACACGGAAGCTCGAGACTCAGTAAGTGGGGTATAAGTGGTATATTTCATTGTAAAGGTTTTGTCGACCCTCCTTGGCTGACTAGAGGATGCTTCGGGGACTTCTCTTCCTCGCTTCCTTCCTTCCTTCCTTAGATTATCCATTACCCACCATTTTCATTACTTCTTCTTGGATGACGTATTTGTTGGCCCGGGAAAGTAGGTCTGAAATCGTAATGGGCTGGTCTAGCTACAGGGATTCTTGCAGTTTTTCAGACCTTGTCCCTTGTAACATGGCTGCCACAGCTATACCAACTTGTAAGTCCTGCACTTCTAGAGTAGCGTCTCTGAATCAATCGACATAACTCTTCAATGACTCCTTAGCTCCTTGCTTGAGAGTAAGTAAATAAGTCGATTCTTTCCTTCTCTGACTATTCATTGAGAATGCCTTAAGAAACTCATTTCGGAGTTGGTCAAAAGAGACAATAGACCCCTCAGTCAGGTTATTAAACCACTTCATTGCATGCCCGGTCAAAGTTAGAGAAAAGGCCCTGCACATTATTTCGTCTTCCCATCCATGTAGTAACATTAATGCTTCATAATTCTGCATATGATCATAAGGGTCTATCTTTCCTGTGTATGTAGTCATTTGTGGCATCTTGAATTTTGGCAGTAAGGGTTTCTGCAAGATGGTTGTGCAAAACGGTACTCTTCTCCTCTGGCTCTCCTCCGCGGACACCAATTTTTTCTCTTCGAGCACCTGTTCCATCATTTTCTTCATATCAAGTGAGGGAGTGATTTGACCCCTGGCGTGAGATGAATCGGGCAGGTCCTCGGCAACTATTTCCTTTTCTTTTCCTTGAGGTGCATTAGTTCGTGCCATTTGTGTACACCAAATGGGATCAAATTCTGATCCGGCTCCCCCAAATGCTTAGGTCATCGCCACCGTTCCTTCCAGCACCTCCAATACCAGCAGTATTTGTCAAATCATGGTGGTGGGCGGAAGACCCTGCCGCTCGGTCGAAACCCTGTCGCCATGATGCCTGCCGCCCGACACCAGACACCTGTCGCCTGACATCCGGCACCTGCCGCATGAAATCTGGTGCCTGTCGCCTGACCCCTTCCGCAGGTTCCAAATTTACGGCCTCATCAGCTTCCCGCTAGGTCCCTGCGACAGGCACTCCGCTCCCCACTCTTGCCGCCTCCTGGTGTATATCATTCTCCTCTACGAGAAGGTCCTCCTGTCGCAGCGTGGGATTCATCACTGCCGCATCCTCCTGTCTCCCGTCAGCACGGGGCGGGGCCCCTAGACTTGTTTCTCCCACCAAATTCTGTACGGCCGGCAGTAGACCCAATGCCGGGAGGACCCCTTTGAATAGGTCTACCATGGCTTTCAACGCATGAGTTGTTTCTTCACTCTATCGCCTTAGGGCCTCGAATTCGGCTACAGATACAGTCATCCTCTCATCTTTTCTGTTCACCTGATTTCTTTGGCGTATTGGCTGTTCAGGGGAACTCACGGAATTCTCATCACTGCCTGTTCTCACGTTAGTAGATCTAGTTCTCACCATTTTAAAAAGTTTGATTGGCTTTTATACGTTTCTCACAGACGGCGCCAATTGTTGTTGCACAAAACAACAATAACGATATGTTGACGTCAATGGTCGTAATCTGTCTCCACGTGTCTCCCAGAAGCTTTTGTAAAATAGTAAAAAGTCAGAGGGATGCAGGGTTGGTTCCCTGCGTAGACACTCCGATGCTTAAGTCAGCCTCAAGTTCTTAGGTATTGGGAAACGTAAAAGCCAGTAGTCAAAAATTAGGGAATAGAATTATACCTGTGACCTATTTATAGGCGAATATTTGAGATTAATTATCTGGGTTGTTTGCGTCCTTTTACTAAGAGTTTGTTTCCCAATAGGATGCATCCTCCATGGATCTCGGAGTTAGCACGAGCCTGTCGCCGGCGAGAGGCCCTGAGGTGCGACACCTTCCGGGCGACAGAGGTCTGTCGCTATGACGAGTCGTGAGAGAGCTACGTGTCGCCTACATGACAGTAGGAGATAGTATGTGGAGTCTGTCGCCTGTGACAGATAGCCTATCGCAGGCGTAGCTTCTCTCGCCATAGGCCACTTGTCTCAATGACCGTTTTCCGCGTGGGACCTACGATGATCTTTGGGCTTGGCCCAGTGTAGATAGACTTTTGCCATATCATTTATAATAGTCAAGTTGCATGCCAGTTATTTAACAACTAGGCCATGAAAGAATAAACAGGGAAAATCAGAAAGAAATAACCCCCATTGATAAGACTGAAGCAGCCTTCTTGTCTCTTCGGAGCCTCGGGCTATCAAATGGGAATAGAGATATGGATTGATGTCTTTTCTTAGACTTTGGAAGGTGCATTTAGTTTAATATATCAAATTTCCAATGGTGGATTTTACGAAGCTCAACAAGACAACCCTTTTATAGAGGTCATACAAGACAGGCTTAAATGGCATATTCAGAGCTTTACACACAGTGCTGACGAGACAGGAACATCTGGTAGGTATCGGGCCATCGGTTGTTGTTTGTTTATGTCTGCTTTGCTTGCTTTCAGGGTCGGGGTTTGTGGCTGTGCACTTGTAGTAAACTGACCCTTCAATCTTTTTTGTCTGATTCATTCTAGACTTCATGCGCAGGAAACTTGTTGGTGTTAGGAAAATAACAGAGTATATGGCTTTGAGACGTGTAGAGTTATACTTTCTTGAGTGTAATATTGCTTCACACAGAAGCAAGTTATCCCAGGATACAACAAAGCCTTCAGAATTTTCTTGAAAAGTAAGGATGCAGAGTACATCTTTTCTGGAAATCATCACTCTTATATAGAGTATGAAGAGACATAAATGAACGGTTGTGATTCTCTATTAAATAACAATCATTCATTTCAGACATAACTGTTCAAGACATATAATCGAAAATATGTCTGTTGGAACAGTTAAAATAATTTTAAATTTAAAATTGAATTTAAAATATTCTGTCAAAAAATAAATTTTTGATTTAAGTCAAAGAGCCAAGTGTCTATCTTTGACTTTTTAAAACAACCTAAGCCCAAGTCAAGCAAGCTCAAGCTAAGCAAGCTCAAGCCCAAACCAAATGGTCAAAGCTCATTCCCTCTTTGGCTCCAAATTACTCTCAAGAGTTGATTTCTCTTTATAAATATATCACTTTACATTTTTACAAATAATGTGAGAACTTGTACCTTGTATTTATTACAAGCTATATCCAATAGTTGGTTTATCCTCTCGTCAGAACTCAGAACTAGAACATAAGAAGATATTTAGATGATGAAATTCTTGTCTGGATTATCCAGCTCATTCAAAGGGAAAGAAAACAGGAAATTTAAAGGAAAAAACAAACTTTCTTTTAATGCATTTTATTAATGGTACACGCTGACTAGAGTTAAATGATTTGGAGACAAGTCCTTTGCAGAAAGGTACAAAAAGTAACTTAGTTGATTTTGATTTTGTCTATGGTTAATGAATTGGATCCGTTGCGTAATGGCCAAGGACTATGTAGAAAGCAACTCAAATTGAATAATTTGAAACATGTATTGGCTGTTTAAGCAACTCTCATTTTGGTTGTCTTTTGTCCACTCCCTTTGGTTAACTATAGTCGTAGCTGTTGACCCATTTTACTTGCCACTTCTTTCTTTGCTTTCTTTTATTTATGATGATTTTCCGCTCTTAAATTATTCTTCTATGCTTGTAGGTGATGACGTGAAGGAAATATTTAAACATTTGTATATCTTCCCTTTTTAATGTATGCATATACATATGTATATGTATGTGTTTTTTTTAAATAATTTTGTTACAAGAGAAATATTAAATAACTGAAAATGGAAGTGCTTGAATTCGAATCCAAGATTTACAATATGTCACAACTCATCCTTAACCACTAAGTCAAATAGTTGTTGATCCTTAACTACTAAATCAAATAGTTGTTGGCAAATAATTAAAGAGACTATACTGCATTTTTTAAGTACTAGATTTTCAAATTGTTTTCTATTCCTAAATATTGTAAACATCGTTTGCCTCTTTACTTTCAGTGAGTTCTTGGACGACTAGAATTTAAAGAATGAAACAAAATAAAAAGAAAAAGACAATAACCGAAAGAAATAAGAACAGGAAGCTGGAAAGGCAGCGATCTTCTAATCAATCAAAGCATATCCTTTTAGATAAACCTCATTTCATTTTCATATGTGTAATAAATGTTGAAATTAATTTCCTGGCAAACCATTGTGGACTAACATGCATATTCAGTGTCAATATATTATAAAGTATTTTCATTAATTCACTCAATTACTTTATTAATTACGGGCAATACAGGGAACATTTCAATTGGTTACTAGTTGCAGGCCTAAAATAAAATTCTGTCAATGATGACGTTTATTTTATTAATTACGGGCAATGCAGGGAACATTTCAATTGGTTACTAGCTGCAGGCTTCAAATAAAACTCTGTTAATGATGGCGAAATGCTGCCATCAAATTATTTTGTTTTTTACATGTAAAGTTCATCTCACGTTATCATTTGAAAAAAAAAAAACAATGATAATAAAATATCATATTATTTTATTTTTTATATGTAAAATTCATATCATATCATATTATCAATTATTTTTAGACTAAGTATTTTCCGACAATTTAACGATTAAAACAAAAAAGAAAGTGAACATTGATAATAGTAGAATTTGGATTTTTATTGTCAAGAAGTGCATGCGGCAGCCTTCTTATTGTTTTGATAATTTCTATTTTGTTTTAAACAAATGCTATCAGTAAATAGATTCCATATTAATAAAAAAAAATCTAGATTATCAATTATTGATGAAATATTAATATAGGTAAAAAAATTATAGAAAAATTATGCCCGTTTTCGATGAATTAATTCTCAACGATTTTATTTAAAATGTTAAGGGAAAATCTGCAATTACCCTTTTTTCACAGCTAAAATTAATAGTGCAGCCTTTTCCAAATAAAAACATATTTCCATTAATGTAAAATTAGAAAAAGGAAAAATTTTCAATATGGGCGCCAAAGTTTATTATGTTTTCTGAAAGTAATCAGAAAAGAGTTTAAAAAAATACAATAATTAAAGCTTGGCTTAACGGTTATTATTCTATTTTAAGAAATCATAGGAATTTATAAGCGGAAGAAGATTCGAACTTTGAATTTGATCTCTTCTAAAATTGATCACATTCGTTAGGCCAAATATCTTAGTTGTTTTTTTTTTTTTGGGTTCTTAAGGAGGTACAATGAGAGATGAGGATTCGAATAATGGATCTAATTTCTCTTAAAAAGGAGTAACAACCGCTTGATCAAGTTTTGGTTGTTAAATAATAGCATGCTATTTTTTATTTTCTAGGTTGCTGCAATTCTCTGCTTTTCTTTAAACAAGATACATAGTGTGGAGCAATGACTCGTAAAAACTGATTATAGAGTTTCATTTCAGTTTGGGAAATTAGAAAACAAGATACTCTGCGGCCATGCCACAGGTGGAAAGCTATCAGTGCTTCAAATGGGGATAGGAAAACTAATTGCCATGAATTATTAAAGTACTGCTTAATGCTTATTAAAACAGGCAATTGAGTTGAGACTTGAGAACAGACTAGTTCGCACCAGTCACGACTTTCCAGACTAGAAAGTTCCATTTCTAGTCTGCGATGGAGACAGCTTCCTTAATGAATTTGTCAAAATTATTGTAAGAAGACCCTCCAATATCAGTGGCAACTTTAGCTTTCTTCCTCCAATCCAGGGCCTTCTGCCTCATCTTCTTTCCATTTTCCCCTTCCATCATTTCCTTTACAAGAGACTTCACATCATCACGCTTTACATCGGGATTAACTTCCATGCCAATGCTCCATGTGGTGCATGCATATCGACAATTTGTTTGTTGCTCAGCGAAGAATGGCCAACAGATTACAGGCACACCTCCTGATATGGATTCTATTGTAGAATTCCATCCGCAATGCGTCAGGAAGACACCAACCGCTGGGTGGGAGAGCACTTGATCTTGGGCACACCAGCTTGTTATCAGTCCTCTATCCTTAATCTCCTCGAAGAATTCTTCCGGTAAAATAGCAGATTCACCCATCACCACATCAGGCCTAACTATCCATAAAAACGGGTGCTTGCTGTTTGCAAGCCCCCACGCAAATTCTTTCAGATGATGATCTGACATCACAGTCACACTGCCATAATTCACATACACCACCGAATTGGCTTCCCTCTTGCCTAGCCATTCAATACAGCTCGTGTCTTCCTTCCATAAGCTTGACCTTAGTGACATGAATTTGCTTTCAGGAACGTGCCTACCAAGCAAGGTCAAGGGACCTATGGTATAAATGTTAGGGAATTTGGCAACAATGGCCTCTAGGACCTCATGTTCTAACTCATCAAATGTATTGAAGATGATTGCAGAAGATTTTAAGCAGTTTTGTGCTTCTGATCCCAAGAAATCAAACATTATATCATTGGGGTCAGTGGTTCTGATAAAGCTTGGAATATCCTTGAGGCGCATGTTGCTCATACCAGGGATCCAATCAAGTGGTGTATCCAGAGTGCCATCGCTAATGTAATTTTCATCTGAAAAACATAAAGCTCAAATTATGTCCTTAGAATAAAAATGAATCAGGCTATAAGATCCTCCTACTTTATGGGATAAAGTTAATGAATGAAAGCGAAATCAGAAATAAAAATACACCTTTGAACGGAACAATGCCTCTTTTGACTAGTTCATTGTACTGCAAGTAACCCATAAAGCCACAAGCTGAGGCAGTCCAAAACTGGAACTCTGGTATGCCCAGCGTTTCACTAGCCTTAATACCAAAGCTCATGACACCATCCGAAATTATGCAGGTAACAGAGGGCACTTCGGATGAGGAGTTTAACTTAGCTATTAGCTCCAAGAATGGAGCCAAGCAATTTTTCCGTGTTGAATCACATATCACAGGAACATCCTGTGTTGCATCACGGTCAGAATATGGAAGCCCGTCTGGAATGGTTTCAAACCGAAAATCTGGCAGACCCTTCATAGCTTCAGCACCTTTGGACCGAACCAGCCGTCTGTGGTTGAACTCAGTGTTAACAAAGGTTATGTGGAACCCTCTCGAGTGCAAAAGCTTAGCTAGGTGCATCATTGGGTTAACATGGCCTTGTGCAGGAAATGGAACACAAACAGCATGGGGTTTTCTAACTCCAATCGAACCCATCTTTGAATCTTATGCAATGAATTAAAGTGTAAAATGTAAGGTCTGTGAGGAAAGCTTCCCAACTTATTGGGTATTTAAAAGAAGAGAGTACGCCAAGGATAAAAAATAGAAAGGTCAAAAGAAAGAAGATGCCAACACAAACAAAGAAATATGCCTTCATCTTGACTTTCTTGGCTGTATATAGCAAGATGGAATCATAAGCAACTTCAACAAAATGAAGTTGATCGGCAGTTGAGTTACTTCAAATTAAACGAGTTTTACAAGCATATGCATAAAATAATATCAAATCAGACGACTAAACAATTATAATAAGATGATTAAGCTCGTCTACAAAATTCTTAGTGAGTCCACTTCTTTTAAAAAATAGTTCAAAATGGAAACATGACATGAGTGATTAAAAATGGCGTGTTTTCCAAAGGTTGCCATTCTTCATGTTTTGTTTTTGGGTTTTATGGTGCGTACTGATGACAATTTTTTTAATAAATGATAATTTTTAGGTTCTGATTTTTTGAAAAGAAAATTTTACGGTTCCAAACAGACAAAAAAACTAGAGTGATGGATCAAAGTTTCGATTTCGCCTCATTACTGTAAAAACAAAGACGTTCATTGATGTTATTATTAAGTCTTTTTTTTTTTTGGCCAAAAGATGTTATTATTAAGTCTAGAATGTCACATTAGAAATTCATAGTTATATAACCAACTTAATGTTGGGGTTTGCCTTGAATCCCACATCGAAAGTATATGAGAAGTTATATGGGTTATTCCCTTATAAATAAAGTGTTAGGCTTGGTTTGTAAAATATCCCAGAGAGTTATAAAGTTGAGCTATTATAAAAGGGTGTAGTTGGGCTCTTTGGGTAGTTGGGTTGGGTTTATAAGGAGTTTGCAATTTTTCTCTTCTAAAAATTGCACAGTTGTAGTTGTTTGATTGTTTATTAAATTGGTTGGGTGGTTGTAGGCCAAATTGGTTGGGCCAAACCACATTAAAATTATTGTGTTTGTTTTTGCTTTCCTCTATTTTTGTGGGTGTTTGGTTTGAGGGATATTTTTCCCAACAAGTGGTATCAGAGCTGAAGGTTCGTGATCCTGCGAGAGGAGGAAAGTTATGGCTGAAGGTATGTCTGGAGGTATGCCTAAGTTTGAGATTCCTTTATTTGATGGTAAAAGTAATTTTATGTTATGGCAAAGTACGATTCAGGATCTTCTAGTGCAACAAGGTCTAGATTTGGCATTAGAAGAAAATAAGCCAGATGGAATGTCTGATAAAGATTGGGTTAGAATTCAGAAGAGGGCTGTGAGCACAATTAGATTGGCACTTGCTCCAGAGATTAAGTATACTGTATTGACTGAGACGACACCAACCGGATTGTGGAAGAAGCTGGGAGACATCTATGCGTCAAAATCGCTGACGAATAGATTGTGTTTGAAGATGGATTTGTATTCTCTGAAGATGGATGAAGGTACGAGTCTCCATGATCACTTAAATGAATTTAATAGATTAGTTTCACAATTATTAGCTATTGATTCTAAAGAGTTGAAAGAAGAAGAGAAGACATTGCTGTTATTGTCATCTTTGCCCAAATCCTATAGACCGTTAGTTCAGACTTTATTGGTAGGTAAAACTACTTTGACGTTGGATGATGTGATTGCTGTGCTGCGTGAGAATGAAAGATTTATGGGCAAAGAAGATTCTTCATCTGCGAGAGGTGTACTAGCTGCTGTGGAAGATTCTACTCGAGGGAGGACTAATGAGAGACATGGTGGATCAAGAGGGAGATCAAGATCAAGATTCAGAGATTATAGTGAGGTGGAATGTTATTATTGTGGAGAGAAGGGTCATATTCAAGCACGTTGCAAGACATTAAGAGAGGATATGACTGCATTCAAGAAGGCTCAACAAAAGAGTGATGATGGAAAGAAGAATGAGACATGTGTTGTTTTGACTGATTCGGATGATGATGTATTGGCAACTTGTTTAGATGGGCCTCATACTTATGAGAAAAGTTGAGTTTTGGATTCAGCTGCATCGATGCATATTTGCAATGATAAAGATCGGTTTGATGAATTGAAAGAGGTTGAAAGTTTAGGCAATATTGCGGTTGGGAATGGTAATCGAGTGAAGATTGAAGGTATTGGGAGTGTTCAACTCAAGCTTCATGATGGTGGTGTCAAGACTCTTCGTAATGTGAGATATGTACCCAGTTTTAGCTACAATTTGATTTCTTTGGGTGAGTTAGCTTCACGTGGGTACACATATGTTGGTAATAATGATTGGTGCAAAGTATACAAGAATGGTGGTTTAGTTTTGCAAGGAAAGAAGAATGAGAAACAACTATATTTACTTGATGATGCAAAAGATAGAGTTGTTTCCAAGAGTAAGAAGATTCAAAGGCATGTTAGTTTTTTAGATGTTGTTGAGCAGTTTGGGGAGTTTGGGGATTCAAGTCAAGGGAGGATTTGTTGGGGTTTGCCTTGAATCCCACATCGAAAGTATAGGAGAAGTTATAAGGGTTATTCCCTTATAAATAAAGTGTTAGGCTTGGTTTGTAAAATATCCCAGAGAGTTATAAAGTTGAGCTATTATAAAAGGGTGTAGTTGGGCTCTTTGGGTAGTTGGGTTGGGTTTGTAAGGAGTTTGCAATTTTTCTCTTCTAAAAATTGCACAGTTGTAGTTGTTTGATTGTTTATTAAATTGGTTGGGTGGTTGTAGGCCAAATTGGTTGGGCCAAACCACATAAAAATTATTGTGTTTGTTTTTGCTTTCCTCTATTTTTGTGGGTGTTTGGTTTAAGGGATATTTTTCCCAACACTTAAAACTTGTTCGGTCGCAATATATATCCTTTTTGAGTTTGCAGGGGTTGAATTGTAGAAAGGATCCATAAGTAAGGTCGTCACGCACTTGAAAGAGAAATAGATTAAGTGCTTCAATTCTACATCAGTTACGAAATGAGATCATTGAAAATATAAATGATAGCACTGCATATTCTAATAAATCAGTTTTGTATGAAGAGGATAATGATCAAAGAACATGTGAAAATGGGAAAGAAGCAGAGAGCTGAGGCTTGAATGCTAACCTGATCAGGGGAGCTTGGAGGCTGAGGCTGGAGAAAAGAAGAGGCTGGAGAAAGGAGGAGGAGAAGAAAGCAAAGGGAAATAACTAAGGTAGAGGCGTAAAGGGAGGGAGAAATAAGTGAACTCATAATGATCATTAAAGGATTTCATGTAACCATGAAGTCATTAACAGTAATACGAGTGTTGCCTCCCAAAACTAGCTTTGACCAAAACCAAGAAAGCAAACTAATTAAGATGGGGAAAAAATCAATGGAACTCTAACTGGAAGTATATAGGAAACTAACTTACCCCAGCTGCAGAGGCAAGGGGAAAGAGCCAAAAGACCAAAGCAAGAAAGAGAATGAAGTGAACTGGTTAAGTATATTAATGATATTGGCTAGGTAGCTATGAGATAGGAAGGAAGAAAAGGGCAATAAATTGGGATATGCGGTGGTGGTCAGACCTCAATGTGTGGGTGAAAGCAACGAACAGAGTTGGCAAGCAAATTGGGAGAATCTACATCACTATCAGAAAGGAAGGGGACCAGCAGGCCTATTTCTATCTATCTTTTACTTCTTTGGCGTCTTGACCCTTGCGGGGGGGCCTGGCTGATTGGAGCTGTTAAGAAGCCAAAGGATCTTTGTGTCTGAGTCTGGGTGAAAATCAAAAATTAAATTAAGGGGTGTAGACTGTAGTCCAGAGGCATATCTGTCCGTTGATTATAAAAACGAAAGAAACATAAATTAAAATTTGATAAAATTCGTACATGAATATAATAAAAATTTAAAAATTATTTTATATATTTAATATATTATAACGAAATTTTATACAAAACATTTGTATTTTACTTTCACAAACACAAATTGAAATGACACATTATTTATATACATATATTGCGAGGTCCATAGTTTTCAGCATTTATTAACTGCAGATTCACTTTTAAATCCAAGCGTGCTTCAAAATTTTTGGACTATCTTTGACTGCGGCTTGTAGAATTTTCATGATCACAACGTGGGATGTTAATGAAACTAAAAACGAAAGAAAAAAAAAGTTACAGTTTTGGTTAAAGGGTAAAAAAAAACCCTTTGAATTTTAATGTAACTATAATCCAAATTTCTAACATTTTTTTCAATCAATTAAACTCTTAAATGTTAAATTTTATCTTATTGATTTTTTTTCATGAACGGATTTAATATTTTTTTATCAGTTATATAGATTCTAAAAAATTTTGGTGAAATCTAGTTGAGAAAAATTAAAGAGAGTATTTTTATTGAAAATTTTCAGTGTCAACAAAAATCCACAAAATAATTCAATTTGGTGAAAATTAAATTTTAAGAACTTAACTTATTGAAAAAAAGAAGTTAGGGACTTGAATGATAATCACATTAGAATTCATGGGCTGTTTTAGCTTTAAACCTACAATTATCCATTATCAAACAAGACAATCAAGAGGTTTTTAAAAATTCTATAGTGAACGCAGAATTTAATCCTACGTCCTTGGTGAATCCACTTGAAAATTTTTACCAAATTATATAGAGTAGAATATACTTTTCAAGTTGATACTTGTTTTTAAATTCAAGCGATCACCACTTTGAGACAGGTTTAGTCAACACAACAGAATTTTTTTTTTCGTTTTCATTCAAAACAATAGAATCTTGGGATAAGGGTTTATCGTTTTAGCATAAGTTGCATATAGGCTTTTCCTAACTTCTCTGTTGTTTTCTTTGTCCTACGATGAATGCAAGCTCTCATAGTCATTTGGGACAGAAATTAAAGAAAAAATATAAATAGTGGTAAAAAGCCTTATTTAAACGAAAATTTGATAATTAAACCCAAAAAAAAAAACGAAAATTTGATATTTTCTTCTTCCCCTTAGCATCATTGCCGGTCATATGAAATGGTCATATGTGAAACCATAAGATCAAATCCAATGAATTGTGAAGAAATACGTATATGATTTGGTTGGGGTAGTTTGGAACGGGGGCCAAGATAAGGAACAATCCAACTAATCCAGGGATATCTAAATCAATCATAATTAATATAAAAATATCTTTAATTTGTTATATTAATTATTGATTGATTTAGATATCGGTTAGAAAGAGGACAAGCATAAAATAAAGTTTTCGTTAAAGTCCTCTGCGTGTTAAAAGTTAAAGCATGTGGGCTGTTTTCGCTTTCGCTTTCGCTTTCATGCACGTTCGTTCCTTTAACTTTAAGCAGCTCGGATAATTTTTAACACTAGATAAAAAATTATATTTATGCAACTTTTGTAATTTGATATTATATATAAAAAATTATATTTACTTTCTGCTTGTCCTTGTCGTTAAAGTCCGTTGCGTGTTAAAAGTTGAAGCATGTGGGCTGTTTTCGCTTTCGCTTTCATGCACGTTCGTTCCTTTAACTTTAAGCAGCTCGGATAATTTTTAACACTAGATAAAAAACACAAAAAAAAAGGAAAAATAACGTATCTTAAGATTTAATAAAAATTATATAAAACAAAAAAAATGGTGGACGTAGTTTGAGAATTAATCTAAGACTTGTTTACGAATTGGATTATTTCTTACGAACTGTGAGATGAGAGCTTATGTAGTTTCTGGAATACCCAGCTAATTGCCATCTTAGACTTATTAGTTCGTTACTGAAGATTTACTGTTCAATTTAAATTTCAAGAACAATTTAATTAAGAGGTTGAAGTTCATATATAAAATCTTCAAAGAAATAATTACAGTTTTTTTTTTTATAAAATTACTTGCATTGTTAGTAAGGAATCAAAGGAATGAAACATAATTACATTAAGATAAAGCTGTTTAGCTGTCAATTGGATTTATTTAACCATAAATACAATAAAAAATGAAAAAAAAAAAAGAAGAAAGAAACCTTTCTAATATTCATACAATAAAAATGAAAAAAAAAAGCACAACATGGTGTCTACGATTCATTTAACCAAACCCTTTTTTAAAAAATTATATGCAGTTCATTGAAACTTGATGCAATTTCATGCGAATGCAATGATAATCTCTAAGACAGTCAAGTTGTCAAGGTATTAGCATTTAGGCATTTAGCAATGACGAACTTATAGAAGAATTTAGTTTGAATCGAGAAATTAATCTCAAACGTGTTAAACACTTAGATGGTGTAACATTGTGTCTCATATACTTATCATGGTCTTCATTGCACGGATATTTTAAAGGCTAAAATATTAAAAAAGCCCTTAAACTTTGTTACTTTATTTAAATAGGTCCTTATACTTTTATTGCATCTAGATAAGTCCTTAACCTTTTATTTAAGTTCAAATAAGCACATAGACTTTAATTTGTATTCAGATAAGCCCTTCATTCTTAATTTATACCCAAATAAACCATTAATATAAATCAATCTTTTATAAAAATGATTAATCGATTTTTTTTATTACATTTAAAACCTAACTTTCTACATAAAAAAATGCTAATTAGATAGAATATATTATATAATATTTAATTATGTATATTATACTATATATTATATACTTAAAAAATGTTAATTAGTCCAGTTAGTTTAATTCATAATTTTAGACATCGAATTAATTGAATAAATCAACCTATAAAAATTAATTTAAATCCAAATGTGACTTAGTTGAATCAAATTAATTGAATTTTGATTGGTTAAATTAGTTTGAAATAATTTTTATTCATATTTAATCTTTTATTTGAAATAAGAGCTTATTTGAGTACAAATCAAAGTATAAGGGCTTATCTAGATGCAATAAAAGTATAAGGACCTATTTAAATAAAGTAACAAAGTTCAAGGGCTTTTTTAATATTTTAGCTTATTCTAAAGCTTATTGAAGTCAGAAAGAGAATAAATAATTATCGAATTTTCATATGATATTAAATCCTAAACCAGAAGCCTTGATAGCCCTGTTAAGATTTGTAGATATGACAGATGAGAACTCAAGAAGAAAGAAATAGAGAATAAGAGAGAATATAGAAGAGAAGATTAGAAAGAATTGAGAAGAATGTATTCATTGTAACTAGATTATTGTTCTTTCATACTGAATACATTTATATAGTTGTTATTCTGAAATCTCATCTTCCAATGCTATACAGTTATGTTAGTTACTGATATAACTAACATAACTGCTTACTAACTACCAACTGTGATTTCCACTAATACTCCCCTGCAAGGTCAGCTCTCTCTCTTTCCCGAACTTCTTCCACTAATACTCCCCTGCAAGGTCAGCTTTGTCTGTGGTCCTTGTACTGTAAACTTGGATCGAAGTCTATGAAAATTAGAAAAGGACAGAGGTTTAGTCAGAATATCAGCAACTTGATCATATGCTGGTAGATGACTAACAGTAAGTTGCTTTTGAAGAACTTTCTCCCTAACAAAGAACATATCCAGCTCCATATGCTTGGTCCTTGGATGTTGAACAGGGTTGGCAGCTAATGCTACTGTGGACAAATTGTCACACCAAACATGTGGCCTCATAGGAAGCATGACTCCAATTTCAGACAAGAGAGAATGGATCCATGTGATTTCTGCTGTAAGATTAGCCAGACTCCTAAACTCAGCCTCTGTGCTTGATCTAGAGACTGTAGTTTGCTTTTTTGAACTCCATGATAGAATGTTGGATCCTAAGAACACACAATAGCCTGAAACCGATCTTCTATCATCAAGATCAGCTGCCCAATCCGCATCAGTGAAACTTGTTAAGGTAAGAACTGGAGAGGGCTGAAGCAGAATACCATGATCCAGTGTACCACAAAGGTACCTAAAAAGTCGTTTGACTGCTTTCCAATGTGTGTATAAGGGCTGATGCATATACTGAGAAACTTTGCTGACACTGTAAGAAATCTCTGGCCTTGTAACTGTCACATATTGTAAAGCCCCAACTGCACTTCTGTATTGTTGAGGATCCTCTATACGTAATCCTTCATGAGCAGATAATCTAAGTGAGCTTATCATTGGTGTAGGTAAAGGATTAGCCTCTAACATATTAAACTTCAGCAATAAGTCTTTGATGTACTTGGTTTGAGACAACAGAATTCCAGTAGGTAGATGCTTCACCTCAATACCAAGAAAATAATTCAAAGGCCCAAGGTCTTTGAGTGAAAATGCATTGTCTAGACTGTGAATAAGCCTTTCAACTTCAGTAGTAGAGCTGCCAGTAATGATGATATCATCAACATACACTAAGACATATGTGGAAACAGAACCAATCTTCTTTATGAATAAGGAATGATCAGATTTGGAAGATATGAAGCCTTGTTGATAGAGAAAGGATTGTAGTTTTTCATACCAGGCTCGAGGAGCCTGTTTCAACCCATATAAAGCTTTGTGTAGCTTGCATACAAGCTTTTGATTGCTATCTTGAACCTCAAAGCCTGGTGGTTGCTGCATATACACCTCTTCTTGAAGAATGCCATTCAAGAATGCATTGTTCACATCTATTTGCCTGATGCACCATCCCTTAGACAAGGCAAGAGTAAGAATGATCCTGATTGTAGTAGGCTTAACAACAGGACTGAATGTCTCTCCAAAGTCAATCCCAGGTTGCTGAAGATAGCCTTTTGCAACCACCCTTGCCTTATATCGAGCAACAGATCCATCTGAGTTTTTCTTGAGCTTAAAAACCCACTTACAACCAACTATAGACCTGTCTGAAGGACAAGGAACTAGTGACCATGTTCTATTCTTCAGCAAAGCATTATACTCCTCATGCACTGCTTGACTCCATTTGCTACGTTGAAGAGCCTGTTTAACAGTAACTGGTTCATTGCAGTCAAGATTAGCCATATACAGTTTAGGCTTGAAAATCCCAGCTTTGGATCTGGTTGTCATAGGGTGTTGATTAGTTGTAGGGATTGGAGGTGGTCCTAATATAGAAGATTGATCATTATTCTCTGTGGAAGAGTTTGACTGATCAGAAAAGGAGGAAGACTCATTTACTGGTGAAGAAGAGTTATTTGTAGGTTGAGAATGGAATGATTGATCTGAAGAGAGTGTAGGAAGAGGATTGGATAAGGAAGATGTGGACCTGGAAATTAATAAAGGAGGTGGAAAGGAACGTGAGACAGAATCTGAATTTGTGTGATTGACTAAATTGGAAAACAACTGTTCATATGGAAAATTGGATTCATCAAAGATAACATGTCTTGAAATGAATAAGTGATGATTAGCATCAAGACACATGTAGCCTTTATGATTTGAGCTATAGCCTAGAAAGATACAAGGTGAGGATCTAAAACTGAGTTTGTGATTATTAAATGGTCTAAGATAAGGATAACATAGACATCCAAAGGTTCTAAGAAAAGAGTAGTCTGGTTTTACCTTGTGTAGGACTTCAAAAGGAGACTTGAATGCTAAGGCTGTACTTGGCAATCTGTTCATTAGATAAACTGCAGCTGAAAAAGACTCAGACCAGAACGAAAAAGGTAATGATGCTTGAGAAAGGAGTGTGAGACCAATTTCAACTATCTGTCTATGTTTTCTTTCTACTTTCCCATTTTGTTGGGAGGTATGAGGACAGGAATTTCTAAAAATTATGCCTTCAGAATTTAAGAATGAAGTAAAACTCCTAAACTCTCCTCCCCAATCTGTTTGAAGCATTTTGATAGAGGTAGAGAATTGCTTTTCAACAAGTTTCTTAAAGTGAATGAAGGAAGATAAGGCTTCACTCTTTGATTTTAGAAAGTAGATCCAAGTGTATCTAGAGTGAGCATCAACAAATGAAATATAATATTGAAAACCATTTCCTGACAGATAAGGAGCAGGGCCCCAAAGATCAGCTTCTATCAAAGTCAAAGGAGTATTGTAGGTAGTTGTAGATATTGAGAATGGAAACTTGTGGCTCTTAGCTTTTTGACAATGAGAACAGATAGAATTTTTATTGATTTTATGAGAAATGTTACATGATGAAAGAACTTTAGAAATTACAGCAGAGTTTGGATGTCCAAGTCTCCTATGCCAAAGATCAAAAGGCTTTAATGTTGTAATAGTAGAGTTATTTGGTGAATCTGAGGATGCAGACAGATTAGACATGAGGACTTCTTTCTGGTTCTGATGAATGTCAACATTGGTCTTATCTATGGACAGATTGAACCTGTACAGGCCTCGATCAAGTGTCCCCTTTAGAAGTGTTTCCTTGGTTATAGGATCCTTCATAAAGCAATAATCAGAGTGAAATTCAAAGAAAACAGAATTATCTTTACAAATTTGAGAGACTGACAAGAGATTTTTTGTAATTTGAGGAACATGAAGTATATTTTTAAGTTGAAAGGACTTTGAAGTAGTACTAGAATAGACAGATGAATGACCAATACCTGAAATATTAACACCAACTCCATTTCCCATGTGCAACTTACCAGCACCATGATATGCAGACCCAATGTTAAGGTTTTCATAAGCATTGGTAATATGATTTGTGGCTCCAGAATCGGGGTACCAAGCAGCATCACTAATAGAGTCTGGTGTAACAATCATGGCTTCTGCAAGATTTGCTTCTTTCATAGCAGAAATATTCTTGGAATTGAGATAAGACTCTCCAGGATCAGGATTAAAAGATATGTCAAACCTGTGGAAACACTTATGTACAGTATGGCCAATTTTTCCACAGAGTTGACATTGAGGCTTTGAACCAATCATACCACCACCTCTTCCTCTAAATCTTCCTCTGCCTCTGAAGCTTCTTCCATTGTCATTAAAATAACCTCTATTTCCACGACCAGTTTCAAAGAAAGGCCTCCTCTGTTGCATAGCCAAATTTACAGCAAGCGTAAAAGAATCTTGAACAACAGTATTCTGAATGTTTCTTGATTCAGTAGCAAATAGTAAGGCAGAGGTGGTTTTCCAATTTGGCAACTCCTTTTGTGTAGAGATTGCTGCTACAATAGCATCATACTCTTGTCCAACTCCTGCTAAAACAGTGTGCACCAACTCATTTTCATCCATTTTGCAACCACAAGATTGTAGGGTATCCCATAGTGATTTAACCTTGATGAGGTAATCTTTCATCCTCAGATTTCCTTTCTTGACATTCTGTAATTGTCTTCTGTATTGCATGATCTTTGCATTGGTTTGAGATGCAAAGTACTCCTCAATTGCTTCCCATAACTCCTTAGTGGTTTCACACCCAACAAAACTAGGCAAGATTTGACAATTGATGGAAGAAAGAAGCCAAGAAACAAGAAGTTGATCTTGCCTATCATACTGCTCAAATTCAGGAGAACTTCTTGATGGAATAGATTGACTGCCATCTATAAAACTCTTCAATCCATAACCTCTGAGAGTTGCTACGACCTGTTGCTTCCATAACAGATAGTTATTATCATCTAGCTTGACAGTAACACTTTGTGCACCCGGATTCCACACAGCACATGAAGAAGATGAGCCTCTCGAGGTTGCCATACCACTCCCCATTTCTGGCTCTGATGCCATGTTAAGATTTGTAGATATGACAGATGAGAACACAAGAAGAAAGAAATAGAGAATAAGAGAAAATATAGAAGAGAAGATTAGAAAGAATTGAGAAGAATGTATTCATTGTAACTAGATTATTGTTCTTTCATACTGAATACATTTATATAGTTGTTATTCTGAAATCTCATCTTCCAATGCTATACAGTTATGTTAGTTACTGATATAACTAACATAGCTGCTTACTAACTACCAACTGTTATTTCCACTAATACTCCCCTGCAAGGTCAGCTCTCTCTCTTTCCCGAACTTCTTCCACTAATAGCCCCAAACTTGTGATTGATTGAGAGTTAGAATAACTTAAATGCCTTGATCGCCTCAATAATTGAAAGTTAGAATATTGATTTGATCCAATGAAAGTCGAAGTTCCACAACTAATTAATTGTCCTGCATGCATGCGTGCACGCACGTGCACTAGGAAAGAGACACATCTAAAGTCAAATTATTCCAATATTTTGCGACCTCAATGTCATAATTCTTATGCATTTATAATTATAGCCCTAAGCCTAGAAATCCAGGTTCAATGCAGATATTTTGCTTAAAAAATTTGAAAATTCGATATAAATATCCGTTTTGAGTCACCTAGTTATTATGTTGGACGGTTAGGATCAAAGCATCCCTATCCCCACCTGTAAACTGGAAACTTGAATTTTCATTCTTGTTCTACTCCACATGGGTTCGCTTAACAAGCCCCATGCAGTCTTTGTTCCATACCCAGCACAAGGCCACGTAAACCCCTTGATGCAGTTAGCCAAGCTTTTACACGCCAGAGGCTTCTACATCACCTTTGTCAACACTGAGTTTAACCACAAGTGCCTAGTCAGGTCCGAAGGACCGGGCTTTGTCAAGGGTCTGTCTGATTTTCAGTTTGAGACCATACCTGATGGACTACCACCAGCTGATCGTGATGCAACGCAAGATATTTGGGCCCTGTCTGATTCAGTTCAGAAAAACTGCTTGGGTCCATTCAAAGCGCTGCTGGGTAAGCTAAATTCTTCTGCAGAATTCGCCCCTGTGAGCTGTATTGTCTCGGATGGTTCCATGACCTTTACCATCACAGCAGCGAAGGAACTAGGCATACCAGAAGCTCAATTTTGGACCACTTCGGCTTGTGGTTTCATGGCATATTTACATTTCACTGAACTCATCCGTGGAGGCATTGTCCCATTTAAAGGTACACTTTTCTTACTATTGAAGAATAACTCAACTCTACAGCCTTGATTAATAAAAAACTACTGTTTTCTACTTGAAAAGTATGAGGACTTCATCCTTCAACTAATCAATCTTAAATATAAAAGGAAACCGTGGTTGGTAACAAAATATTCATATTTTGATGTGCCTTCAGATGAAAACTTCATCAATGATGGCACACTGGATACACCAGTCCCAGGAGTTCCGCGTATGAGCAACATGAGGCTTAAGGATTTCCCAACATTGATTAGAACCAACGATCCAAGTGACATAATGTTAAATTTCATGAATGAAGAAGCCCAGAATTGCTTAAAATCTTCTGCAATCATTTTAAATACATTTGATGAGTTAGAGCACGAAGTGCTAGAGGCAATTACTGCAAGGTCCCCTAACATTTTCACTAGGGGTGTTCATTCATGTAATTCGGTTAATTTCGAACCGAATTAACCGAAACCGAATTATAAAATTTTATTTTCATTAACTGAACCGAAATATCTATTTTCGAATTAACCGAACCGAAATATAATTCGATTAATTCGGTTAATTAACCGAATTAACCAAACTTTATACAAAATTATGTATATTATATATATTATAGTATATCATATGTATATTATATGTATATAGTAAATATTATATATTATAGTAAATATGATTCGGTTATATATTTTATATATATATTATAGTATATCATATGTATATTATATGTATATAGTATATATTATATATAGTGTATATATAGTATATATTATATATATAGTATATATTATATATTATAATAAATATAATTCGGTTAATTCGGTTAACTGAAATTAATTCGGTTTTCGAACCGAATTAATCGTTAACCGAATTTTCCTAAATCCTATTTTCGTTAACCGACCGAAATAGATTCGGTCGCTGACTGATTAACCGAATTAAATTCGGTCAATCGGTTAACCGAATTTCTTCCGAATTATGAACACCCCTAATTTACACCATAGGCCCCCTTTCCTTGTTGGAAAAGCATACGCCTCTAAGCCAAGCTGAGCCTCTCAGGTCTAGCTTATGGAAGGAGGATTCCAAATGTCTCGGATGGCTTGATGAGAGACAAACTAACACGGTTCTGTTTGTTAGCTATGGCAGCATAACTGTGATGTCAGACCAACAAATCAAAGAGTTTGCATGGGGGCTTGCAAATAGTAAACACCCATTTTTATGGGTGGTAAGGCCTGATGTGGTTATGGGGAATTCTGGAATCTCGCCCGAAGAGTACTGCAAAGAGATTGAGGACAGAGGTTTGCTTGTGAATTGGTGCCCCCAAGCTCAGGTGCTTTCTCACCCCTCCGTAGGTGCCTTTCTTACACACTGTGGATGGAATTCTACATTGGACAGTATCAGTGGAGGTAAGCCTGTGATCTGTTGGCCTTTTTTCGATGAGCAACTGACAAATTGTCTATATTTATGCAATCTATGGGGAATTGGAGTGGAGATTAGTAGTGATGTCAAGCGAGATGAAGTTACAACTCTTTTGAAGGAAATGATGGGAGGGAACAAAGGCAAGCAGATGAGAAACAATGCTTTACAATGGAAGAATAAAGCCGAAGAGGCCACTAATATTGGAGGATCATCTTACAATAATCTTAATAAGTTCATTAAGGACGTTCTATAATACAGTGTTACCAGAAGTCCAGGCTCTTGTCTTCGAGCGTCGATGTATTCCATGCTTTTTGCCAGGGTGGATGGTTTTGTATTGTTAAAAAGGAAAAAATTTTCTATTTATAAATTAAAGATTCTCTCCTATTAAGAAAAAACTAATCCATAATTACATAATCTTAGATATTATTCTATCGTAGTCTTTCATATTTTGTTCGACGACATCATTAAGTAATTAATTTTACATAACACTCTTCTCAAACTCAAGATAGTATTGTAGATGTTAACATGAATTTGGATTGAAAACAATCGGTAATTTGATTTGAAAGAGTACACTGAAGTTAAAAAAAATAGTCCCTTGTGCAATATATGGCATACAACATGACAATCAATCTCAATATGTTCAAGAAGCTCATGATATTTATTATTATAAGAAATCTGAATATGATACTATTATAACAATTAATATTATACTAATATGTATCATTCTTTTGGATATCACTCCTCGAAATCAAAACATGTATGGAAGTGATAGACCAAAGAGTCCGAAATTTTCCCACCTTTGCTAAAGAAAAAAGCTGCATGTTCTTTTGACATATTTAAATTGCAGTAAATATCAAAGCAGAGCAGTTAACAGAAAGTTGTCTCCAGAAATCAAACTTTAATGTCAAACAGTAGGCTATCATGGTGCTCTTTTGACAAGTGCATTTTCTTTCAGGCTTCATCCTTATTTTTCTAGAGCCAAGATTGGCACCCTCAGATCCTGCAATCAACCTGGTCAAAATCTTGTCGTTCTCATTAAAATAACTTAAGCAATCTGGCGTCTGTTTGGCTTTAGCTTCAGATGAAGTCGAGTGGCATAACTCTCATACAACCCGTATGAACCTTTTTTTCTGCCGATAGTATTGCTAACTCAAAGGATCCTGATCATATTGCGAGTTCAAATCCTAAAAGACTTAAGATTAGTTTGGAGGACGGTGATATTGGTTTTTGACAAAATTGAATATAGCTGTGGTGGTGAGGTGAGTTATTGTAGCAATAAAATTGAATAATGTAATAGTTATATGTGTTTGAATGCAATTACAGTGGCCATGATAAAATGACCGCAGTAAAAATGATAAAATAAGGATATTTTAAATAAAAACATTTTATAATAAATTCAAAATTAAAAAATTAATTTTATATCAATAATAATATTTTAATTATTAGATATATAAACTTTATTTTTAAAAATATCTTATTATTTCCAAAAATGAAATACTTTTAACAGTTAATATAAATAATAATAAAATATTAAAAACAAAATCTATTAAAAAAAGAGGGTAGAAGGGAAATTGTACCCTTCCATTGGAGGGTCAATCTTGGACTAGAGAGAGCTGCTAAATACACCCATATTTTTTCTTCCCACACCCTATTTTATACTATAAATTACTGTTTATTTAAGAGGAAAAATGGGTGTGAGAAGAAAAAAATAGAAGGTATTTAGAAGCTCTCTGGACTAGAACCTCCTCCCTCCAGTCCTCCACTAGAGGGCGAATGGGTCTCAATTGCATTTTGTAGGTGCAAAAAAATTGTCTTTTCATGTAATTCCATTGCACCTCTAGTGTGATGGAATCCAAACCAACCCTTAGCTTGGTTGATAATTTTTTAATTTTCCTAGTTCTCAATAAAAGGAAAATACAACGAGAAAGAAGGATTTTGGCAAATAGAGACGGATCCACAGTGGGGGCAATGGAGTCAACTGCCCCCACTGAGATCCTATGCCCCTTTAAAAAATATTATAAAAAATTCTTCTTTTATATAATTTGCCCTCATTGACAACAAAAAAATAACTTATGTATAAATACTAAAACAATAAAACTAAATTGTAATAAAAATATTTTTATTGAAGTTAAGGACCACAATAAATTTAAAAAAAAAATCAAAAAGTGATCATCTACTATCCTACTATCAACTTTCTCTTTTCACATTCTCTTTCGAATCCTAAAGAAGCAGCAAAGAGAGAAAAACTGACCCAAGGGTTGTGGCTCAGTTGGCAACGCAGGCTGAGTTTGTGGGAAGAGCTCTCGAGTTCGACTCCCACTAACATCTTTGGGGAGGGGTGAAGAGCCTTAACTGTGATTAAAACTCCGAACAGGATTAGACTAAACTGTTAAAACGGATGAGAATACCTGTGATTTACACCAAAAAAAAAGAGAGAAAAACTGAGTGGACCATTTCTTCTTCCAACAAAATGTTTAAGTAATTACTTTCTTTGTATATTTTATATTAACTCGCTAATGTGATAAATATTTTTTTGTTATTTAAATTTTTTTATATTGATGAAATAACTTGATTTAGGGTTAATTTAAAATTTATTTATATTTATATTAATTATAGATTAAAAATAACAAAATAGTAAATAGAGAGGATCATGTAGGAAAATTAATACAAATAAATACACCCAAGATTTCATGTTCTATCATCAAGAAAAGATTAATACGGAAACGTACCTGAATCCATTGGAATTGATTTCTTGAGGTTAGAGTCTTCCACGTCTAAACCTTTTAAGAGAATCTGTATCTCACTCAACGATGGGATATGTTGTGAGAATTAAGTTATGTTTAGACTACGGACCATAACCTATTTATACTTGAAGTATATTTTATTTTATTTTGGCCCATCATAAAAATAAAATAAAATATTGGGTCTCTACACATTGCAAAGCCTATACTAATTAAGATGTCCTAAAGTCCAATAACTTAAACTTTATTTGATCACTTTTAAGTGGACTAAATAGATAGCCTGCAATGTACAATTAATTGATATATGTAGGCCCACTAAATAATTTCCCAACAATCTCCCACTTGGGCCACATATGTCACCTGATAATAGTACAATTTAAAATAACTTTAAGAGCTCTAAACTTGCTATCATGACAAGACAACATCTCTAAACAATCTGGTCCATCAATTATACTAACATAAGATCAAAGCGATCTTCATTACATATATTCCGTAACTAGACCCATCAATGGTCACGTATATTAATATAATCAATGACATAGATCAAGTATGGATGTGTAGCATGAAAATTACATGCAACGTGATCCCTTAAACATGTCTATTTCCAACTGGTCCTACTTTCAAAAAAAACTTTATGCTCAACTGCAATTTGAAAGAATAATACTTTATTTCAGAGTTTCAGTAATAACAACAATACTTTATTCTGATCAGAAAATGTCTCAATAATAAATGAATATAAATTAAACAAACTCCCACTATACAAGCATATCATCAAAGTGAACCACACCCATACAAGCTACATGCTCATGAAACACTTTAGGTGGTACACCCTTAGTAAGTGGATCCGCAATCATGGAGTTCGTATTGATATATTCAATAGATATCTGAAGAATCTGAACTCTTTCCTTAACAACAAGAAACTTGATGTCAATATGCTTTGACTTCGACGAGCTTCTGTTGTTTTTAGAGTATAATTCTACGACTTTATTATCACAATAAATCTTCAATGGCCTCTCAATACCATCGACAACGCATAGCCTAGTGATAAAATTCCACAACCATATTGTCTGGTTCGATGCCTCATAGCAAGCTATAAACTCTGCTTCCATAATAGAAGAAGCTATGAGTGACTGCTTTACACTTTTCCAAGACACAGCTCCTCTAGCTAACATGAAAACATAACTAGAAGTGGATCTTCTACTATCAAGGCAACCAGCAAAATCAGAGTCTGAATACCCAACGATCTCTAAATGATATGACCTTCGATATGTGAGCATGTAATCTTTAGTTCTCTGTAAATACCTCATAACCCTCTTTACTGCTTTCCAATGATCCATTCCAGGGTTACTTAAATATCTGCCAAGCATTCCAACTATGTACACAATGTCTGGACGCGTACAAACTTGAGCATACATGAGACTCCCTACTGCTGAAGCATAGGGAATCTTCTGCATCTCTTCCTTTTCAACATTATTTCTTGGGCATTGAAGAAAACTGAATTTATCACCCTTAGTAATGGGCGTGTCTCCTGATGCACAATTTTTCATGTCAAATATGCTAAGTACCTTATCGATATAAGCCTTTTGTGATAAGCCAAGTATTCCTCGAGAAAGATCTCGATGGATCTGTATGCCCAACACAAAAGATACATGCCCAAGATCTTTCATCTCAAATTTATTTGAAAGAAATCTCTTGGTTTTATGCAATAAGCCTATATCGCTACTTGCAAGCAAGATATCATCAACATATAACACCAGAAGAATAAACTTGCTCCCACTGATCTTGTGATGAATACATTGATCAACAGTGTTCTCCTTAAAACCAAAAGAGGTGATCACTTGATCAAATTTCCGATATCATTGACGGGATGCTTGCTTTAAACCATAGATGGATTTCTTTAATTTGCACACCAAATGTTTCAATTCATCCAACATGAAATTTTCTGGTTGCTCCATATAAATTGTTTCTTCAATGTTACCATTGAGTAACGCTGTCTTTACATCCATCTGATGTAGCTCCAAATCATAATGAGCTATAAGTGCCATAATGATTCTAAAAGAGTCTTTCGATGAAACCGGAGAGAAAGTCTCTTTATAATCAATGCCTTCCTTTTGAGTGAAACCTTTGGCAACTAGACGTGCTTTATATCTTTCGATATTGCCTTTCGAATCCCTCTTGGTTTTGAAAGAAACCAATCAGTTTCGCTCCTTTAGGCAATTCGACAAGATCCCAAACATCATTATCCTCCATTAATTTCATGTCATCTTTCATGGCCTCAATCCATTTATGAGAGTGAACACCTTGTTTGGCTTCACTAAAAGATTTTGGATCATCTTCTAGTCCTATATCAAACTCGTGTTCTTGGAGATAAACGATATACTCATCTGGAATCGTCGATCTCCTCTCTTTCAAGGATATCCTTAATGGCACTTCCAATTGAGGTTGTTGTTGCTCTTCAATATGATTAGGTGATAACTCAGGAGTGTCTTGATAGTCCGGATTTGCATCTTGAATAATGTCAGACATAATTGTCTGATCATTCTCAATTGCAACTGTAGGAACCGTAACATGTTCTTCCTCAAAGACAAAATTCCTGAGTTTGGCAACCTCATCATATTCAACATCCTCAATAAACTTAGCATTCCCTGTTTCGAAAAAGGATCTATTTGAGGGATCATAAAACTTGAAACCACTCGATCTTTTTGAGTATCTAACAAAGTAGCAACTTATTGTTCTTGAGTCCAATTTCCTTTCGTTAGGCTTGTATGGCATAGCCTCAGCTGGACAACCCCAAATATGTAAGTGCCTAATACTAGGCTTCTTTCCTGTCCATAATTCATATGGGGTTTTAGCTACTGCTTTGCTTGGAACTCGATTAAGAATGTACACTGCAGTCTTTAAGGCTTCTCCCCAAAGTGAGTTTGGCAAAGAAGATTGACTAATCATACTTCTAACTATATCCTTTAGGGTCCGATTTCGTCTCTCAGCTACACCATTTTGACTTGGAGTCCCTGGCATGGTGTATTGAGGAATGATGCCACATTCTGCTAAATACTTTGCAAAAGGGCCCGGACGTTGTTCACCTGATCCGTCGTATCTACTGTAATATTCACCTCCACGGTCAGATTTAACGGCTTTAATTTTCCTACCAAGTTGATTTTCAACTTCAGCTTTATAGGTTTTGAAAACGTCCAATGCTTGAGACTTCTCATGAATCAAGTATAGGTACCCATAACGAGAATAATCATCTATGAAAGTAATAAAATACTGTTGACCATTCCAAGAAGCTGTAGGGCATGGACCACAAATATCAGTATGAATTAAATCCAAGACGTTTATACTCCTGTTAGCACCAGTTTTCTTGATATTTGTTTGTTTTCCCTTAATACATTCAACACAGATTTTGAAATCTGAAAAATCAAGGGAATCAAGAATTCCTTCTGACACAAGCCTCTTTATTCTTTGTTCAGAAATATGTGATAAATGCCTATGCCATAACATAGAAGAATTCTCATTAATTAATTTGTGCTTTGTACCACAATTATTTATATGCAAGGATTCATTAATGTGTGAGGCATGAAGATCTAATTTATATAGATTATCAACTAAAGAACCTGTGCCAATAAGATTTGAATACTGGAAAAGACTAAATTTTCCATTCCAAATGAACAAGAATATCCTGATTTGTCCAAAGAAGAAATAGAAATCAAATTCCGTCTAAATGACGGTACATAAAAAGTCTCTTGCAAATCTAAATAGCAACCAGATTCTAACTTTAATCTAAATAAACAAACAGCCTCAACAGGAGCTTTTTCGCCATTTCCTACAAAGATGAATCTTTCAGCATCAATTGGCTTTTTGCTCAGTAGACAACCCTGCATAGTCACACTTATTTGAGTAGTTGCACCTGTATCTATCCACCAAGTGTGATTGGGTACTAAAGCCAAATTAACTTTAGAACAAACAAAGTTAAGAAGTTTACCCTTTTTGGCAAACCATTTAGCATACTTGGAACAATCCTTCTTCACATGACCACCTTTACGACAAAAGAAACAAGTGATCACCTTATCTTGTTTCTGTTGCCCCTTAGGCGGTGAAGTTCCAATATTTGCAGTGCCTTTTCCTGTGTTCCTTTTTCTCTTTTTGTTGGCAGCAATGTCATTGGAAGAAGATGCTAAGTGAGCACTTTCTATCTTCTCTTGTTTCAACCTCTCTTCCTCTTGCACACACTGAGCAATGAGCTCATTAAGAGTCCATTTCTCCTTTTGAGTGTTATAACTTATTTTAAAAGGACTGAGTTGTGCAGGAATAGATATTAAGACCAAGTGCACGAGAATGTCCTCAGACAACTCTAACTTTAGTGCCTTTAGTCTTGTAACAAGATTAGACATTTCCATAATATATTCCCTTATGTTTCCTTTACCGCTATATCGCATTGAAACAAGCTTAGACAGGATGGTGCTTGTTTCGACTTTTTCATTTGCAGTAAACCTGTCTGCAATTCGTTGTAGGAAACTCTTAGCATTTTCCTCCTCAGGCATTGCGCCTCTGATGGTATCCGGAATTGAGTGCTTCATGATCATCAGACTCATGCGGTTTGAACACTCCCATTTTTCATAAAGTGCCCTTTCCGTAGCTGTACTATTATCAGCAGGGGCGGGAGGTTTATCAGACCTGATTGCATAATCTAAATTCATACACCCAAGCACAATAGTAACATGCTCCTTCCATTTCTGGAAGTTAGTGCCGTTAAGCACCGGGATATTATTCAGATTGGTAGATATAGAAGAAACATTTACTGTAAACAGAAAACAACAATAATAAGTTCACAATTAACAAACAATAATTTGGGCCATATAAGATACCAAGCACAACATTAAAATTTAGTCTTTAGACAGAAATTTTAATTTGTAAGCGGTACTCTTAAACTTTATTAGTAAATATTGATAATCAAATCCTTGCCAACAACATGCCTTCTTTTGGGCCGACATATTGCATGCATGGTAAAAAATAATTTTATCACATATTTACTATCTTATTGTGTTTGTAATCCGGCAAAAAAATAACCTTCCTTTGGGCCGATTATTTTTCGCAGGGATTAAAAACACAGTCATTTAAATTCTTAAATGACAACCTTAAATTTCAAAATAAATAAATTAACATAAAAGAGGTCACTTTGGTGACATTTTATATTAATTTAATTTATTTTGAACTTTATTTATTTTTAACATATTATGCACATATACAAAAATATTGAGAGTATACAAATTAATTCACATCAATAAGGAGAGTGAGTACTTTCAATCAACTCAAAATATCATGAAATATTTTATCATGAAATAAAATTTCAGAAAATACATGCATAATATATCAAAACACCAAAATTATAATAAATATTCAATAATAAATATTAAACGCTGTCAAAAAATTTCATAAAAATCACTAAAAAATATGAAATAACAAAATATGGTAATCTAGAAAAATAGGTGGCCTAAAGGCCACTGTATAGTGACGCGTGTATCCAATGTGCCACTTCCGCGAGTGGGACAAGGGATCCCACGCGGGATCCCTTATCCTTTACCTCCAGCTGGGTCAACCCGACCCGGCTGGACCTGGAACAGACCCATTCAGGTCTGTTCATGCGTTTTTTTTATTTTTTTTATTTTTGAACCCCTTTTTCACCAATTTGATAAAATTAAACTTTAAATCATTTAATTAAGACGTTTTCTACAAAACCCAGGCCAAGAAATAGATCAAAATAACAAAATTTGTGATGAATTTGATCAAGAAATATACAAGAAAATATCCATGAAAGACTCTCACCCCTTTTCTTGATTTCTTTCAACCAAAACAAAAAATATGCCGAAATTGTGACTTTGATTCAACCATATAAGTCACAAGAAACAATTATCATCAATCAAATTGAATTAAAACACATAAAATATTATTGTTTTGGTTAAATTATAATTTCGAAATTTATAAAATTTAAAGATAAAATTACTTTAATCATGAAACAAAATTCCAGAACTTGTTCACATGATTTTAATCCTTATTCCATAAGGAATAAAAGCCCTAAGGTTTTACACAATAATTTTTAATTCTCAATGATCAAACATGATAGGCTCTTAATACCACTTGCAGGAAAATTAATACAAATAAATACACCCAGGATTTCATGTTCTATCATTAAGAAAAGATTAATACGGAAGCGTACCTGAATCCATTGGAATTGATTTCTTGAGATTGGAGTCTTCCACATCTAAACCTTTTAAGAGAATATGTATCTCACTCAATGATGGGATATGTTGTGAGAATTAAGTTATGTTTAGACTGGGGACCATAACCTATTTATACTTGAAGTATATTTTATTTTATTTTGGCCCATCATGAAAATAAAATAAAATATTGGGTCTCTACACATTGCAAAGCCCATACTAATTGAGATGTCCTAAAGTCCAATAACTTAAACTTTATTTGATCACTTTTAAGTGGACTAAATAGATAGCCTGCAATGTACAATTAATTGATATATGTAGGCCCACTAAATAATTTCCCAACAGATCACTCTTGTCTTGTGTTTTGGCAATTACAACACATCATTTGCTTTGCCTTCCATGATAGCAGTTAACATGCCAAGAAGCCAAGATTTTCCGAAAAATTGTAACTTTCTTTAATTTGATTGAAACAATATCTTCATTTGCCTATACATTAACTAGAGATATATAGAGAAAGAGCACAAGAGAGTGAGCTTTTTTCTGTAAATTACACAAATTGGTTAACCATCTTCTTGTAAAGTTTGGTACATAACCATTTTCCTGTAAAGTTAACAATAAGAATGGGGGCAATTTGCTCCTGTCATTGCAAGTGCCGTGGGATTCTTATAAGTTAAAAAAAAAACCATTGAGCTTTTATTAAAAAAATGTGTGGGATATTAAAAAAATCCTTTATTTGTTGAAGCAGAGAAGACATTTCATTTAGGGCTTTTTTTTCTTTTATTTGTTTTCTTTATTTTTTGGGAGAAAATATCATCTCCATGAAGTTAATATTATTATCTTAGAATATAAATGTTAAATGTCCATTTATGTAAATACGTATTTCAAGATGTGCATTGTTACAATTCATTTTTGTAAAGTTATTTGTTATGTATAAAATTGTTTTATTGAATTAAAATCTAAAATACATGATATAGTATGCATAATGATATTTGGTTTTATAATTGTATTTGAATATATCTTCTTATTATTGTATAAATAAAATAAACTTAATTATTTAATTTAATTAATTAGAAATGAAAAAAATATCTTATTAGGACGAAGATAATTTTAGAGGAATCATTTGGAATCAATACTAGTGGCACACAACATTGTACAAAGCAAGTTCATGTTGAATTAAACTTAAATGATCTTTCTTCGAATCTTAGGTTATGAAAAAAAATTTAGACTATAATGTCAATGGTAGAGATAAAGTTTGAAGAGCTTATTTGCAAAAGGATCCATGTCAACATAATTTTCCTCAAAGAAAAATTAGAAAGGCATTACCTGGATTTGTTCCTACATGATTCAAAGAATATGCTAATTAGTTGGAAGGGAAATGCTAGGGATAGTCACTTTTGACAGTCACTTTTAACACTCTTACTCTTAGTGGATTATATCACTTTCTAATTTTACGTGAAAATTGGTTACCCATGTGAGAAGTAAAAAGATAAAGTATGTGGATGCTAAAAAATACTTTTCAAGTAACCTGTAATTGTAGGTAACAGGTCATCACGTAAAACTAAAGAGTAACATGGCCCAATAAGAATGAGAGTATTAAAAGCTACTGTCAAAAATGACTATCCCTAATATAGTATAGAGAAAGATATAGCCTTTTGCTTGTGTTATTATTTTTATAGACTAGATATTGCAGAGCAAGCAAGTGGTGATTGTTTCATTTTAGATGGATTCATAAATTGGAAAAAGAAAGAAAAATTTGATATTCTTGTTGGAGGTCCTAATAGTGCTCATGATAGAGCTTGGAAGAATTGTTAAGATTTGCTAAATCAAAAGCAACACATTCACTTTGCATTTGGAAAGCAATTCGATCAAGCACGAAAAGATTATCGAATTTGTTTAATCGTGACACTTGCTTGTATTTGTTTCTTTTATTTCAAGGTTTGGCATTTTGTGACAGATATGAAATTGAGAATTCCCACAATCAAGGAAATTTTCTTGCCGATCACAATAAAATCATTAATAATGTTGTCTTGGATAATGCACCAGAAAAATTAAAAAATAGCGCATGATATTAAAAAGGATCTTGTTCGAGTTGCCGTGATTAAGATTACTAATGCTACCATGGAAGATCTTAGAGATGGACTATTTTTCATGTTACTTGATGAATCTCGTGATGTTTCAATCAAAGAACAAGTTGCTATTGCTTTAGGTTATGTGGATGCCAAAAGGTCTATTATTGAATGTTTTCTTGGTATAGTACATGTAAGCCATACAATTGCTTTGTCACTTAAAGTGATTATTAAGGCATCATTTTCTAAGCATAATTTAAGTATGTCAAGGATTCTTAGGCAAGGTTATGATGGAGAAAGCAACACGTAAGGTGAATTCAATAGTCTAAAAGCTTCGATCATGAAAATGAGTACATTTGCTTGTTATATTCATTGTTTTGTTCGTCAACTTCAATTGATACTTGTAGTCGTGAGAAAGGACTATGTTCAAATTGCATTGCTTTTCAACATAGTGACTAATGTAGTAAATATCGTTAAATATCGTTACAGCTTCAATGTAAACGAATAGATGTTCTTTGAGAAAAGCAACTTAATAAAGTTGTTGAGGTATTAAGAGTTGGTGATCTTTATACGACAAAAGTTTTAAATCAAGAAACAAGTCTTCAACGAGTCAGGGATACATGATAGGGTTCACATTATAGGTCTTTAATCAATATGATCCTTACATTTAGTTCTATCACTGATGTGCTTGAAATTGTTGTAGGGGATGTGTTTAGCTCCAAGCAAAGAGGTAATGCATGTGCTTTATTAGATTTGACACAATCTATTGGTTTTGCTTTCAATTTGCATTTAATGAAATATATCTTGGGGATTGCAAATGAATTTTCCTTGGCATTGAAAAGGTGAGATCAAGATATTGTGAATGCATTGAAATCATATATTAGATTTGCCTTAAAATAGTGGAAGAATCTCAAAATCACATGAAAGTCATGCATTAAAATGTGGGGAAGAAATATTAAATTAAGATTCGATAAATTTAATGTATTAATTGAAAGGTTTTACTAATAAGGGTGAGTAATATGTTAATTCAATTGGTTTGATTAATTTGGTCAAAAAATTAAAATAAACACTTTCTCTTATGAAAACAAAATTGATGAAACTATTTTTAATAATAAAAAATATTCGAATTGAAATTGGTTGATCAGTTTAATCGATTTGATCAAAAAAAGAAATTTTTTTTTTTTACAAATGAAGGATCGATCCCTTCATGTTGCAATTTTAATTTTTTTTTTTGTAAAAAGATAAAATGATCAATCAATTTTGATAAGAAATCAATAACTTTTAACTTCAAAAAGTTAAAAGCAATATTTTGTTTAAACAAAATCAATCACTTTAAAGATAGGGTTGACCATTTTAACTTTTCAGGTACAGCTAATTAATGCGATCAGTTTGGTTGTTAATTTTAAGCATAAAAAAATCAATCAAATTAATTGAATAAATTCCTTCTATTAACTACTATTACCAAAGTTGAACAAATCGAACTGATTTAACAAAATTTAATGTGTTTCGATCGATCAAATATTAGATCAAAAATGCAACTTAATGTGTTTCTAAACATATATAAAACATGTGAATAGCCTGTATGCGAAAGAACATAGTGAGGATCGAACTAACCTCCAGCCATTGTTCCATTGTGTGTTTGCTGTTGATCCGATTTTTAGAATCGACATGCTTCCTTGAATTACTTCCAAGCCTTCCAAGCACTCAAAGCTTCACTAGATGGTGTTTTTACATAATGCGATTATGGTGCTCATGGACCAGAAGGAGCTTTCTTTCTATTTGAATGAGAGCTTACTAATTATGACAAGAAAATCACAGTTCCAACCATCACAAAATTGCGTCCAAAATTAGCCAAAGAATTAAGTTGAAAATCACATGAAATTTTGGACCAAATCTGGTTAAGATGCACAGGTTACAAAAATGGTAACGAACCAGATTTAACAAAATTCGGTCTCTCTTGCCATTCCTGAACATACCAACACTCTCCTACTTGGTCCATATATTTCACTTATAGAGGAAGCAAATCATATGAATCATGGCGATAATTCCTGTAATGGCAAGTATTATCCTCCATGTATTATTATGTTAAATGTTTCTAAATCAACCCATATTCACTTAATGAATATACCCTATGTTTATCATCGATCCAAACAATAGGGATATTTCTAAAATAAAACAATAGTGCATACAAATCAAATGAGAAACATAATATCATTAATAAGAATCTCATTTACAAATCACAATATGCCACCAAGTCTCATTTGCTCTACATGATCCTTAAATTTAAACGGTGGCATTCCTTTAGTCAAAGGATCAACTAACATCAATTCAGTGCTAACTTGTTCAATGATCGCTTTTTTATCTCTAACACGTTCTTTTATAGCTAAGTACTTAATGTCGATGTGCTTACTTTGACTACCACTCTTATTATTTTTAATCATGAATATCGTAGCTGAATTGTCACAATACATCTTCAATGGCTTAGATATGGAAAAAACAATTCTAAGCCCAGTAATGAAACTCTTAAGCTATACACCATGTGAGGTAGCCTCAAAACAGGAAACGAACTTGAGCTTCATAGTGGAATTGGCAGTCAGTGTCTGCTTCACGCTCTTCCAAGAAACAGCTTTGCCGGAAAACATGAAGATATAACCGGATGTTGATTCTCAGAAATCTAAGACTTGTTTATGAATTGGATTACGACTTGTTTAAACTTAAGGTTTAAAAACCCGCGGCTTCTCAACCCCAAAGTGTCATCTCCACCGCTCAAGAAACCTCCGAGTTCTAGTATCTCAGTCACCATCTCTTAAGTTGCTTCCTGTCCAAAATGGGTCCCAAAATAACCAAAAAGGAAAACCTTAAATCAAGGCTTTTCCCTTTTTAGTTTCACTGTTTTTGTTGTTTTGGTTGTGGTTTGTGTGTGTATCTAAGGTTGTTTTAGGGATTCAGAAGTTGGGGCGGTGTACAGGGAAAAGGGATTGAGCTAGGTTCGTTGGTAAGGGCTGAAATGGTGGGGATTAGGGTCTTGAGTCTTGTGGTTTGGTTGTGAAAGGTGGTGGCCGAATAGTGTTACTGGCTTAGGGTACTACTTGGTGTATTCTTTGGGTGAATTTGGGTAGTGATGTTAGTTGGGGTTTGGCTACGGCAATGGGGCTCAAGTCTGTAAGAGAGAGCTGAACTGGGTTTTGTTTGGGGTTCTGTGGTAAAGGCTAATGAAGTGTGGTGGTGCCGTGGTGTAGAAGTAGAAAACTTGGTTTTTGAATTCAAGATTGTGAAGGGGCAATGTTATGAGATGGTGAGGATTCTTAGATTTTCTGCAAGTTTTGGAACCGAGCCCTTATTCTTGTAGAATCAATCTGAGTTTTTAATCTCCTTAGGATACATCATTTTTTCTGGTTTTAATCTTTCAATCCAAGGGATATTGGCAGCTAGTTTTAGTCACCAAGGTGACTATTACGGGGATGAGAGATTGGCTGCAGGCCGACGGAGGTAGAAGGGTTTGCTGAGGGTGACAGGAGTTGGTGTCGTGCACAGCACCGACCCTTTCTAATTTTAGTTGTTTTCTTTTTTTTTCACTTTTTCCTTTTTTTTATATTTAAGATTATTGTTCTATCCACTGCCACTGAAGTTTTTTAATTATACAAGTGAGGTTAAGATGATGATACATGTTACATTTTATTTATTTTTTATTTTCTTAATATTTTAAGGACACATATCATCATTCTAACATCGTTTGTGGAGTTAAAAAACTTCATTAATAGTGAATAGGATAATTAACAGTAAATAGGATAATAATCTTTATATTTATTTTATATATATTTATTAATCAATTTACAAGATTACTAAAACAGGAAATAATAATAATAATAATAATAATAATAATAATAATAATAATAATAATAATAATAATAATAATAACAATCAACAATTTGGAGCTGGGCTTTCAAGTCCACACTTTACTGAACTTTTGAATTGGATTTGAACAATTAAGCTCAAATTTAAAATTGATAAATATGAAATTTTAATTGATTCAATTTAAATTAAACTTGATCATTTATTTATTTAAGTCTAAAATAAATTTAATTGAGTTCAATAACAAAACAATCAGCAAACATAAACAAATTTTGAAAATCAATTGAGATATTGAATTTATCAAAACAAAATTTATGGATTCAAAGAAAATTAGTATCTACGATAATTTTGTGCAACAAAAGAAAAGACAAAAATTAGAGATATTAAGAAAAGGTAAATATAGTTTGTGCAACAAAAGAAAAGCAAAATTAGAGATACTTTGTTGGTATTTATACAAGGTATTTATACAATTCCAACAAAGATAAAAGAAAGGAAAATTAAATACTTTAAACCATTTATGTCAATTTCTTCTAATTGGTGGCTTCCAATTTCAAAGTGGATTTAAAGTATACACCTTGAATTGTCCATTCATTTTTCATTAATTCATCAATAGTTTCGTGTCGTTGTGAATTTAACAAATTATGACTTGGTTTAAGGTGAAGAATATCTTGTTTGATTATATTTATGATTATTATTTGTTGGTATTTATACAATTCCACTAAAAATAAAAGAAAGGAAATTAACAAGTTGTTGGAAAAAGTGGAAGCGTATTTCTTTCTAGGTATTTGGACATTATTCGAATTTCTGAGTCGCTAATGTTGGAACGATTTTACCGTTTACCACTTTCGATCCAAACAAATTTAGTTTCAAACAGTAAAATAAATGAGTATATTTGTGATTACAAAAAAAAAATCAAATACTTTAAACCATTTATGCCAATTTCTTCTAATTGGCGGCTTCCAATTTCAAAATTGATTTGAAGTATCCGCCTTGAATTGTTGATTATTTTTCATCAATTCATCAATACTTTCATGTAGGTGTTGAATCAAACAATTTATGACTTGGTTTGAGGTTGAGAATATCTTGTTTGATTATATTTATAATTATTTTAATTAGTATAGTATACACTGTCGGTATAAATCTTATACAATGTCAATGAATCATAATTTGTCATTTCATTAATTCACAAACTTTAAAATGAAAAATTAAAAATATAACTTTATAAATTAATGACATATATATTATGATATGATTTAATATATAAAACTTATATTATAACAATGGATTAATATTCAATACATTGTCAATGGAGTTTTTTTACTGCACAAGTAGAGCTAAATGATAACACATGTCTTTTAAAAATATTAAGAAATAATAAATAAATAAAATAAGATATGTGTCATCATCCTAATCTTACTTGTGAAGTCAAAAAACTGTTGAAATATTGCTATTAATGTGGACTAGTTAAGTGTAATTAACATTGTATAATTATTTAATTAGTAGTACAATTTTGAATAAAGTGTGACCTATATTAAATTATATTAAATAAATAGTATACGTGTATTAAACCTATAATGGGATGAGTTTATACATGGTCTCATGGAGGGAGGTCCTTACTCTCAACCTTTATATATATGAAGCTGACCCATTGAGTTTTATAACTTTTGATAGAGAGGAACGAGATAGAGAGGAACGAGAGTAGTTTCTCCCTCTCTCTTTTGCTCTCTTTCTCACTCTCTTGTTCTCTCTCCGTTTCAGGCTTAAGGACGGTCAACAGGAAGCATATGGCTTGGCCTTTAACAACGTGGTAATAAGGTACAATGGGATTGAGCTCTCGCCCACATCCAGATTAGTTTTTTTTAGAGCGTATTAATTTTGTGTTAGTAACTTGTTGAGTTTAGCTAATTCCAACAATTGACATCAGAAGCAAACACAGTAAATGTTACTAACCATCACTGTTTGAGAGAGAGAAGCCATTAAAAGCCATTTTTGAAGCCTTAATTTTCGGATGGCTTAAAACCCATTTCGGTTTTTAGTGTTTTCAAAACAAAATTTGGTTAGATTCTTATTGTAGAGGGTTTTAGGATGAAAAACCTCCTTATTCTGAGCCAAAAATGACAAAAAAAAAAAGGGATTTTGGAACGGGTTAGGTCAAAAGACTCGAATTTCTGTAAAAAAACCTAAAACGGGTGAAGATGATGCACGTGCTCGACAGCTCTTGCACAACCCAGAAATGATGGCGCGGGTGCGTGTGTCACATGCACCCGCCTTAAAAAATTTTAAAAAAAAAATTTTTGCCCAAAATTTTCCTGAGCCATTTTTTGGGTCAATTTTTGGAGTTGTTTTTGGACCAACAGTTTGGGCTCTCTTTTTTGTGTGTGTGTTTGGGCCTTTTTTTGGGCTTTTTTTATTTAATTTTGGGCCATTAATTTTGATATATATTTGGGCCACCAATTTTAAATATAAAAGGGTAATGTTGTTTTATTTTAATTAGGCTTTAAGGTTTTATTTAATATGGGCCAAAAATAAATTTGTTACATTATGGCATTTTTTATTTAATTATTTTAATTAGCTATTTAATCAATTAAAATTAATTAATTTTGGGCAATTAAAATTAATTAATTTTAGGGCCATTTTGCCTAATTAATTTAGGGGTCATATTGATTAATTAATTTTATTTGGCTATTAAATTGGATTAATTATTGTCTATTTTGCATAATTAATTAAAATGCCATTTTGGATTATGATTTTAAGAGCCATTTTGATTAATTAATTATAGGCCATTGGTTAATTATATTTTGGATAATTTTGGTTATAACCAAATTTATTTAATAGTCATAATTAATTATTAAGCCCAAAATTAAAGGGGTATAAGTGAATTTTTTGAAAGAATTAATTTTGGGATAATTTTTGGAAATTCAATTATCCATTTAATTCATAATTCACTTAACTTTGATAAATATACCCATGTCCATAAATTATTGATAATTGGCCTAGTTAAATAAGTTTAAATAAATTATTTGGGTATTTTATTTCGACTAGTTATCTAAATTTTGTTCTACCTATTTCGTTAATAATTTATTTAAACAAATAATCTCTCTAAAAATAACATTGCCTTATTATTTGAATATTCACATTAATGTGAAATTAATTAATTAATGTTGGCCCCAAAAATTATTACGTATGCTTCAGGAATTGCATATTTTGGATGTAGTTAATTTTGGTCAATTAATTATGTGAATATTCTTAAAATTATAAATCATTAATCCGATTGACTAGTACTTGCATGTCGCAAGAATGGTTATGAGGATTTTCTTATAATTATTTTGATAATTTTAAAGAGATAATGATAAGGTAATGCTTAGTGATAGTTGCAAATTTGTCAAGATCTCTAGGAGTGACAATTCTCTCCCTGTCAGATTACTTGTTGCTTCGAAGGATGCTTGGATAGGAAAGGATTTTGATTTGAATATAACACGATTTTCCCACCCTGTCGGTGGGCAGTCATTCAGGTTTATATTCAAGCAGTTCTATCTTATCCTCTATAATGTATTATGAAATAAATTTAATATTGTTTAAGTTATTCCACTAGCCTCCATTAATTCTAATTGTTTATGCAACTATTATATATCAAGTCTCTAGCAAGATCAAATTAGATAAACAGTACGAATCACTCTCTACGATTAGAGGCATATTGAACTAAGAAGTAACCCTGAGAGCTTATCTATCTTCTATACCCAATAGTGTGAGCTCTTTGAGGACAAGATATTAATATATATTTCGGTAACACTCAAATAAGAATTCTCTGATTATATAGGGTATACCATGATGGATGATAATTGTGAAAGTGTTCCGAATTAGTGATAATTGTGAAGTATTTATGGATGCTATTTAGAAATAGTTTGCAAAGATTGATGAAGGTTGCAATAGATGATTAATTTATGTATGGCAGATTGTGAACCACTTCCTTCTGTGGTGGAGAGTTGGAGATCTTCCAAGTTCACAGATCTCATTTAGAGTACCTTAATGACAGAAGGAAGTATGGCATTTCAATATCAAGATTGATATTGTCATCCAAGAGTGGAAGATCTTTCAGATTAACAGATCTCATTCAATCATAATCATGACATATGCCAACATTATTGCCAAATGTAATATTATTAAGAGGTCTCAATAGAAGGTCATTTAAAAGGAAGAAATTTACCAAATCCACTTTCCATTCTGGTTCTAGCAACACCTCTAAATATCAATGTGTGCCACTTCCATTATAAACTTAGGCACAAGAGGGTAGTTTGTAAAAGTCTTTCTAGATTGGGATATATGTGAAAAGGCATTTTGTTAACCTTTATTTTGGCTCCAATCTAGGAGATATGTCCTTTAATTATTGGTGATTAGATACCAGTGTTATTATTGATAAAGCGATAAGCAACCGGAGACCAAATAAGGGAAAACAGTTGTGAATTGAGGCTATAGAGTTAAAATCCATGCCAAAAGCATAAGGATTAGCTAGATTATTGTTACAATTTGTAGATAATTTCGGAATTATTGTCCGTTGATACTTTTCATTTTTATAATAGAAAAGTATTTTGCTTAGTAACACAATGTGTACTAATTATGGTATTCTATGCGATGGAATATATACAGTAAACTTGTACCCCAATATGGAGCAAATTTTTTTCAATTATGAATGATGTAACTGTTGATTCTAATTATGGTGGAATAGATAAGAAATTTATCAAGTTGTCGCATAAGGGTTAGGGACATTTTGAGGCACATGTAGAAATTGCATTAAGGGAAATCTTATTGCTAATATTAAGGATATGAATAACAAATATTGAAATAAGTAGGAACTGATATATACCGACATTTGTAAATCATTTCCATATACTGTATTTAGTGAATATAAGCATTTCATCCATTTCACTAAAGACCATTCTAATGTAGGTCATATCGATGGAAAGATTTGATCTTATATAAGCCTTTCCCTGATCTTATAAAAGCCTTAAGCACTTTGATTGATTCCGCTACGTAGCTTACAATAAATAAGCTGCTTAAGGCAATAGTCAGACAGAGGTGATTAATATTGTGCTCAGTATAATAAAGTTAGGCGAAATCATATTGGGTTAAGTGCATTGCATGATTATGTATTGATGCCTAGCATGCTGTACTTAGAATACCAAAATAGAGTGAGATTGCAATAATAGTTATTCATACATTTTGATATGGTACAATTTATGTTGATCACTCCAAATTTTCAAAATTCGGGTGGAGTGAAGTTATGAATACTGTAACTCACATTCAAAGTTGATCTCTAAGCAAAATTAGTTCCCAAATTCATCTTAAGTTGTAGTCAGACAAGAAGTGAGTTTATGCCGCTTTCTGTATTTAGGGTTATAAAGTAAGGCAAAAGCCTATAACCCACAGTCAAGGAAATTTGACAAGAAAACTATCATCAGCAATTTTATTGATTATTGTATCAACTAGAAAGATTCTAGATTTTGTTTTCTCATCATGTGACACTAGAATTATTAAGTTTGACAATGCAATCTATATAGAGGATGACTGAAAGAGTGGGAGATGTGAACTCCACAAAGTCATTGATAAAGTACATATTATTGTGCCAGTTCCATATAAATGTTGCTTTTGATGGTAAAAGACTACAACCAAAAGAATCAACGGTTGATCTCAAAATCGTATTTTTGAACCTGCACTTGAACTTACAGAGGAACATGAATATGAGATTCATGTGTCTTCTGATTCTATTTTGTCAGAAGGCTTTATTGAGCCGAACTCTTGGAGTTGGACATTTGCCACATAGGATGAGTAAGCATCTATGTTGCATAAAGATGCATGGGATCTATTTTAATTGTCACATCATTGTAGAAAAAAAAAGATTTTAAATACCAGATAGAAGATTTAAAGCCAAATTTGGCTAAGGGCTTTAAATAAAGAGAAGGAATTGGTTTTGTGAAAACCTTTCTACCTAAGATTCTTTTATAATAATGATCGTAATTGGTAGCTCATTTTGGTTAAGAGTTATAAAGAGCCATATCATGTGGACATTAAGAAGCAACCTAAAATTTTGAAGTTCCTAAGATGAAAAATATAGTTTGTGAACTCGAGGAGTTCATTTTGCGAACATTAAAGGCATCCAGATTGCAATATGCAAAGGTTGATTAGGTTGTCACTTTAAGGAGAACATTGTCAGTTGATAATTGGATCCATTGCAAGGTCAGTGGGAGTAGTTATGTGCTTATTGTGGTCTAAGTTGATATCAAATAGTAGCCAATAGCACTGACTTGTTGTATGAGACAAAGTTCATGTCGTCATGTCACTTCAGAATGAAGAATCTAAGTGAGGCTTTATTTTGTTTTAAGGATTGAGATTCTTTATGACATCTTAATAGGCATATTATGTTGGTCTTAAGAAACCTATATTGTGTGTGTTAAGTAGGTTCATTGCATATTGTTCTCTTGTTAAGGCGTCCTTTCGTGAAAAGTAACATATTGTGAAACTCTCAAAGTCCTCAAAGTGATAAAAGAGCTCATATCGAGTGTTATGTATGCCTTATTGTGGGTAATTACTGTATACTCAAGTCTATACACATTTTGATGTTGTGTATGTTATAGGTATATTTCTAAGATATTTGAGCGATCTTGTAATAAAAAGCTAGAAGCTGCAAAGAGAGTATTTTGACATCAGAAAATCTGACATTCTGGGCCTGGTCAAATATTTTGATGCTGATTTTGCATGCTATCTAGCTGTTGGAAATTAGTTTGGTTACACATTTATGTTATATAAAGGAGCCATTTCTTGGAAAGTGTAAAACAAACACTTACAACATCCTTGATTATGGAGGCTAAGTATGTGGCATGCTGCAAAGCTACATGATGGGCCATTTAGGCTGCAGAATTTTATCTTAGGGTTGTTTCTATGGTTGCCATTTCGAAGTCATGGAGATGTACTATGGTAATACTGCAGCACTTACATTCTCTCTCAAAAGTGCTAGGAGTTCCTCACACTCCAAATGTTTAGATATCATCGTTTGGTTTGTTAGAGAGAAAAATAATAGAATCCATGATTTGATTGGATTGTAGAGCACATGGTTAAAGAGCTCATTTTAGTTGATCTACTATGAATTTGGCTGCTAAAGTGTTCTGACGACAACACTTTTTTGAAACATATGGAGCCATTTGCTGTATTAAGTTAATGGGAGCTCTATAATGAAATCAGTTGCAATTATGTGGATGGATTCCTACTTGCTATATATGCATATTCTGTTTGCGCACATTCTGATGAATATGGCATTCTGTTGGAAGAGACATTTCGTATTAGTCTCATGTGCTTCCGTTGTAGCAATGCATCATTCGGTTTAGATGCATGGACCTAATAGAAATGGATATTTGATTTTGTTTTCATATCATTTTCGTTTCACACTTTTATACTAGTACTTTGTTGAAGTCTTTATGAGTTTACGCATTTGTGCCCTATTGATATGATGCATTTTGAAGCTTGTAAAGGCTTATTATTGTTAAAGTATTTATAAGACTACACCTTTGTAGCCTTTTGGTACAATGTATCCAGAAGGTCTTATGAATACAAATTGGCATTTATATGATATTTTCGTTAATTAACTTAACTGTCCAAGTGGGAGTGTTGAAATATCCCTATTAATGTGGACTAGTTAAGTGTAATTAATATCGTATAATTATTTAATTAGTAGTATAATTTTGTATAAAGTGTGACCCATATTAAATTATATTAAATATATAGTATACGTGTATTAAACCTATAATGGGATGAGTTTATACATAATCCCAAGAAGGGAGATCCCTACTCTCAACCTCTATATATATGAAGCAGCCCATTGAGTTTCATAACTTTTAATAAAAAGGAATGAGGGTAGTTTCTCCCTCTCTCTTTTGCTCTCTTTCTCACCCTCTTGCTTTCTCTCTGTTTCAAGCTTAAGGACAGTCAATGAGAAGCATATGGCCCAGACTTCAACAACGTGGTAATATGGTACAGAGGGATTGAGCTCTCGCCCACATCAAGGTCAGTTTTTTTACCGCGTATTAATTTTGCGTTAGTAACTTGGTGAGTTTAGCTAATTCTAACAAAAACTCCACTGACGATGTATGACATAATTATCTTTAATTATCCTTATAATAATACATCAAATATAAACCCTAATTATTTTCTATTCCTAAATATTGTAAACATCGTTTTCCTTTTTGCTTCCAGTGAGTTCTTGGACGCCCAGAATTTAAAGAATGAATAAAAAAAAAAGAAAAGAAAAAGAAGAAGAAGACAATAACTGTAAGAGATGAAGAACCGAAAAGAAAACGATCTTCTAATCAATCATGGCATATCCTTTTAGAACACCATCATTTCATTTTCGTATGTAATAAATGTTAATTAATTTCCTGGCAAACAATTGTGGACTAACATGTATATGTCAATGTATTCTAAAAGTATTTTCATTAATTCACTCAACAACTTTATTAATTACCAGCAATGCTGGAACAATTCAATTAGTTACTAGCTGCAAGCCTAAAATAAAATTCTGTTGATGATGACGAAATGCACTCATCAAATTATTTTGTTTTCTACACGTAAAGTTTATCTCATGTTATCATTTGAAAAAAAATACAATGATAATAAAATATCAAATTATTTTATTTTTTACATGTAAAATTCATATCATATTATCAATTATTTTTTATCTTATAATCAATGATTTTTAGACTAAGTATCTTCTGACAATTTAACGATTAAAACAAAGAAGAATGTGAACATTGATATATTAGAATTTGGAGTTTTATTGTCAAGAAGTGCATGTGGCAGCCTTCTTATTGTTTCGTCAATTTCTTTTTTGTTTTAAACAAATACTATCAGTAAATAGATTCCATATTAATAAAAACAAATCTAGATTATCAATTGTTGATGAAATATAGGTAAAAAAATTGTAGAAAAATTATGCACGTTTTCGATGAATTAATTCTCAACAATATTATCTAAAATTTTTAGGGAAAATTTGCAATTACCCTTTTTTCATAGCTAAAATTAGTAGTGGAGCCTTTTCCAAATAAAAACAAATTTCCATTAATGTAAAATTAGAAAAAGGAAATATTTTCAATTTGGGCGCCAAAGGTTATTAGGTTTTCTTAATGTAATCAGAAAAGAGTTTAAAAAAAATACAACAACTAAAGCTTAGCTTAACTGTTGTTATTTTATCTTAGGAGTGAAGAGGTCTAATGTTCGATCACTCTTTCACTTCTATCTTCTTATGAATCAAAAAAATTGCTATTTATCTTAGTCATAGGAATTTCTAAGTGGGGGAGGATTCGAACTTTAGATTTGATCTCTTCTAAAGATGATGTCATGATGACATTCGTTAGGCCAAAAATCTTACTTTTTTTTTTTGGTTCTTATAGAGGTATAAGGTGAGATGGGGATTCAAATATTAGATCTAATCTCTCTTTAAGGACCGGTAACAACCACTTGATCAACTCTGAGTAGTTAATTGCATTTCCCTACTTTTCTTTAAATAAGATACATAGTAAGGAGCAATGACTCATAAAAACTGATTATAAAGTTTCATTTCAGTTTGGGAAATTAGAAAACAAGATACTCTGCGACCATGCCACAGGTGGAAGGCTATCAGTGCTTCAAATGGGGATAGGAAAACTAATTGCCATGAATTATTAAAGTACTGCCTAATGCTTACTGAAACAGGTAGTTGAGTTGAGACTTTAGAATAGACTAGTCCGCACCAGTCACAACTTTCTAGACTAAAAAGTTTTATTTCTAGTCTCTGATGGAGATAGCTTCCTTAATGAATCTGTCAAAATTATTGTAATAAGACCCTCCAATTTCAGTAGCAACTTCAGCTTTCTTCCTCCAATCCAGGGCCTTCTGCTTCATCTTCTTTCCATTTTACCGTTCCATCATTTCCCTTACAAAGCCTTCACATCATCACGCTTTACATCAGGATTAACTTCCATGCCAATGCCCCATGTGGTGCATGCATATCGACAATTTGTTTGTTGCTCAGCAAAGAATGGCCAACAAATTACAGGCACACCTTTTGATATGGATTCTATTATAGAATTCCATCCGCAATGCGTCAGGAAAACACCAACCGCTGGGTGGGAGAGCACTTGATCTTGGGCACACCAACTTATTATCAGTCCTCTATCCTTAATCTCCTCAAAGAATTCTTCCGATGAAATAGCAGATTCAGCCATCACCACATCAGGCCTAACTATCCATAAAAACGAGTGCTTGCTGTTTGCAAGCCCCCAAGCAAATTCTTTTAGATGATGATCTGACATCACAGTCACACTACCATAATTCACATACACAACCGAATTGGCTTCCCTGTTGCCTAGCCATTCAATACAGCTCGTGTCTTCCTTCCATAAGCTAGACCTTAGTGACTTGAATTTGCTTTCAGGAACGTGCCTACCAAGCAAGGACAGGGGACCTATGGTATAAATATTAGGGAATTTGGCAACAATGGCCTCTAGGACCTCATGCTCTAACTCATCAAATGTATTGAAGATGATTGCAGAAGATTTTAAGCAGTTTTGTGCTTCTGATCCCATGAAATCAAACATTATATCATTGGAGTCAGTGGTTCTGATAAAGCTTGGAATATCTTTGAGGCGCATGTTGCTCATACCAGGGATCCTATCAAGTGGTGTATCCAAAGTGCCATCGCTAATGTAGTTTTCATCTGAAAAACATAAAGTTGAAATTATATCCCCAGAAAGTTTTCCTTAGCTGTAATAAAAATGAATCATGCTATAAGATTCTCCTACTTCATGGGATAAAGTTATGAAATGAAAGCGAAATCAAAAATAAAAACACACCTTTGAACCGAACAATGCCTCTTTTGACTAGTTCATTGTACTGTAAGTAACCCATAAAGCCACAAGCTGAGGCAGTCCAAAATTGGAACTCCGGTATGCCCAGCATTTCACCAGCCTTAATACCAAAGCTCATGATACCATCCGAAATTATGCAGGTAACAGAGGGCACTTCGGATGAGGAGTTTAACTTAGTTATTAGCTCCAAGAATGGAGCCAAACAATTTTTCCGTGTTGAATCTCATAGCATAGGAACATCCTGTGTTGCGTCACGGTCAGAATATGGAAGCCCGTCTGGAATGGTTTCAAACCAAAATTCTGGCAAACCCTTCATAGCTTCAGCCCCTTTAGACCGAACCAGCCGTCTGTGGTTGAACTCAGTGTTAACAAAGGTTATGTGGAACCCTCTCGAGTGCAAAAGCTTAGCTAGGTGCATCATTGGGTTAACATGACCTTGTGCAGGAAATGGAACACAAACAGCATGGGGTTTTCTAGCTCCAGTTGAACCCATCTTTGAATATTATGCAATAAATTAAAGTGTAAAATGTAAGGTCTGTAAGGAAAACTTCCCAACTTATTAGGTATTTAAAAGAAGAGAGTACGCCCAGGATAAAAAATAGAAAGGTCAAAAGAAAGAAGATGCCAACACAAACAAAGACATATGCCTTATCCTGACTTTCTTGGTTGTATATAGCAAGATGGAATCATACGCAACTTCAACAAAATGAAGTTGATTGGCAGTTGAGTTATATCAAACGAGTTTTACAAGCATTATGCATACAATAATGTTTAATCAGAAGGCTAAACAATTATAATAAGATGATTAAGCTCGTCTACAAAATTCTTAGTAATTCCACTTTTAAAAAATAGTTTAAAAATGGAAACATGACATGAGTGATTAAAAATGGCATGTTATCCAAAGGTTGCCATTCTTCATGTTTTGTTTTTGGGTTTTATGGTGCGTGCTCTCTAATAGCTCTACTGATGACAATTTTTTTAATTAAATGATAATTTTTTGGTTGTGATTTTTTGAAAAGAAAATTTTATGGTTCCAAATAGACAGAAAAACTAGAGTGATTGATCGAAGGTTCGATTTTTGCCTCATTACTATAAGAACAAAGACGCTCATTGATGTTATTATTAAGTCTAGAATGTCACATTAGAAATTCATAGTTATAAACCAACTTAAAACTTGTTCAGTCGCAACATATATCCTTTTTGAGTTTGCAGGGGTTGAATTGTAGAAAGAATCTATACCTAAGGTCGTCACGCGCTTGAAAGAGGTGTAGATTAAATGCTTCAATTCTACATCAGTTACGAAATGAGAATATCATTGAAAATATAATCGGTAGCTCTGCATATTTCCATAAATCAATTTTGTATGGAGAGGATAATGATCACGTGGTAAAATGAATTGCCAATTAGATCTTTATTGTAATTGGTTGTAGTGAGAAGATCATTGAAAATATAAACGGTAACGTTGCATATTTCAATAAATCAATTTTGTATGGAGAGGATAATGATCACGTAGTAAAATGAATTTCTAATTGTAGATACTTAATTTTGGAAACTAATATTTATTTCATACTATAGTGAAAGACAACATCTTTTTAGAATAAATATTTCACAAGAATAACTTCTTCAGAAAAGCTTCTACACAAGAACAACCTCTTATCAGAAGAGCTCATTATTTCTAGCAGAATTCATTCGCAGAATAGCTCTTCTCAGAACAGATCTTCTCAAAACAGATCTGCTCGGAACAACTCTTTACAGAACAACATGTTCTTAGAATAACTCATTTATAGAACAGCACTTTCAAGAAGAAGTGAAGATAACTTCGAAATAGGGCAGGATTCTTGAGTTAACTTCACTATTGGGATGTCCTGGAGAGTTTGGCTTGGTGGATCAGATATGGAGATAGTTAAGAGTTCTTCTCTTAACCTTTCTCTGAAGCATGAGTGCTCTTCCCTATTTCTTTCAGTACATCTTCTCCCAAAAACGTAACTCCCACTAGACAAAGCATTAATGCTTTGTGACTATCAATTCTCATTATTACGTTATTAATACCAAAGTATTAACTCCCATTCTCTACTCCTATATATAGGGGTTCTTGTTATCATTGAAAGGACTTTTGGGCAAATGAGCTAATTTAGAAACTCTCTCGCAAATTCTCTCTCTACACTATTTCCTTTATACAGCTTTGCTCTCAGCCTTGCTCAGCCTTCTACCACCACCTGCCGCTGCACTCATTCTTCAGGGTCTGCTCCAGTCTTCCTCTCCGCCGCCTCTCGGCACATCCCACTCTACTGGTTTGCAACGTTTCCTCTCCACAACAAAAGAACCCATCTACATTTTGGCGACTCCACTGGGGAGGAGCGATTGCATTGAGCAGAACATCTTCAACTTTCATTTTGCTAGAAAACATGGAGAGCTCTACTGGAAATTAGGATGTTCAGGCCCCTACCTATTTTCAAGAGTTGATGAAGATGATCCAAGCTTCTCAAGAAAGAATGCAAAAGTTGGAAGACACTATATCTTAACTCACATCTTCCAATGCCACAACTTCTCAAGTTCAATCTATCACCCCTGCTACTGCTAGGAATGAGAACACTTCTACTGGCAACGGGGGAAACTCAACTGATGCACCTGCTCTTGGAGGTGTTGAAAACATTGGTGCAAATAACGCCACTACTGCTGGAACTTCTATTGTGACTCTTCCTTCATCCACAACTCAAGGCTTTGTGACAAAAGAAGAGCTTCAAACGTTGTTGGAAGAGAAGAATAAGAGTTTGAGTTTTTCCGAATTTGATCTCAAGTTGCCTTACCCTGCTAGTGTGGCTGCGAAGCCACATTCCAAGGACTACGCTAGTCCTAAGTTTAAGCAATTCAATGGCAAGACTAGAGATACTCATGAGCATGTCATGAAATTTATAAAAACTCTTGGTGTAGCTAAACTGGATGAGGATTTGAAGTTAAAGGAATTTTCCAAGTCTCCTACTAAAAAGTGTACAGCTAGTATGTTAATCTTATTCCTGGCTTTGTACAATCTTAAAGCTAGATGTATAAGATGTTTGGAGAAAAGTTCTCTTCTACTTAAAAGAAGGTAACTCTCATTGACTTGGGAAGAGAGCATCAAAATTCACGTGAAGATCTCATGGAGTATATCCAACGTCTTAAAGAAAGAATGTTAGACATTCAAGACTCACTTGATGAGAAAGAATTGGTGAAAGTATGTATCCAAAAAATGCTTGATGAGTGTAAAGTTTACCTAGAAAATCTACCTCTTCCAACCTTTGCTACTTTACTTGAAGCTGCAAGAAGAACTAATAATATAGTTCTTAAGCAAGGAGAAGATAATCATTTTACTCAAAGGAATGCTCCTATAGTGAATGCAATCAAAGAAAGAAAAAAAAAAGAGGATCTTCTCATCCTAACATGCATCTTGGAAGAGATAATCTAAGAAGAAGACAAGATGATGATGCTGACTTTCCACCATTCTTAGTTCCATTGGACAGAGTGAAAGCACTTTTCCAAGAATGGATTAGAGAAATGTAAATCCACCTTATGTTTCACAACTACCAACAACAGAAGAAAAATCCAATCCAAAGTATTGTGTTGAATCTACTTTCGTTGATTTTAAGTTGAGATATATTATCTCCTTAATATATATTGGAGTTTGATCACTTTCTTTTTAGGTTGAGAACTCTTCTCCCCAATATGAAATTGAGATTTACTCATTGGCCGCAGCTCTATCGCTTATTATTTGGCCACAACTCTATCGCTTATACTTATAGCCGCAGCTTTATCGCTCATATCTTGGCTATGCTTTACTACTTATAATCCAGCCGCAGCTTTATCGCTCATATTTTGGCTGAGAGACTTGCAAATCATATATTGACCACAGCTTTAATGCTTATCTAAAAGGATTGAATCAATCTCCTTAATATTGAGTTGACAGATAATCTCTCCTTGATGTAAAGTTGAGAAAGGTTCTCCTTGGTCGCATATATACATACAAACTATTCTCTAAAGAGAAATCGATCGTTGTGATCTTGCATCACTTCCATTAATTTCATATGCAAACCATTAGATGAGCTGAACTTTGTGATCTTACACCACTTCACTTAAGAAAAGTTGAACACTATGACTCCTCACGTCACTTTTGCTAATTTACTACAAAAGAATCTTTTCTCTTATTGCAGGAGTACAAGCAACACAAGAAGAATGGTCATAATTGACTTTTGCCACAATGTGTGAAGAATACCTACAAGAAATCGAAAGCATTATCCAGATAAGTATCTATTCATAAGCATATGTAGTAGTCTTCTTCTCCTTCTTCTTCTTTTTCTTAAAAAAAATACTTCTTAATAGGAGCTTGCAGGAATAATCCTGGTAGCTTGTAGGATTAATCTCATAAGCAACATACAGCAAGAGGTTGCAGCACATGTAGTTTGTTGCCAGGCAAAACTAGTAGAACAAATTAGAATGGCAGAACCTCCTTAAATAAACGCAAAAAAAAAAGCATTACTCTAAGCAAAGAAATTGTTAGAGTTCAAATTTCAAAATAGATGCAATGGCATACATTCATTTCAGCCTGTAAAGCCATGTCAATGACAATTCAAAAAAAAAAGAAAAGAAAAGCAAGATTTACTGTTGATAAATAAAGCAATGAAAGTACTAATATTATTGCAAGAGATCAGAAAAATCCCAAAACAAAGAAATATTAAAATAGAAATACAACAAAAGAAAAGAAATATCTAATTAACTACATAACTCCAAAAAGAAGAATTACTACTACTGAACTCTGAAAAAGAATTTAACTTCTGATGCAACTCAACTTGATGATTCTTCAGTGAGGTAATCTTCACTTCTATTTCTTTTAACTCTTCTTCTACTTTATTCTTTTCCACACCAATAGAAAGGAAGGCTTTGGCTTTGGCTTTGGAAATGCAAATGTCAATACAATCAAGCCTAAAACCAGCCTTTACTGCATCATCCATAAGTCGCAACATCAACTGTAATTTCTCTGAAGAAATAGAAGACATTGGAACATTAGCAATCAACAAGGCTTTCCCTAACCCATCCAGTATGTAGGAAATAAAATCTTCACTTTGAAAGATACAAGAATCCCAAAATTCACCCCCTTTCTGATAGATGATCTCCAAATGCTTCACATACTAAGACTGAACAGAGAAACCATGAAAATCAACCTTAGCTGTTCCATTTCTAGAATATGTTCCAAAAGTATCAAGAGTAATAATAGCTTCCCTGTTTTCTGACACTGGAGGGGAAGAAACAACGTCAAGAGCAGCTGTAGCAATAACAGTGTAAGTCTGAACAGGTTGAGCACTTGGAACAGGTTGAGTACTTGGAACATGATCAACATTTGGAACAGGAATAGCTATGTCAGCCTGAACAGGTTCAACACTTGAAACAGGATCAGTATTAGGAACATGTTGAGCATTTGGAACATCTTCCAAGATAGCAACTTCATCACTCTGAATATCTTCCTCAATTCCATTAAAGAAATCATCAGCACTTATGTCAAATAGAGAAGTAGAATTCTCTAGTTGAACATCATTAGCTTCAGAAAAGGCATCATCATCAGACTCTTCAGAATTCATAGAATGCTCGTCACCAGATTCATCGTCATCATCACAAGATGTCTCATCATCATTAACAAATTGCTCCTTTCGAATTGATTTACCCTAAAAAAAAAGTGGGGGAAGATGAGAAAATGACATCAAAAGAAATAGTAAAGAAGAACAAGAAAGAAAAAGAGAACAAGAACAAACATTATGTCTCCCAAGACAAGGAAGTTCAAGAAGAACACGCACATCCTCAAGAGTAAAAGTGAATTCTCCCCAAGCAGTAATCATAGTATGAGAAAAAGTACTCCACCGTGCTAAAATAGCATGCCACACATCCATTCTTCCTTCTCTACGAATACGAAGTTTCGAGGAAACCAGTATAGCATCAAGTACTCCCGCTGAAGATAAAACCTTTACATGAGTAGGATTCTTCATTACCTTATTCACCCAATCTTCCCAACCTTAAACAGGTTGAGAATTAGAACCAAGCTTAGTTAAAGACAATGGGAATTCTCCTCGTTCAAACCTAAATTTCAGAATAGACTCGCCTGGAATATGAGTTCTGAAAGTTGATGCTTCAAGACTAATACTTAGCCAAGAATGGCCAACTGGAGGATCATGATAAGAAGCAATTCGTCTACCACAAACATCTCTCCAGAAACGATCTTCTCCTCCTTCCCTAATAATCTGATCTAACCAATCTTCAGGAACAGAAGGAAGCGCACGACCTTTTCCAATGCGAAGACACATTTTTTTTTATCAACAGGAGCTTCAATATTAGAATCTTTAGAAGTACTATTTTTTTTCTTTACAGGAGCTCGAGCAGCAAGAGAAGGTTGGCCGTATTGAATCTTTGTCATTGGAGAATATCTACAAAAAATCAACAATACAACTTAGATAAGTATAAATATTCATGAAGATATATATATACACACACACATAAAAATATATATAATAAGATAATTAACAGTAAAAAAAAGTTAATTTACTGTTTTTCCATCTTAAAAAAAATAAATAAATAAAATTAATATTTTTTTTGCATTTTTATTGGCGTAAGTACAGTGTATGTGCACAGTAAAATCACGCAAGAACAATGTCGCGCACAGTAAAATCACGCATGAAATAGCATATGAACAGTGCCCGCTCAAGAACAGTACAGCGCACAGTAACAGTTCTTGTATGTTGAAACGATAACAGTTCTTGTATGTTGAAACGATAACGCACAGAGAAGTAACACTGTTCCTGCATGAATTTTTTTTCTCTTTGTGGCTGTGCAACACCTGTTGCATTTTTTAAAGGGTGAATTATAAAACAAAAAAAATTTTATTAAATGATAAAATATATATATATATAATAAATCAGACAAATAAAAAAAAATTGAAGAACACTTACTTCTTCAACTAAACCAAAAGAATGAAAAGAAACTATTGCTCTCTAATTTTTTATGTGAGAAAATTTTCAAGAGAAACTTTCTTATTTATAAGACTTAGAGTATCAAGATTTTAATAACAAATATTCATAATCAAATCTTCTTTAATTATAAATATTTATAAACTTTCATATTTCTAAGATTTAAAGTATCAAGATTTTAATGACAAATATCCATAATAAAATCTTCTTTAATTATAAATAATTATTTTTTCTCTACTTACACAATCTTTTAAAAGTAAATTTAAATAAATTTATATTTACACATATTTTTTCACGTGAGTAATGGATTTCCTAATGTTCCTAATGGATTTCCTAATTGAAGTAGTTATTCTTTGTCTAATAGATCTACGTATATATTAAATAATAAAATAAACAAACTCTAACTTATGATTTTTTTAAATTGCAATTCACGTTTTTCTTTTCTTATGGATTTCTTTTTCTTTCTTTTCTCAAATTTTTAGAGAAATACATCTTGTAACTTGTTTCACAATTTTAAGAAATAACTTTTTCCCAAAATTTTAAAGAAAAGCTATTTACCTATTCTCAAAATTTTAGAAAAAAGCTTCTAGCTACTCCAAAAATTTTAAGGAAAAGCTTCTAACTGTTCCTAAAATTTTAGAGAAAGGCTTCTCTAAAAATTTTAAGGAAATTTTAAGAGAAACACTTCTCACCTGTTCTCAAAATTTTAAGGAAAAAACTTCCTACCTATTCCCAAAATTTTAGAGAAAAGCTCTTACCTATTCCCAAAATTTTAGGGAAACACTCTCACCTATTCTCAAAATTTTAGGGAAATGCTTTACCTGTTCCCAAAATTTTAGAGAAAAGCTCTTACCTATTCTCAAAATTTTAGGGAAACACTCTCACCTATTCTCAAAATTTTAGGGAAATGCTTTACATGTTCCCAAAATTTTAGGGAAAAGCTTCTAGCTGTTCCAAAAATTTTGAGGAAAGCTTTTCACCTATTCCCAAAATTAAAAAAAAAAAAAGAAAAAGAAAAGCTTCTACTTGTTTCCAAAAGTTTTTGGGAAATGCTTTACCTGTTCCCAAAATTTTAGGGAAAATCTTTTAGCTGTTCCAAAATTTTAGAGAAACACTCTTACCTATTCCCAAAATTTTAGGGAAATACTCTATAATCTGTTCCCAAAATTTTAGAGAAAAACTTTTACCTATTCTCAAAATTTTAGGGAAAAACTTTTAGTTGTTCCAAAATTTTGGAGAAAAGCTTTCACCAATTTTCAAAATTTTAAGAAAAAGTTCTTTATCTATTCTCAAAATTTTCGGGAAACGTTCCTATTTGTTCCCAAAATTTTTGGAAAAAAGCCTCTAGCGATTCCAAAATTTTAGAGAAAAGCTTCCACTTGTTCTTAAAATTTCAGGTTAAAAAAAAAAACTCTACTCACTTGTTCCCAAAATTTTAAAAAAACACTTTTTACTCATTCCCAAAATTTTCAAGAAACATTTTTTTTTTACTCATTCTCAAAATTTTATAGAAACGTTATTCTCACTTGTACAAAAAAAATATTAATTAGAAAAATGCTTTTCTTACTTATTTCCAAAATTCTAAAGAAACAAACCTTCTAAATTGTTCTCATTTGTTCTCAATCTATGCATAGAATATTTCTTTTTTTTTAGAAATTTCTATGCAGGGGGCAACACAACATAAGTAACTATCCCATCAGACAACTGTACAACAAAACAAAAAAATTATTATGCCAAACAATTATTTGGCTAAGAAAATTTCATTCATTATTCTGCTAAGAAAATTTCATTCATTAGTAAAAATTCATACAGGGGGCAATAATAAGTCTGACTTAAACAATTTCAATACAGGACAATAAGTTTTAATAAAAAATATTATTTTTTTTAGTAACTGAACTCATCACCAACACCAAAACCGGTAGTACTAATGCATGAGAATTTATTATACTAAGAATTCCCGTGCAGGGGGCAAAATGTAGATACTTAATTTTGGAAACTAATATTTATTTCATACTATAGTGAAAGACAACCTCTTCTTAGAATAAATATTTCACAAGAATAACTTCTTCAGAAAAGCTTCTACACAAGAACAACTTCTTATCAGAAGAGCTCATTATTTCTAGAAGAATTCATTCGCAGAATAGCTCTTCTCAGAACAGCTCTGCTCGGAACAACACTTTACAGAACAACCAGTTCTTAGAATAACTCATTTATAGAACAGTACTTTCAAGAAGAAGTGAAAATAACTCCGGAATAGGATAGGGTTCTTGAGTTAACTTCACTATTGGGATATCCTGGAGAGTTTGGCTTGGTGGATCAGATATGGAGATAGTTAAGAGTTCTTCTCTTAACCTTTCTCTGAAGCATGAGTGCTCTTCCCTATTTCTTTCAGTACACCTTCTCCCAAAAACGTAACTCCCACTAGACAAAGCATTAATGCTTTGTAACTATCAATTCTCATTATTACGTTATTAATACCAAAGTATTAACTCCCATTCTCTACTTCTATATATAGGGGTTCTTATTATCATTGAAGGTACTTTTGGGCAAATGAGCTAATCTAGAAACTCTCTCTCAAATTCTCTCTCTACACTATTTCCTTTATACAACTTTGCTCTCAGCCTTGCTCAGCCTTCTACCACCACCTGCCACTGCACTCATTCTTCAAGATCTGCTCCAGTCTTCCTCTCTACCGCCTCCCGGCATATCCCACTCTACTGGTTTACAACGTTTCCTCTCCACAACAAAAGAACCCATCTACACTAATTAAATCTTTATTGTAATTGGTTGTAGTGAATAGATTAGCATGCTTCAAATCCAGACTAATTCTATCACTTAAACATGGAGAAGTTTGTTTATAAATGGGGCAAAGTTATTATAAGATGATACTCCAACATTAGCAGCTTCTGCCATCTTCCTCAATTCCACGACATTTTGCTTGATTTGCCTTCTGTTATCTCCTTCCATCATTTGCTTAATAAGAGCCTTAACATTGTCAGGGTTCACATCATGATTAATCTCCATGACAATACCCCTTATGGTGCATGCATATTGACAAGTTTGACCTGAGTGACATTAATTGGCTTTAAAGAACTTGCTTAGTGAGCAAGGTAAATGGACCTTTGTACAAATGTTAGACAATATGATTGAAATAGCCTTTAGTAGTTAGTTTTCAAACTCATCAATCAATCAATATAATAAAAATTATAGAAAAATTCGGCCTCTTATGCAGCCACGTTGCCCACCTCTCTTTTTCCCTCTCCTGCCCCACACCGTTTCATTCGCTACGTGTTGTCTTGCAGGAAAAAAGAGAATTGTCTTGGTTTGGAGAATTTGCCTTCAAATTGGAGATTGTTTCTCTACACGACACATGTTTTGATGAAGATGGTGGTTGTATGTCTTCTCTCTTTGCCTTCAATTTTGTCGTTTATGTAATTTCTCTGGAACCTTCCCCCTTTGCTTTTGGTTTTGCTCTTCATGCATCAGCCGTATTTTCTTTCTTTGCATTTGCCTCTCAGTATTAAGGTCCCTATGGCCACCACTAGCAAAGCCATTCCTTAATACATAGTTGATGCTCGCCTTCATGCTGTTTTGGAACAATCCAGAGAATCAAGTAAGTCATTTGATTACTCCTAATCGATTAAAACCACCACCTAATCTATTCTGGAATAGCAAATCACCTCTTATTTGTCTCAAATCCAAAGAGGCAGGCACATCGACTCATTTAGGTGCGCGATCACAATTGACGAACCCAGTTTGCATGTCATCGTGTACAGAAACACCGTAAGATGCTTGGAAGAATGCCTCAATCTGTTCCCAGTTTAGACAAATATGAAGTTCTCACAACACCTTTTTCTTGATCTTCTTCTTTGCTCTATGGTATTCCTCTCTTGCTTTCTAATAGAGATGCCAACAGCAGATGACAACTCAGCTTCTCAGCTCCTCCAACTACAGCTTATTCTTTAACTAATTGTAAGACTTGCTGAGTCAGCAAGTTAGTTATTCTGTTAAGATAGGATTAGTTATTTTCTGAATACTTCAAGTATATAAGACCATACCCTGTACTCTTTCATTATTGAGACTCTTAATGAGAATTCAAATGTTAATTCAACATGGTATCGGAGCTGGCATTTTAGCCTCTCACTTTCTTTGATTTTTTTTCTCTTTTTCATTTTCTTGCAAATTTTCTCTGTAACCAAACAGAGTTATTGTTTCATTTCTTCATGGTTGATTCAGTTAGAACAGAAGGCAACAATGGTGCACCAGTTCGATCAGAAGATTTCATTTCTTCTATCTCCAACCCTTTCTTCCTTCACTCAAACGAAAACCCTACCTCAGTTCTTGTTTCCTCGGTGCTTACTGGATCCAACTACCATTCTTGGTATAGATCCATGAAAATCGCCTTACTTTCTAAAAACAAACTTAAGTTTGTGGATGGTACAATCTTGCCTCCTTCAAAGACTGATCCTATGTTCCCAGCATGGGAAAGATGCAATACCATGGTCTTATCATGGATCTTGCATTCTCTTTCACCCTCTATTGCTCAGAGTGTTTTGTGGCTCGACATGGCTATGGATGTTTGGAAAGATCTTCAAGACAGATTCTCCCAGGGTGATTCTTTCAGAATTGCAGAACTTCAGGAAGAGATTTACTCTTTTCAACAACAATCTTTATCTGTTACTGATTACTTCACGAAATTAGAGATGATGTGGGATGAGCTTATCAATCTTAGAACAATTCCTAATTGTTCTTGTACTCCACAATGCAAGTGTGGTGCTTTGGATGTGGCTCGGAGGCATCAAGATAGTGACTATGTCATCCATTTTCTGAAGGGGCTCAATGAAAGCTTCTCAACAGTAAGGTCACAAATAATGTTGATGGACACTTTACCTACCATTAACAAAGTTTTCTCGATGGTGATCCAACAAGAAAGGCAAATGAATTCTGTTACTTCTTCACAAAGAGCAGAATCAAATGTTTTTGCTAGCAAGACTATGTCTAATGGTGCTGCTTATAGGAAGATTAATGGCAAAAGACCAGTTTGTTCACACTGTGGTCTCACGGGGCATCTAGTAGATAAGTGCTACAAGAAGCATGGTTATCCACCAGGTTTTAAATTCAGAAATAGAGGTGCTTCTGTAAATCAAGTTGGATCAGAATTAAATGAATATCATGGTGGTTCAGGGGGGCAGCCAGGAAACACAGATCAAGGTGCTTCAGTACCAGTTTCCTTCACTAAGGAACAATACAACAAATTGCTTGAATTACTTCATTCATCTGCCGTGACTTCTGCTTCCACACCACATGTTAATGCAGTAACTGAGTTTACTCACCAATCACCAAAGACTTCAGGTATTATAGCAACATGCAGTATTGATCAATCATTTTTTCCTTCATTATTCATTCTTGATACAGGTGCCACTGATCATATTATTTGTTCTTTGAAATTTTTTGACTCCTATAGATCAGTGAATAACTCCTTTGTAAAACTACCAAATGGACATTCTGTTGCTATCACACACTTAGGAACTGTAAAATTAAGTCCTTCTCTTATACTTACCAATGCATTATTTGTACCCTCATTTTCCTTCAATCTAATCTCAATAAGCAAGTTGACAGCAACACTTAATTGTTTTCTCACTTTTAAACCTGATTTTTGTGAAATACAGGACATGAAGACTTTGAAGATGATTGGTTTAGCTAGACAAATTCAAGGCCTATACCAACTGTAGACACCCCATTTTGTCCGAGGTCTTTTAATGTTATTGGGCCTATTGGGTTTGATAATTAGAAGATGAATCTAATTTTTGTATTACTATCTTGTTTATTATTAAAAAATAAAAATGAAAAGAAAATAAAAAATAGAAAAAAAATAAATAACAAAAATAAAGTGATCAAAGAAGGGAAACTTGAAAAAAAATCAGAATATTAAAACAAAGGCAAAGTCAAAAATTTGAAAATTTTAGAAAGAAAATCAAAATCAATGAGTGAATCAAGTGAAAATCAATGAAGATACAAGTCAAATTCAAATTGGTGCATGGATGGAAAGGAAATAAAGTTGGTTTAATACCCATATCAAGAAAAGGAAAGAAAATTAAATAAAAAAGGAGGGCCAGCCGCTGGGGATTTTTTGGGTTTGAAAACAGAGGAACAACACACGGTGAGGAGGACCCTAGAAAAAAAAAGCTGGAGGAGAAAACCCTAGAGAAAAAAAAACACAGAGAAATGAAAACCCTAGGAAACCTTGAAAAAAAAGAGATATAAAGCAGACGGCAAAAAGCTTGAGGGGGGGATACGATTTTCATAAGAGAAAAGAAGGAGGAGACGTTGGAAAATAAGGTGCAGTGTTGCTCTACGTTTTTGTTTCATCATTATCTTCATCTCGTCCACCGCGCACACCTGTTCCAAAACTTTCCTACCTTATTTCTCCATCATCCAAACAACGCCATCTCCTTTGCCTCTTGCGCCTAGCTGCCGCCGTTTGTTTGCTGCCCTTGTTGCTGCTTTATCCCATTCCAGCCATCATCATCTTCAAGCCCTGCACGCTATTGCCTCTTCAAGCCTTTTTGCTGCACTTCGCCGAACCCACTGCTGACTACGAGTTCCTATTGTTGTGCCATTTTCGAGTGGACTAGCTGCAGCCTGAAAGCTGGGTGTTTAGGCTTGCTGTGCTGCTTCTTGTCTTACTATGTCCTTCTCTTAGTTTTGTTTGTGTGTGCTGAAGAAAGAGCAAGGGAGAGTGACGTGAAAGTTGAAGGAATAAGAGAATGTGGTGCGGTTTGTGAGGGAGGTTGCTGGCAACGTGAAATGGGTGAGACAGAAGCAAAACGTTGCTGCTTTGTTGGTTATGGTTCAGCTGTCCAAAGTTGCTGCAGGCTGCTGGAACCGAAACTGGACTGTGTTGAGGCTGCAGGGACGTTGCCGCAGCAGGTGAGGTACTCCCTGGGTGCGTTTTGCTGATGGACGGTGTAACAGAGCAGGTCACGACATTGGCGGCTTGAAGTGTGGAGCAGCATTGGAGCAGTAAGGGGTCGAACATGGGGTCGCGTGGGCTGGCTAATGGCTTGGCAGCTGGACTTTGCATGACTTGGCTGGCTGCATGTGCGTGGCAAGTCTGTACGTGGGTTGGCTGTATGTGCGTGGCAAGTCTGTACGTGGGTTCGCTGCATGTACATGGCAAGGCTCTACATGTGATGTTAAGCATGGCAAGAGGTCAGGGACGCGTCTCACCAGGGAAGTTTCTTATTGTTTCACCTTTTCGGTTGTGGTTATGTTCACTGACATTTTTAGTTAAATAGATTATAATAGTATACTAGTTTATTGGTATTATTATTTTATATAAGTTAATTGTTATTGTTAGTGATTAGTTTATAGATTGAGTTTATTAGTTAACATGCTCTTTAGGAAATTGTGATTATAAAAAATAAATATAATTATAATAAAATATAAAGTTAAAATAATAAAGTAATGATAAGATTTAGTAAATAAAAAATATTAAAGGTGGACATGATTTACTCCGACGATGGAACTCTAAAGGGATCACGCTCAAGTGGTACCTTTAGAGATCTTGAGGTAAAAAAAACTCTATCCAAGGCCTCACCAGCTTAATGAAGGGTCTAAATAGGATTTTTGATAACAAATAATTCATCTTCATTTTTAAAAAAAAATAAAATAAGTTTATTATAAAATAACAACAAAAATAATTAGTTACAAAATTAGAAAAGATGTTAATGATTAGTAATAACATGATAAAAATAATAATAGTAAAGAATAAAACAAGGAAGGAAATGAATAAAATAGCTAGAGCTAGATATTAAAATAATAATGGAGATGAATATAATTTGCTTCGATGATGAAATATTAAGAGGATTACGCTTAAGTAATTTTCTTAAAGATTTCTAGATGAGAAAGTTCTATTCAAGGCCTCACCAGCTTAATGGAAGGTCTAAATAGGGTCTTCAATAAAAAGTAATTTATATTCATTTTTTTTAAAATTAAAATATAATTTATAAAAATTAGAAACGATAATTAATAATCCATGATAATATAATAGAAATAATAATGAGTAACAAAATAAGGAATGGAATGAATAAAGATTAGATATGAAAATTATAATGAAGGTGAATATAAATTATGCCAATAATAATAAATAGGAGTTATTGAGAATGAATATTGATTGTTCCTATGATGAGATTCCAAGTAGATTTACACTTAAGTAACGCTTTGGAAATCTTTAGGTAAAAAAATTTCTTTTGGGTCTCACCAGCTTAATGGAAGATCTAAAAGGAATTTTTGATAAAAATAATTCATATTCATTTTTCGCATAAAAATAAACAAATAAAATTAAGAATTAATAAATAGTAGAATGGTAAGAATAAATTGGGTAGAAGGAGTCAAAGTTAGGAATTTCTCATAAAATATTAAAATGAATCCGACGACGGAGCCTCTTCAAGCAAGTCACATAGTACTACTTGAATACTCTTGAGGTGAAAAGAATTTTTTTAGCTATCCTACCAGCTTAATGGAGGATGCTTAGAAATATTTTCTAATATGTAATTATTGAACTTAAGATTAACTAAGGCCAATTTGAGATAACCTAAATTTAGTTGGTACCATTTTAGAATGGGCGTTGTGAGGGTGCTAATCCTTCCTCACACGTAACCGTACTCTCGAACCCTAAATTTGAGATGTAGACCAATCCTTATCCATAGTTTGAATAGGTGACCAATCACACCTAGGTAGAATGGTTGGTGGCGACTCCATAGATTTTGTGTCTAGCTATTAGGTTTTATCCAAAACTTAATATGTTATGACACCAACTTGAGATTTCTTCTACCACACCTACTGTTCCACATCATAGACTAGTTGCTTCCACTACATTTCAGAACCATGTATGGCATTTTAGACTAGGACACACTTCAAATGCCAGAATTAGATTGTTACATAAACTAGATCCTTCAATTTCAGTAACTGATGAATTTCCTTGTGATACTTGTCATCTTGCTAAGCAAAAGAAACTTCCATTTCCAATTAGCAATTCTGTTTCTGCTAGATGCTTTGATCTCATTCATATAGATATATGGGGGCCCGTACCCTATTCCATCCCTCTATGGACACCATTACTTCCTCACCATTGTTGATGACCATAGCAGATACACATGGATATACTTGATGAGATTAAAATCAGAAGCAAGGCCATTGTTACAGAATTTCTGTACTTTTACTAAAACACAATTCAATACCAAAATCAAAACCATTAGAACAGACAATGGTCAAGAATTTTTATATACCTACATTCTATTCTTCCAAAGGAATCATTCATCAGACCTCTTGCAATCAAACCCCTCAACAAAATAGCGTTGTTGAGAGAAAACACCAACATATATTAAATGTTGCCAGATCATTGAAATTTCAAGCAAACCTACCTAACCAATTCTGGGGAGATTGCATTATCCATGCTATTCATCTCATCAACAGAATCCCTTCTCCAATCATCCAAAATAAAACTCCATATGCAATTCTATATAACAAAGAGCCTATTTTCTCTCATCTCAAGGTATTTGGTTGTCTCTGCTATGCATCAACATTGTCTCATCCTAGATCTAAGTTTGATCCTCGAGCAATCAAATGTGTCTTTTTAGGATACCCTACTGGTACAAAAGGTTACAGATTATATGACCTACAAACTCACAAGATATTTGTTTCTAGAAATGTTATCTTCTATGAACATGTTTTTCCTTTTCATTCACACTTGTCAAATAGCCATGATCATTATACAAACCATGATAATCCTGTTATCCTACCTTCTCTTCCTACTCAAACTGATCTCAGTTTCAATTTCTTTTCTGATAACTCTTCCAACCGAGATAGACATATTCATGATCATGAACCTGTTTCTGCTAATGATTCAGAAAATCTTCCTGATCACACAGAACATGTTCATGAACATGAACTTACTACTATCCATAATCCTGTCCAATCCAATCCTCACCTTCATGTTCCTACTAGAAAATCACTTAGAGCTTCTCATCCTCCCTCTTATCTCCAAGATTACCATGGCAATCTAGCTAAGTCAGATCATTTTCAGGCTTCTCATCCTGCATCACCAAGTTCAAGTACTCCACATACACTATCTTCTGTTATTAACTATGATCTTTGCTCTATGTCACATAAAGCATTTTCTATTAACATCACTATTATTTCTGAGCCACAAACCTACACTCAAGCTGTCAAACATGAGTGTTGGAAGCAAGCTATGGTAGCTGAAATAGAAGCATTGCAAGCAAATAAAACATGGGAACTCACAGACTTGCCTCCTAACAAAAAGACAATTGGGTGTAAGTGGGTATACAAAGTGAAATACAGATCTGATGGTCAAATTGAAAGGTTCAAAGCCAGACTTGTGGCAAAGGGATATACTCAGCAGAATGGTATTGATTACACTGAAACTTTTTGTGAAATCCCCAATTTCCATGTATTCTTCCATGCATGTAAAGTATTTCAATTAATATGATTAAATAGATATGAAGTTTAATGTATGAATGATGTATGCATGAGGTATAGAGCATGTAAGAAATAAGTAGGATGAGAAGAAATAATGAAGTTGAATGTTAATAAGTCAAATGAAGTAATGTTAATATCAGGAAAATAATTGAAGTAGGAAAGAAAATAAAATCAGGATTTTGATTGGATTTAAGTGGATGAGTCATAGGAGAAAAAGAGGAATTAAATGGTCAAATGGATGAGTCAAAGAGGAAAGAAAGGGCTGAGATGATTAATGAGATTAGCATGCATTAAATGCATCTTGCATGACTCACCATCTTCATCAGCTATCACCAACGTCAGCCACTCTTCTTCCAGCTCTCTCCCTCTCATTCCATCCAAGCTTCCAAGTCTTCTTCCATAGCTACCTTGACAAGCTACCTTATTCTTCCATTGATCTCTTTAGCTAGTTGAACGAAAATCGATCCTTGTCACTAGACGAGGCTATATCCGAAGTTTGGTGGATTGATTCCAAGTATTGGAAGAGATCTCAAAGTTTGAGATTTTGATCTCTAGTGAAGGTAAGAGAAGAAGATGATTTGTTCAATTATGTTCATGATATGGAGTTGTATGGAGTTGATATGATATGTGTATGTTGTTTAATTTAAGGTTTGATTTGGTATGATGATTTCAGATTTGAAGGAGTAAAAGCTAGGGTTACGCGCCAAGTGATTTCGCGTTTCCGAAGGAATCAAGGTAAGGAAATTATGTAACGGACGTAAGGCGGCTATGTCCGCATGTTTTATGATGTGTGTATGTGATTTGGAAAGAAACATCAGCTGGTTTTGTGCAGGAAAAGATGCATTTTCGGACTTGTTCCCTAGTACCAATTAGGCTAGGGGCAGCCGACTGCCTTGAAAGGGAAGTCGACTGCCTAGAGACAACCAAAACACCGTTTTTCGAAAACCGATGCAAACCAGTCGACTGCTATGTAAGCCAGTCGACTGCTATTTTCCCAGAAGTATTCTGTTTCAAACCAGTCGACTGCTATAAGGGATAGTCGACTGCTATTTTCCAAATTGCATTCTGTTTCAAAAACAGTCGACTGCTATATGGACCAGTCGACTGCTATTTGCTAAAATGTATTCTGTTTGAAAACCAGTCGACTGCTATATGACCAGTCGACTGCTATTTGCTAAGAAGCATTCTGTTTGAAAACCAGTCGACTGCTATATGGACCAGTCGACTGCCCTTATATGTTTTCAAAGATGAAAATATCGGAATTTTAAATGAAAATAATTTTGATAAATGAAAGTATGAAGCAGCAGCTGACTGCCCTGTGAGGCGAGTCGACTGCCCTGTTTTGAAAAGAGAATTTTTACACCTATTTTCAGAAAGTATGAAATATCATGGCAAGAAGCTATATGGCATATGTTTTGAGATTATGCACTTTCATGTTTATAGTAGGGGCTCTAATCAAGTCCTGAAATGATGTAATGTATGTTATGGGTTGAGGAACCATAAGTCAAGCCTCAGTCGCTACAGAAGGACACCTGACTAGTGTTAACTGTAGCCACCCGCAGTTGGCCAATCTATTTATATTTCATGTTCGGCTAAGAGAGGATTCCTGGCCCTACGGGGTACGCCACATGATGATGATGATGATGATGATGATGATGCAGTGCATAACTCCATAAAAATACAAATAGTTTTTATGTTATCAAGAACTATATGTATATACGATTTCAAAGAATAAAGAAATCGAAAGTACTTGGTGTACTTATATAAGAAGTTTTAAAAAAAAGAAGTATATGATTTATGATTTCAAGAAGTATAAGATGTTTTAAAGGAAGTATGTTTTGAAGAAGTATACGAAACATGCTATGTTATAAAAGCATGTAAAGTATGTTTTAAAGATAGAAGATGGTGCATGTTTTATATGTATGCTATATTATAAAAGAAGCACACAAAGTATGATTTCCATGTCATTTGAAATAAATATGTATGGTTGCAAATAATGCATGAAAGATGTTTATGATGCATGCTTTATAATGCTTTACATGACATTATAGTGCCAAGTAGGAAAAATGCATATAGAGGCATAGTACGCTCTTTTACATATTTTTCTTACTGAGCGTAAACTCACCCTTTTACGAACATTTTTCATACAGACTATCTGAAGTAATCCCTCGCTCTCGATAGAAGAGCCTACGAGTGGATCTTGAAAGTTTACCTTCGAAAGACGCTTCCCAAGTAGTATAGAAGGTATACTTATGTAATTATGCAAAGTAAATTGTAATTCAGTTATGGTACAGTACAACTAACATTAATGTATATAAGATGTCGGGGATTTAAGTTAAGATGATGTATGAGATCCTGTGGAAACGGATGATACATATATACATGTATCATTAGTCTATTTTGTTGAAATTGAATTATGCATATTAAGCTTAAGAAAGAAAAGCATGATTGACATTGACAAGCAAATCTAATCAAGTTAAGTGGAAAAGAAAAGAGATGAATTGGAAATGTATGGTGACGGGGACGTCACACTTTTTCCCCAGTTACCAAAATGACAACCATCCGAACTCTATTGGCCATTTCAGCAATAAAAGGATGGTACTTGCATCAGTTGGATATTAACAATGCATTCCTCCATGGTGACTTGCACGAGGAGGTCTTTATGGAATTACCCCCTGGATATCCCAATGCTAAGCATAATCAGGTTTGCAGATTACTCAAGTCTCTGTATGGTTTAAAACAAGCAAGTAGGCAGTGGTATTCAAAGCTAACCACTGCATTACTTGCCAAGGGCTTCACACAGACTACATCTGACTATTCTCTCTTCACAAAGCAGACTGGTTCCTCTTTTATTGCCCTACTAGTATATGTTGATGATGTGATATTAGCCAGTGATGATGAGAATCTCATTCAAGACATGAAGTCTTATCTTCATACTACTTTTCAGATCAAAGATCTCGGAACACTTAAGTATATTCTTGGCCTTGAAGTTGCAAGATCAGCTAAGGGGATTAACATCTTTCAAAGGAAGTATGCTCTTGAAATTCTTCAAGATGCTGGTTTTATTGGGTGCAAACCAGCTTCCACACCTATGATAGCCTCTTCAAAACTTTCCAAGCTATCTGGTACTCCTCTTGAAGACCCTTTTCAATACAGAAGACTAGTTGGTAGATTATTATATCTCACTACCACATTGCCAGACATATGTTTTGTGATCCAACAGCTCTCTCAATATGTTGATAAACCAACTGATCAACATTTAAGGGCTGCACAGAGAGTCCTTCGATACATCAAGAAGAATCCTGGCCAAGGCATTTTCTACCCCTCACATTCTGCCTTACATTTGAAAGCATTTAGTGATTCTGATTGGGCCTCTTGCCCTGACACAAGGAAGTCAGTCACTGGTTTCTGTGTATTTCTTGGTGATTCCCTCATCTCATGGAAATCCAAGAAACAACAAACAATTTCCAGATCTTCTTCTGAGGCAGAATACAGAGCCATTGCCGCCTTGACATGTGAACTTCAATGGATACTTTACTTACTGTCTGATCTTCAAGTCCTTCATCCTCAATCAGCTCTTTTATTTTGTGACAATAAATCAGCTATAGCAATAGCTGAAAATCCAGTTTTTCATGAGCGCACAAAACATATTGAGATAGATTGCCACTTGATCAGGGAGAAACTTCAAGCTGGAGTGATCAAACTACTGCATACTTCTTCTTCATCCCAGCTTGCAAACATTTTTACTAAGCCTCATTCCCCTGATAGCTTACATCTCTTCCTCTCCAAGCTTGGTCTTCACAGTATCTACACTCCAGCTTGAGGGAGGCCAATAGAGATGCCAATAGCAGATGACAACTCAGCTTCTCAGCTCCTCCAACTACAGCTTATTCTTTAACTAATTGTAAGACTTGCTGAGTCAGCAAGTTAGTTATTCTGTTAAGATAGGATTAGTTATTTTCTGAATACTTCAAGTATATAAGACCATACCCTGTACTCTTTGATTATTGAGACTCTCAATGACAATTCAAGTGTTAATTTAACACTTTCAGTAAATCCCCCCAAAATGTATTCATCTAAAAACTTCCTAAGAAAAAGGCTTTGATTTTTCTTTTTATTTTTCCCTGTATAGTACCCAAACCCCTAAAAGTTTTTACTGTGTTCTCAATTTTCCTAGGTTTGCAAAAGTTCTGTGTTTCTCGCAAAAATTTCCCTATAATCTTTTCTCTGAATTTTTTTTTATAGTTGATTCAATGCAGTAAAAGATGGGCGTAACCTTTGATGTTCAAAGAAACATCCAGGTGCCATTGCTCAAAACAATTTCACAAACATAAAGTAGGGAACTATCACCGTTCATTTCAGAACTCAAGGTCGTCCCTCCTCCTCCACTTTTTCTCCATTTTTGATTTTTATTATTGGGTTTTTAGGGGAATTGAGCGATTTCATGAGTTGAGTTTGTGTTGGTTTTTAGGATCAAAGTTCTAAATAGGTTTGAGTGAATTACTCATTGAACCACGTTGGATGTCTCAAATAAAAGAATCAGTGGATTCATCTATCTTACGTGAATTAGATGAATTATATGTTATTTTTACTTCACACTTTTGCCCTTGCCTTGATCTTAAACCAAGTGAGGAATTGTTTATGGTTAAAAGGAATAGGGAAGAAAATTTGGATGATTGTAGTCTCATAGAAACTTGATTCAAATTATGTAAACTAATTAAATATATTAAATCTTCTATAATAAAACAATTATGTAAACTTTTTAAAATATCTCTGAGAACTTTGATTCCTTCGACCACTTCCGATTCTACATAAATAAGTTTTCTCCCCCAAATTTGTTCTAAAGATAAGTTTAGAAAATTATTAGACTTACTTTTGCTTAAGCTCGGGTATGTTAAAAATGAAAATAAACGTGTGCTTGGGATTCTTTGATAAACTCTGTAGGTAAGTTAAAAATGAGTATCTAGAGTCCCTCTTGATGAATAGAGAGAAAGTTGATCACATAATTTTTGTATCTGAGTATGTTAATTTCAAATGCGGTCTTCATAAAAAAGTAATTAATTTTTTGATTCATTACTCATGGTCCTACCTCCTTGCTGTTTGAGTACTATGTTTTGAAACATTTACGGTTTAGATTTCTTTAAGGATGCATGTGTGTCTATGTATTTTGAATTTGTTGTTTGGGAACTTCAACCAAGGATGCATGTGTGTCTATGTATTTTGAATTTGTTGTTTGGGAACTTCAACCAAGGCGGAGATCAACTGCATGAACCCAAACTACACTGAATTCAAGTTCCCATTCATAAAAAAGTCCCATCCATGGCACAAGGTATGTGTGCTTTTCTTGCAGTACTCAAAATAATGAAAAAATCCATACTGAAATGCTTAGGTGCGCATGTAGCTGAAATATAAGAGGATGAAACAAAAAATAAAGTGTTTTAATTTGCAAGACCTTTATTGTGCATAGTCATCAGGTATGCATGTAACTAATTGAACATTAGCTGGTTTTAAGTAATGCTACTAGGTACACATGAAGTTTACCACAAAAATCAGAAAAGATTAAAGTGTTGCACATCCCAGGGACACAGGTAAAGAGACCAATAAATGCAGTAAGAAAATAAAAAAAGGCCCTACCCAACAGGCCAACACAAAGGAACGCAAAACTGAGCTACGCCGAAGTTGTTGGCTTGGCACAAGAATCTGTCATAGAGCGTATCTATCTGCACGGACGCATTTAATTTCGACTTTTGGATTTTACATGAACTGCCTTACCTTAGCTTGCCGTTACAAATGTTTATGTAATAATGCTTTGATTTTATTACTCTCTTGATTTTTATTTTGGTTGTTTTCTTTCCCGACATATAGACAAATCTCGATACGTTTCTTTCACAACGCTAAAAAAAAAAGCAAACAGTTTGTTTGGCATGGCAATGTAACCTAACATGCTTGCTGCATTCTGGTAAATTGATGGGGATTTGGAAGAGAAAGAAAATTGGGAGATAGGACGGGCAGAAGACATGATCAGAAAGAGATGGGCTGATGGCGGCCCATGAAAATCCCGAGTAGATAAGATAGAAAGGCCATGAAAATCAAATGCAAATGCTTCAGAGAAACACAAAACAAGTACTCTTAACTGTTATTCTCCTTACACGACTATAAGACGTTTTAATTAATGTTAGGATAATTATTCTATTCATCGTCAGTGGAGTTTTTTAACTCCATAAGCGAGATTAAAATGATAATACGTGTGCTTTAAGAATATTGAAAAACTAAAAAATAAATAAAATTGAACAAATGTCAACATCCGAACTCCACTTGTGGAGTTAAAAAATTTCACTGACAGTAAATAAAATAATAATCCTTAATGTTATACAATTAATTCTGAAAATCTGCAAAGAATCCCACCAAAACCCCCTATTAAACAATTTCTTTTTAGATGCTAACAGAGATAAGGAAAATATATGATAATCGAAAGCTAAAACCCATGAACAGTAGAAATTTGGTCTTTTCAAGGGTTGTAGAAGTGATCACCACAGCGGCACTTCCAACTAAGAGGCTTGTAGTTGGAGTATTGATTGCCTGATGGGTCAAAAGACTGCAAGGAATTAGTGATTGCTTTGCTCGAAAATCGGTCGAGACTGGGTAATAATGTAGCGGGTACTTGGACTGCCACGCAAGGATAGCATCTGTTGCATTTGTTGTGGCAGCTTGGAGGAGTCGATCCCAACCTTGCTTTCTCCTCAAAAGATAGACCCTGTTGAAGACCCAACAGCAGCACCATTGTTAAACTCATCAAAGAACATGTGAATATGGGAAAGAAGCAGAGAGCTGGGGCTTGAATGCTAACCTGATCAGGGGAGCTTGGAGGCTGCGGCTGGGGAAAAGAAGAGGCTGGAAAAAGAAGAAGTAGAAGAAAGCAATGGGAAATAACTATGGTAGAGGTGTAAAGGGAGGGAGAAATAATTGAACTCATAATGATCAGAAAAGGATTTCATGTAACCATGAAGTCATTAACAGTAATACGAGTATTGCCTCTCAAAACTAGCTTTGACCAAAACCCAAGAGAGCAAAAAACTAATTAAGATGGGAAAAAATCAATGGAACTCTAACTGCAAGTATATAGGAAACTTACTTACCCCTGCTGCAGAGGGAAGGGGAATGAACCAAAAGATCAAAGCAAGAAAGAGAATGAAGTGAACTGGTTAAGTATATTAATGATATTGGCTAGGTAGCTATGAGATAGGAAGGAAGAAAGGGCAATAAATCGGGATATGCGGTGGTGATCTGACCTCAATGTGTGGGTGCAGAAGAGTGAAAAGAACGAAACAGAGTAGGCAAGCAAATTGGGAGAATCCACATCACTATCAGAAAGGAAGGGGACCAATAGGCCTATTTCTATCTATCTTTTACTTCATTGGCGTATTGACTCTTGCGGAAGTGCCTGGCTGATTGTAGCTGCCAAGAAACCAGAGGATCTTTGAGTTCGAGTCTTGGTGAAAATCAAAATTAAATTAAGGGGTGTAGACTGCAGTGTAGAAGCATATCTGTCCATTGATTTGAAAAACGAAAATGACGTAAATTAAAATTTAATAAAATTTGTATATAAATATGATAAAAATTAAAAAAATTGTTTTATATATTTAGCATATTGTCACAAAATTTTATACAGAATCTTTGTTTTTTACTTTGCACAAACGCAAATTGAAATGACACATTATTTGTATACATATATTGTGAGGTCCAAGTTAGTTTTCAGTATTTATCAACTGCAGATTCACTTTTAAATCCAAGGGTGCTTCAAAATTTAGATTATCTTTGACTGCGACTTGTAGAATTTTCATGATCACAACATGGAGTGTTAATGAAACTAAAAATGAAAAAAAAAAATTACAGCTTTGGTCAAATGGTCAAAAAACCCTTTGAATTTTAATATAACTATAATCCAAATTTCTAACATTTTTTCAATCAATTAAACTCTTAAATTTTAATTTTTATTTTATTGATTTTTTTTCATGAACGGATTTAACATTTTTTATCAGTTATATAGATTCGAAAAAAATTTGGTCAAATTTAGTTTAGAAAAATTAAAGAAAGTATTTTAAAAAAATTTAAATATTTTTTATTGAAATTTTTCAGCGTCAACAAAAATCCACAAAATAACTCGATTTGGTGGAAATTAAATTTAAGAACTTAACTGATTGAAAAAAAAAGTTAAGGATTTGAATGATAATCACATTAGAATTCATGTGCTTTTATCCATTGTCAAACAGAACAATCAAGCGGTTTTTAAAAATTCAACAATGAACGCGGAATTTAATCCTACGTCCTTGGTGAATTCACTTGAAAATTTTTACGAAATTATAGAGTAGAATATACTTTTCAAGTTGATATTTGTCTTTGAATTCAAGCGATCACCACTTTGAGACAGGTTTAGTCAACACAACAGATGGTTTATTGGTTTTTTTTTTTCATTCAAAACAATAGAATCTTGGGATAAGGGTTTATCGTTTTAACATAAGTTGCATATAGCTTCATACCTAGTAGGCAGGCTGCTGATAATATTTTCATTGCTCAAGAGTTAATACATTCTATCAAGAAATCGAAGAAGAAGGAGGGCCTTATGGCAGTTAAAATTGATTTAGAAAAGACATATGACAGAATTCGGTGGAATTTTTTGGAGGAGATGTTATATGGTTTTGGGTTTCCAGGAAAATGGGTTAATCTCATTTTGCATTGTGTTCGAGGAGCAAAGGCTTCAGTTCTTTGGAATGGTGAAATGACGGAGGTTTTTTCTCTCCAACGTGATCTAAGACAAGGTGACCCGCTTTCTCCATACCTTTTTGTTTTATGCATGGAGAGACTTGGGAATTTAATTGATAATGCTGTTCACCGTGGGGTTTGGAAACCCATCATTCTAGGGAAAGGAGGCCCAGGTATTTCTGATCTGTTTTTTGCTGATGACTTGTTCTTATTTGCTAGGGCGAATAACTCACAAGCAAGGGTTATGAAAGATATTCTTGATAGTTTCTGTGAGTCCTCATGAGCCAAAGTGAACTTGACTAAATCAAAACTGTTTGTTACTCCCAGAGCCTCCAGATCTTGTGCTCGTGTGGTTAGTAGGATTTTGAATATTGGAACAACTGATAAATTGGGAAATTATTTAGGGGTGCCTCTTATACATGGTAGGGTGTCTAAGAGAACTTACCAGGATATTGTTGATAAAGTTGGTGGAAGGCTGGCAGGTTGGAAATCGAAAATGCTGAGTTTGGCGGCTAGAGCTACTTTGGTAACATTGGTAACAGCATCGATTCCATCATATCATATGATGTCTACAGTGCTACCCAAGAATGTTGTCAATGTTTTAGATAGAATGAATAGAAGGTTCTTGTGGGGAGGATCGGAGGATAAGAAGGGTATTGCGTTGGTAAGTTGGCGGGAGGTTTGTAAGCCAAAGAAGTGTGGTGGTTTAGGTTTGCGCAAAATGGAGGAGCATAATCAAGCTCTCATTCAGAAATCTGCATGGAGATTTATAAACCAGCCGGACAGCCTATGGGCAAGAGTGCTGAGAGCTAAATACAAGTGCCAAGGGGATGTTATTAAAGGTTTTGAATTTAATAATAACAAGTTGGTAAATGTGTCGTATGCTTGGAGATCTTTAGTGGAAGGAGTAAACTTATTGTCAAAGGGGTTAAAAAGGAGAATTGGGGAAGGATCTAGCACATTATTTTGGAAGGATGTTTAGCTGGAGAAACCACTATGTGATTTTGAGGGTGTTGATGAGAATCTAGTAAATATGGAGGAATTAGTGAGTGTTTATTTGGATGAGAATGGTTGTTGGAAATCTGATTTATTACTTGCTAAGTTACCAGTTGAAGTTGTAATGCAAATCTTGGGCACCCCTTCTGCCAGAGTAACTTGCATGGAAGATAAATGGATTTGGAGATATGAAGCAAATGGGGTGTTTTCATCAAGATCAGCTTATAGAGCCATCTATCAAAATAATGGTATAGAGTTGGAGCAAAATTGGAGCTGGTTATGGAAACTCCCAGCGCCAAACAGGTGGTTGTACTTCTTATGGTTAGCTATGAGGGAGAGAATTTTAACAAATAAGCTTAGAGTTCAATGGGGAATGGCGACTAGTTTGATTTGTCCAAGGTGTGGGGTTGACGAGGAGACAGTTATTCATCTTTTGAGGGATTGCCCTGAGTCAGTTAAAGTTTGGAAAGAATTTTTGCCTGCTACTTGTGTTTCTAAATTTGATCAAGGTTCAGTCCAAGAGTGGTTAAAATGGAATTTGTATGAAAAGAATTTTGTTGTAAGTGAAACTGTCGATTGGAGGTTCATATTCATTGCTACTGTTTGGTGGTTATGGAAGAAGAGGTGTGAGTTGGTGTTCAGTTCTTCACCGTCTGTTACATCGACTGCAAATCTAGTAGCATGTATACATAATAGTGTACAAGAGATGCAGCAAGCCTTTAACAAAGCCAAACCTCCTCAGCGGGAGTTGCAGATGATTAGTTGGTCTGCTCCTCCTTCTGGATGGGTTAAACTTAATGTTGATGGAGCTTCTAGGGGGAATCCAGGCGTGGCAGGAGCTAGTGGTCTATTGCGATCTAGTTCTGGTGCATGGATATCTAGCTTTCAATCTTTTCTTGGTGTTTGCTCAAATGGGCTGGTTGAGTTACAAGCTATTAAGTTAGGACTAACGTTAGCATGGATGCAAGGATACCAATTTGTGGTTTGTGAATCGGATTCCCAAGTTGCCTTGAAATTAATCAAGAAGGCTGATGTGAGAACTCATCCTTTGGGGTGTGTTATTAATGACATTCGAGAGTTGATGAGTAGACTGTGGAAAGTTGAGCTGCAGCACTGTTATAGAGAAAGCAATTTCTGTGTAGATAAGTTAGCAAAGTTGGCTTGTGACATGGATGAAGAATATGAGAGAATTGAGGCTGTTCCAGACTGGTTGCGAAGTGCTTTTAACGCTGATGCTTGGGGTGTTGTCTTTCCCAGGCACTTTGTGATGTAGTTTTGCTTCTGTTGCTTTGTTTTTATTCAATTCCCATGTAACCAAAAAAAAAAATAGGCTTTTCTTAATTTTTGTGTTGTTTTCTTTGTCCTACGATGAATACAAGCTCTCATAATCATTTGGGACAGAAATTAAATAAAAAAATATAAATAGTGGCAAAAAGCTTTATTTAAACGAAAATTTGATATTTTCCTCTTTCCCTAAGCATCATTGCCGGTCATATGAAATGGTTTCAACTTCCACGGTGTTCAATCAATTATTTTGATCATGAGATTTTATTGAAAAAAAGAAATTTATGTTATCAAAAGATTTTTGCGATATTTCACCAAAAGAAAAAAAGATTTTTGCTATTATTTCTAGTATGGAATAAATCAATTATCCACTTTTGATATTTTATCTTATATATAAATAAATATATAAAAGTCAAAAGTTTTGGTGAAGTAAAACATCCTACATAAATAATCTAAATGTTTTAGGTCCTTGACATGGGATCAAAATCGAGTGGTCTCATAATATATAGCTTGATTTCTCCAAGATTCAAAATTCAGATTAAGATTTAGGCAACAAATCAGCTAGTTCCGTGACTAGATCTGCGGCCACAGCGACGCGTGAAACTGAGAAAGGTGGCTCTGGCCGAGTTTCCAAGTACTGTACACAGGCGGGGCCAGGCTCCTGTGAGTTTTGCAGCAGTTTCTCAGCTCAGTTTTTCCTGATTTGCAGCTGTAATCAGATAGCCCTATTAGTCAATCTGCAGCAAACAGTAACATAACATTTCCCCTCAACTCTCCCTTACTTGTTTTTTAGTTAAGAGAGAGGAAATGAAAGATTTGGCGGTCCATTGGCAGAAAAGTACTCTTTCGCCTTTCAGGTAAAAGCTGGCTTTTCCAACTTACCACCATACAAAACTGTGAAAAAAAATAATAATAATAAAGCATTCACTTATTCAGTTCTTTTATCACCGTTTGTGTAGGTTGTCAAGGTCACCAGCAAATTCCCATGCAAAGTTCAAATATTTCATTAATTAGTATATATATATATATATATATATATATATATATATATATATATATCATTATTTAAAAAATAGTTAAACATAAATGCACTAATATAAGTTCATTTAGGTTTCGTATCAAATCAAACGTAGATAATTAGTAGATGATAAAATGAATTCAGCCAATGAGGCTTTGGTTTAGTGATAAGGAGGAGGCCTTGAGATCCTTAATGAGTAAAGAAGTCTCAGGTTCAAGTCTCACCAAACGTGTGAGTTAAATGTTAAAATACCGTTTCTGATAAAAAAAATGAATTCAGAGCCCAAAATTGGGTCGAAAAAGCTTGAATCTGATTAAATTTCATATGATAATTTTTTTAAAAAGAACTCCGGATAATTTAATTCTTAAAAATAAATTAAATTAAAATAATTTAAGAAATCCATTTATTATATTTTATATAAAAATCTAAAAATAATATAAACTGATTGGAATTTGAAAGAGTTCTAACTTAGATCGATTTTTTAAGGTTGAAAAAAAAAAACTGATGACTATATGAAACTGCTTGCTGCTGCAGCTACAAAAGACTTTGCTATATGGAGGTTACACAAGATAAGTCACATTGCCCATTTTTCAGCTACCAAATTAACTATGTTTAAGCTCACATTTTTTAGATTGGATAATCCAGTTTAATTCGAATTCAAAACATTAAAAAATGGGAAATAAAAACAAATAAACAATTGAACCAATAATAAAATATAATACATCAATTTTAAGATAAAAAATTGTATCTTGATTCATATTCATTTGTATTTTTTTTTCAAATTGTTTAGAGTTTTCCTTTTGGATGATTTATAAAAATTTTGTTTAGCTAAGTAAATTTTAGTAAAATTTAAAAAAAAAAAACTTCCTTAATAGATTGGAGATGTACATATATAAAATATACACATATCAAAGAATATAGGTTAACCAATTTATTACATTATGGAACAAGGTGTGCAAAATTATATATATAGATCCATCTGGACCATCTCAAAAGTGTTAAAAGAAGAAGATGAGTAAATGCTGGTCCTGGTTGTTACAAATTTTTGGCATGGTGGTCCTCAATCCGAACATCATTACATACGATGTATCGAACAAGGTACAAATGACAGAGCGGATGGCACATGCTTTGTGGGAGGAAATATGCTGATGGCAGCTGCAATTGTGCATGCTGTTGCTATTGCTGTTGGATGGAAAGATCAAAGGCATTTCAAAATGTAGCAGCAGTTTGTACTTAGCTTTGTTCCTGTAGAAAAAAACTCTATCAGGCTCGATTCAGAATGTATCAACTATCAACTCCACATTTAGTGTCCAAATTAACTCTTCAATGGTGATGGGCTTCTCAGGTGGGATCGCCTTTCATGCCAGATGGTTGTCACAAGTGGGTGTCCACTTTTCAACACATTATCATATGTGCTTTTAAAAGATCACTAAATAAACAATCAAAATTTGATTTAATGATTATTATTATTATTATTTTTAAATTAAGTCTAAGACACGATTTCTATTGGTCTTAGTGTTTCCCTAATAATTGAGAGACATCTCATAGCTTTTCCATGCTCTGCGCCGACCATACAAAAATTTTGGCAATTCAAAGTGGGACTGTAAAGATAGTGTTTGGTGACTTCCATGAATCATCAAAGAAATTGATATCTTTTGTTTTGTGTTGATGCTTTACGTTTATAATCAACAAAGTATTTTTTTTCGTAAGGTCAATTATGAGTGTTAGAAGAAAAGAAATGCCATACCATGCCCGTCCAGCTTTCCCAATGCTTCGTCATGCCATTTGGAAATAGTCCATGCTTTGAAATAGTTGGTTTTGCTTTAGCAGGAAAGGAAATAAGTTGATTTCAAGCAAGTGTAGAAGCACAAACCTTCTTTACGGCTCTCATGAGACTCAACAGAAACTACTAGTTAGGAGTTGGAGTAATTAATCTGGGAAACATAACTTTAGGTTACCGCCATTATAACAAGATTTCCAACAAGTGCTTGCTTAGTGCCAAATCCATGCTACAATTGGAAATAGGATGAGTATACTCTCCTCCGAATCTAAAGAGTATGAAATTGATGCAATTAAATTAGGTTGATCGAACAAAAGATGTCCACCTAACTCTCAAGCTGTTCATTCAGTATCTAGACAGTTGGATCGATATAGATCCTCATTTACAATCACAGGCGGAATACTCCATGTGCCAAGAGGATGTCCTGAAACCTTGCCACCTGAAAACTCCAGAAGTAATACATAAATGTAGGCAGAACAAAGATGGTGAACTTTTATATCGAAATTTAAACGTTGGAAAACTACCTTCTTTAGTGGCTTCTTCACATCTTCTCTGGTATTTTGAGGACAGATGAGGATCCAAAGTTTTCAGTAAATTGTCATACCTCTCTTCAGCATCTGTTATGTATTTTGCCTGAAGGAAAACATTTTCTTGTCAACCAAAAAGAAAGAACCATTTGGCATGAGAGTTCATATGTGACAAGTCTTTTTAAACAGTGATTGGATTTAGAAGATACTTCAGTCATAGACTCTTTCCATTAGATAAATGAGCTTGAGATTAAATGTTGTTTTAAGAAATAAGCAGAAAATAGAATTCACTGATCAATCCGTATGTTTAACATCCCACTTCCCATCTATATTCCATGTTAACAAAGCAATAATTTCACCACTCAAAAGTCAAACCTTAAAGCCTACTGAATTTCTTTCCAAGAACGGTGTCAATGTCATACTCACCAACATAGTTGGGGCTGTTGAAGGTCCATATATTTTGACAAACATGCGCAAAATATTGAAATTATTTTCTAATACATCATCCTGCAGGGAAACCACAAAAAGTATAAAAATATCGGCCAAATTAAACGAAACCATGCAGTTAGAACAAAGAAAAACCATCAAAGAACCAAAGTACCTCATAGTCAAACCTGGAGCATCATTATATCATCTGAGAGTTGAGTAAATTTGACATCACGCTTGCAGCATATTATTATGAAAATGAATGATAACATCAGTTAACCCATAACAATTAAAGAAAAGGCACAAGAAAAAAGAGACCAAGAACAGTTGAGCTTTGAGAGCGTATCAAAGCATTTGTGCAGGCTCCATAAGAGTAAACACACACAATTGAAACTTGTAAGCCTCATATGCATTTGCCAGCAGTCAAGCAGATGTCTCTTGAATGGCCAAAAGTAGGATCTGCTAATTTACATTCACAGACTTGGACTGAAGCTATAGGATGTGTTTAAGTAACTTCGAGAAGGGAACTCATTTCAATCAGGATATTTAAAAGTCCAAAATCCAATTTTTTTTTTGTTTGGCAAAAAATATTGAAGAATTTCAAAATTCAAGATGACTTTCAAGAGAGAATTTGACATACTCAAACTCCTGAAAGTTCACATAAAGAGGTGGTTCTTCAAAATTCTTCTAAATCTTATTTTATTTTATTGCACATGCCTCGTCATTAAAAACAAAAGCCAAAAAGAAAAATATTTTTTAAATATAATATATATTTGTTTTTTTTCATATTATTAATAATATTTATATATTTTTACAAATCTAATGATACCCATATTGCATTTTTTTATATTTTTCTTTTTCTTATTTTTTTTTTTTGGTGCTGTTCTTTTTCTTATATCTAATATCCTTATTTTTCTTTCATAATTATTTTTTTATTTCATCAAATTCTAATAGTCAAAATTTCTTTCTATTTATCCAAACAATACTACAATTACAAATACTAATATTTTGAATTGATGTATTTTGAAATACTTTCATTTTGAAATTCTTCAAAATTTTGAAATTCCTCATCCAAATGCATCAATAAGGTTTTATACCCATTTCTTTGACTAAAAATTACATGATCCAAAATAGAAAGCGTCCATACCATTGAAAATTACTTAAATCTAGGTAAATCAGAAAACAGGAAGGAAAAAACACTTACAGATCATCTGATATTTCCACCAGGAATTCAGAGACTGACAGGAATTCCATGTGTAGGTCATTGACCTTTACAACAACTTCAAAGAAAATGCATTTAGCCTCACGTAAAATAAGTTAAGAGCAATGAAATATAGAATCCAAGATATATCATGTTAAAGACTTAAAGGTAATGGATACATTTTGATATCGTGTTGTAACATACGATGCAGACTGTATAACATTTCTAAGCTGCTATATAATTTCAGTTCTACTTCTTGTTTAAAGATTGAAAACTAAAGCCAAGCCATTGTTATCAAATATATCATAAATATTACTCTAAAGCAGAAACTGTAATGCAAGAATCATTGTAAGTACTTCCACAAAACTTGATGAAACCAACATAGCAAATCATGACATATATTGCTTTAAACATTTCCTTTTCCCTCCCCTTTTACTGAAACTCTAAACTAGTGCTTTGAACATAGATCTGAAATAGTAATGTTAGAATGGAAGCTTGGTGCACAAAACCCACCAAAGGTATGTACATGCAAAAAACATGCAAAAGATGCAAATGTATAAACAGGCTAATAGCAGATTACCTCTTCTCCTCTTAACTGATACAGAAGAAGATTCAGCACCCGATAATCAAACGACTTTAGATGAATTGCCCTCATTACATCTTCAATAGAGATCTGGAAAAAACAAGCATTTAATCGCTAAAGATTTCTCCTTTGCATTTCCTCTAACAAGTCATTTACACCCTTTCAATTTGAAGGATAAATTTCTTTCATCCATTTAATTGAGCACATTTCTTAGAATTCAAAGCTATTTATTAAAAAGTTATCTGTGTCTTCTCCTATTCAAGAATATATGTAGAATCTCAAGCAGGGTTTGCATGCATTTACCAAAAACTTAGTTGAACATTAATACCATAAGGTTTTGGTCTCTCGACATCTATATGTCAAAGTATTCCAAAGTTCATCAGCATGAGGAGACACTATGCTCAACAATCTAAAACAAGGCAGTGCTAAAAATCAAAGATCCATTCATTCAATATACTGATTATAACTCTTTAAAAGCCAAAAGGTGGAAATGCTTGTTAATCTGCTTAAACACAACACTGATGGATACAAAGAAGTCAAATAAATAAAAATACATGACCACAATTTTGAAAAGTTGTTAGATTGCTGACCGAATTAGCCACATATCAGATGGATCCAAACGATGATACAGTGAAATATTTCATTGTTAATAACAAAATTTAAGAATCAATTTGGAGTGACAATTTATGTTTAAGGAGTGCTTATAACAAATGCTGCACGTTTAAGGATATGTTTATCACTCTGAGTAAAAAAAACCTTCAAGGTCTTTGGAAGTCAAACCTTAACCCTAATTAAGCAACTTTTGAAGGACTTTATGAATGAATATGTGAAAATTGGGCCAAGAAGGACTGCAATCTTCCCAATAAACCATAGTTTTCACAATGAAAGACGTAAAATTCCCAAAACTCCATGGTTGGTAAATTTAACTTTAAATTGTCAAAGGAATTCATGAATTCCATTCTAGTTTCTCGGAAAATGATTCAAACTAGTTTTTATTTATTTGAATGTATTCAAGAAAAAATTATTATTGTAGATGGTAGACTCCAGCACCACAGACCATGTAGCACAAGACAGGAATCTACAACAATAGTAATATTTGCTTGAGAACATTCTAGTAACTGGAATGGAATTCATAAATTTCCCTGGCAATTTAAAGTCCAAATTTACTAGGCATGGAGTTCCAAGAATTTTACGTTTCCCATTTCTGAGAAGGCTACAGTCCTTCTTGCCCCAATTTTCACATTAGAATCCATTCGATATACGGCTAATTCGGTCAGCAATCTAATAACTCTTCAAAATTGTAGTCCTATCCTAATAGCAATATGAGTCATCAACATAATCGGCATCATTTTTTTCAACAAATATAGAAAAATAATGAACAAATGTGTACGATACAGTCTTCTAACGATTAAAAACAAATTTTAATCATTCTTATGTTATATGAACTCCTAAAGCTAATTTAAAACTTACAACTTTAAATTATTATTTTATTAATTTCCTTTATTTCTTTGATTCCTAAACGTCCAAATTGGTGATGTTTTCTAAATCTAAACATCCCATGCACATATAAGTCTTTAAATAAATCATATTTGTATAACCTCCAATGGTATAGCATATTAACAAATAAAAAAAAAAAGGCAGTAACCAGTGCACAAGGCTCCCACATTATGGAATCTGGGGAGGATTATGTGTACGCAGCCTTCCTCTGCATTAACAAAGAGGTTGTTTCCAGTCAAACACACGACCTCCAAGTCACAAAAGAGCAACATTTACCATTACACCCAGTATAACAAATATATTATCGTAAAAAAATATATATTGTTTTTCAATGTTTCCTTTATGTTACTTCCATTAAAATCATTTTAATACATACACCATCATACCCAAAATCAAGCAACTTGGTTCTAATACCATGTTAGAAATAATATACAACATGATCATGTTAATTGAAATACCAATTTGATATAAGACAAAATGCGGAATTAAACACTTACGTGATTAGTTGCGAAATAACCGAATTGATTCACTAGTCAAGAACAAGATTGCGAGTGAAAATTGTTCAATTGTTCACATCTTAAATTCTTCTTTGATTGCAGAGAGAATGATTAGAGCAATTTTTCTTTAATCAATGTTCTGTTTTTCTTTTTTCTCTTTCTTTTTCTTTCTTGGCCATTTGCCAATATTCATGTATTGAGAATCAAGGTGCAAGAGGAGAGTGCACATTTCAAAACAAATCTTAAGGCAGTTTCTAATTTGAAGTAGAAACTGCCTATGGCAGTTTACCATCATGCTACTTCCACACAAATGGGTGGCCTGACGTCAAACAGTTTCCAAAATAGTACTAGGTCGAGAAAATTATTTTTCTTAATTTGTTAGAAATAGTACTAGACTACAAATATAATAAATTTAAGCAAGCAGTGAGGACAAGGGTTGTATATCTACCTCCATTTTGCACATTAGTGCACAACATAGCTTTCTTTCCAAAGCCCAGTACTCTTCTCCAGATCTAAATTCTTCTCTGATCCTAAATCCATTGAACAAAAAGAAATCAACCACTTAAGTCTCTCTTTCTCTCTCCTCCTCCCCCTCCCCTCCCCTCCCCCAAAAGGCTGCACTTCTTTCTCCAAAAGGAAATAACATAGCAATATAGATATAGTAAAAAAAAAAAAAAAGTTACCTCTCAGTAAGGAGTCCTTGACATTCAAGTACATTTGAAAGTGGTCTGAATGGATCCTTTTCTAACACATTTGCAAATGTTTCAGCCCAACCTTGATATTTTACCTGTACAATAGAAAGAACTGCATAGGTCAATGGTTGATCATTAGGAGATTAAGCACTGAACTAGTTCTTCATAGATCTCAGTATTACCTTCTCAAATTCTTTTGCTAGAGCAGTAGCTCCTTCAGTTGGTATAGACAGTATCTTCTCATTCAAACCATCTAACTGCAAAAACAATTATGGGTGCTAAGGACAGGAAGAAAAACAGCCATGATATCAGATCTTGAAAATTTTGTGGTTGCAATGTTTCCAACAGTTAAGAGATAATTCACCCAAGTTCTAGAATGTCTCCTACAATGAAGACAAATTTACTTTGCAATGACAACAAAGGAAAGAATGGAAGCCAAGTCAAGGCTCGTTCCTTCATGGAAAGAAAAATTCATTTGTCATAATAGGTGTATACAAGGAAATAAAAGTCACCCAATTTCAACATCAACTTCCCAATACCATTGCTTTGATAGCCATAAAACTAGCTCCAAGAAATTAATCGAAATTTATGCACTATTCTTCCATTAAATGTAAAGATTACTAATAAAAATGACACATTTCTTCGAATATTCATTCTTACCTGATAAATATAGCTTTCAGTGAATGCAAGGACAGGGAAATATCTAAAAATCATTTGTGGGCTGTTTATATCCATTCCATGAAACATAAAATAAGATCTGCACTGCAAACACAATCATAACTTCAATGGTTGGGATCATTAAATAGGACACATTTGTCTGAGAGCATAGGTAAATAAAATTATTAATGCATCGGATTACCATTAGGCATTAGCACGTATAATACAACTGCAGATAGAGAATTAAAACTTTATGACTGAAGACCCTTTTTTTGTTTTTTTAATGCTTACAAAATCCTCAAGTGTAGAATTTGCCCGTTCCATTGCTTCCAGTCCCACCATTGCTACCTCCTCGTGGTTTATCTGCAGCGAAAGGCAATCCGTCCTAGTGGGAGGATTATTAATCTCTTGAGAATCTGCCAAAAAAAAAAAGTAAAGTCCTGAAACTTTATATAAACCAACCAAACTTTTTTAAAGGAAAAAGAAAAAACGAGTTGACCTCTCTCATCAGTTTCCAACCTAACCCATTGTGATGCTTCTTCCAGAAAGCTAACCGAAATCTGCAATTTTGAAAACAGTTAGTAAAAAGGGGAAAAAAGGAAAGAAAGGAAATTTTAATCATTAATGGGAACTGGGAAAGCTTACTTTTGGTATAAATTCAGAAATTAAACTGCATTTGGTGTCAAGATTGAGTTCGCCACATGGTTGTAGCTGGAAAACCATCTTAATAAATTATCAGACCAATTTAGTTAAAATGTGATGAAATAAATAAAAGAGAAAGAAGAGAGATTACTAAGAGAAGGATGAGATTGGCGAGGAAGCGGTTGGAGTCGAGATTTGAAGAAGAAAAGTTATGCGATTGCATATATGTAAGAGTTCTTTGGAGTTGCTCTAGCTTCCTCAATTCTTCCATTCTTTCTTTTTCTTCTTTCTCTGCTCTGCATTTCGCCATTTCGTCGCTACAAATTTTATAGCTCTTGCAATACAGCAACGGCGGCGTTTTGAACTGACAGCATTGTAAGATTATAAACATAAACCTTTTCCCAATTAAATTTTTTGTTGTTTCATGCGAAAACAAGGTCCAATATATCATTCATAAAGTCATAAGTACTTTTTAATTTTTTTAAACTTTTTTTTACAAAACGAAAGATTAAAAAAATAATAAATTCCAAGAATTGAAACCAATTTTTTATATTTATTATAAAAATAAAAATGTAAATATAAATATAAATGTAAATGAATAAAGTTACTTGAATTTGATTTGATAATTACTCAAACTTAAATAATTTTATTTTTAAATTGAATTTAAATTCAATTTATTCAAATAATTAATCAAATTCCAATATCTTGAAACTCATGAACTTAATCAAGTTTTTAAAAATATAATTATTAATTTATCATTTGACTAATATATTATAATTATATATTTAAAAAATAACAAATTAAGCATATAAAATCTATCTTAATCAAATTGGTATAGAGCTTTGAATTTGAAATTGAGTCAACTCAAATCTGGCATTGAATCTCTCAACCTGATTAAACTTTCAATTAATAATGCCAAAAAACTAAAAAAAATTTCCAAAACACTAAAGTAAATTTATACATAGAGTAACCTTTAAGCTTTTATTGGTAAATAAAATAAGGCTAAATTCCATTAAAATCTTTAAAGTTTTATTATAATTCAACTCTAATCTATTAGTTTAAGCACCGAACATTTTGATCCAAAATTATAAATTTGATGATACAAAAAAATTGTTCTATTAGGTTACTATTAAAAGGTTTATTGATCTAAATATTTGTTACCCATGAAATATTCATCATACATTTTTTATATTGATAAACAAAAATCTTACATAGAATATTTTTTTAAAAAAATTACTTAAAAATAATAAATAGTAATAAAATACATTGTTGATACTTGAAAATGTGATATTTGGTAATTAACTGATATATGTTAAAATCATTTGTTATTTTGGACATCTTGGTTCATTTTCAAAACTAATGATCTAAAGTTGAATTATAATAAAACTTTGAAAACCTTGTGAAATTTACCCTAAAAATGATGATAAAAATTTTGTTAATCTAATAAGTAAACTAAAAAAATAAGAAAATAATTATAAAACTTATGATGAATTAATTTTAATTATTTTAATTTTTATGTAAATACAGCACAATTAAATAAAAACTAAAAATTTTAATTATTATAATTTTTGTGTAAATACAAAACTTAATGATTTTTTAAAAAATTAAATCAAAGCATAAAATAATATACTTAATGAAATAAAATTAATTAAATTATATACTAAAATTGAAATATTTATTTATTTTATAAATAGTATTGCTGTCATGCAAAATGGAAGGACAGAGCACACGTATCTATACGGGTCTACTTCTCACATTACTACTTTATTGACCCGTTTACTCAAGCTTGTCAGTTTGGCTGAAAATATAGTTTAATACATACATGGATGTCTAGGAATTTAAAATCATTTTGATACTGGAGCCTACCGTACACAGACCATGAAGCTGAGAGTAATTAGGGCCAAGAAATGCTAGCAGAATGATGAGTATTAAAATGGCTACCTATAGAGGAAAGCTATTTTTTAATATTTTATTATTAAGTTAGATAAAATACAACAATAACAAAAAAGAAAAGAAAGAAAAAGTGAAATATGTTTGGAATGATTAGCAAGAAGATTTACAAGAACAAGCTAAGCACAAAAAGCCACTTTCTTACACCTTGGCATGTTTCAATGCTCAACGAGAAATAAGCATGTCTCCCATTTTATTTTATGTTTTTAACCCTTTAGCTAATCATCCCATTAGCTCTTCTTCCATCAACTGTAGCAGGGCTGCCGCAGGGGTCAAGAAACAGGGAGACTTTAAGGCAAAAATGTTTATGCCCAGGCAAAGCTCTGGTGACATCTATGGGAGTCCAATCCAAGTGCCATACACACACGCTGACTACATCTGCTGCATCAAAATCTTATGCTCTGTCATTGCCAGATCTCTTTCTTGTACCTGAAGGTTGAGTCTGAGGCATTTCCATTTGTTGCTCCACCTCAGTCAAATTAGGCGCTTCAACTGTATCTTTCTCTTGACTAGATTCCCGCTTGTCTTCAAACAACTTCCCCGACTTTCCAATTGCAAGGATTAACTCAAGTTGTTTTTGTTGTTGCTCCTACAGAGCATAGTGGAATATTCGAAGTTAAATTAGACGAAAAAAGCTTGACCAGTATTTACTCTCTTAAAACCCTTTGGATCAACACAGTCTAAAAAATATTGAAACAAATCTCAAAACCTGAATTCCCATTAAGGAATTACTATATCAACCGATCATCACATTACCTACAAGTTCAGAAAATTAAAAGAATCCATTAATGCAATCAAACAATGCTAGAATGTTACCTGCATTGCCAGCAAAACTTTCTGAATTTCACCAAGCTCCTTTTCCAGGATGTCTTCTTGCACTGCCAACGCTCTAGTAGCCTCAGAATTCCTTTGAGCCAAAGCTGCAGTCTTCAGACACAGCAAAATGGTTAGAAACTAGAAAGTATAAAAGTAAACATAAAAACTATTGTTATCGATAGTTTGTCTTCCCATTTAGTCAAGAGTAAGCAGCAAGGGTGCATAAAATCTTCAACCATTAGTTAGTCATCTATATCAAATCAAAACTAGGTTACACAGACTAAATACACTTAAATAGAACTGCAAGATAACATTCTGCCTTTGTAAAGTGGATGCACACTTGCACTCCACAAGACAAAAAGGCTTTTTGAACACAAGCATAGTCAACTCTTTCTTCTTGAACAACAAAACTTCATCGATGCCCTCAGTCTACAACTGTAGCTCTATTGTGAATGCATGAACTTATTCAAAGAAGTAAGAGATGCATGTTTCATGGAACAACTTGGTCTGGCATTAGCAATCTAACCAATTTGCCTTGTGAAATTGAAGTAGGTAATTTCCTTTTATATCTTCAGTTGCATTAGATATGATTTATTTTACTCTTAACAATAGACACCTTGACTTTGTTTAATAGCAAGCTAAAATAACTGGAGCACTCTTCTTACACAAGTTAAAATGGGATATGCCACTTTTCCTGTAACTGGAGCACTCTCAGGCATATTCTAACCCTAGACAGTTACATCACTGCCTGTTCTCACAGCTTTTTCTTTCTTCCTCTTATTATATATATATATTTTAAAAATTTCCTACTCAAATCTATAACAGTCACCACTATTATACCTAAATTTAAGTGCTAGCAAGCAAGCTATTTAGAGTAAATACTAAATACTAAATAGCAGCTTAATGGAATTAATGTGGTTATTAGATTGATTCTGATAGCTTGGCACGTCATAGTCTTATCGACAAGCTGCTAAGTAACATTCACTCCTACTTGACTAATTCAGAGAGCTGAAAATCAAGATGCATACCATTTTCGACTATTTTTCTCTATCTCTTTAACTCCTTCAATTCTCTAACTAATATTTTAGCATTGAGAAACAAGAATTACAACAAATGCTTGTACTCGTTTATCATTACCTCGGCAATACGCTTTTTCGAAGACTTCCTTGTGACGCGAAATCGAATCCCCAATTTCTCAATTTGCTTAGACAAAACTTGGATACTAGTAACGGAACTCCTCAAATCCTCCTCTAATTTCTCAATCCTCTCAACCAAATTAAAGTTTTTTCCTCCTCCACTACCCTTGACCGTTTCCAGACAAATCCTCCGCCATTGCCGCTTCCTAGTCCACGCCCCGATGGCAACCGCACCCACCAATCCAACAACTCCGCACACCATAGCACTCCTCCAAATCCCACCCAAAACGAGACCTTTCCATCCCGAAACGGCAAAAACAACCGAAACAACAGCCGAAGGAAAAATGCACAAAAATTCAGCGATTGATAGAAACGAATCTAAATTGAAATCATTGAAGTTTGGGTTTAGTTCTGGTGAGGTGGCACTTGAAGAACCGGATTCGTAAGCTTTGAGAAGGGAATGGGAAGAAAGGTGAGGGGATTTGAAATTGAGAAAATTTCGAGCCCGGGAATGCAAAACTTCGGAATTCGAGAAGAGGAAGGTGATTGGAGGAAATGAATTAGGGCTTTTGAGAAAAGGGTTTAAGCGAGGAGGCGAAGCGGTAAAGAGGTTTTGAAACGCAATTGACATTGTCGTTTTAGAGTTAAAAAGGTCTCGATTTTGATTTTAGATAGGGATTGGGATAGATTTGAATGGAAAGGGAAGACATTGTTAGGGTTTTGTGATGCGAGAGGAAGATGGCGATGAATTCAACGGCTTTGCGCGCGTTCTATCCGTGTACGTTAGCCTTGGGCAGTTCAGATGAGGGCAAACTGCGCCAGGAATGAAGATGCTGGGTAAACTTTGCGCACTAACCCTGTTTATACACGTGTTTTTTTTACCTGATTCTGGGATAAATACTACAAGGAAATTCACCATCAAAGGTTCGAGATTGTATCGGTAATGGTATTGGTAAGCATACCTATCATAATCGCATGATACGCAATACGAATATTAAGATATAATATGATACGATTTATTATAAAATTGATACATATCAATATAAAAAATTAATTATATAATAAATTAATAGCATATTTATCGATACATAAATGAATTGATGTGTATCGTATGTTAAATCTATACATTTTGATATACTTTATAATGAAATTAGATTGGACCTAATCAAAATCTAATCATAGCCAATTAACTAAAAATGTAATTTTAATAATTTTTTAATCTAAAAAAAACTTAAAATTATATTCTTTACATAATTTAATCTTGAAAATTTTAAAAAAATAAACTTTTAGTTAGTAAATTAAAAATAAAAAATATATGAAAATATTATTTAAAATATATATTATTAATGAGCATGTTAAGAGTTTACATGCAATCATATTTTTTAGTTTTATCATAACTCACTTAATCCCACTAATATGTATAGTATTTTTATTTTTCTAATCTAAAAAAATTTAAAAACATATTCTTTACATAATTTAATCTTGAAAAATTGAAAAAAAAAACTTTTAGTTAGTAAATTAACAAAATAAAAATATAAAAAAATATTATTTAAAAAAATACTATTAATGAGCATGTTAAGAGTTTACAAACAATCATATTTTTTATTTTTATCATATACTCACTTAATCTTATTAATGTGTATAATTTTTTTATTTTTTATTTATTTTAAATGTGTATGTATTATTTATAATTAATTTTAAAATTATTTACCATATCTTACAATACAGTACTTAATTCTTAAAAATAAAATTTCGAATCACGATACGTATCTCGATTTAATAATTATGATGGTAAGAGATATAAACGAATTAAATTGTTCTTAAATTATTTAACTAAAGAATTAAAATAAATTTAAATATTTAATTTGAGCAATTCCCAAGTTTAATTTATTTTTTAATATATATTTTTAATATTTAATTGTTAATTTAATTCTATTTTCATAATATATGATAAAATTTGTTAAATTAAACTTATCAAATCGAGCACACTCCAATGATAAGCCAAACTCAAACTTAAAAAATTAAAGTTAATCAAACTTGAATTAAATTATAAATTTTCAAATCAAACTAAACTTAGACTTGATATTAGACTGTCTAAAACCCTATTCAATTACACTCCTAATAACACTCAATCCAAAATCCACTCACATCCAATCTTCTATTTCTAGTCCCTCACTTAAAATTTCTGTGTTTGTCGCTACGAAGGTGATTAGTGACTACACACCAAACCTCAAAATGAACTTATTACACTGCAGAAAACACTGCAATTGGCATTGAACCTAAACATAAAAGACACTAAACGGGGTTAAGGATCATGATACACAAACCCAATAGATTCCACTAACGTGTTTTAGTAGCATTTCACTTACCAAATACAAAATTATTGCCTCAAAAGTTTTAGTACCCAAAGAAAAAGTATTGATTCAATCAAAGATTATTATAGTAATGTTACAATTCTGTAAACTGAACAGCTCATGAAAGAGTTACATCAGCTATGAGCAAAGTCTGTTTCTTTTACCATGTTTGATTAAATTGTTAGTCAACTTATGATAATTTCATTCATGCGTTTTAGCAGAAGATAATCATCAAATATTACTCATAATTACTTAATTGTTGAGAAATTATTCGATAGTCATACATTCTATTATTCTAGTCTCTTTTTATACACTTGGCTCTATGACTAGTTCTCTATATAAAGAAATCATGTTACACTCATGTAAACTAACAGCTCAAAGAAATACAAAGACCATGGCAAGGTCATCAGTTTCGGAAGCAGCTTTGCCACTACTATCATCATCAAAACCGGTTACTTTCACGGGCTGGTCTCAATTCGTAAGGAGCAAAGATCACTGTAAAGGTGATGTCCCCGTTATTTACGAGGAGGGTCATGGAGCTGGGGATTCCTACAAAACTGAATTGAGGGAGAACCGCTGTTCCAATTCAAACGTTGCCTGGTTAGCCGTGTTTATTGCTTTACGCGCTTGTACCGTTTCATGTAATATCAGAAGGTTGTAGGTTGTAAACTCCGTACTCAGTTCTCGTGTTCATCTGTTTTGCTGCTTTTTGTTAGCAGGATTCATATTCTCGAAATAAATAACAGATTACAGCTTTATAGAGAAGGAAAAAAATTGGAATACTTACCAGCAAATGTGTAAATGAAATCAGACAGAGAAATACCTACTCTTTGCTTTTGCATAAAAGATCGATCACTGAACAGGATGACATATACCACGTCTAGGGATGGCAATGGGTATCCTATAAACGGATACCCGGTGCTACCCGACCCATTTAAGTAAGGTTAGGATAGTGTATAATCGGATTCGGGTAAGGTTTGGATAGTTAAATTACTATCCGTCACGGGTTCGGGTAGTTATCTTAGGGTATTCGCTACCAGAACCCGATTATAAATAATAATTAATTAATACAATATCTATATTTTTTATATATAAATTATTTATTATTAATGTTTTATTTAATTAAATTAAATCATTATTATAATTATGATTTTTAACTTTAATTTATTTTTATGAGTTAAATTAAATTTATTAATATAATGTCTTAATTAAGTTATTCTAAAATTAATTTTAAATTTAAATTTAAAAGTCAAACTTTGATTTAATAAACGGATAGTTAAACGAGTTCGGATGGTTAAACGAATATTTTATATTTTATAAGATTAGGATTCGAATAGCATAAATAAAAATAATCGGATAGTTAATCGGATTAAGGTATTATTAAAGTTAATCGGATTCGGATTCGGGTATCTCAAATTTAACGGATACCCGACCCGTTTACATCCCTAACCACGTCATACAACGCATCCCGTGGCTCCTCGAGTGCCAACCGGAGAGAGGAATGCTATCAACTAAGGCACTAAAATTGGCCACTAACCATAAAAAGGTCTCTATCATGATTCACGAAAATGTGACAAACAATTTCAGGTAATTGACTTGCAACATGCTAATTGCTAAAGATGAGAAAAGAGCACAGCATAATTTTCATGTTTCCTCCAAATTATTAAATTAGAAACTCTGATTCTTTTAGCAATGTGATACCGTTGATAATACATGATACAAATTGCAGGTAGCAAATAAAAATGTCTGCTTAAACCATCCACATAACGGACTGGCATACATTAAAATTATACTTCCTGGATGAAACCATCTATATTTGGTAAATATGTTCTCGCAAGCTCAATTCTTCTAATAGTAGGGCATATATCGCATTGGCCTCCTGAATCTAGGTACCTTCCTGCAATGAGTTTGTGAAGAGGGAAGGAACAAATAAGAAAAAAGAAAGAATATGATGTGCCAACAAAGGGCGAGAGTCCAAGCACCAGAAGGAACATACCCGTATCCGTAGGGAGAGTAGAAATAAGGAGGTATATAGGGCCTCCTGAACCGGTAGCCCATATAAGGATGGGGACGCCTTGAACGGTACTGCTTCATCCCAGGAACATTAGTCCTTTTCGGCAAAACCTGAATTATCACATGGAACACCCAAAATTTAGCAGAAATATGTTACTGAAGCAACCACAAAGCCTTTATTATCAGGATCACCAAGCTTGTCTTTATGTAAAAGAAGACCAAGTTTCTTAACAATTATTAAGGAAAATGTGCTACCTTCAGCTGGCGGCCATGTAATTCAGATTCATTCAGGACGAGAGCCTCTTGAACAGCTTCTGCTTCCAGGAACTCTACATAAGCAAACCCTTTTGGTTGGCCATACTTGTCAGTCAGAATAGTCACTCTGTTTACAGTGCCACAAGATTGGAAATGTTGCTGCACTTCTTCAGGTGTGCATGTATAATCAACCTGCAGGGTAAAATTTGAACCAAGGTTTTCAAAGAGAAATATAAGTCGAACAGTAACAAAAAGTCTACACTATCCATGCTTGGTTATCAAGATCATGATGCTTTCACCTTAAACCTTGTGCAGCTGCAGAAGATGAGACAATATGTTCACAAGAAAAAAAAAAACTTTAAAGAGACACAAAATGTTTTCTCTCTTGGCACAAGTTCCAATTAAACACAAGTTATTGTCACGTTTTCTTGGGGTCCGGCAATATCAGATTCAACTATGTTTTTTCAACTTATCAAAGTCAATAAATCTTCAGGCACTCAAATTTTTTTTTTCTTTTTCAGTAATGCCACCATTCAACTTCTACTGAAGTACTAATTTGAACATGATTGTACATTTAATTTCTAATGAAATCCACAATGCAAGCCCAAAACAGGCACCTTTCAAACTCCTGTCAACAAATTTTCCTTGTGAACTATCTGGAGAGCAACAGTAACTCAACATATTCCAAAATTGTTTTCATAATGAATATAATTGTATATACAAAATGCATTACCTACCTACGTATGCCAAAATTGAATATCTTACTGTTGCATTTATTTATAGCATACATTTTTTTTAATAATGTCAATGAACTTAAAAGAAGTAAAAACATGAACCAGTTGTGCACTTCAAAACAAAAGGATAAATCATATAAAACATGTCTTTGGAAAATGGTACTGAGGAAAAGAAAAGTTTGATCACAACTTTATATTGGTATAACCACCAAAAAACAAGGGAGAGAACCCAGAAGTTAATGGAAACCAAACACATTTATCAAAAGTAATTGACTAGGAAAGAATTTTCTTCAACTGTAAAATACATTTTCGAATGACTAGGATTGGCCCAGCTGAATAAAAAAACTATAAAAGAAAGGACAGACAATTAACAAGATGTATTTTCTCAAAAGTAAAAGAAAAAAAAATCAAGGCAACAACTAAAGGAAAGAAATCACAACAAATTTATTTCTGCAAATAACAGGCAAACAAGAGATTAAGGCACAAAGAAGCAAACAAGTGCCTCTCACCGCATCAGCCAAAATGACCACAAATTTGTGAGGTTCCACACTCAAATGACCACCACCACCAGCAACCAGGTTCTTGCAACTTAGATTGCTTATGTTGACTTGGCTTTGCCATTCACAAGAAAATTAAATCCCTTGCAAGTAAAAGTTGAAGCACGTTAAGTAACATGCTACTTCTATCCATCCACTCCAAACATGCACAATTACATCTTCCATGGACATGTATCTAACACATTTGCCTCCCTGATTTTTCCTACATAAATTTTCTTCATAAACCATATAAAACTAATCAAAATTTCTTCACATTGATTTTTTCTCTTTTTTTTTCATATATATTTTTTCTTTGAAAACTTTTCGTCTTTTTTCTCTGCATTTTTTCCCATACAACATGTTCTTCTATTACTTTTCTTTTTGTTCTTTTTCTCCATGAAAATATTTGAATTTTCCACTTCATTTTTTTCACTTTTTATCTATTATTTCCTTTTGAAATTTAGCATATACACATCATTTTCACTTTCTTTAAGTACAAGGCTATCTAAAACCAAAATAACTTTTGGGTACATTGTAACTATTCCAGCGAGAACGCACAGGGAACTTGAGGAAAATTAGCAACCCTGCGATCATAGTAAGACATTAAGGTCAAACCATGACTCTATTGCGAAGGAGTACCCACATCCAATCCAAAGGCAGCAAGAAATGAATAGAAAATTAATTTGAAGCCATTTAGTTAAGCTCAAGAAGAAGCAAAGGTAGAGAGAAATAAGATGCAGAAGTCATGAATAACTGTTACCATAGGTAGCTATGAAAACATAACAAAGAGAAAAATGAGAGTCAAAAAGGAGTTGAATAAAAGATAGCTTTATCAATACATTATTTGTCTACTGGAAAAGGGATAAACAAAGGACATCACAGTTAAAATGTTACAAATGCAGGAAAAGCAACCAAACACTAAGAATAAGATAAATAAATCACAACTATAAACACGCAGGCCAAACCATAGAAGATGCTGCATGGAGGAGAAGGGTGAAGAAGACAAATGGTGGGGAGGAGCAATCCCCTGTACTGATGATAACTGTGGGGCATCGTTCCCAATTTTGTATAGCAAATGCATCCTAATTGCAACAGATCATGTGGGAAGAACAGTGGTGTATGCATTCCACATACTTTTGAGTTTGCAACTAAAGAGGAATGTTTTTCAAAGAAAAAGTTAGGGCATGGGCTCATGTATGGATCTTTATATGGATTTTTGTTCTTCTACTCTTCTCTCTTGGGTTTTTCACTCATCTAAATCTGAGAAAATGGGAATTTTAGTTGTTCCCGCATCCTCCACATGTCCTTGGAATTTCACCCACGATCTAAAGGTAACAACTTTAAAACACAAATCATGCTAATCATTAATATTCATAAGAATGAAAATAGATATTGAAAAATCTGAAGCAGACTAACCATGTTTGGATGATGTCTCAAGTTCTTAGATGTCAAATCACAATGCATGCATATAAGTACAGGAGAGACAGTTGTATCCAGCAAAAAATGCAATGATGCAATTCAGAAAACATGTACTCAATATAAATTGTAGGTTGGGAAACATCACAAGGATAAGAAAAACATATCAGCACGTATATGAATAATAAAAAGTTAACCCACATGTTTAAACAAGTAAGATAACAATAAAGATAGAAAGATAGTAAAACCGACTTATTTGAAGAAACATCAAAGCAGTTAATAATGCAATAACAGGTTCCCCATACATATGCAGATGCTATGTCTACAAAGAAAACATGTTACGAATAGGAGTGAAATAAAGGACACTATTTTTCTCACATTGCCAACAAAAACTGATCGTGAATCTGCTTCCTCTTTGCTTGCCTGATTCGCTGCCGCACTATCAGGATCTGTGAGCAACATTTCAATTAAAATTTTAAGAAAGGGATTTTTTTTGGTATAAATGTTTATATTTTGGTTAGAGACTAAGAAAATGGTTCTAAAATCTAAACCTAGACCAGCATGAAAAAAATGAAATAATACTCCATATTAGTAGAATCATGGTTTGACCTTGAAAAATGTTTAAATAGAATCAAATGAAAAAAAATAACACTCCATTTTCAATTTAAAAGAAGTTAAATTTTGGCTTTGATAAATGCATCAACTCAACAAAAATAATCAAATCCAGATAACGGAAACCTAAAACCCCAACATCATAACTTTAGAATAAAATTTAAATTATATACAACTCTACAGATAAGACTAAAAACGAAAGAAGTACCAACCTTGAACAGCACCCATTTCCTTCTCGACCTTGGCCTGCATTTCGCGGAGAGCCGCCGCTTCATCTTCCATTTCCTTCAACCGTTTCTTCATCTCATCCAATTCCTAACACAATCGAACAATAATAATAGCATTAATCAAAGAACAGTCTTCAGTTAGGGTTTTTAACTTTCTTAAAATAATTTTTAACGTAATTTTACCTTGACGGCGTCATCGTCGGCGTTGTGAGGTTCCAAGTCGCCTTCGTCGGGGATTTCTCCTCCGTACACCTCATGCTCCTCCTCCTCCATTTTTTTTTCTTTTTTCACTATCTCTGTTCGTTTATTCTTCTAAAAAATTGCTCCCAGCAGGGAATGAGTGAGGCCTCTCCGAGCTTTTAAACGAAGACGTTTGCCGGTTCCCAGATTTATTGGGTTGGCCCTTTTTCAATTTTATGGGTTAGACGGTGTTATTACTTCTTTAAATTTTTAATTTTACCTCTTTGAAAATTATTATTATTATTATTATTATTTTGGAATTGAGATATATCATCTATCCAATTTTATCTGATTAAAATTAAACCTGACAATTATAAATAGGATATGGTAACATGACATTAAAGTCATATATAAATAGACACAAAAATATACAGATTAAAATTTTGACAATAAATTATATATGATTGAAAAAAATAAATAATCAATATGAATTTAACTTGCCAATATAATTTAGGTTTAATAGCCAAATGTGTCCTCCACGTTTGTTACAAAATAGAATTAAGTCATCAACGTTTAAATGTATAGAAATCAGTCATAAACGTTACAAAATAATTGAATTAAAAACATTTCCGTTAAATTTTTTAATTTCCGTTAAGTTTTATTACTGGTAGGGGTAATGAAAATTAAAGGATTTAATGGAAATGTCCTTAATTCAATTATTTTGTAACGTTTAGGATTGATTTCCATGCATTTAAACGTTGAGTATTTAATTTCATTTTGTGGTAAACATGGAGGACACATTTGGCTATTAAGCCTATAATTTATAACATAATAATTTTTATATTTTTTATGTTTTAAAAGGATAAATACACAAATTATCAAAAATATCTAAAAATATGATCAAAGGCTTCATTTATCCTTAATTTTTGAAAGTTTTAAATACTTGAATTTTGTTTTCTTTAAATAACTTGGCTTAAAATTGATTTTGTGAGTAAATACACCACGTGTCTAACTCATTAACTTTTTTTTCATCATGCCATCATTAATTTGTTTAATATTATTAGTCTGTAATTTGCTTAACAAAAATAAAAATTAAAATACATAATTCTAAATTAATTTTTTTCATATATTAAATTGATAATTTTGCTACAATCTAATACCAAATATATATTTAAGCAATTGAGCCCTGCAAACTTTATAATGAAAGTAATAAATACTCACATAAAAAAACATATAAATCCATGAATACTTTGTTATTAGAGCATTTTAAAAATTTCACTTCATCTATCTTACAAAAATGTTTAATTGTTTCCAATTATTTTTTTCTTTGAAAATTTTAAAAAATAAATAAATAAATCTCATTTTTTATCATTCACTTTTCTTGCTCTTTTTTCAAGTTTCTTTATTTTCTTTTTTTTTAAATGTTTGAATAGCTTTTTCTACACATATTCTAAATCCTGCAACACTCAAAAGATTTTCTTCTAACAATCTACCTAACTCAAAGGGATCGAAGAGAAAATAATTTCAGAACTTTAAAATGATCATCATTGGCCTATAATTTGCTAGAGAATATACAGCACAAAAATTAACTTTATGTAAATGTGAACTAGAGAACACTTTCAGTTCATATGAATCAGATGTTGACAAGCATAAGTAACCCGAGGGAGAGGATTATTGTCATGAATTGTAGAATTTTTTGAGCAGCCTAAATAATTGGATTCCACAATTTCGGCAACCATGTTAATCATTGATATGACAAAGTCTACTTACGATGGATCAGGTCCAATAGCGTCAGAGCTCACCACGTGGATGAAAATCACTGGGCCACATAGCCTTCGGCGACAGAAGCCAAAATATCCGAATGAAGCCTGTCGCTGGTGACAGACTCTAGACCTATCGCCTGTAATCATAATGTGACACGTGGCATTAGGCGATAGAACTCAAAGCTACATCCCTACGCCTGTCGCTGGACGACAAACTTCAAATATGTCGCCTGCAATCATAAGGCGACACGTGACATATGACTTCGGCTCCCGCTGGAGTCAGGGCCCTGTCGCCACACCATATCCGTCTGCGACACGTGGCGCTATTTTCAGCTCCTGCTACGCGACAGACCTCTCACACCTCAACGTGCCCGCAACGTGGGTCTCTCGCTGGGTGCCTGCAACAGGCCTTGATTTCTCCCGGTTTTCGAAGAACTTGTGTTATATCAGGACACAAACTCTCAGCAAGGAATGGACTTATCCTCAAATAATTAACCTAGAATATTGGCCTATAAATAGGCCCCCAGGTATAATTTTACTCTCTAATTTTTTGACTACTGACTTTTACGCTTCCCAATACTGAAGAACTCTTTGCTGACTTAAGCATCGGAGTATCTACGCAGGGAACCACCCTTGCGTCTCTCTGACTTTTCTTGTTTTACAGAAGCTTCTTGGAGACACGTGGAGACTAAGTACGAACATCGACGTCAGCATACCTTCATTGTTGTTTTTTTGCAACAACAATTGGCGCCGTCTGTGGGAACGTATAAAAAGCCAATCGAAATTTTCTAAGATGGTGAGAACAAGATCGACAAACATAAGGGCCGGAAGTGAGGAAAACTCTGTGAGCTCCCATGAACGACAGATTCGCCAAACGAACCAGGTGAATAGGGAAGAAGAAAGAATTACTGTGTCGGCGGCAGAATTCGAGGCTCTGAGGCGACAGAGTAAAGAAACTACCCAGGCGCTGCGAGCCATGGTGGATCTGTTCCAAGGAGTTCTCTCGACATTGGATCTGCCGCCTGCCGTGCAGAACTTGGTAGGAGGAACAAATAGAGGTGTCCCGCCGCAGGTGTTTGGACGACAGGAGGACACGACTGCGACAGACCCCTATCACCGACGAGAGGTTCCTACTGTGGAAGAGCATGACATTCATCAGGGAGCGGCAGGACAGGGGAGCAGAGGGCCTGTCGCAGGTAACCCGCGAGAGACTGAGGAAGCAGCAGGCCTAGGCCTTGCGATAGGGGTCACGCAACAGGTGCCTGGTGTCGGGCGACAAGTGCCTGAGCGGCAGGGCTTTGACCAGGAGACAGGGTCTACCGCCCACCACCATAACTTGTCAAAATTGGCTAGTACTAACTTGGAACATGGTGTCGGAGGTGCTGGAAAGAGCGGTGTTGAAGATCAAAGCACTTGGGGAGCCGAGTCAGAGTTTGACCCCACTTGGTGTACGAAAATGGTATGAACAAACGCACCTCAAGCAAAGGGCAAGGAGATAGTTGAAGACCTACCTGATTCGTCTCATGCTAGAAATCATCTCGCTCCCCCCGTGGACATGGAAGAAGATGATAGAATAGATATTGGAAGAGAAGAAGTTAGTATCTGCAGAAGAGAGCCAAAGAAGAAGAGTATCTTTCTGCACGACTATCATGCAAAAACCTTTGCCCCCAAAGTTCAAAATGCCTCAGATGGTCGCATACAGTGGAAAGATGGACCTCTACGACCATATGCAAAACTAAGAGGCCCTAATGTTGCTACATGGATGAGAAGACGAGATAATGTACAGGGCCTTTTCCTTAACTCTGTCCGGACATGCGGTGAAATGGTTTAATAACCTACCAGAAGGGTCCATTGCCTCTTTTGACCAACTACGAAGCGAGTTTCTCAAGGCGTTTGTGGTGAATAGTCATGAAAGAAAGGAACCGACCTATTTGCTCACTATTAAGTAGGGAGCTAAGGAGTCATTGAAGAGTTATGTGGATCGGTTCAGAGATGCTACTTTAGAGGTGCGAGATCTGCAAGTCGATATAGTCATGGCAGCCATGTTACAGGGGACAAGGTCTGAGAAATTGCAAGAATCTCTGTCGCTAGACCAGCCAGTTACCATCTCAGACCTGCTCTCCCGCGCACATAAGTATGTAACCCAGGAGGAAGTAATGAAAATGGTGATGATAGGAGAATCCAAGGATGGAAGGAAACGAGGAATAGAGGTCACTGAAGCATCTTCTAGCCAATCAAGGAAGTTTGAAAAAGCTCTTACACTGAAATACTCTACTTACCATCTCAGACTTGCTCTCCCGCGCACATAAGTATGTAACCCAGGAGGAAGTAATGAAAATGGTGATGATAGGAGAATCCAAGGATGGAAGGAAACGAGGAAGAGAGGTCACTGAAGCATCTTCTAGCCAATCAAGGAAGTTTGAAAAAGCTCCCACACTGAAATACTTTACTTATACCCCACTCACTGAATCTCGAGCTTCGGTATTAGCAGCTATTGAGGGGTTAGGTCTTATACAGACTCCAAAGAAGGCGTCAGGGCATCTAGGCCGTGATTTAAGGTCGTATTGCAATTATCACTCAGCGCATGGGCACACAACCGAAAAATGTAGGGAGTTGATGAATCAGCTAGAAAAGCTAGCACAAGAGGGAAAAATAAACCGAAAAATGTAGGGAGTTGATGAATCAGTTAGTTTAGTGGAAATTATTTGTGGATGGAGCTCGTAACATGGATGGCAGTGGAGCCGGAATTGTGCTAACTTTGCCTGAAGGGAAAACCTATGAGTATTCCTTACGTTTCGACTTTCCAAGTTTGAACAATACAGCCGAGTACGAAGCCTTGATAGCTGGGATGAAACTTGCTGAGAAAATGTGAGTCAGCAACTTAATGGCCCATAACGATTCGCAATTAGTGGTAAACCAGTTCTCGGGTGAGTATGACGCATGAGAACCCGCTCTAGTCCCTTATCTATAGAAAGTGCAATTATTTGCACAGTCATTTAAGAACTTCCAATTGACTCAGATAAACCGGTCAGAGAATAATCATACAAATGCCCTTTCAAAGTTGGCTTCTTCTAGAGGAGTCAAAGGGGGTATGGTCAAAGTGGAATCCCTCGCTAGGCCAAGTATTGAAGAAGAAGATGTCTGTGATGTCGAAATCGGAGGCGATTGGAGAAGCCCAATCAAAGACTACATACTAGGGGGCACACTCCCCACTAGCAGAGACGAAGCTCGAAGGTTGAAGTTAAAAAGTGTCAGGTTTATCGTGGTGAATGGGGAACTCTATAAACGGAGATTCACAATGCCCCTGTTGAAGTGTCTAGGGCCCCAACAGGCTGAGTACACCTTAGCTGAAGTTCATGAGGGAATATGTGGTGAACATTTAGGGCTCGAGCCTTGGCCTCGAAAATATTGCGCACGGGGTTTTATTGGCCTACACTGAGGAAGGATGCCACAGACAAAGTGAGAAGATGTGAAAAGTGTCAGAAATTCGCTCCTATAACTACCGCGCCTGTTTCGACTCTTTAGAACACTCTCCAACCAACTCCATTTGCACAATGGGGACTAGATATCCTGGGGCCTTTCCCCTTAGGCTCAGGACAACGGAAGTATTTGCTTGTGGCCACAGACTACTTCACAAAATGGATAGAGGCTGAGCCTTTGGCTACAATTTCTGAGAAGAAGGTGGAAGCAATGGTGTGAAAAGACATAATTTACTGATTTGGGATCCCCCGTGTGATAAATGCAGATCATGGGAAGCAGTTCGACTGTGATGCTTTCCGGATTTTTTTTAGTGGCTTGAAGATTCTCCTAATAATATCTTCTGTGTCTTACCCACAGGCCAATGGGCAGGCAGAGGTGAGCAATCGAACTATATTGCACGGGTTGAAGACTAGACTGGACAAGGCAAAGGGAGCATGGGTAGATGAGCTCCCAAGTGTCCTATGGGCCTACAGAACGACAAGCAAAGTGTCAACAGGTGAAACACCGTTCAATTTGGTATATGGCACTGAAGCCCTCATCCCAATAGAAGTTGGAGCTGAATCACCTAGACTACTCCCTTACATTGAGGAACTTAATTCTCAAGGACTAAGGGAGAATCTAGACCTGCTAGATGAGCTGAGAGACAAAGCACAAATGAGACTGGCTGCTTACCAACAGAGGGTAGCTACTTATTACAATGCACGGGTGAAGAACAGAGAAATGCAAGAAGGAGACCTGGTGTTGAGAAAGTCGGCAATCACAAACGCCCATAAGGAGGATGGAAAGCTCCAGGCTAATTGGGAAGGACCATACAGAATCAGAAAGATGGTCGGACCTAGCACATGTACCTTGGAAACCTTGCAAGGAAAGAAGATCTCAAAGACTTGGAAAATGCCAACTATCTGAAGCTGTACTGGCATTAAACATTGTACTTTTTTCTTATTGTTATTATTTTTGTCTTTACTTTTCCATCTATTGCTCCGTTACTATTGTTTTGCAATCATCTGATTTATGAATAAGGGCCAGCCCATCATTTTCTATATTCTCTAATGCAATGTGTGAGACAGATTATGTATTACAAGAATGGAAATGAGGCTACAGCTGGCAAACAAAAAGTCCCTAAGCGAAAAATGCGCGAGACGGGCAAACAAAAAGTCTCTAAGCGAAAAATGCGCGAGACAGGCAAACAAAAAAGTCCCTAAAAGAAAAATGCGAGAGACGGGCAAACTAAAGTCCCTAAGCGAAAAATGCGCAAGACTGGCAAACAAAAAGTCCCTAAGCGAAAAATGCTCGAGACGAGCAAACAAAAAAGTCCCTAAGCGAAAAATGCGCGAGACGAGTAAACTAAAGTCCCTAAGCGAAAAATGTGCGAGACGGGCAAACTAAAGTCCATAAGCGAAAAATGTGCGAGACGGGCAAACAAAAAAATCCTTAAGCGAAAAAAGCGCGAGACGGACAAACAAAAAAGTCCCTAAGTGAAAAATGCGCGAGATGGGCACATCTAAAAGTCCTTCAGCACGAAAATGTGCGAGACGAGCAAAGACCAGTCCTCAAACATGAAAAGTGTGTGATACAGGCAAAACCTAGATATCCAAGTATTACGAGGTACGTTGAAATTTTCAGACTAATATGTTGAAATGAGTTAGCAAATTATGGTTAACACCTTGACATTTTAGTCGTTATTCAATAAAGTCCTTAAGCGAAAAAAGCGCAAGATAGGCACAATGCTCGAGAGAAATTCATCTTTACACAGGAATAAGAACGTTGTCTCAAAATAGAACTTGGGGAGCAATATGGTATAAAGGTAAAATATACAAAGTATTATACTAAATTCACATAAACAGAAAGAAAGAGCTATAGAATGAAACGGTACTTTTCATTCAAAAATCTGTACAAGTATTGAATTTACATAAATAGAAAGAAAAAGCTGCAAAAAGAAATATACTTTTCATTGAATGTTTACAAACAGAGGAAAATACAAAAAATTCTAATCTACACTGAGTACTAAGTCATCTGGTTGAGAAGAAGCCGCCTCGACACCGGAGCCCTCAATAACTGGGGGATCAGGAACTTAAGGAACCGAAGCACAAGGATCCTGGGGAGCCGAAGGAGCCATCTCGGATCAAGGATCATCACTTGAAGGCCCAACCACAGCTGCGGAGTCTGGCACAGGATCAACGGATGTGGAATCAGAAATCTGGAACTCATTGCTGTCCAACCCTAGAAGGGCCTCGATAGACTCAGGCTGATCGCCCGCCTCGATAGTCTCGGGAACGTCACACATTGTTGAAGGTTCAACTCGATCACGTGCGCCAGAAGACTCAGGCTGACGTTGTGGCTGTCGAGGAGGCCACGGGCCCTCAAGATTGTCCAATTCATCTCCAGCACCTTCCTCCAAATAGGCATCCGGACCTTGCGAGTCGGGCTCGTACTTGGTCCAAGGAGGAGCTACGTAGTACTTGGCCTCCTCAGTGAAGAGCAACTCAGAAAAAGTCTCGCTAGGCCGATGCTTCTCTAGCCACGAACGAGCCAAATAGAAACCATACTTGATGAATCCCGCCGCGAACATTGCTTTCTTATCATAGCAATGTTGGGACAAGCGGTACTCACGAACGGCCTCGGCCCGAACCTCTCTCTGACGGTCCAATACGTTGTGCAGCTCCTCAATGGCTTCATCCCGCTGTCTCTCCATGGCTCCCCGGTTATTGACAGCCTTATTATAAGCTTCTTGGTACCCCTGAAGGGAAGCCACCTTCGCTTGCTCTTCTTGGAGCTTTCGCTCAAGATCAGCATTCCTTCGCTCGAGATCAGCGTTCTTTTTATTTAGCTCCTCTGTCGTTTTGCGATAGGGGCGAAGCTGGACAACCTCGTTCGTAAGCTCCATTTTCTGCTCTCGAAGCTCACGAATGTCTTTATCGGCTTGCTCCTTAAGGGCCCTGTGTCGAGCATTAACAGCCGCAATTTGTTGGGCCGTCTGACAAGACAAAAAAACAAACAAAGACTCAACAAACCTGACAAAAAAGCCTAAAAAGGAAAAAACTAAACAAGCACAAAGCTTACCTTCATCGCGAGGTAGTCAGAATTATCCTCCGCTTCAGTCGGATTGGTGAAAAGCCTCGCCTCGTCGCAAGGGAGAATGGTGCTCCAAGCCAGACGAGATGCTATCCCGGCATCCCCAATGTTGTCGTTGTCATTCACCCTGGGATAGGTCTGGAAGTCTTCTCCACCTACAACGACCCCGCTATCAACTGGATAGCGCCTCACAGTCGGATTGGCCACCATAGGCAAAATTGGTCTTGTAGGCATTGTGGCTTCAATAATTAGCCTCTTCCTGTATTTGCGCCTAGGCTGACGAGGAACAGACCTATCCTCAGCAACACGAGATCCACCCTCTTGACGGGCTGAATCACTCCTCTGGGACTCTGAGCTCTCGCGGTCGTCCGAACCGCAATCAGGGACAAGAGGCCTCTTTCGTTTATTTCTCCCAGCCTTTTGTGTAGGATGGCTGGATACACCAGCGGCAGGAGGAGGGGCAGTAGGAGCACGAGCTGGTACAGATGAGGGAGCACGAGCTGGTTTAGATGAGGAAGCCCCAGCTTGCGACTGAGAAGCAGGAGCCGCTCGAGCAGCATCACTGGCATCCCTCCTACGCAAAAACTCCTGGAAGTTCATACATGCATAATATAAGAAGGAATTAGCTAACCAAGTAAAATGCCACACCCACGTATACAAGAACTAAAAAGGAAATTAGAAACCTAAAAAACCACCAATATTCTCTAAACTATTCAAGGATGAATCTAAGGGGAAATCGACGAAGGGATTCCCAAAGGCATCGACCCGAGCCCACTCAGGATTCTCCCCTGACTGATCACTAGTACCCGCAGCCTCAGGGGTCTTATCCTCCGAGTCCGAAGAGGATTCATCTACAAGACGACCTACAGGGGTGGACGCTTCGGCTACGACTACCGGAGATGGCTGACTAGGACCAGCATCAAAAACACGTGGAGTCACAGACAAGTTCGATGGGGCAGCGGAAGTCCCAATAACATTCCTGCTTACCCCCCAACCAGTAGCGGCGATATTCTCCGGGGTTAAAAGGGAGAATAAGTTACGCTCCCCGGTAGAACAGATCCGTCGAATAGGCTTACCAAATTGGTCTCTCAAAGTTTCTGCTTTGAATCTTTCTGAGTGCTGTGAGTGGTCAGAGGTATCACGATTCCATCTAGAGCGAATCCGTAGGTCACTTGGAATCTCAACAACGACCCACTCGCTCTCAAAATTGCGCAATTTATTGGGAAGATCTGAGAAGATCTTATTGTTGGAAAACTCATCGACCTTTAACCATTGAAGGGAGAACGTTATTAACCTTTTTAACCCATGAACTCTGAAAAAGGCGCTAAAAAGAGGAACTATGGGAACAATACCCAAATTATGATACACTATGGAAAATGCCACCAACTGGGCCCACGCATGAGGGTGGAGTTGACACGGGACGATATCCTTATACCTAAGAAACGCTTCGCCAAACTTCGGGAGAGGGAAGCGAAAACCGAAAGATAAAGAAGCCTTATGAACCGCTACTCCATTTCTAACCAAGTCGGGTGTAACCTCCCCTTGAACTGGAAGTCTATAGCTATAACCTGAAGGAAGAGGGAAACGAGTCCTGATATCCTCTAAATCAACATTTGTCAAAGAACACACGAGACCACCCGTTCTAAGTGTCTTATCCGGGCGTAGCAAAGACATGGCAAAAAGAAAAAAACTAGCCGGCGATAGGCCTGTTGGGCGACAGACCCGATACGCGACAGACCTGTTGGGCGACAGACCTACTAAATAAGACACTCACGGGAGGCCTAAAAACTATACGCAGAAGACTAAACACCTGCGAGAGACTTAAATCTAGTGCGAGAGGTGGTAAATAAGGCGACAAATGTATACTTACTGTCACTAAGGTAGGCGAGAGACTCTTTGGCGAGAGAGCTGAAAATGGGCGACAGACGGCTGTTCAGAGGTTTTCGTGCCCTCTCTCGTCGGGGCCCAGAGGTTTATATAGCCGCGACAGGGAATGCCAAACGTCGCGCCTGATCGTGTCTCTCGCAAGATGGAGCTTTTTCCACCTGCAAAAAATACAAAAAAATACAAGAAGAAATTACGAAAAAAAACAAAAAGGACTATTCACGGTAGGCTAAGGCCCAAAAACATATATTTATACTCTCTTGGTTGGAGAAATCCAACAAGAGAGTGGGGAGCAATTGATATGACAAAGTCTACTTACGATGGGCCAGGCCCAATAGCGTCAGAGCTCACCACGTGGATGAAAATCACTGGGCCACGTGGCCTTCGGCAACAGAAGCCAAAATATCCGAATGAAGCCTGTCGCTGGTGACAGACTCTAGATCTATCGCATGTAATCATAATGCGACACGTGGCATTAGGCGATAGAACTCAAAGCTACATCTCTACGCCTGTCACTGGGCGACAGACTTCAAGTCTGTCGCCTGCAATCATAAGGCGACACATGACGTATGACTCCGGCTCCCGCCGGAGTCAGGGCCCTGTCGCCACGCCATATCCGTCTGCGACACGTGGCGCTATTTTCAGCTCCCGCTACGCGACAAACCTCTCACGCCTCAACGTGCCCGTAACGTGGGTTTCTCGCTGGGTGCCTGCGACAAGCCTTGATTTCTCCCGGTTTTCGAAGAACTTGTGTTATATCAGGACACAAACTCTCAGCAAGGAATGAACTTATCCTCAGATAATTAACCTAGAATATTGGCCTATAAATAGGCTCCCAGGTATAATTTTACTCTCTAATTTTTTGACTACTGGCTTTTACACTTCCCAATACTGAAGAACTCTCTGCTGACTTAAGCATCGGAGTGTCTACGCAGGGAACCACCCCTGCGTCTCTCTGACTTTTCTTGTTTTACAGAAGCTTCTTGGAGACACGTGGAGACTAAGTACGAACATCGACGTCAGCATACCTTCATTGTTGTTTTTTTGCAACAACAATCTTAAATGCAAATTTTTTTATCAAATTTAACCCTAACCTTAAACCCTAGACTCCAACATAAATTAGAATTTAAATACCATCTCAAAATAAACTAAAAACCACATATGATCTAATCAACATCTGTGTACCCAACTGAAAATGGTTAAATTTTAAAATTTTAAATTAATATGGAATTAAAATCAAAAGATAAGAGTGTCTATATAATAATAATAATAATAATAATAATAATAATAATAATAATAATAATAATAATAATAATAATAATAAACACACTGCCAGCATCGTATAATAATAAAAAAAAAAGCACAAAAACTCTTACGTACCTACCAATATTTTCTAATGTAGTAACTGTAATAAAGCAATGAGCTAGGATGGATGTTCTGCGTTCATCGTGGCAGAGCTAGGCTGAACTATTTGGAGACCAGCTTGAGTCAAGAAGTTCCATGGCATCGGATTGAAGCTAACGCATCTTGGAATCTTGTACTATATATACTGCTAGTTTTCCCATTATAGAATGATTCAATAGCTTAATCAAATCAAATACAAGACACCCAGATGCGTGAGCTTTGGCTCCGACCACAAAACTTCTCGACCCAAGGATACTGCAGGTCTCTAAACACTTCACCCCAGCTTTGCTTCAATGAACTCCTCGCCTAAGTCATCGTCCTTGGATGGATAGTCTGGCTTTTCTTTCGTGGGGTTGGGGTGAAAATAGCAGAATGATATAATAAGAAGATATCATTAATGTAGCTTTGTCTGTTGCAAATATCTGAATGTAGCTACTGTTGCAAGAAGTTGGCCTGATTTTTTCTTTTTTTTTTTCTGTAGTTTTTGTGAACTGCAAAAGTAAGCTAGGATAGAGAGAATGAGCAAGGTGAAAATGGAAGGGAATACATACAAGAACTTAAATGAGCTTAAATCCAAGGCCCCTGTGGCCAGCCTTGTATTTAAGCTAATTTAAGTTCTTTCATAGGGACGCCCCTTAACCCCCGTGACCTGCTGGGAAGAGCCATCACTCTCTGTGCCAATTAATTCTTTTAAGAAGATATATATGAAATTATGAACTAATAAACAAAACTAGTAATTCATCCTGAATGTCTCTTATTAACAACACGATAATACGTTTTAGATCCAGAATATACTTTGAGCTCAAGACAAAATCTATGGGACTGCCAGCCTAGCTCATATCGAAAGTCAGTGGGGTAGTCAGAAAAATTATTCAGTGATGTAAAAAATAATTACACTTTTTCTATTTTATCTTGTTTTTTTTTAAATATCTTAAAATTATATATCTTTCTTTCATAAAAAAATTGATATTCTTTATCTTTTACAATCATCAAAAATTATCTATTTCTTAATCTATGAAAATAAAAAAATATAAAAATAATTGAAAAAATATACTTTTAAAAATACACGTATATATGAATATAAAATTTTTCATTCGAAATCTTTTAATAATTACAACAACATTACAAAATTTAAGTATAAATATTAAAAGAAAAAGGATAATTATTTTATATCACAAGAAAATTTTAAATTTTATAAATGAGATTAAAGAGTTAACATATATCCATTTAAATATATTTAAAAAATAATAAATTATATAATTATTAAATAAACATGTAGTAGATAATTTGTGGAATTTAAAAATTCAATTCCCTATATAGAGAACAATAATCTAAAAAAATCTTCAATATAAAGTTATCTTTTTACAATTATCATAAAGAGTCTTTTTTTTTAAAAAAAAAAGAGTTTTCATTTTTTAAGAATGATCATAAATATAACTAATACGTTTTTTTTAATATATGTAATCAAATTATCTCTTATTGATTTGTGTAACAAATCAATTTCACTATTTTTGTAGTTGAAAAGATTACTTGTATGCAAATAATAAAATCTTGACTTAATGACAACGAAAAAATTTTGGAACCTTAAAATTTTATATTTAAATCTCGTCACATATGAGTTTGATCCAACTTTATAGTGGATTTATCCGACTTATATATGTTGGTTTGTTATTTGATTAGTTTATTTATATGATATAATTCATTGATTTCTTACGTATAATATTATAATATAATCATAATTTATCTTGTACTTATACTTTCATTAAAAAAAATTGTATACTTGTCCTAATTGATAAAATCAAAACTAGTTTTAGTATATACAATTCATGAATAATACCAATATTGTTTTTGTCTTAACTCCTTTTTTTTGTGATTTCTATTTTTGACTAAGTATATACTGACCCTAAATTATTTTATTATATTATATATTGATTCATAAATTTTATTTCAATGGGGTCAATTTATTCAAAATTTTATTTTTTGAAAATCAATTTATAATTTATTCTGCATTTACATCTATAAAAATATTTTAATTTTCAATGGGATCATTTGATCCCAAGTTTCTAACGTGGCTACGCCACTGTCGGAAGTCCAACCATCCGACTGGCAGCCAAAGGACAATTGGAACATGTGATCCCCACCAACAAACAAATCTTACGAAACAATGGCATTTGACACGTGACACCCGACCATGTGTTAAGGCAGATGAATCTTGCCAAAACCAAGATGCGTCCTCATGAAAAGGACGAGATTCATTCACACTTGCATTTTCTCCTAATCTGCTAATAATCTCTTGGTGGAGTAATTAACAAGAATTGTGAAATATTATAAGAATTGGATTCAAATCTAAACAATTTCATTCCGTAATCTCAATTACCAAAAAAATGCATTTTCTCTCTTAGTATCAACAGTCTTCTCCTAAAACCCTTGGCTCCCAAAAACCCTAATCTCTATGTTTTCCTACTTCCCTCTTCACCTTATTAAAATACTAATTTGAGTGTCGGAACATAATTTGGAGCATCTACTCCCATTTATCTCATTCTCTTTCTGCAGGTCTCTTCAATCCCTTGTCTCGAAGAGTATCTTTCAACACATGTTTTTATGCTAACAATACCATGCAAAAATAAAAAATAAAAAAAACACGAAAATAACACATGTTAAAATTTTAAAAAACTATATACTAACTTAATAAAAGTTAAATAGTATTTCAAATAAGATATATCGATACAAATTTTAATATATAATTTTTGTATTTTAAGTGATACAAACACAAAAAATATATACAGAGTATCATATTTGATTTCTTTTATATCAACCTAAACAAAATTGTAACTCAATCAACAAATTTTCCCCGAAGAAAAACTCTGTCACAATATGTGTTGCTTTGCGACATTAAATTCAGTGGAAATATATTATTATTATTATATAGATAAACAAAGGAAGTTCCGTGTAGAACAAAAAAGTACAGATTCCTGAAAGGATTGAAAAATCTGAGGATTTCCAATATTGTCCAAATTAAGTAAATGTTTGTAAAATGAGATTTCAGGAATGCACTTTTTCATATACAAAAGTTGCTGGATCGATTCTCAACCCTTCACGTGCTTTGTAATTTAATTGCACTCATAATTCGACAAGCTCTCTCTCTATTAAAAGGTTTAATGAATAAAATCTGGAATTTAATCCAAATATTTCATTCACATGTAAATTCAAATTCCTATCAGATTGAAATTTATTTTCAGTTCGCTTTCCATCTTGGGTTTGCTCTCTATCCTACATCAATTACAAATGGGTGTGGTGTGTGAGTTTATAAGGAGCTTTGTGCTTAACAAAATCACCATAATTTTGTTAAGTAACATGTTCCTTCCCTAAGCAAAAAAAAAAAAATTATTTTCAGCATTTGCAAATTCTTCTATAAATTTTAACCTTCTTTGAATTTTTTTGAGTAGTACATTTTTATTAAAAGTTACAATCACAATCAGCATATTACATTCCATGAACAGATAACTATGAAAATCATATTACTCAAACTAAGTAAGCTAGTAAATAACTATAATAAACTAAACAAATTAATAAATAATTAAACTAACTCAAGCTCACACTTAGTAGGACTCAAACCTGAGACCTCAAAGTCTCAAAGCTTCTTTCTTGACACTAAGTCAAGATCTCATTAGCAACCTTCTTTGAATTAAACACACACATATATAGTACACATAAGAATCTTATTCCTACATCTAAAATGACGGTTTTGAAGTTCAAAAAATACCTTTTGATTGTTTCAAAAAATTAAGATAATTTCTTAAGAATATGTCCAACAGATTAACTTACCACAAATATATATATATATATATATATATATATATCATTAACTAATATATCATTAACTAAATTTTCTATTACAATCTAATATTAAAAACTTGAGATGGCAGATGCATGTTTAACTTTCTCCAATGATCTGTACAAGTTAGGACAGAACCTTTTAAAAATCAAAATAAAAAACTTTTTTTTAATAATACAATTTCACTCAACGTTACAATTATAATCAATATAATACATTTAATGGATTGGTAACCTAACTGATAAATGTAAATAACAATAACAAATTACAAATAACAAATTAAACTTAATCTCATATTTTGTGGGACTCGAACCTGAGATCTCAAAATTTCAAGACCTCTTCCTTGTTACTGAATCAAAGTCTAATCGACTGTTTGGAGCATTTAATTGGCAATGAAATGTAGGTTTGTCTTTTCCTTTTTATAAGAATATTATTATATTAATTAGCGAAAAACAACTACTACTACTACTATTATTATTATAAACATCGTTGGATGAAATTTTTAAACATCTTAATATTCGCTTGTTAAGTTTAAAATTTTCAACATGAGGCGTCAATTCATCTCTAAAATTTCTATCTCTTAGGATGGCCAATTCAGGCGTTCATATCTGTAGTAAAAATGAAAGTACTGATGACCCAGTTTGAGTTCCTTTAGTGTCTTACGTGGCATAGCTTGAATGTAATTTGACCCGATCCATGAATAGATTCATAGAAGAGTGATCACGAAATTCAAGCAAAATCTTCAGATAATTACCATATTGATAAATATTTTTTTGTATACCAAAAAGAATTAAACTTAGATCGTAAAATGAACGAAGATACATATGTTTGCACAAAAAAATATTTTTTGTATAAACTACGAGGTGTCTCTGTACGACTGTACCACTCGCATTTCATGACAAGCACTTACTTGATGAGGCTATACATAACTAAATCAACCCTTTGGGTTAAATTAATAATTATTTATTTAGACATATGAATATATAAAGTAAATTTCTTTTTAATTAATAAAACTTTTATACTTTGATATATAGTTTTATTATAAAATAAATAAATAAAAGTTGCAAACATGTGAACAAACCCCAAATGAAATCTTGTAGGCAAAGCTTACTTAGGGGTCGTTTGGCATCATTTATGTTTCTGTTTTTTGTTTTTGTTTCAATTTTTTTGGAAACAACAACAGAAAACATATTTGATAGCAAGTTTCTATTTTTAGAAAAAGAAAAAGAAAACAAAAATTTTCAAAATTATTAGAAACAAGAATTTCATGTTTCCATTGTTTTCAGAAATATGCTTTCATTTCTGGTACTGTTCATAAGTAAGTAAACAAAGTTTATATATTAATATAATATTAATATTTTTCATCATAAAATATAAAATAAAATACATTAATTATTTAAAATAAAATAATATTAAATTTTAATGTAAAATATTATTTAATTAAAAAATAAAATATTTTAAATTTAATAAATTTATTTTAATATAGAAGTTGAAAATGTAAAAAGCAATTAAATATAAATTATATTAAAATATAATATTATAATATTATTTATTTTAAATTTATTTAATATATTATATATTTCAAATAATATCATTTATTATAATTTTGATATGTTAATAAATAATATTATTGCTATGTACTGTTATCTAATATAATTAATTATTATTTTACTAAACAATATTATTATTTAATATTATATTCTTTCAATTAAATTTAAAATATATCACTTAAATAAGTGAATACCTAACATTAAATAATATTATTTATATTAAATATAATATATTTTAATAATTATATAATTTATTATAGATTAAATGGTTAAATATTTTATTTAATAATTTAATATTATTACAATTAAATAAAATGACATTATTAATATAATTTATAATTATTAAATTATATTATTATTTAATATATAAATTTAGAATTTTACTTATTTTTAGGTGAATTATTTTATTTAATATTATATTTATTTATAATATTATTTAAATTATATTAAATTATTATATGATTAAATGAAAATATTCAATGTTAATATTAAATAGTATAAAATAATATTATTTAATATTATGTACATATTATTTTTAAAAAATATATTAATTTTTTAATTTTTAAAGTTTTACTTTGTGAATTGAATTACTATATTTGAATTAAATTAAATATTTATTTACAAAACATAACAATATTAATCAAACATGTTTTCTGTTTTCAAAATTTGAAAAAACAAACAAAAACAAAATTTTCAAAAACAAAAATAGAAAATAGAAAACAAGAAACAAGAAACAGGAAACGATCCTAAATGACCTCTTAAAATGTGAAAACCACAATTTCTTTATATATTTCACAAGTCAAAAAGTGTAGAAATCAAAAAGTAAGAGTTAATCGTTACGATTTCTGAATAATAGGGTTGTTTGGCAAGGATTGGGAAAGTACCCAGTGTGGGCCTCACAATGACTTTTATTACCCAGATCAAAATAAGGCCCTAGAATAATGATATTTGGAGTGAAACGTTGAGATAACTAGAATCGACATCTCAAAATTCCCTTGTTTGGGAATGTTTTGATAAGCTTACAGACAAATTTGAAAATAACGATTAAGTCCATAGACCAATAAAACTTTCGTGAATAATGGTCAAATTGAGTTGACTTTTGACTAACTATCAATAGAGCTGTCAAAATGGGCCAGGCCAAAAAGCCTTTTTTGTTAAATGGGCTTGAAAATGGAAGCCCATATCCGGCCCTAAGGGCTAACGGGCTTACATGGGCCGACCGGCCTGTATAAGAAATTAAAAAAATTAAAATTTATATTAAAATCTTATTCTTTTAGTATACAAATAAAATAAAATTTGAAACAAATATTAAACAACATCAAATAAATTTATATCAAATCCATCAAGTCTTTAACATCATTTGAACATTACATATTAATAGTCTAACAAGCATAATATAAATTGTTTTAACAAACCTAGATACTGAAAAAATGTCTCAACAATATTAAAAATAAAAAATATGATAAACAGATCCATGTCCATCCATCTCCTTCGTAGTGTCAATCACATTTAATCAATTTTTTTTCAACTTTGCCATCTACAAAAATAAATAAAGAACAATATAGGAACTTATAAGAATTAACCTTATGAATTGATTAAAAATTGTTAACTAATTAATAACATTTCCTCCAAAACCAAGAATCCAATTTTAGGTGCAAATGAGAGTTTTCAAGTTCTCATGATCTAGAGAACTTCGATACTTATTTAAAACACAAGAATTAAGTATTAAAAGAACTCTTTGATACCACCGTTGTTATTAAAATGCTCAAGATATCACAAGCTATACTTGCAAGCTCTGAAAATCTTGTCTTATGATCTTTCCACCATTGCAACACATTTAAATCTTCAACTATGCGACCCATAATCTTTAGCTCTTCCAAATAAAGATCTAATTAATATTTTGGTTCTTCCACTTGAATAGTTTCAAATCTTTTGAAAGCCTATATCATTGGACATTTCAAAATAAATTAATTATCATTACAAAAGAAAATAAAGTATATACTTAAAAAAATGGACTTACATCACTCAAAATATGTATTCTTCCCCTTCCAACTAGCATGTGTAAGACGTTGTGAGTCATTAGGTTAACTTGAAGTAATTTAGTAATACTAAATAGAATTAATTTTATATATTTTACTTTGATTAAAATGTTAAAAGTATAAATAATTAAAATAAAAATAAAATTTTAATATAATTAAAAATATTAAAAAAATTAAATGGGCCGGGCTAAAAAGCCCTCTTTCTTAAATGGGCTACAAAAATGAAGTTCAAACCCTGAATAAATGTGCCTTGGTCCATTTTGATAGTGCTAACTATCAGTGATTGATAATTTCTCATGAAATAAGGTTTTAGACCATGTAGATTGATGAAACAAATCAAGCGTAAAAATAGAAATTTATGTGATTCAACGATTAAGGGTAATTTGGTAATTTCACTTATATGACCTGTCAAACCTCAACAAAAACTCAGCCAATTATTAGAGCATGTTAAATAGAGATGTTTTATGATTGAATAAAATATTTTGAAGGCCTGACTGATTATTTAAATCGAAGTCAAACTGTAAAGAGCAAAATTGAAAGATTACTTAAGTTAATGGCATTTTAGTAATTTGCACCATAAAATATCATTTTTATAGAATTTTCCAGCAGCCATCTTCTTCATTTTTGGCAGCCACTCTTTCTTTTTCTTTCCTCCATAGCCAAAGCTTCTTAAGAGATAAAAAAAACCCTTAAAACCCCAATAAAAAGACATTGAAATTGAAAATTATCTTCACTAAAGCTGTTTAGTTTTCAGTGCTTTATCTTTTGACACTAAAATCAAGTGCCAAAGTGGCCAAAATCAAGGTGTTTGGGTCCTCACAACTTTTAGTCATGGTGAAAGGTGAGAGAAAGCTTGTGTTTCATGGTTTTATGATTGTTTGTCATGTGATTAAGGTGTTTAAGCATATATTTAAGCTTGAATTGAATTAAAATCATGAGATTCTCTCTCCTAGGGTTTCAGCCAAGCTTAGTTCTGTATGAAGGTGATGTTGTCTCATATAAAAATGATGTAGAATAAGCCTAGAACATGAATTTAAGCTTAATTTGTTGAAATGAGACATGTAGGAGAGAGAATGAATTCGGCCAAGGTGAAACGGACACTAAAAGAGTGTTCAATTCAATGTGTTTTGGGTCTTAGAATACTATACGAATTAATACGTGACAGTAGTCACAGTCATAATTGATAACGAAAGTGATTTGACTATAATTGTAATTTTGGCATTCGGTAGAAAGTAGTGTTTTTGTCGTTGTATTAGAAAATATAATAGATCATAAAGAGTTATGTAATCTTTATAACTGAAACAATGAAGTTTGACTGTGTTTGAATATTGTTTTGCAACTCCGAAGTGAGTGAGGGGTGTTGGAAGAGTAAGTGAATATATGCTTGCTTACTTATGCTTTTGCTATTATTTTGACCATACTGAACTATATTGAGATTTGGAGTTGGTTCTATATAGTACATTGCAATTGGATTGGTAAGGGACATATATAGGAGACGTAGGGATATCATGTTTTGCATCATGATTTGATTTCTGAAACTTTGATATCTGAATTCTAAATTTTGAAATGATTTTGATTGATTTGGATTTAAATGATTTCTGAATCTCTGATATTTGAACTATGAAAGTTGAAAATGGTTTTGATATTGAATCTAATTCTAAATCTGACATTGGTTTTGATATTGATTGATATAAATTTAGAATTATTGAACAGTTTTAACTTTGATTTAGTATGCATGAATTCCTTCTCTATTAGTTCACTTCCAATTTTTTATAAATAAAGAGTTAGGAAACCAGAACAAGTAAGGTGCTCCAAAGTGTCCTTCCTAATTCACCCTAACTTCCTAACTCGCTATAAAGATCATTCTGTCTAAATTCTTGTATATGTCTATTGTTTCATTTTGGCACTTAAAAGTATGTTTAACATTTCAAATGATGTTTGGTTTTGTAATGAAAGGAAATTTCAGAAATGATTGGATTGTAAGGATTGATTATCTCTGAATGATTATGATCTGATTGATGGATATAAGGAATGCTTATTGGTTATGGATTTATTGGTAATGAACGAGATTGAGAATATATGGATTTCTACTATTTGAACCTGTAGGAGGTTTTGATTATAGAAACGTTATGCTGTCGAAATTTTTATAAATGGTTTGGAGTGAAAGTGTTATGATCTTTAGAAAAAGTATTTGAACGATAAGTTTAGTGTTGATTGTAAGGTTATGTTCTGAAGGTACTAGATTTGATTGATAGTAGATATGAGTTTAAAAAGTATAGGACTAAAAAGTTAAAGGTATTTAAAAGTAATTGGATTGCATCGAATTTGATCTCTGAAAGTATATGATTGATTCAGATAGAATGAATTTGATATTTGAAAGTGTGCGACTAATTCTTGTGTAACGATTTGATAGTTTATGAAATGTACCAGAAAGACTTAGACCAACCGTATATGATGATATTTGAAAGCATGTGACTAATTCTTGTGTAACGATTTGATAGTTTATGAAATGTACTGGAAAGACTTAGACCAACCGTATATGATGAGATTTGATTTGAAGGTGAATAAAACCATATAGTCTGTCATCTGATCAATGCACTAGGCATTGTTTTCCATGCATCTCAGTTTTGAATGTGCATGATTTCATGAGTTTTGGTTTACCAACATTTGAAACTAATGATCGATATTTGATAGTTTTATGATTTGTTCAATGCCATCGCATGCATTCTCATTTACGAAATGCATCATTTACTGTTTTGAATGTCTAATTAAAATAATGTTTTGAATGATTTGGATTTGTTTGAATGTATTGAATGAAATGTTTTGATTTCTGAACAATATGGATTGAAATGAAACTTGGTTCCCGAAAGCTTATATTTTGATTTCTAGGGTCGCAAATCCCTAACCAATTCAATCACTCCCAGGCATTGATAATAAAACGAGCGTTTATATTACTATATTTAGTTTTGAAAGCTTAAAGTATTGTTTTATTGTTTTCATGGGAATCAAGTAAATGTTTTGAGACTTGGCTCCTTATAGTTGCCTTTGGGTAATCTTACTGTGTTTCTGAATTTGAATCTGAATCTAACATCAATCACGTCATCAGCTACCCCAACGAGCACAACACTAGTGCCCATCATGGACCCTATTATGAGTACGATCATATGTCTATGTTTCTTCCTTTACAAGATCTGGACTGTATGATTTCTATGGGATGTTGCCTAGTCTCCATTGTATTGTTTTCCTTGAGTGGTAAATCCCTGGCTAATCCAGGCACTCACAGCTTTATTAATTTTTTATTTCAGTGTTTTGCTAAATATATCTTTTGATCTCCCTACTGTTACTGAACTTTGTGATTAAATAGGTTTAAATGAATTTCCGATTTTGATTCAAATATTGACGGTGACATCGTTTTTGAAACGATACTTGCATATAGTTCGCATGGTATCTGTTTTGTTATATATGTTTCTAATTGGGCTTTATAAAGCTTACCCCTTTACTCACCTCACATGTTATTATAAGTAGACACATGCAGTGCCCCCATTTGAGACTAGTGGAATGTACGTGTTTTGAGGCCTGATCTGATTTATTGATAAGTATATGATGTACCTTTACTTTGTATCCAGACAGCACATGCACAACGTATGTATATGTAAAGGGATGTAAATTAAGTAACGTTTGATGATTAGTTATTTAAAGACATTAGTGTGATGTAACATGTTTAAAGTTAATATAATTACAGATGTTGAGGTTTTATGGTTAGGATTTTATGTATACACTTTGATAGGAATGAATGAATGATCTAATTTGTAAGTAAAAGGTTAATGATTTGAAAACATCACACATCTGAACTGGGACCTTAGATAGAAATATTAAATCGAAAAAAAGTTAAGTTTTAGCTTTGCATTGAAAATGAACTTACACCATACACAAAAAGCAAATGTAGTGTGGAAGTAATGAATGAAAATGGAAAAAAATGAGTCCTAAATTTCATGATTTGGGGCGTTACATATAAAATAAATTTGTTTTAAATTTATCTTAATTTCATAAAAGAAACATCACTAGAATATCTATTGTAATTACTAATACAACCAATCGTTTGATTTCTTCTTTCGAACAAAAAAAATCGTTTGATTTCTTCTATCAACAAGCATGATATTTTTGTCCAAGTTTATGAATAATTAAACTTAATTAATTTAATAACTTTAAAGTTAATTTAAGGTAAAATATATTTGCATTTATATATAATTATCTTATACATTAGCTTTTAGCAGTCTGATTTTGAGATATCATATGCGCATTAATAAAATTATTTATGAATAAGAAAAAATTAATTAATTAATTAATTAAAAATTGGACATATATCATCTTCTTGATCCTTCTTGTAAAATTTAAAATTTTTATTTCCAAGTGTATGAAAAATGAACTCATTTGTATATAAGTCAATTAATTAGACGAATAAAAATTTAATTCAATTATTAGTAAATATATCAACTAGTCTCTTATATTTTAGGGTTCTTTTTTCATGGTTAATTCAGTAACAATAAGGATACAACTAGCATAAGGGTGTAAATGAGTCAAGTTACTCGTGAATTATTCAAGTTTGATTCGATAATTACTTAAGTTAACCATATGCATATCACATATGAAAAAAGGAATTAATGAAAAAACATGCATACTGTCCATATAATTAATGAAAAAACTTGATCAATTCATTATTATAAAAAAAACATGGACATAAAGTTGCAAAAAAGAGTCAGAACAACATTAGAAGAGTTTCCCCCGAATGAGGTCTGGCGCAGCTTGACTCTAGATTTAGTCAGGGCTCAAAATGACTTTTGGATATCAGGGAGTTTCAAGCAAAAAAATAACCCAAATAATGCTAATAGAAAATTTTGAATGACTTAAATTAGATATTAATTACTTTATTCTGTTTATCATGGTAATAATTTCCATTGAACAAAAGAAAGAAAATATGAAAATTTATATTATCATGAACTAAGGAACATCAGCGTATCTCTCTAAACAAACATAATGACCGATGATAATATAGGATTAGGCGGATGATGATGGAGCCAGAGTCGGTATTTCTTTTTCCCGTTTACGCCGGGCCAACAAGCATGACCAAGCGATTATTATGAGAAACATGATCCCAATAGCTCCCAAGACAATCACCAAAATTATTGTTTGACGATCCATTAGTTTTATCTGTTACTTGACCTGCAATTTAGAACAAAATCAATGTGAAAAATTAAATTATAAAATAAACATTCAGATAAAAAAAGCTAAATTAAAATAAAGAGAGATGTGAGCTAAATCGTTTTTGCATGCAACGAATTATCAATATTAAGTACATAATTTAATTAAAAAAAGTAATTGACACAATAACAACACTTATTTTTGGACATTATAGTTTTACAATCAACGACAACTTTAAAATTAAGTAAACTCCTCGAGCGAAATTTGAAGAAGATTTTTCAGGAAAACTAGCCCCTTACATAAGAATGACGCTTTGCAATTGTGAGAATGATCCAACTAGTCTCTTACTACTTACAGACGTTACATATTTCTTTTAAATTAGGCTGTATTTATAGATTTGTTTATTAAATTTTATGCATATTTAGTGAATAATTGTTGTCTAGTACAGTAAAAGAGATGTCACGGGCATATCACACATGCATGTCCATATAATTAATGAAAAAATCATGCTCTATGCATGTCCATATAATTAATGAAAAAATCATGCTCTATTATTAGAATTAATAAATCATGATTTATTTTTCTTTTTTAACATCAAATTCAAACTTTAATTTTCAACTTTTTTTTCTTTGCTAAGATTAGTATGTATCAGTACATCTGGCCGTCATCAAAAGCGATCAAATTATACATCTCAATTCTCAAGGGTAAGTTAAATTAAAAAACAATTATAGCTAATATAAACAAGTGGAAATAAGTTTCAGGAAAAGAGAAATTTTAACTCTAACAGAAATTACCTTCAAATTGAGAGCCGAAACCCAACCTCAAGATTTCTCCAAATTAGGGTCGGCCAAGCTGCTAGCAATAACTCAAATGCTTGGCTCCATCGTTTATTTATTGTAGTTTATTATGTAACCCTCACTGATTTAGGGATACTCTTTGTTTTTAAATAACTAATTAGAGTTTACACAAAAAAAAAATTATTTAGAGATACTTCATTCCCAAGAAATAGGTAAACCCTTATACATACCTCTTATATTTTAGTTAAGTTTTTAACGGGGTCAAATTGACTTGATTAATTGCACCCGCGCGCAATCCATTCGCCTTCTTTTAGATTTGGTCACCGCTAGCTTCATATACAATGTGAATGGGATGGAAAATTTCACGCTCAAATATTTGAGATGCAGATTCTTGCTATATTTATATTTCACCTCAAATATCATCATTCTAAGGTTTTACTTCAATTTGGACAGAGAAAGTCCTAGTGGGGCCACACCCAGTGCTTTCTTGAGTCTTATCGAATTGACCCTTTATTTAGAGATTTCAACGATCAATGTTTTCCTTTCAGTTCCTACACTCTTTAACTTATATCAGATATGGGAAAACGGAGTTCTCACATGAACAGACTTAAAAAATAGACGAACGAATATAAACATAATAACATTCGTTCATATTTGTTTCCTTTATACCCCTACAATTTTCCATCCCATTCACATCGTATATTTGAGCGTGAAATAATTTCAAAAATGACGATTAAAGACATAGGCCAAAAGAGTTTTTTATGAATAATGGTCAAATTGAGTTGACTTTTAACCAATTGATTGATGTGTGAAAATCTACATGTGGTAAAGATTTATGTCATGCCATTAGATAGAGCGAATCACATGTGAAGAATAAAATTTACATGATTGACCCGATAGGGGTATTTTGGTAATTTCACCCTTACGGTCAGTCAAACCTTAGTGAAACTTTATCCAATGATTAGAATATATTCAATACTCATATTTTATGATGAAATAAAATATTTGGAAGTTAAACCGACTGGCTAATAACGTTATTGAAGGATGAAGGGCAAAATTGTCCAAAATCATTAAGTATAAGAGCATTTTAATAATTTGATCATAAAATATTATTTTTTAAAGAGATTTCCAGCTTCGTCCTCATCAAATTCGGCAGCCTTCATTTCTTCTTCATTCCACCATAGCTAAACCTTAAAGAAGAGAGAGAAAGCTTCAAAAAACACTAGTTAAACACTCTCCAAATCGAAAACTATCTTCACCAATCCTGTTTATTTTTCAATGCTCTATCTTTTGACAAACAAATCACGATGAATCATCCCACATCAAATCTAGTCATGAAGGATAGGTAAGAGAAAATTTAGTTTTTCATGGTTTTATGGCTTTATACTATGTGATCTACATGTTTAGCTATGTGTTTAAGCTTAAATTGAATTAAAACCATAAAAATCATTCCCCTTAGGTTTCAACCACCATAATTTAAGTATGAATGTGATGTTGTTTGATATAAAAATGATGTAGAATTACTGTAGAATAATTATAGAACACGAATTTAGGCTTAAATTGTTGAAAGGAGTTGTGTAGCCAAACAGGGTACATTCGGCCTAGTGAAGGGGATACAGAAACCATGCTCAATTTAATGTAAATTGGGTTCTATAATAATGTATAAATTAATACAAGACTACTGGTGAAGTCAGAACCAAAAAAAGAGGTGTTTTGACTGTACTTATAGTTTGGCATCCGGTGTGAAATAGACTAGATTTGCTGTTGTATTAGGAATTATGAAGGACCCTAGAGTCTAGAGTCTATAATGAAATTTTACTGTGTTCTGACTTTATTTTACAGCCTCGAAGTAGGCGGCACTAAGGAAACGATAAGCAAATATATGCTCGCTTATTCGTATTGGTTACTAGAAATGGATCAGAAAACTATGCTATGAATGAAATAGCTAAGGAATATATATATATAAAAGACGTAAGGATACTATGACTGCATTGATATGATTGATTGATTGATTGATTTGAAAATTCTGCATTATTGAACATCAAAATTGTTTTGAGATCGATTGACTGGACTAAGTGATTTGAATCGGTTTTCGAAATTGTTGATTGAAATTGTGATTATCAATATTGGGAAGTTGGATTTGTGGTTTTTGAACCATATGTTCATGTAGGGAGGTTAGGGCAGATATAGCTGTTATACTGCCGAAATTTTGTAAAATGTATTTTGAACCTTATATTCACAAGAATAGATTTCTGAAACATTTTGAATGAATTTTGGAGGTTAATAATGATTTGAGTTCCATATAAGTCCATAGTATGCATAAAAAATTATAACTCAATTTTTACGACTGATTTTGATGGATTTCTCTGATTTCATGACTTATACAAGTGATGGTAGTATTTTTATACGTAAATAAAATATTTTGAAGTCAAAGTTTTGATCTAAGAATATTTGCCGAATTTATATTCTTGAACTACTAATATTCTAATTTTAATGGTTTTATAAACTGAGTGATAATATGTTTTACTGTACCAATCTTGAAATGTGATATTACTGATTTGTGAACTACTTTGAGTGTTTGATTGAAGTTAAAGTTTTATTTTATCTGATTGAAGTAAATGCTTTTAATATTTTGAATTTACTGACACTGTTTATTGAAAATGTCCATTCTCTGATTCAAGTTAAAAAATTTTGAGTTTAACTAGACGTATTGAACAAAATATATATTGAATTTCAAACGATACGATTTTAAATGAAAACTTAGTTCCTAAAGGTTTATATTGTGACTACTGGAGTGGTAAATCCTTTGCTATTATAGATCTAGGCACTCTTAGCCTTCACAGTAAAATGTGTATTTATATTACTGCACTATGTTTTGAAAATATAAAGTATTAATTTTATTGTTTTCAGGGGAATCAAGTAAACTATTTTAGATTATTAGTCCCATTTCATGCATTTTGCATTCTTGATCATATGCTATTAGACCTGCCAAGTCTTCAGCCCGTAAATGTCACCTGACAAGTGTACATTGTGGATTCCTTTGACTATGGTTATATGTCTTTACTAATCCCTTTGGGAATTCTATTTCTAATCCCTCTGGGATTTCTGTTTCATGCAAGATATTATTGGGTGTAACCTAGTCTCCGCTATTCTGTTATCAAAACTGTTTCGATATGTGTTTATTAAATCTGATCGATTGACTTGATCTAATAAGTGTTTACTAAATCTGGTCGATTATTACTGATTATTTTCTAATCATTTATTGATCATTTTCTCATTGTTCTCTGATCATTTATAGATCGTTTTTTGATCATTTTCTGATCGTTTACAGATCATTCTCTGATCATTAATTAATTGTTTTTGATTGTTTTCGAAACATTTTTTGACTATTTCCTTATCATTTATTGGCTAGTTTCTGATCAATTACTGATTATTTTCTAATTGTTTATTAACTATCATCTGATTGTTTATTAACTATTTTTTTATTTTTAACTAATTGTTTTCTAATTGTTTTCAAATTTGTTTCTGATCATTGTTTGATTGTTATTAATCATCTTTTGATTTGTTTTACTGATTGTTTTCCGATGGTTTACTTAATGATTTCTGATAGTTTACTAGCTATTTGATGGTCGACTGATGGTTTTTCCGTTTGTTTACTGATCGCTTTCCAAATGTTTATCGATCTTATTTCAATTGTCTATTGATGGTTTTCTGATCATTTACTAATGGTTTTCTGACATTTCATTAATCATTTTCCCAATCATTTTCTAATTAATTTCTGTCTGTTCACTTATCGTTTATTGACTATCTATCGAGTGTATTTTAAAAAGCTTTTATTAAAATATACACTAAAGGATTTACTGAATGTTTTATTAAACTGTCTACTAAGGGGGTTTATCGAACTACTGACCGTTTTACTGAGTGCTTCACTAAGTGTTTTTACTTAATGGTTTACTAAAAGATCGAAAGGTTTTGATATGAATTTAATACACATGAATTCCTTTTCTGTGAAGTTTTGACATTCCCTATAGTCAGATTTAAGAATCAAGACAAGTAAGGTGCATTACAGCATCCTTCTATACTCAACCTAGTTACCTAACCGATTATAGTATCCTTCCAATAGAGTGCCCAAACACTGTTTTAATAACGACTGTGAGTTATGAGCATGTTTTCGATGCATGCATATAGGTGTGCATAATATCAGTTCTTTTATATATATTTCTTATTAGGCTTTCCCCAAAGCTCACCTCCCTCTACCTTCCAGATCCATCTGCAGAAATAGTTGCTTGTTGAGAGAAGATTCTGATAAGATGCCTACGGAGATTTTCAGTGTCGCACTTATAGGAATGGTATTTAGACATTTATTGTACAGTACCTTAGTGTGCAAAGGGATGTTAACAATAAATTAAAGAATTCTGAGTGTCTACTATAGTCTTTATTATGGGTTACTGCATGAAAAAAAACAAATATGTATTGTGAGTGATTGTACTAGGACTGATGTGAATAGTTAAATGTTATATAGCTCAATAAATTTTAATATGATATCCAAGTGAGGATACTTAGCACAGTCCAACCGACTGAGTGAAATTTTGAGTGAAAAAGGAAAAAGTTTCGATTTTTGGTAATTGGAGCGTGATAGTTTGTGTTTATGTTTGTTAAACTTGTTCATGAATATTAAAAAACATGTTCACAAACACATGTTCGTAAATATTAAACGAACATGTTTACAAACAAATGTTCATAAACATTAAATGAACATGTTGGTGAACACTAAATAAAAAAAATATATACAAATAAATTGTATTCACCCTAATAAATATGATGTCAGATTAAAAAATTCTACATAAATATGTAATTTTAATAATTACATATTAAAATAATATGGAGGCAAATATGTAATTTAAAAGTTTATTATTATCAAAATTAAATGAACGCTAAATGTTTTATTAAACAAACGAGTTTTAAATGAATATTAAACGAGTTTGTTCATGAATATACGCAATTTCAATGACATTTGAGAGTTTAATAATATTTTCATTAATTTAGTAATGCTTGCTAATCATACCATAAGGAATTGAAGTCAATGAACTCCATAGATGTCACATCCCGTAACCACATTTTTCACATTTTTCTATACATTTTATACGGTTGGGCTGTCTGTGATACTTTACTTTTCATATTCATTTAACTATTAAGTATAAAATTAGTAATATCAATTACATCTCCTATCTTAATACTCAAGAAAGTAGTACTGAAAGTAAATCTAAATACAGAAAATAAATGATCATACCTCATATTATAAATCAAGCTGTCGCAATGTCTTCAAATGCGTAGCTCGGAATCCTCAGATGTTAGATCTCACAGTCACTGAAAATCTAAAATCTTAAAATTGGGGAGTGAGCAAACCACGACTCAGTAAGAGAGTTATATGTAACACTTGATATTCAGCTACCTATATGCTGAAATTAATTTTTTTCACTTTCTTTAAATCTTCCTAAAGGCTCTAGGCTCACATGTAGGAAGGATACTACAGTCAGCTAAGGATCCGGATGGAGTAAGGCAGGTATTTTGAAATACCTGTCTTGTCCCGGAACCTAGAAGCAACTGTAGAGAGTACTATATAAATTGTTCTCAAAACGATTTAATATTCATTTTTCATAAAGTAAACCATGTATTTCTCTTCACTTCAGTATGTTTTAAAACATGTGACAGTTCAGTAGTAAAATAGTGGTTTAGGATAAACCATTCTGTAATTATTTCTGTCTTAGAAATAATTTTCAATGTTATTCTTTTTGAATAAACATTAATTTCTCTTTAGTTTAGTAACCGTATCTTACAGTTCAGTAAAACAGTAATATTCAATATAATACCACTCGGTAAAACAGTATCTTTCAAATCAGTAAAACAGTATCTTGATACGGCTCAGTCAGTAAATAGTAAACAGTAGCTACCAGTTCAGTAAACAGTATACGGTAGCTTTCAGTTCAGTATCATGGAGACCAGGCAACACCCTAAATATATCATGCTATAATAATATCCCAAATAAGGAAATAATAACACATGAGATCTATGGCCATAGTTTATGGGGTCCACAGTGTGCACTGATCAGGTATCCACTGGGACGCTGATAATAAGATCAGTATCTATCAGCACTAACACGTGACACGTGAGCATGATATGGGGCCTAACAGTCTCAAAATAGTAAACACATGATATAAACCCCATTTATGAAATCAATTTCACTAAATATAAGTTCAATCAATCCATAAATATTCATAAGAAAAATATTTTCATCTTATGAATAATAATTTATAAAATACTCATACTGGGGTAATCACTCCCAAAAATGTTCTAAATATTATAGAACAGTATAAATCACATTTTCCATACGGTGAAAACAGTTTATAAAATAATCACACTGTAAAATAAATCTCATGACTGTTTTTTTTTCACCGTAAAACATGTACGCACGCTTTTCTGTGCTTTTTATTCAAAATATGGTTTTCAAAGTTACAGAATTCAAATCAATTACTTTTATGATTTATGGAAAAATAAAATATTTATTTTCCAAATTCAATAATCCTATCACCATGTTTTCCTCTATAAACATGTGTAGAGACCTTATAGTCTCAAAATACTATTTTTCATCTTTAATTAACCTTTATGGGATTTCAATAAATAATTATTTTCATAATTAAAACCATAAAGGTTATTTATGAAATCAAGTGAATATTTGAAGAAATATTAATAAAATATTCACTTCTTGTCTTTTCATTTTTCATCTCGTATTACGTGTAATCTTACACTTCGAGAAAAATTTCGGTGATTTTATTTCCACACTTCTTGAAAACATGAATACATTAAAATTAAACTTCTGTATATTTATGTTTCATGAAAAAAAATTGATTTCTCGATTTTTGTGGTTGGAAATCGTTCATCGTGATATAAAATCATTTATTATGATTTTCGGCAATTTTCTAAGATTTTTCGGCAATATAACGGCTGCCATTTGGCTAGCCTCCTGCACGAAAAATATAGTTTATAATTTCAACCGATAAATCGCCACAATTTTCCAACCAATCATCATCAATAGCATTTATAAAAATTTAAATGCATATTTAAAACATGTGTGCCAAATATCTCTACAGGTTGCGCATGTCTCACTTACCTTTTTTTTTCGGGTCGGTAACGTCCTCGTTATCGCTCACACCCATACTCCATTTCTTCCGATTCCATCATTTCGTCATCGAGGAAATTTTTCTGGAAATAAAATTCTAAAATTTAGAATTTTTTCCTAATTTATTTAATTAAATAATCGAAAATAATTTTCGTAATTCTTACCGAATTTCTGGGATTTCATTAATTTTCGAATTCCCGAGAATTTTTGAATTCTCGAAAATTTTCTTTTCTCTCTCTTTCTTTTCTCTTTTCTTTTCTTTTTCTTTTTTTCTTTTCTTTCTTCCTTTCTCTTTTTCTTTTCTTTTTCTTTTTCCTTTCTCTTTTCCTTTTTCTTTTTCTGGCTGGACCGGTTTAAACTGTTCAGTCTCTCCTCATCGCCGGTTCTTCTCCGGCGACTGGTTCTCCGACGGTTCGACGACTCCACAGCTGGCCGAGGTGGCGGCGAAGCTGGATCTGACCTCCGTTTAGCCTGGTTTGACGGCACGGTCGCCGATCTACTCTGTTTAGGTCCGGCTTCTTCTCCTCCTCCGTTCTTCCTCCTCCGCCGTTCTCCGCCTCACTAGTGGCCTCCTACCCTTTCCTCTTCCTCCTCCGGTGGTTCGGTTGCAATGGCGGTGGCCAAATCGGCCGGCACTGCCATTTCCTATTTTCCTTTTCTCTTTAGGCTTTGCCGGGTTTCGCCTCTGTTTCCGTTTCTGTTTCTTCTTTCTTCTGTCGCCGACACTTCTCCTCCCCTCCTTGGATCACCAGCCAGCGACGACCCTCATCCCTTTCTTCTCTTTCTCATCGCCGACAGTGGTCAGTCGGCTCACGGGGGAATTGGGATCCTTCCCGATTCTTTCCTCTGTTTTCCTCTTTTTTTGTTTACTTTTATTCTATCTATTATACACATACTATATTATATACTATATATATTATATGTTATACATATTATATGTTATACATATAATATACACCATATATTATATATAATATTATTATATTATATATAGTATTGTACTATATATATTATATCAAGATATATTTATATTGTGTATGAACAACAAAATGATATCTAATATATATATATATATATATATATACTTTAATTTAAATACCATTTATATATATCTTGATATAAATGTAGGAAATACAGTATATATTGTATTTACAATATATATATATATATATTCAAACTTTAATGTAAATTAATATTTACATTTTTCATATATGTATATATTTATATATATATATATATACATAAAATGTCATATTTATATATATGTATTTGTATAAAAATACATTTATATAATATATAATTATATAAATATATTTCATATTTCTTTTCTCCTTTTCTTATTTAATTTGGATTCCCATTTATCCAAATTAAATTTTCTCCTTCCATTATTTTCCATAATTTCAACCTTATTTTTATTTCCAAATTTAATTTTCCTTAACACCATTTTCCTAATCTGTCACTTCCTCCATTCTCAGAATTTTCACAATATTCTGATCTCATAATTATATTTATTTATTTCACCAAATTTCCAATATTAATAATTTTCAATAAATGAAAAATTTACAGTTATCACATTCTCCCCACCTTAAGAAATTCGGTCTTTCGAATTTAACTTAAGTCCAAAAGGTGGTACATTTCGTATACTTACGATTTTTATCCTTTAGATCAAGTTTTACATAATACTGCGAGCATACTTTTAAAATCATGATTACTTTTAGACCCTTACATGCGGTCTTTCATCATATATCTATACTCTCGTAAGTCATTTCTCAAATCGGGAGCTGTTCATTTCTCAAATTGGGAGCTATTCATCTCCACTCTTTTTACATAGAGTCCATGCACAGTATTTTTCGTGTCACAGCTGATCTATGCTGTTCATCATCCATTTTTCTCACTTAGTGCCCAGTCAATATAGTTTAAAACTATCCATTTCACATGTTAATCAGTTGTATGTAATTGTCCCAGTAGCTTTTACATCTCGTGCATACGCTCTCTCAATATATCTTCAAGCGTTTCTATACCACGCTAAGATATTTATATCAGTACGGAGTGATGTTGTCAATAAATCTAGAATCTCGAGGCCTTTTACTACTTCTCATTAAGCATATGGCACCTCATAAATTCTCATCACATGTAATGCTCACTGGAACTGTACATATACATTTCCACTGTTTCACACCTATACTTTGACTAAGGCACTAGAGAATCTAAGAGTCTGATAATAGAAGGTGATTCTATTTAGATCTTTGATTTTTAATCACTTCCATATCATCATTTCTCTTTTGAACTCTTTATTGTCCGCAATATTCATTTTCTCATTTATTCCATTAAGGCTGCATCTCACTTGCCGACTTCAATACTAGCCATTTCCGGCTGTAACCAAAATACTTGGTAATCATTTTCCATTTATATACTGGTAGTAAAATAACACGTGTCATGTTTGACTTGATTTTACACCTAGCCACAGTCATGTGATAACCAACTTGAAATCTCCTTTCAGTCTTAATTTCGAGAACTACTTTATGTTCCTTACTCATCATATAATCTACTTTCTTATTCCATTTCCATATTTTCACTCTCATTCTTTCAGTCAGTTTTCTCAAGTGGTATGGTACTTTATCGTTAAAATCATTTAACATCTTGCGTACCATCTTTTGTTTCCACTTATCCATTTACCGACTTTAATTTATCTAATTATGTCTCATTAGTAGAGTAGCTAATCCCATCACTCTTCTATAGATTGGTAACAATATCTAGCTAGACTCAGTAATTCCGTATCTCAATCATTATCTCACTATCATAGACAAATTCACTGTCATTCTGTCATCTCAAGATCATATATCCCAGAAAGAGATACTGTCTAGCCAAGTCTCTTATTTGCCAATCTTAACATAAGTCCACAGTCTCTGAGAGTTTAAAGGATTATATATCATAATGCTGCTCCTGTTCCATTTGTATCCTTAACTATTTCGATATCTCACTCCTTAGGTTTATATACCTCACAAGGTAATTCATTAACCTTGAAACCTCAATAGGAACTCGTAAAATTTCATCGAGTTCTAAACATTATTTCATGGACCTTAGTCTTCAACTTTTCTCAAATGACGCTTTATACCGAGGCTAGTCTTATGAACTCATATATTTTTTATTAGATCAATAAAGCGTCCTTTTGCATGTAGATGAATTCTTGTTCTTCACAAGAACTTTATTAATAATAAGAATTTAATACATCTTTTTAAATCCTCTACATCTCAATACATTTGTGTTTCTTTCATTTACACTTATACAGATAACTTCATTATCCTCAATTTACATTATCTGTATTTCCATCAATCACACCTTTACAAGTGAATTTCATTACTCACACATTTTCCAGAGTTGTTGTAAAGCTTTCGGACTCTTTCTATGTTTCCAACATAGCTTAAAATTAGATTTCATATAACCAATCGAGTCAATGTTAGATCAATTTCTCCAATCCATACAACTCTGAAAAATTTATCGGGCATTACATCCGATACTTTCTTTAATCACTCACCTCTTATCATCTTGGACATTTCTTCCTTATGTCCTGTCATTTCCACTATGTATCCTTAAGGCAGAGAAAGTTAATATTCAAATCATTTTGAAATATTCTCTACCTTGATTTCATTATTTACTCATGTTTCACAGCATATTACTCAAAGTGATTAGAAATGCTGTAACAAGCGTAATCCTTTAATTAACCATACTGATATGCTTTTTATTATTTGTACTATTCACTTTCTCAGTCATTTTCTGTAGTCATCTCACTTTTCATAATATCTAACGATCCCTTAATAAACATCCAATTCAATACACTCTTAATTCAACCCCTTACAATCAATAACAGGGCCAATCATTTTGCAACATTCAACTACACTCTTATTGGATCGCTTCATATAAGGCCCCGGCCCATCCGCTGTTCGGCTTTACACATGTGTACAGTCCTCTTTTAGAATGCCCAGCCCTTTCACTAGGTCACTCACAATTCGCGTCCGTACACTAACTATCAGTGAAATCAGTAATAGGGATCGCTATATTTATATCACATCCTCTATGCCATGAATAACTCCATTACCATCAATGGATTCAAGATTAACTTGGTTTCATCACTATTCAAAACATAACCCAACATAGGGGCGTTTTCGTCATTTTAACATTTATTTCTTTCTCCTCAGTATACATTTAATCAAGTATCTTATCATCTATGTGTTGATAATATCCTTTCTCATATTAATATCAGCAATTTAATATCTTGTTTGATTTCGACAGAGAAGTCTACTAGGATCCATAATTGGATTATTTTGCATGAAATGCAGCTTTACATCATCAATTTCTCTACCAAATCAATCAATTCTAACTTTTTTTGGTCTATTATGACTCCAGGTAAAATTTTGGAGGCAGGGGTATTTTGGTCATTTTTGGCCAAAAATTTTCTCTTTTCAAAATACCTTCATCTGGTGATCTTAAGGTCTATTTAATGATGATATTTCATTCCCCTCCTTTATATCATCACTTTCAGGTCTCAGTTCGATCCGGACAGAAAAGTACTGATGGGGCCCTCACCAAGTCCGTTTCTATTCCTTACCAAACCGACCTTTATTTAGATTATAAGATCACCATTTTATGGAAAATTTCGAGCCTATTTTCCTCTTTGACATTCTTAATTTATAATTTCTCACACCCTTCAGATTATTTTACTCAATTTGCAATCATTTATTTTCTTTATGTATTCAGACTACATAGTACTACAAGGGATGTTAACATTTTTCAACACATTTCCTCTCCAAAAGTATCGACAGACATCAGGCCAACCATACTCTGATACCATTAAATCTGTCACATTCTATGACCACATTTTTCACATTTTTTTATACATTTTATACGGTTGGGCTGTCTGTGATACTTTACTTTTCATATTCATTTAACTATTAAATATAAAATTAGTAATATCAATTACATCCCCTATCTTAATACTCAAGAAAGTAGTACTGAAAGTAAGTCTAAATACAGAAAATAAATGATCATATCTCATATTATAAATCAAGAAGTCGCAATGTCTCCAAATGCGCAGCTCGAAATCCTTAGATGTCAAATGTCATAGTCATCGAAAATCTGAAATGTTAAAATTGAGGAGTGAGCAAACCATGACTCAGTAAGAGAGTTATATGCAACACTTGATATTCAGCTACTTATATGCTGAAATTAATTTTTTTTCACTTTCTTTAAATCTTCCTAAAGGCTCTAAGCTCACATGTAGGAAGGATACTACAGTCGACTAGGGATCCGGATAGAGTAAGGCAGGTATTTTGAAATACCTGTCTTGTCCCGAAACCTATAAGCAACTGTAGAGAGTACTATATAAATTGTTCTCAAAACGATTTAATATTCATTTTCCATAGAGTAAACCATTTATTTCTCTTCACTTCAGTATGTTTTAAAACACGTGACAGTTCAGTAGTAAAACAATGGTTTAGGATAAACCATTCTGTAATTATTTCTATCTTAGAAATAATTTTTAATGTTATTCTTTTTGAATAAACATTAATTTCTCTTTAGTTCAGTAATGTATCTTACAGTTAAGTAAAACAGTAATATTCAATACAATACCACTCGGTAAAACAGTATCTTGCAAATCAATAAAACAATATCTTGATACGGTTCAATTAGTAAACAGTAAATAGTAGCTACCAATTCAATAAACAGTATACGGTAGCTTTCAGTTCAGTATCATAGAGATCAGGCAACACCCTAAATATATCATGCTATAATAATATCCCAAATAGGGAAATAATAACACATGAGATCTATGGCCATAGTTTATGGGGTCCACAGTGTGCACTAATCAGGTGTCCACTGGGATGTTGATAATAGGATCAGTATCTATCAGCACTAACACGTGACACGTGAGCATGATATGGGGCCTAACAGTCTCAAAATAGTAAACACGTGATATAAACCCCATTTATGAAATCAATTTCACTGAATATAAGTTCAATCAATCCATAAATATTCATAAGGAAAATATTTTCATCTTATGAATAACAATTTATAAAATATTCATACTGGGGTAATCACTCCAAAAAATGTTCTAAATATTATAGAATAGTATAAATCACATTTTCCATACGGTGAAAACAATTTATAAAATAATCACACTGTAAAATAAATCTCATGACTGTTTCTTTTTCACTATAAAACATATACGCACGTTTTTTCGTGTTTTTTATCCAAAACATGGTTTTCAAAGTTATCAGAATTCAAATCAATTATTTTTATGATTTATGGAAAAATAAAATATTTATTTTCCAAATTCAATAATTCTGTCACCATGTTTTCCTCTACAAACACGTATAGAGACCTTTTAGTCTCAAAATACTATTTTTCATCTTTAATTAACCTTTATGGGATTTCTATAAATAATTATTTTCATAATTAAAACCATAAAGGTTATTTATGAAATCAAGTGAATATTTGAAGAAATATTAATAAAATATTCACTTCTTGTCTTTTCATTTTTCATCTCGTATTACGTGTAATCTTAAACTTCGAGAGAAATTTCTGTGATTTTATTTCCACACTTCTTGAAAACATGAATACTTTAAAATTAAACTTCCGTATATTCATGTTTCATAAAAAATAATTGATTTCTCGATTTTCGTGGTTGAAAATCGTTCATTGTGATATCAAATCATTTATTATGATTTTCGACAATTTTTTAAGATTTTTCGGCAATGTAACAGCTGCCAATTGGCTAGCCTCCTGCACGGAAAATATAGTTTATATTTTCAACCGGTAAATCGCCACAATTTTCCAACCAATCATCATCAATATCATTTATAAAAATTTAAATGCATATTTAAAACATGTGTGCCGAATATCCCTACAGGCTGCACATGTCTCCCTTACCTTTTTTTTCGGGTCGGCGATGTCCTCGTTGTCGGTCATGCCCGTACTTCATTTCTTCCGATTCCATCATCTCGTCATCGAGAAAATTTTTCTGGAAATAAAATTCTAAAATTTAGAATTTTTCCTTAATTTATTTCATTAAATAATTGAAAGTAATTTCCGTAATTCTTACCAAATTTTTGGGATTTTATTAATTTTCGAATTCTCGAGAATTTTCGAATTCTCGAAAATTTCCTTTTCTTTCTTCCTTTCTCTTTTCTTTTTCTTTTTCCTTTCTCTTTTCCTTCTTCTTTTTCTGGCCAAACCGGTTCAGACCGGTCAGTCTCTCCTCACCGACAGTTCTTCTCCGGCGATCGGTTCTCCCGCGATTCGATGGCTCCACAGCTGGCCGAGGTGGCGGCGAAGCTGGATCTGGCCTCCGTTTAGCCTGGTTTGATGGCACAGCCGCGATCTACTCGGTTTAAGTCCAGCTTCTTCTCCTTCGCCGTTCTTCACCTCACTGGTGGCCACTTACCCTTTCTTCTTCCTCCTCCGGTGGTTCGGTCGCAGTGGCGGTGGCCGAATCGGCCTGCATCGCCACTTCCTATTTTCCTTTTCTCTTTCGGCTTCGCCGGGTTTTGCCTATGTTTCCGTTTCTGTTTCTTCTTTCTTCCATCGCCAGCACTTCTCCTCCCCTCCTCGGATCATCGTCCAGCGACGGCCCTCATCCCTTTCTTCTCTTTCCCGCCGCCGGCAATGGTCGGTCGGCTCACGGGGGAATTGGGATCCTTCCCGATTCTTTCCTCTGTTTTCCTCTTTTTTTGTTTATTTTTATTCTATCTATTATACACATACTATATTATATACTATATATTATATATTATACATATAATATACACCGTATATTATACATATAATATTATTATATTATATATAGTATTGTACTATATATTATATCAAGATATATTTATGTTGTGTATGAACAACAAAATGATATCTAATATATATATATATATATTTATATACTTTAATTTAAATACCATTTATATATATATATATATATATATATATATATCTTGATATAAATGTAGGAAATACAATTTATATTGTATTTACAATATATATAAATATTCAAACTTTAATGTAAATTAATATTTACATTTTTCATATATGTATATATTTATATATATGCATAAATTGTCATATTTATATACATATGTATTTGTATAAAAATACATTTATATAATATATAATTATATAAATATATTTCATATTTCTTTTCTCCTTTTCTTATTTAATTTGGATTCTTATTTATCTAAATTAAATTTCCTCATTCCATTATTTTCCATAATTTCAACCTTATTCTTATTTCCAAATTTAATTTTCCTTCACACCATTTTCCTAATCCATCTCTTCCTCTATTATCGGAATTTCCACAATATTTCGATCCCATAATTATATTTATTTATTTCACCAAATTTTCAATATTAATAATTTCCAATAAATGAAAAATTTACGGTTATCACAATAGATTTCATTTGCAAATTAATGAAACAAATTTTGTTTTCGTTTGGTTTCCCTCAATAACAAAAGATTATATATATTACTTTTGATTTTATACATATCAAATATAAGATAAGATGACATCATCTAATCCAATCATATTTATAATTTTATATTATTCAATCTTTCTTTCATCTTATCTACCAAATATAGCATATATGTATATGTATAAAAATAAACCCAAAAATTGCAGCAAATGAGTCATTTATGAGGTGGTTTATATTTTATGTCTCTGGCTTGTAAGAGTGGCTTCTTGTGTGGGCAAACTTTAAATCTATGTTATCAAAAGTTTAAACAAATGAACTTGGAATAATTATATCAAATTGTCTATATAAAGAACGGAACATAAGGCATTATAATTTTTCAATACATTCTTGGTCCATGTGAACCCTTTTTCATGGTACATCATACATCATGTCTAACCCTTTTATTACTATAATATGTATATATATATATATATATATATATATATATATATATATATAAAAGATATATACACACACACACACACACACACATATATATATTATGGGTTAGTTTTTGATAAACCGACAATGAAAACTTTTAACACCACAAACAGAGTTAAAAAGCTGTCACTTATCACATTCTTTTTTAATATACATTAAGGTGTATGTGTCACATTGGTAATCTTGTTTGCAAGGTCTAAAAATTTTATTGACAATATATAAGATAATTTCTCATATAATATTTTATACTAAACTTGCTTTTTTTACCTTCCATCAAGTTCTTTCATTATGTTTTTTATACAATAAAAATTTTTAATATGAAAAAGGAGAAAAACAAATGCTGAATCTTGAATTTAAGGTATTCTTTGATTTTAGTATAGATATATAAAATAATTTAGACCAATATTCAAATTCAATTCTTTTCTTCCCTTCCCAATTGGGTTTTGGGCTCGAAATTCTTTTGGGTGATCGACCAAGTTTGACTATATAAGGGTTAGGGTCTGTTTGGCCTAGCTGGAGCTTATATAGAAAGTGTTGTTTGAGTAGAGTTATTTTAAAAGTGTTGATAAAAGAAGCTAAAATAGCGTTTGACAAATTTAATACAAAAGCACGGTAGGAAATAAAAAGTTGTTTGATAATAATATTATAGAAAAGCTGTGAAATATTAAAATTACAATAAAGGGTATTTTGTTAAGGCATTTTTATATGTACCTTTTTTTTATTAATTTTATATTTAATTGATTTGCTAATTGGATTTTCATTGTATTCATAATTTTTATTAGAATTATAAAATTATAAATTTATCAAAAAAATAAAATTTAATATCCTTCAATAGAAAAATCACAAGCACATATATAAATAAACATATATAATTATAAGCATATGTGAATAAATAAACAAAAAAAATCTCATTAAATCCGAGTCATAATTTTTAAAATGAAAAAAAAAATGTAAAAGTACTACTTTAAGAAAAAAATGAGTAAAAATAAAATTTAAAAAAATATTAGTTGACCCTCATTAAAGATTCAGCTATTTGATCACAAGTATTAACCATGTCACCATCATCTAATGCACTAATGGAAGCAAATGATGCATCTTCCCTTTTGTTGCTACTTATATTGTAATTCTCTCCTTCTACATAAGGCACGTAGTTAGGGTCTTGATCACATTTATCGAATTCCTCATCTTCAATTGAATGCCTCCTAATATAATTGTGAAGCGCCATAGTTGCAACCATAAGTTTTACCTGCTTTGATAATGGATAGCTAGGCATGTTGAGTAATATTCTCTATCTATTTTTCCACACACCAAATGTTCGCTCAATTACGTTCCTAATAGAGGAATGTGCATCATTGAATATCTCTTGGTAGCCTGTTGGTTGTCTCCCACGTCTGAAATCAAGAATATGATACCTTTCTCCTTTATATGGTGCAAGATACCCTTTCATGTTAGGATAACCAGTATCAACAACATAATATTTACTTAAACACCATATCGTTTACATTTGTTATTATATATATGAGTAAATATTTCTTCAAATCAAAAAAAATATATCAGTAAAAATATAAAATAATTTATTAAAACTGTACCTTTGGGAGGATGTGGAAATGTATCTTTGTAGTTTTCTAGTGTTTTGGTGAAAACACATGTGTCGTGCGCAAACCCAGGCCAACCAGCAACAACGAATGTGAACAACATGTCGAAGTTGCATACGGCCATCACATTCTATGTTGGATATCCTTTTCAACCTATATATGGTATTACATCTTCTACAGGTACAACAACAGGAATATGTGTACCATCTATAGCACCAATGCAACCTTTGAAGTGAGGCCAATATATGTAATCATTACGACTCCTATTTGGTATCTCTTTGAATTGAAGATTTGGTGCTTGAACAATATCAACTGAAAATCTAACTAATGAATCAAGAACTTCTTCAAACTTTCTGCTAACAGTTTCTGAGGAACGATTGAAACGATTTTGGACATTACGATTAGATTGCTTATGTGCGCATGTCCATAAAAACATGCAAAGTGCCTCTTTTGTTCTCATATCTCTTGTTGGGAGTAAACCATAATGATTTTCTAATAGATTAGCCAAACCCCTCACCAATTGTAGCTCCATTCTAAACATTTTATAACTTTCCTCCGACGTATTTAAAGTTTTTAGCACCCATGCCCATCTTGAAAGCTTCGAAGTTCTAATATCTTCTTTCAACAAATATTTTAAATAATAGTGAGTGCATATTCCTGTCACTAAAGCAACAAGTGAGTTTAATTTACCCATTTTAATTATTAACTCTTCTTCATCAGATGCCCTTTCATTGTTGATCTCATCATTTTTGTATTCCGAACACATCTGATAAATAAAAAAACATATGAATTATAATATAATCTCATTTAACAAACGATTTCTCAAAACCAAAATGCTTAGACACATCCATAAAATAAATACAATAACATATTCCAAAAAATAGCAAAATAATAAAAATTCCCAAACATTGCAAAACATTAAAACTTATCTATTGTCAACAATCCAAATATAATATTCTCAACAAATAAATCAATAATCTAACAATGATCACAAACATGAATCCTAATGATGGGAACTATTCCTATTCTCTCTTTCTAATTCTTGCTTAAGCTAAGCAAGTTGAACATCAGCTCTCTTCAAAGAAACAAACATCTCTCTATATTCTCGTTTAATAAACAAATGAGTGCCTAACATGTATAATTCAGTAGTTGGCTCAATCTTCAGACTAGTCTCCAATATGTCCAAACAATTAGAAATGTTACTACCAATGGAATCATTTTTCTTCTGTGCCTCTACGGTTATTGAGTTGAAGCTCTCAACCGCTTCACATATACGATCCATTTGGTTTTGTATATAGATAGCAGTCCCAAGTTTCACCTTTTTACTTCCACTTTTTTTACTTTCAGTTGTTTCATTATTTGACCATATACGAGTTTCTTTTTGTTATTTCCTTCTTGAGTACCTATTAGAGGAGATGTCATTGTCACATTTGTAGGATTAAAACTAATGTCAATATCTTCCTCTGAATCATCATCAAGATCCAAATTCATTGCATCTTACTCATCCATATTGGTTTGACATGGCATAATACCCAAAGATGGAGTCCATGCAGTTTCGCTCATAGCCACAATCTCAGAGAACATGATTTCCATCAATCCAATATGCTCTAATCCACCCTCACGAAACTTTGTAGCTTCAGGACAAACTTATATTATTTCTATCATTTTAGTTTTAAAAATAAATAAATAAATAATTTAACCTTTGCCCAACCTACCTTGCTAAAATGAGTGTGAGGTCGATTACCAACATTGACCTCTTCCACACACACTTCACAAAAAATCTTAGTTGTCATTGTGTCCCAAGATGCCCTAATCTTTTTTTCATTTGTATCAGACATCTATCTTAACACCAAATGAAAAAAATTTTAACTAAATATTTAATACATCATTTCATATTATATAAGCAGTAACTTTTTTATAATAAAAAGAGAACAATTGAATGGATGATCATTAACTATTTTATCACAACAAAATACTACATACCAAAAAAAGAAAAAAAAACAATTCAAGATTTAGTTTAATTTTACATTAAATTTATTGGTTCATTAATTGACTTGTTTGAATGAGATAATTTAATACTTTTAATTGGATTATAATTAAGAATGCCAACATAATCAATTTGAAAGGTGTCATGAGATCGCTAATTTGAATTTAATATATCCTACATAATGTGAAGGCATATCAACTAACTTGATTAATCACCCAATAGTATTTATTTAAGCTAAGCAAAAAAGAAAGTGTAGACAATTACATTTGAAATTTCCATGTGATCTAACCAAAGCCTATAATCATCTAGGAAGTTGAGCCTTTTGGACACACTTTACAGTAGCCTACCCAATTTGTTCAGCACCTATAATCATCTACTTTTTACTTTTTCATGCTAATCCAAACATACTATTTTAAAAATTTAATCTATTAAAGAACATCAAACCCCGAGATATGAGTTGAAATTCATATTAAACCCCGAGGATATCATTTTTGTTACTGAAGCAATATTTGAAATATCCAAGTTGTGAGCATTGCGAGCTCAAAGATAGAGATATGAGTTGCACATTCTTCAAGTTAATATTAATAAATTGACAGTATTTTAAACCTTTTATTTCCACCTTCATGGTAAAGCCATAACCGAGCATTAAAGAATTGCTTCACTGCACTAGACTGCTACTTTAACATAGGTATTATAAAGATTAGCAAATTAGTTCCTGACCATTTGTTGTGATCAATATTTTTATTAGTAAAGAAACGTCTAATAGTAAAGCATAAAAAAATTCAGTACATGTTGTTGTCTTATGTTTTAGAATTTTCAAAATATATTTAGAATGTTCTATTAACAAAGTTAAAATTATGTGACAAATCAAATTTCAAAATTTATTATTAGTAGTATTTATAAGATATACATACATGTAACAAATTCCAACTGTTACTTGACCCAAAGAAACATGTTAAAAGAATTAAAAAATATAAAAAAATACATGAAAATCAATTCACTAATAAAGTATAAAAAATCAACTAATAATAATAAAATCAATAATAATACTTTTGATTTTTTTATCTTTAAATCAAACAAAAATAACAAAAAAATAATGACTTGCAACATAATATAAAATTAATGTATTTAAATAAAAATAAAAAATTAATATATGTCGTACCTTTTGGTGGCTTTCCAAACTACTTTTGTGTGTAATTTCAAAGAAAAAAAGTGAATTGTGAAATCAACAAATTAGTGATGAGAAGAGTAAAAAGTAGACGGCATTGGTGCATAAGAAGAGTAAAAAGATGAGTAGGTAAAAAAGTAGGGCTAATAATGATGGCTTGTAATATTAAGAATTTGGTAAGAGTAAAGTAGGATTAAACAAAAAGAATCATTAAGTAAAAAGTCTAACCGCATAAACATGTAAAAGCCCTTTCTCTTGAAGCTACAATTTATAGCTTCAGCTTTTAGTTGTCCAAAAGCTATAAAATGTTGTCCGCATAAGCTTTAGAGATGTTGCCAAACACTTAACTTTAGCTTTTTTAGTAGAGAAGCTCTTGAAAAAGCTAAGCCAAACAATCACTTAGTTTTAACCCAAATGAGAGAAATTTTCTTTTATGAATAAATAATAGATAATAAAGAAAACTATTATCATGGCCTATGAGCTCAGTTGGTTAGAGCGTAGTGCTAATAACGCGAAGGTCTTAGGTTCAAGACCTGCATAGGCCACATTAATTTTAATATTTTTGTATTTAATCTCTTTCATATCATGTTAGAAAATTAGAAGAGAAAATAAAGAAACTAAAAAAAAATAGTACAATAAGAGAAAGATGGATAGAAGGAGAGAAGAGACATAATCCATAAACAAAATGAATGGGGATGATATGAAAAAAAATCTAAAAATTAGAAAATAAGTTTAAAAGTACAATAATTTAAGAAATAAGTTTTTAAATTACAACGATTTGAAAAAAGACACTTAGTTATAAAAAACAGTTAGTGAGAAGGTTATTGAATGAACTGAAGGTGTGTTATTTTTTTTGTTTTAGTGATAAGGAATTTTTTTCCTCGAATCATTATAATTTTAAATTTATTTCTCAAATTAGTGTACTTTTTAATTTATTTTCTAATCTCTAGTACTTCTTGTCATGTCGTACTCATTTATTTTGTCTATGTGATTGTCTCTTTCCTCGGCCACTGTCCATTTATTTTGTTTATGTTTATGTCATGTCGTACCTATTTATTTTTTTAGTTTATTTTTCTTCTCTTTTACTCTTCAAACACATGGTAATTTGGTAATGAAGAAAACCAAATTGAGATTTGCCATAGGTACTAGCTTATTCTTCAATCCCTTGATCTCTCTCTCTCTCTCTCTTTTTTCCTGTTTTTAATTTACTTGGTGAATTTAGAGAGGTTTACTCGATTATTATGTATAAGAGCTAATGAGTTAAGGTAATCTTGAAAGAATTGGTAAAAAAAATTTCTCATGAAAATGAAAAAAGTTTGAGGACATGCTTTTGAATATTAAATATAAGAGATGAAGAGCTGGCAGAAAAAGTTCACAAAAAACTACTTGTGGATTACAAGACATTAACAAACAAGATAATTTCGATAAAAGGATGAAGAAAGCAGGGCTCAACATAGAATCTAACTCATCAAAGGCTATCTTCTGGTGTGAAAAGGTCGGTTCTCGACACTAGAATCTATGGAATGTCTTTCTGCTTTTGACTCAATGATAGGATTGCTGAGTGATGTCACTCACCAAGCTGTATTTGGTGTTTATGGATTGGCCAACGTTATTGCTAGAGAAAGTGTTGAGCTATTGAGAGGTGTATTGAGTGTTTATGGATTGGCCAACGTTATTTCTAAAGAAGGTGTTGATGTATTGAGTGTTTATGGATAGGTTCATGGTGGTGACTGATTTGTAACAGCAAGTCCTCAAGTTCTTGAGATTTTTGTTATGATTTATATCATTTGACTTCTTCTGTTTGGGCTAATATGTTTGATCTGTTCTTATGGTTGTTTATCTAATGTTGGTCATTCTTTCTTTCTTTTTTGTTTTAGGACTAAAGGGGACGGATGCGTTCCATTCTAGTGTTTCAATTATCATTGTAGACACCTAATTTTGTCCGAGTTTACAATTTTTTTTGGATAAATTTGATACTTATCAATTTATTGAAGTTTTGTTAAAATTTCTTGAATGATTTGTTATTGAGCTCTATTAAACTAAGTTTTAGACTTGAGAAAAAGAATGAAGATATATAATTTAAAGCAAACAAATAAAAATTCAATATACGTCCATTGTAGTTTTAGGCTTCATGACCAAGTTCAATTCAAATCCAAAATGCATGGATTTCAAGGCTCAAATTACAAATGGGTTAATTTATGTAATGGGTTAATTTTGAGCTTTATTGATTAAACCTAATCCAAATCAAGATATGGGCTTCATGGCCCAAGTCCTAGTTGGGTTTGTTTTTATTATTTGCTTTCTTTTATTTATATATTTTATAATTTTATTTATTTTTCCAATTAGTTTTATCAAATCCAATCAGCAATTAATGTGGGTACAGTGCCCCAAAACCGTGGCCACCTCTACCATCCTTGTAGCTGGATTTCTATCTTCTCAGCCACCTGCACAGTACTGTTCCCCATACCCCCTCACACTAGTCACCATTGGTGACCAAAATACAGGCTACAGACGAAAGGATTAACCGAAAAAGGCTGGGTAAAAGGGAATTCACAATTGGCTTTAAAAATGGGGAAATTGTTCTCACAAGGGGGCTCTCGAATACCAAAAGTCATAGAAATACTAGGAATCTCACCAACTTCAATATTGCTGCTCGGTCTCACACAGTCAAACTCGAGCCTCCTGCACCACAGAAAATTACCACACATATAAAACCCATTTCAACCACAAACCACCATCATTGCCTTTTATCCCAAACAATACACACCATCATTTTCACTGCCCACTGTCCCATCTTTACCTAAAAACGAAGAACGTGTTTGGTATGCAAGAAATAAAGACTTTGCACCGCAATTTAATTGAGTGCAAAGTCTTTACAACGTTTGGTATTACGTTTCACGTTGCAAAGTAACTTGATGAGTGCAATAATTTTTACCCAATGCAAAGTTACTTTGCATCGGTGTAAAATTTCTCAAACCTCAAAATAGCCTCTCTTCTCTTAATCAACCCTTGTCCATTTTTTTTCTTCTCTCGACATACTCTCTATTTCTCTCTTTGGAACCACCATCATCCTCATTCTTTCTTTTTTTCTTTTTCTTTCGGTACTATCATCTCCTTCGCTTAGGTGGTTTGTTGCTCCGGTGGAGGTCCGTTCGTTTACAAGCTCCAACTATCTCTCTTTTGTTTCCGACTATATATGAGTTCAATCTTCACTTCTATTGCTGATTTTGTAATTGTAGGTCTACCCACTGATTTTATAGATCTACCCATTCTAAAATGAGATTTGATTTTGCATTTTGCTTTGCTATTTTGATTGCATTTTTAGGATTATATTAGCAATGATGACACTGATTGGAAAGTAACAAAATCATTGTGGGTGTTGATAGACTAGTTGCTTTCAAAGCATGGTGGTAATTGATTGGGTTGATTTAATTTGATCCTTCTGCTGACATTCTTTTGGTTGTTGATTTTGGGGTTTCATTCATTAAGCTTCAGTTCTCCTTTCGGTATGCTGTTATGCTTGTGTTTGTTTTATAATTACAAATGATGAGTTATATCAATAATTATAATTTTATATTATTCACATTTTCATATGAAAATTACACTTTTAATTAATTCGATTATATTAAATTAGTTTTCATAGTTAAGGATATTTTTGGAATTTGAAACTACATTACCAGCAAAATGAGTGGTTACCAAACACTACAATGTTACTTTCCCTGCAATTTAAACAAAACTTTACACTACATACCAAACACTGCAATATTACTTTTCCAGCAATCACTTTCTCAGCAATCACTCTCCCAGCAATCACTTTACACTGCAAATCACTTTGCATGTAATGTACCAAATGTTACCCAAATCCGAAACCACCCAAACACCCAACTACCATCATCTTAATCGGAAGCCCTTGCTACCCCAAACTTCATCATCATCCCCACCAAACTCAGAACTCGAAAACTAAGCTCCAACTATGACAACCTAAAACTTGAAAGCACACAAACCTGAGATGCCCAAAGACTTCCAGATCTAAAACCCAAACTCAGCCAATGTTTTAAGACTACAAAGACACACAAGACAAAAAAGACAACAACAAAGATCCAGCAATGTTACTTTGCATGTAATGTACCAAACGCTACCCAAATTTGAGACCACCCAAACGCTAAACTACCATCATTTTATTCGAAAGCCCTTGCTACCCCAAACTTCATCATCATCCTCACCAAACTCAGAACTCGGAAACTAAGCTCCAACTATGACAACCTAGAACTTGAAAGCACATAAACCCAAGACACCCAAAGACTTCCAGATCTAAAACCTAAACTCAACCAATATTTTAAAACCTACAAAGACACATAAGACAAAAATGACAATAACAAAGATCTAGCAATCACTTTGCACTGCAAATCACTTTACATGTAATGTACCAAACGCTACCCAAATCCGAGACCACCCAAACACCCAACTACTATCATCTTAATCGAAAGCCCTTGCTACCCCAAACTTCATTATCATCCTCACCAAACTTAGAACTCAAAAACTAAGCTCCAATTATGACAACCTAGAACTTGAAAGCACACAAACCCGAGACGCCCAAAGACTTCCAAATCTAAAACCCAAACTTAGCCAATGTTTTAAGACCTATAAAGACACACAAGACAAAAAAGACAACAACAAAGATCCAACAATCATGTTCCCTTTAGGGAAATCTCAACAGAAGCAAAAAAAAAAAGAGGTTAAGAGGTTCAGTTAGTGGTAGATCTACGGTAATCGAGAAAAGTTTTGGAGAAACTAGGCTTGGTTTTGGGCTTAGGAGCTGGAAAAGCTTCAGAACATTGGAAGCATTTCAAGTTTTGGCCTCCGATGACGGCACTAGTGGCTGTCTGGCAAACTGATGATGGTTGAAAATTGGAGACAGGGAGAGAGCCTAAGAAGGCTCTAGAATTTTTTGAAAAAATAAAAGAAAAGTGTGTTTAAAAAAATATTTTTGGAGGCTTGTATATTGGTGCAAAATGCACAGTTTGGAGCAAGAGTAAGGGCAATCGACTCGACCCATTGCTACTTGATTGTTGGGCTTCAGAAATTCTATTACATCAGGCTTGTATTTGGTAGGCCCAATCATCTGATTCAGATCTATTTAACACTGGTCTCCAATTTGGGGTATAATTTCTTACTAGCCTTCTATTTATGTGTTTGTTCCTTGGTTATTTCCTTGATTTAAATACATGTTAGGAAATGGAAATTCTGAAAAATTTTCTTTTACTCGCCTTTTCATTTTTTATCAATTATATTAAATAATAATAAATAAATAATTATGTCATACTTGTTTTGTTTCTAATGAAAATAAACATGAATTTCCGACGATGAGATTTCATGAACATTGCAAGTAGTGAGTTCTCAAAAATCTCTAGGTGAGAGAAATTCTCCAATTATTATCAGAGCATTGGAGTATTTGGAGTAATTTTTCAATACATAAATTCATATTTATTATTCAAAAATAATTTTTCGATACATAGATTCATGATCATTATTCAAAAATAACAAATAAAATTTTATATAAAAAAATAATAATAAATAAACAAAACAAATAGAAAATAAAAGTGATAAATAAATGAGAAATCAAGTAAGTATATCATGATCATGTGATGTATGTTTGTATCATTGTCTTGATTTTACTAAAAATAAAATAAAAGTAAAGTCCGATTATAGGATTTCTTAGAAATCACAAGTAATAATTCTTTGATAATCTTTAGAATCAAATAAATATTCTTAATATTACCAGGCTATTGGAGTATTTAAGTAATTTTAGTTCGATATTAAAATTTCTTATATAGTTGATTTTATGAAACAAAGTAATATTTTTTTTTGAAAAAAAAATAAAAAAATGAAAACAAGTAAACAAATAAAATGAATATTTATCCGATGACGGGATGTTACGAAAATCACAAGTAGTGATTCCTAACTGAACTATAGGTGAGAGAAGTCCACTAAATATTACCAGAGCATTGGAATACTTAGTGTGATTTTTCAAGAACGCATATTTTTGTTAAAAATAAAATTGAAATAGATTTTATAAAAAAATGGAAAGTATCAATAAAAGCATAATTCATGTGCATCATTCATTATCTGTTTGCATCATATGCATCATGATAATTTTTCGAAGCAAGTGTGAATCTTCTGAGGACAAGATTTTATAAAAATCACAAGTAGCGATTCTTAAGAAATCTCTAGGTGAGAATTTTATTTCAAATATTACCAAAACTATTGGAGTATTTGATTTAATTTTTCAATACAAAAGATTCACATTTATTTTCAAGAAAAATAAAATTTAGTTTTTTTAATTTTTTATTATATAAAAATATAAAATGATTTAAAAAATAAAATAATATTGGTTGCAATTAAAAGGGAATTATTTTTAAATATTAAATTAAAACCATTTTATTAAAACAAAAAGGATAATATATGATTAAAATGGTATCGTTTTTAAATAGGCGTCGTGGGGATGCTAATCCTTTCCCACGTGTAATCGTACTCACGAACCCAACCTTATTTTCGCAGACTCCAAAATAGTCTTTTTAATACAACTTAATCAATTTTAAGATTTTGTTAAAATGACAAATTTTTTAGATGGCCAATCATACCTAATAAAAAGATTGGTGGCAACTCCCTGTTTTTAATATTTTCAAAATTGTCAAGCAGTCGAGTTTCCAAACAAAATCGTTACGACAATCACCAACAATAGAAAAAATAAAGGGGAAGGATGAGATCAAGATTTAAGATTGAGGATTTGGGAGTTATTAAAAAGTTTAAGTATGACATGGCAATGATTTTTTTTTGTTACAACAGGAAAAGAGAAAACTACATTAGATTAAATTTCCTAGGAAACAAGACACCTATCTCATCAGCAAACAAATGCTGACTAACAGTAGAAGGAGGAAGCCTTAACACTTCATAATCCTCATCACTGAAGCAACCTGATTTAGCTAATGCATCTGCTACAAAGTTCCCCTCACACAGGACATGCTAGAAAGTGCAGTGTCAAAATTTAGTTGCAAAAGATCTAATATCCCCGACTATACTGCCAAGCAAGTGATAAGAAATATCGCCACTAAGAATAAGATCAATGGTTACCTTACAATCTGTTTCACAAATAATATTGTAAAAGCCTTCTTTCCAAGCCAAAAATAGTCCATACTGTGCCGCATGTAATTCAGCCACCATATTGGAGCAGACACCCAAATGAGTTGTAAATCCAACTAACCACTGCCCTTCACTATTACGAATCAAACCTCCTGCACCTACTACACCTGGATTCCCCATTGAAGACTCATTAGTGTTGATTTTGATGATATTAAGAGGCGGAGCTTTCCATGACACTTGCTTTTGAACAACCCCATTGCAACGGGCCTTAAAAAAGGTTTGGCTAATTTCAGATGCACTGGTTAATATAGCTTCCACAAACTGCATACATGACATGGAGACCTCTTCAAAATTGAAAATCATTCTACATCTGCGTGTCCATACTCTCTAACACGTGGTAAAAAGATAGCATGCCAATTGATAGATGTTACACCTTTAACTACATTAGTGCACAGGTTTGACTTCACCCATTCAGGAAGATCCAAAGAAAAGAATTCAGATGCCAAACCAGGTTTGATCAGTTTCCTCCAGCATTGGGCCTCAAACTCACAACCTTTAACAATATGTAATGTCGATTCCTCTGCCAAACGACATATGGAGCAAATCGATGAGGTAAATAACTTCCATTGAAAACGAAGCTTGTTGATAAGTAATCTGTCCTTATACAGAAGCCAAAGAAAATGCAACCATTTTCTGAGGAGCTGGTAATCGCCATAACCACATCCAATTCTCTGAACCACTCTTCCCTACTGAAATCAATTCCCTCATGTAAGCAGACTTGGCTGTATAAGCTTCATCCACAAAACCAGACCATATCCACTAGCCTTTTAAAAGATTTGAATTCGAAACAAATAAAAAAATCTCTTACCGCTTAAATTAATTAACGAAAATTTTAATTTTTGTAACTCCAAGGAGATTCAAATCCATTAAGTAATTTTTATTACTCAAGATTGAATGTTTTATATATATTTTTTTTATACAATGGAATATGAGGGAAAGGAGGTGCAAGTGTTGAAACTTTAAACTACAAAACTCTAATACTTTAAGGTGAAAGCATAACCATTTAAATTAATACTCAAGTTAACTCAAGATTAAATTTTTTAAGCGTAAATTTAAGCTAAAGAGTTAAAGCTAAAAAGAGTTTGAAATAAGTAAATAGTCATAAACTAAACTTTATTTAAAGTAATCTATATAATTATGTATATTTATAAGAGTATATTTGATGCATCGACAATGTATATTAATTATAAACTGTCAATCAATTATAAAGTATCATCTAGTTGATGAGTAAAACTAAAAATATATGCAAGTCCTTAACATAAAGGGTTTATATTTGAAGCATCGACAATTTATAACTTCTATATATTATTAGCCAACTATAACCTTTTGTCACGCCATGCGCTCTTAAGGAGAATATGTTAGATACTTCAATCTCATATCAGTTATGAAAGAGAAGGTCATTAGACATATAATAAGTGGTGTTGCACACCTTAATAAACTAATTTTGCAGGGAAAGGGTAAGGGTCACATGACAAGTGATATTAGGGCCAACCTTTAACAAGCTAACTCCATGTTAAGCATTCTGCTGGAGTAGAGCAGGGTGAGCCAGTTCCATGCTGAGTGCCCTAGAGGGACAAAGCAGGATGGACACCAGAGGAGGCTAGTTATGACAAAGAAGTCATTAGATTGAAAGGAGAGACTGTCACTCCATGTGCTCCAAAGGGGAGTAGGATGGATGCCTTAATCCCACATTGGATACGAAAGAAAAGGTCATTAGGCATATAAAAGGCAATGTTGCACACTCAATAAGTCGATTTTGTGAAGAGGGTAATTGCCATGTGACAAAGCACAAAATTTACTCTTGTTAATGAGAATCATAATCTATTCTCCCATATTATCTTCAATACTTTGAGGGTTTGAGTGTTTTAGAGTCCTCCAAACATGTAAGCATGATCTTAAGATAACAGGAGGCTGACTTAGGCATACTTAGATAGAAGTTCCTACCTAAGGTTGCATGGCTGCCTGACTTAAACTCATAGCCGATGACACTACCCCTCATTAATTAACAAAGTATAAAACACACAAATCCTTAAAAATAAATTAAAAAAAACTTTATTTTTTAATATTAATAAAAAACTTTATTAATATTTATTTGGAAGAGCTTACATAATTTTTCACTTTACTCATTAATGAGATGATAATTTGTGATTGATTAACAGTATATAGAAGCTATAACTATCAATGTACTAAATATAAACTCTAAAATAAATATCAATAAATTTTTTAGGAAGAAGAATTCACTTACACCAGTGTAAAACTAATTAATTTTACACTTTTTTTTTACCATTAGATTGATATTAAACTTGTGGATAAGATTAAATATCTCATTTCCTCATAAGTGTAATTAAATGCAAAAACATGACTACTCTCTTTTTTATATTTTTTTCCTTTTTACTTATCATAATTATCTGAGTTACTTTGTTTAAGTTCTTTTATTCTTTTCATTTCTTTTTAATTAAACTCTCTTTTTTTTTTTCATTCCTCTTTAAAGCTAGGATCTTTTCATCAGAATCTGTCAACTTGCCCGTGACGTTGGAATCTCAATAACTGCTGGAAACGTTCGTTCCCTGAATTTTCTTTTCTTATTTCTTATTCACTTTTTCTTTTATAGAAAATTAGAACCCATCTCAAACATTAGTCGTACTTTGCTTAGGCTTTGAGAATTCTTAATTTGGACCAGCGGAAGTGGCAATCTACAGGAAGAGTTCACATGTGCATTTTAAGATCGGTTGATGGTGTGTGACAATCAAATTACTACAAACTGTGTTGACTTTTGCAGGCTGCCTTTGCTAGGGCCTAACAGATTCATAGCCCTAAGCGCACTGGTGCAGTGCGTGTTTGCAAGGTACATGGCTAGCAATTTAAATGGTAAAATTCAAAAAAAAAAAAATGGAAAGACTAAAAGAATTGAGAGCGAAGTAAATTTTTGAAGGCGACAACTGTTGTATACGGTACGAGGAAGGAAACAAAGATGAGAAGAAACAGCCAAAGAAAAGATACAACTCATATAATTATTATTATGATAATTAAAAAGGAAAAAAATATAACAAAAGAGTAGTAATATTTTTACATTTAATTATACTTATGAAGAAAGAAAAAAATTTAATTTCAACTACAAGTTTAATAATAATTTGATGGTCAAAAAAATTGTAAAATTCTTTAATTTTACACTTATGTAAGGACATCCTTCTTCATTTTTTAAATTTGATTAAATTAAATGACAATTATTTTTGGTGATATAAATTTTTAAGAATTTACATTTTTTAGATTTATTCTTTAATGATTTTTTTGGATTTATTCTTTAATGAATGATATTAGGCGATTCATTGATAATATATAACAATTATTTTGTATAACCTAAGGGTTGGGTTTCAATTGACAATGCATATTAAGTTTGTGAGAAGAGCTCTCGGATTCGATTTTTAGTAAACACATCATTGGAAAATGATGAAGAGTCTTAACTGTGACTAAACCCCAAACAATATTAATCTCAGACCGCGAATAAAAATATCTGTAATCTATATCAAAACAATTATTTTGTACGGAAAAAAAGAGATAATATATAATATTTATTGACAATCGGTTTATCGAATCAAGCATATTCATAAATAAAATATTCTAACAGATTTATCAAGCCATTTACTTGAATTAATAACAAATGTCAGTTTCTCATTGGATTACCATTTTCTCTTTATTCTAACCCCTGATCCACTCAATCCCTCCTTTCAATCATAAATTGAAATTATCTTCCTGAGTTCTTTTCATCAATGATTTATTCTTGCCATTTACATAACTAAAAATCTAAACTAAACTTTACCAATTGTCCTTCCCCCGTCCCCTACTCTCTCGCTTCGCTATATTTCCGGCGGAGAAACAAATCAAAACAAAACCAAGTGGAAAAACAAAGCTGTTGACAGAAAGACTAAAACAAGAGGAGCAAAACAAGAGAAAATGGCTAGTGGAGGAGGGTATGGAGACCCAAGCCAGAAGATTGACTATGTTTTCAAGGTAGTTTTGATTGGTGACTCTGCTGTGGGTAAGTCTCAGATTCTTGCTCGGTTTGCTAGAAATGAGTTTAGTTTAGATTCCAAGGCTACCATTGGAGTTGAGTTTCAGACTAGAACTCTTGTTATTGAACGCAAGAGTGTTAAGGCACAGATCTGGGACACTGCTGGTCAAGAACGGTACTTTCTTTTTACTTCTATTACCATTGCTATGCTTTTTAGCTATTCATGCGAAAAGGTTTTTTTTTTTGGGGTTTTCAGTTTATGTGCATATGCTTCTTCATTTCTTGTTCTTTTTTAGATCTGTGGTTTGTAGACAGAATTATAAGCTTGCAAAGCAACTGTTTGACAATGAAAACCCAATATCAGAAATTCTGAATTTGAAAATGGTACTAGTAATATTTTGTTTGACAAGATTTACTGTGGACCGACAAGACATGGTTAGTTAACATGATTGTGTTTAGATGTCTACATAGTTGGGTGGCGAAAGGTTTTCAATTTCAATCAGGATTGGATGTTTGATCGATGAATTGTATAGTTACTGCTGATCTTTGTATATTGCTTTTAACTAAATGATGAGATTGATGTGCTTAATGACAATTTGGACATCGATTGAATCTTACTGCGTTGCTGGTCTCATCTTTTCTGCTTAGATGATATAGATTGGTACAGAGCATTGTATTCTATGAGATGCTTGATCTCTTCACTTATTCCGCAAATCTTGGCCTATTCATTGAAATTAGATGCTTGTGGTAGCATGTTCATTTATAAATATTAAGTAAGCATGCATGCTGGTAAGCAGGATTGCGATCTATAGCACCCATCTTGAATTTGAGTCGTGTGGTTGCGATCTTTGCTGATATTTATGTTGTTAAATAAGTGGTTGATTAATTACCTTGGTTTGGTTAGCTATTGATCATTCAGTCCATTGGTAATGGTTAAAGCAGTTGAATCCAACTCTTGACAATTCATATTTAATGAGGTATGTAACTGGTTTTAGTATGGTCCGACCTGCTGATCCCCTCCATGGCACTTGTTATTAGGAGATGGGAATTTGTTTGCCATCTCATATCCTCTAGGTTGACTATTACTATTTACCTCTAGGTTTCTATGAGATGCTTGATTTCTTCACTTTACAACAAATCTTAGCCCAGACATTGAAATTATGTTCTTGTGGTAGCATGTTCGATTATAAATAGTTCTGTGTTAAGCAAGCACGCATGCTGATGCTGATAAGCAAGCAGGATTGTGATCTATTCATCCATCTTGAATTTGAGCTGTGTAGTAGCAATCTTTTCAGATATTTACCTTGTTAAATAAGTGGTCAATGAACTACCTGGGTTTGGTTAGCTTTTAATCATTCAATCTGTCAGTAATGGTTAAAGCAGTTGAGTAAGCTTTTAAGTAAGCACGCATTCTGGTAAGCAAGCAGGATTGTGGTCTATTCACCCACCTTGAATTTCAGCTGTGTAGTTGCAATCGTTTCAGATTTTTACTTTGTTAAATATATGGTCGGTCAACTATCTGGATTTGGTTAGCTTTTAATCATTCAAATGGTTGGTAATGGTTAAAGCAGTTGAATCCAACTCTTGACAATTAATATTTAATGAGGTATGTAACTGGTTTCGGCATGGTCTGACCCGCTGATCCCATCTATGGCACTTGTTATTAGGAGATGGGAATTTGTTTGCCTTCTCATATCCTGTAGGTTGACTGATACTATTTATTTATCTTGGTAACACGTAAAATATTGTTTTAGAAGCATTTTATTGATCTTGCTTCTTTCTTATGTTACATTGAACAGATACAGAGCTGTTACGAGTGCGTACTACAGGGGTGCTGTTGGGGCAATGCTGGTTTACGATATAGCAAAACGCCAGACCTTCGATCACATTCCACGTTGGCTGGAAGAGTTGCGTGGCCATGCTGACAAGAACATCGTTATTATTCTGATTGGGAACAAAAGTGACCTTGAAAACCAGCGGGCAGTTCCAATGGAGGATGCCAAAGAATTTGCTCAAAATGAAGGACTATTTTTCTTGGAGACTTCAGCCCTTGAAGCGACTAATGTGGAGACTGCCTTCTTAACTGTTCTTACAGAGATCTTCAACATTGTGAACAAGAAGAATCTAGTTGCTGGTGAGAATCAAGGCAATGGCAACCCTGCATCACTAGCAGGCAAGAAGATCCTCATTCCAGGTCCTGCACAAGAAATTCCAGCAAAGACCAACATGTGCTGTAGGTCATGATTTAATTGGATTTGTCTCCTATTGTTAGTTTCTTTCTTTTACATTCTTAATAGCAATTTTTTTAAGGGTGTGGTATATCTGTTTGTATATGTACATTGCATTAGTTTAGTCTGCGAGGGCAGCTAATTAATTGCATGTATTGAGATGGGGAATAGAAAACCAAAATTTGAAGCTAAATTGCAGTTTGCTTCAATATTGTTTCTTAAAGTAATACATGTTATCCATTTTCCTTTTTAAAGTTACTTCGTAAAAATGAATTACTTTCAGCTTCAGGGCTGCAGATCTAAAAAGCGTTCCCGTCATGATTTAATTGCCATTTTACAATTATAAAACGGCTGCCAAAATGGTTAACAGATGATGCATTATGGTTAGCTAAGTTAATTGGCATATTGTTACTTTCCTCACTCTTGTTTCAAATTGTAAATCTCTTGCATAAACAATATTGCAATCTTAACCTTTATTTGTTCATATAACAACAGCATTAACTTAACTGACAAGCTAAGTCAAATCAAAATGGTAGATTTAAAACATTCGAAATGCCTTACCAAAATTGCATTTGAGTATTCCATCAATACAGATTGCCAGTGTTCATTACACGAAACAGTTACTTGTTAAACTGTAATGGTCCATTATACCTGTGGTGACAATAATCAGACCTTCAAATTGCTCAAAACTACAAATGGGATCTCTAAACACTCAAAACTTTTTACTGTTTAGCCTAGCAGTCGGCACTTAAGACCTTCAACATGCTTAAGAGTAAAAATAGGATCTCAAAACTGTTTCAGTTTCATCTATCAATCAGCACTTCAATGTTCGGTGTCCCATTCGGTATGACTCCTTGCGACCAGTCCGTGCTTACTGTAATGCAGGCAAAAGCAGGCATTTCAGCCGGTTTTACCTACTACTGGATTTGAACCAATGACTTGCATAATGAAAGCAAACATCTGGTATTTTCTCTGCCTCAACATTGTGTTCCTCCATTGAGGTTCTGTTTCCACCAATCATGTCCTGTTTTCGCCTGGCTCACCATGGTTTTCTTGTTCCAAAGTTCCAGTCTTTATGCGTGCAGAAAGCCTTTCCAGCAATTCCTGGCAGTCATTTGCCGTAACCATCACAGTCAAACTTGCCCTACCCTTCCAGCAGCCAATGGCTATTGTTGATGTGTCTGTTCGGATATGATCTTATAAGGATTTGGAATTTGCCAAAAAAGGTTAGTAAAGGAATCATGTACACCAATCATTCTGACAGACATGGCAGATCAAATGAAGTTACCTTCTCTCAAAACAATCACGCAGCAGCCTAACATCAGGTTTGCTGCCTTCTGGCCAAACTCAGCATCGACAAAGTCTGCAAATTTGATTGTTTTATGTTCCAAAAGATTATTGAAATCTGCTTGGGAAGCATATAGGATTTGTTTGGTAATGTATGGGAGAATCACTGGCAACCCTTCTGATGATATCCTGAATAAACACGGTGCAGAGGAACCTTCTCTAGATGATTGGCGCTCCTATTTTTAGAACAAAATCAAATAAAAGAAGAAAAGGAATCCTTGCTGATTAAAAAGCAAACATAAATTCTGACTAAATGACTTTTTATGGCAAAATAAAGCAATAATTTGTCTAATCCAAAAAAAAAAAAATAATGATTTGACCTTTTCTCAGACTTATATAGTTTATCTTGAGTCTAGGACACAACACGAAGGGTAAAAGAGGATAACCAAAGAGATGGGAAGCAATATAACAAGGTTTCAAGAAGTAAAAGATAAACACAACAGGCTTTGAATAAAAGAACATAAATATACTCACAAACATCTTCAGGCCAATGGAAGTTATCTTCAGTTGCTGTCCAACTCGAAAATTCAGTTCCAAAACATCCTTAACTGACTTTGAAACATAATAAATTCTCTTCACATGGTTAGTTTCACTGTTTCTTGTAACAAGGTGGCCACTGAAAGGGAATGATTCATCAATACCATAAAATGTCTTAATACTGTTTATTATAGCTTCTTCTTTGAAGAAAAGAACGGGATCGACTCCTTTCCACTTGCCCTGAATCTGCAATTTTCTCCTCCCTCCAGCAATTGCAGAATCAATTTTCTTATCAGCAGGCACTTGAGCTGTCGCAGAAGAATTGGTATCCAGAGCAACTTCATCTGGTTCACCATCAACCAAATCAGCCTCTAAAGCCACTTCTGAGATCTTTTCAACTGCCTCTGAAGTCACTTCTGAGATCTTTTCATCAGCCTCCGAAGCCTCATCTGAGATCTTTTCATCTGCCTCTGAAGCCACTTCCAAGACTGCCCCATCCACAGAACAATCTTCTAAACCATTTATTTCTTCAGTAGCTTGGTTTGACAATTTTTCATGCAGCTCATCATTTCTAGTTGACAAATTCCCTTGTGAACTAACAGACTTGTCCTGAGTCGCTGCAGCAAATATTAGGAAACTAATTTGTAAATGCCTCATGAGGTAAGCTGTAAGCGAGCAAAAGGAAAGGGTAGGGGCAGGGAAACAAAATCAATAGTTTTCACAATGGAATCAGCAAATAGCATATCTGAATCCAGGAACAGATGGAGCATCTTAGAAATGGCGTATAAATTTTACGCCACTGTAAACCATCCATAAACATAAAATGGAGGGGATAATTTTGATTTACCTGGCAAATGAGAAACTTTGTGGAGGACAGCAATGAAAAAGGCCCCCGTGTTCTGATCATGAGGCATTATCCTCATGCAGTATTCTAGTGGGAGATCAGAAACTTCTTCCTCCGAATTATCAGAAGAAATAGGATCATCAGACTGAGCTCCATTTTCAGAATTAACATTCTCGCCATTCGCACTCTTCTTGTTATTGTCAGTTAGATCCACATAAATTTTTCCAGAAGGGAACATGCTGGGAACAATCCCATTTCTGCGGAACTTGCGAGCATCCTTGTGTGATGCTAACCAGACTCCCTTATCGCGTACCTGATGGACATGGTAAAAACTTGACATCACATGAAAAGAAAATGAAATGTTGAAAGGCAAGGTCTTTACGCAAGTATTAAATATTATTAGTTGGTAGTTATGTATATTGGTTTGATGTGGGTCTGGAGACCTGTTTTTCAAGTCTAGACAATGTTGAGAGTACATATCAAACATAAACAGCCTGACTCTGTATCAAATGAAACCAACTATTGCCATTAATAACCTAGAAATGCGTATGACACATTTTGTTCAGACATGAGGCACCAATATCAAACTGGTCTATATCCTAGATGCACAATGAAATGCATAATATGCAAACAGCAAAACACAGAAAATTTGAGTAGAACGGAATACCCAAGAATGGATTTGGTGATAATGGTAACTAACCTTCCATTTTCTTAAACCTGGGCGGCGAATTAATTGAGGCAGCTCATCTGAGACATCAACCAGTTCAACAGACCCTTTGCATCTCCGTAAAATCTGAAGCAAATAGGACATGGGGGTCAAAAGGGGAAAAAGTGAAAATGCTCAGACAGGATTGCAAAATCCAGCCACAATAAAAGAAGAGGAAAGAGTAAGATGAAGAACTAAAGAACAAAATTTCATATACAATAATAGCAAAAGATAGCTGTAAAGTATAGGAGTAACTACTTGGACAAGGATTGCTGTCAAAACTTCAAAAAAATTTTAAAAATTACAATTAAAATTTAAATTTTATCTACTGAAATAATAATTTTAAATATATGTACCATAAAAATAAATGCTCAGAATGGAACATCAGCTACTAGAACAAATAATTCATGCTCTAGTGCACTAACCAGTTCATACATGTTAATCTTTTAGCACCATCGGCACAACATTATTAATATAACTTTGCATCAAATATTCATCTTCAAGGGTCAAATTCTCTATTTTCATCAGCTTTCAAATTTATTCCCGACAACTAGAAGTTGCATTCTTTCATCTTTCATAAAATTTATCTGGCTCTGACATTGTTGCTTACCTACATAAAATTAGGATCCTTGGGCTTTCAACTTCCATTTTAATGCAGCCCCCACACATTACATTTTAATGGGTGTTATTCTTTTCCTAAGACAAGATGGTATTCAATCTCTGATGCAATTAACAATCACTATTTACTAAATTATTGACTAAGAAAATAAAGAGAAAAATGCACGCTTTTATATAGAACAAAAGCACCTTGTTAAATAAAAAGGACAACTAGATATTCTAAAGGAAAGATGGGCCATACCAAGCAAAGATTAGCAATACAAAGAAAAAGAAACACTTAATAAGAGAGATTTTAGTTATTTTGATTTTAGTGCATTTTTCTCTCAGGTAGTATACATTACCTCAGCCACCACAGCTTCATTTTCAACTGGATTCATTGAGCAGGTTGAGTAGATCATTCTTCCACCTACTTTTAACAGAGATAGACCTGCCACAATGCAGCAATTTAGAATATGTAACATCCATTAAATTAAAACCCAACGTCTTCAATAATTGATACCTCGCATGGCAATAAGAATCTGTAGGCAATGAAGTCCATTGCCCATTCCTCCGTTCCTGTATAAATGAACATAAATCTGATCTAATGAAATGTGATATTAACAAGTGAAGGGAATGGAAATAAGGGAAGGAAAAAGCAAGAGAACACAAACCATCTACGCCAGATATCGGGAGCCTTGCGAAGAGTGCCATCACCACTGCAGGGAACATCGCATAATACACGGTCAAAGAGAAGTTGAGTAATGTTCTGCTCCAATTTATTTGTTGTTTCTGAACTGTTGGAGGTATTTTTGCGGGAACGGCAGCCAGGGAAGTGTTGACCTTCATGATTTGCGACTATTAGGTTAGCAGTGCACATTCTTTTTGTTTGGTGGATGAGAAGGTTACATCTTTGTACATCAAGATCGTTTGCTAGAACCTAAAGAAAAAGACAATGAATTAATTAATTCTGCATACAGAATAAAGGTGTAAGAGTTGTTATCAGAGCAGGCCAAAAAGCTACTTGAACAAATCAACAAGCAAACAAAAATCTAACAATTCATAATCTATAGATCATTGTAAAGTGAAGATGGAACCAAGTAAAACCTAAAATTAAGAGAAGAGAGGAGACAAAATGATAAATAAAAGCAAACAGACAGACCATGCCATCAGGTAGAGATCCTCCTTTGGCTAAGTGGTGTATAATCTCAAGCAACTGAAAAGTTTTGGAACCAGGTGCTGCACACACTGACAAGGGATTTCCAGGAAATAATAAGTATATTTCCAATTTACATCAGATACAGTTTCTTAGTTAAAATCAAAAGTGCAGAGAACAAAGCTGTAATCTTTGGGAAGAAGATAAACAACAAAAGCTATCTGAAACATCATAAATTGCTTACTATCAAGTATAAATTGATGCGGATGTACATCAAGGAACAGAGGGGGCAACTGCAACATGAACAATTAGAGAAATTTTGGTTAAAATGAAAACATTCCAAAACTTGGCAAACACATAGCAGCAAATTAGTGCATAAACAGTAAGAACTGGTAAGTAGAGTCCACCTACCATGCTGACAGCCTCCTGTCTACTGATGTTTCCAATTTCAGTTTCCAGTTTCAAAAACTCATGAAACCTGAAAGTTATTTCGCCAAACATGAATCGACTAATGACTATATAATAATAAAAAATATCAATTGACTATGGAAACCATTTGAAAGCATACTGGACAGCTTGCACATAATGCACACATACTTAGTTGCTGAAAATCAACAAGGGATCAATACGATAGAATAAGTACTTATAAATCACATCATAGATATTACAAGTAAAACGTAGGAAATGTTGAAATGTTGCAAATCTATCATTTGAATCTTCCTTTTTTTCTTGTCCCCATTTTTCTTTTCAAGTTAAGACTGTAATGGGCAGTTACTCCAACAATAGATCTTTTCCTAATCATTTACCAAAATAAGATATGATGCATTCATCTACATATATATGACAGATACAAACAGAAGAACATAAGCATATAGTCTTTATATCATTTGGAGCATTTTAATACCAAACTAGTGATTGGTACAATCGATATATAGATCTATGTAATAATCACAGGAGTCTATGACAGCTGAACCAACAGTACAAACTGTTTACGCCATCACAGGATTCTATGACAGCTGAACCAACAGTACAAACTGTTTACGCCACAAAATTCAAGATCAAACAAACACCCTGATCGTAACTAAGGTATTAGTGGAACACCTTGGTCTTTTACATGGGATTGCCAATTACATGATCAAGTACAACAAGACTTACCTTTCAAGAGTTCGGTTTTTCCTTATCTGCATACGTGAAAAGTTTGATTGCCACGCCAGAGTATCAGGGTACCAAGGCAACGGTTTGATAGGCTCCAAATCACCCCCTTCAATTGCCTGCAAAAGAATGAGCAACAGGCAAAAGACAGTTACTTATAACACCGTTTGAAATTAATAAATCTTAAACATAAAGTAAAACTATGCCACTTACTTCAGCTTGAAGAGATTCCATAAAGTCATTCTCCAACTGCGAACGAATATCATCACAAAATTGGCCACTGCAAAACATTAGTAAAAACTAAAGCTATTACCAAGCAAATAAATGATTTTTACATACAAGCTCAAAACCAAAATCTTCAAAAGCAAAAAAAGAAAGAAAAACCTACGTGGAATTAATTCTGAAAGCAGCAGGCAATGGTTTTCTCAGCATTTCAATGAAAGCATCCCATTCTTCAGGAGCAACAATCCCTTGTTCCTGCCAAAAGAAGAATTTACATAAAAATTTCCATTTTTCACATAGATGGAATAAAAGCTCATAAAAACCGGATATTTTACTTTGTAATATTCGTCAAAGGAAGGGTTTTGGGTGGCAAAGGGCTGCCACCCTGGGTTATTAGAGTTGGGTTTATTGCGGTCAGATGAAGAATCCGTTTCTGTTCGTTTCCAAACATTTTCTCTGTTTTGTTTAAACTGTTTTCTTTGAGTACGAGACCCTCTTCGACCTCCCATTGCTTCTGCTTCTTTTTTGGATGGTGGCCGCCGCCGAGGTTGTTATGAACCTCTTTATTTTTTCAGAAACATGGGCTTTCAACCTGGAAATTATACAACGTAGCCCACCTGGTATTTTTGAACTTCCAGAAAGACAGTTTCTCAAGATTCAGAAATAGACAGTTGTGTCTGAAATTAGTTTAGTGGGACAGGCTACCCATATACTCGCTCCCAGTGTTTAGCAGCTAAGGCCCAAAAATAGAAAGTTGGTCAAGCTGAGAAACTGAGAATTGAGGTTGGGCTAGAACACCATCCTTAACATTTCCGAATGCTGGTAAAGTAAGCCTCAACTCTTATTATTATTATTATTATTATTATTATTTATATATATGCACTGACAGTGTATAATTTTTATACACTGTTAATGTATCAAAAGTTGATACTTCATTAATAGGCCTTATATGCAAATATAAATAAATTTTTTTAATTAATAAATGTGAATTTTGTATTCTTCTTTATTAAATCATTTCAAATTAAACTTTTTTATAATAAAAGTATTGAAAAATAAAAAAAATGATAAATCAAAATAAAAAAGAAGTGCACATTCTGTTTTCTTTTTTTTTTTGTTTCTTTCTTTATTTTTATCATTTGCTATACTTTTGTGTTTATTTCACCAAACAATTCAAACATATATATATATATATATATATATATATATTTAAGGATTAATATCTCATACACCATCAATAAAGTTTTTTGACTCCACAAATAGGATTAAGATAATGACATATGTCTTTTAAAAATACTATGAAAATAAAAAAAATAAAACAATATATGAGTCATCATCTTAACTCCGCTTATGAAGTCAAAAAAACTCCACTAACAATGTATAGGATAATTATCCTATATTTAATTTAAAAAATAATATGATAAATTATATCCAATAATTTTTCAAATAAATTAACTTTAATTATAATTTTCTTTTATTAAAAGTTATCTGAAGAAAAAATAATAAATAATAAGGATGATGATAGAATATTGACAATAACTAAATAATACACAGACAAAAAAAACAATGAGACTTAAAAAAGAATAAAATTAAATATTCTCCTCTTTATATTTTCATCCATGCAAATTGGAATGGCTAATTGATATTTTAAGCATTTTAGTATAAATATTAGAAAATATGTAAAGTTATCCATGTTTTAAAATCTAATCAAAGAAAAACACAAATATACTAAAATTTAAATAAAAAATGCCATTTTTTAAGAAAAAAAAAGAAATATGAGCAGATTTTGATTATACTATTTATTAATTTAGGTAAATGTGAATAGAATTTGAAACTTAAATTCTTGAGTTAGATCGAACTTGAGTAAACATTTATAGTTTAAAAATCTCATATTCATTCAAAATCATTTAAAAGTTATCCATATTTAGAATATGAAATTTTTTTGGGTAATTTGTTTTTCAAAAAATAAAATGTACCTATATACTACACTCATTGTGCATATGAATTCAATTAAAATGTATATATTTTTACCTGCATATACATTTTACAACCAATGAAACTTGATGGTTTAAGTATTAAGGTCAATATAATACAAATAATTTTTTCTTTATCCATTTCTCAATTTAACATTTTTTTTATTAAATATTTCTAACCATGGCTGCTATTATTTTTACTTCACCGTTCCATTATGTAACTCTCTAGACACATCATGAGAGTCCTTAGGATTCCTTTTCGTATAAAGCTTATAGATAGAAGATTAAAATGACATGAAAATGGTAAGTTATAAAAATACTTAAATGCAATAAAATATATAAATAATTTCTTAAAAGAGATTTTTTTTGTGTAACATGTTGAATTTGGTAGGACAAAAAGTATTCATATAAAATAATTTATTGGAAATTTGCAATATAAAACCCCAAGGGTTGGAATCGCAAATAAAAGTCATAATGTAGGCCAAGGTTGGAAGCAAGTACGTGTTATTTTGTAAGTCAAGTCCAAAATTCAAGGTTTGGGACTCGCACCCAAAGAAATTATTTTTCTTAAATGCACCAGGCCAATGTGGGAGTGCACCCTTAAAATCGTCTAAGAATGGATTAATCCAATGTGCACCCAAATTGACCCAGAAGGCCTTGGCTTAGTAGTAAGGAGGAGACTTTGAGATCTTTAATGAGTCAAAAAGTTTCATGTTCAAGTTTCACCAAACGTGTGAGTTAAAAGTTAAAATATCGTTTTTGATAAAAAAAATGCAATATAAGACGTTTGATAACTACTACAACTTGTGCAATCAATAAGTAAATAAATAGGGAAACTACTCAAAAAAATAGATAAAAAAAGTTACAAATCTAACAGATGAGGAATAAATTATTAGTTTGAAGATTCATCTAATCTAACACCTAAATCATCATTTCTTTTCTCATGGTCTACAACAAAAATTATATGTCAAACTCTATTTTTATTTTAATTTGGATAAAATAGCAGATAAAAAAGTTAAAAAGCAGTAAAATAACAAAATTAATTATACCCAAGAGCACGTAGATCAACTGATAGGGGGTTGTTCTAGCTTAACCAGAAGTCTCGAATTCGAGTCCCTGGGTATGCAGCTGTGTTAAAACTCTTGAGGGAAAGCTTTGCCGCCCTTTGGGTCCTGCCCGGCTCGAATTCGGATTAGTCTTATACTAAAGGTATGAGAATACCGGATGGTATAGAAAAAAAACAAAATTTATTATCAAAATGTTAAGTCAATGTAAAAGAAAAAAATAAAAACACTCTCGCATTAAATAACAAAAAAGAATCGTGTACAATGTAAAAATAAAAGACAAAAAAAAAATAACAAAAGTTGTTATAGTCATTTTTTGTAATTTTACTACTACTTTTTTGTAATTTCTCTTTTTCCTGTGCATCATTGGAGAATGCTGAATGCAAGTTACGTTTTGGTTCTGAACAGGTGTCAGATGCAGAATCCTTAGAGATTCTTTTTATATGATGTATGTATGTATAGATTACGGAAGCTTTTGATTTGGGAAGGAAAAATGAAGTGTTGGAATTTGAATTTTGGTAGGATTATTAACAGGATTTCTCCGACAAAATCTTTCTTACCTTCTTTATACAAAAAAGAACGAAACTTAAGAATAAAAATGGAATTTGATGAGGGATATTTAGGCACAAGGGCACTTCGGTCCTTCAGCATCTGTGATCGATTTGACCTTACTAGAACCCCTCCAGAGCTGACACCTGAACATGCCAGCTCTGCCATCATCATTACTATGGAAGCATAGCTCGGCCCCTGACGCGCCGGTCTCCAGCCAGGTGTCATCGGTTACCTCGGGACCGATCACTCTCCTAGGGAATCAGCGTACGCGTGAACGCCTTGGCGGGAACCTGACGGGGCATCCACCAGCCGACCTGTATCATCGAACTGACAGGTCAGCGCCCTACTATTCGACCACGTTTCTTCCACCTGTGCCGAGGTTGGAGACTGAGCGTGAAGTACCTTGCCTATAAATAGCCCCTTCATATTCACGTCGAGGGGGTAGAATCTAACTCTCCCGAAACTCTGTCATTCTTGACAACAACATTTGGCGCGCCAGATAGGGGGCTACTTTAAGGTTGTTGTCCAGAATGGCACCCAGAAGGAGAGTTGCAGAAGATGAGGAACCAGTTGCGCCGGTCAGCCCAAATACCACACCCGACGACCAACCCAACCAACCAATCCAAAGGCCACCTCCCACAGCTGAACAATTCTATCAGCTCTCCCAACAGTTGAAAAACCTTACCGAATTAGTCCAGGCTCATGTCCTCACGCCCTCACCAACCCAAAAGCCCCCGAGAAATGACACCGATCAACCTGATCTTTCCCAAACACCCTCACCACCAAGAGAAGAGGTAAGCGCTAGTACCTCTTCCCAACCAGAAGTAATGGTGAAAACCAAAACCAAAACCCAACAGAACTTCCCCGACAGCAAAAGAAGTCACCGAAATGCGTCGCTCTCAACCCCCATGTCCCAAAACCACACCCATGACCGGTTAGAAGCAAAGATGGAAGCGATGGAGAAACAGATACAAGAGAGAGAACAGATCCACATAGACGAACTGAAGCTGCTGGAAACGTCGCCGTTCCTAGAAGAAATCGACCGCGCCCAGCCCCCCAAGGGCTTCAGAATGCCCACGATCGAGGCGTACGACGGTACAACCGATCCCTTTGACCACTTGGAACTTTTCCGCTCTAACATGTCCATACAGGGAGCGGACGACCCGTTGATGTGCAAAGCGTTTCTGGCCACTCTCAAAGGAGCAGCCCGAGCATGGTATTCCGGCCTGGCTCCCCGATCTATCGGCTCATTCAAAGAGCTCGGTCATTCATTCTTAACTCATTTCATCAGCAGTAAACGAGCTAAGAAAACTACTCTGAGCTTAATGGCAGTTAAGCAACGGCCCGGAGAATCACTGAGGGAGTATGTAACAAGATTCAACGCCGAAGCATTGCAAGTCAAGGACTTGGAGCAGTCTGTGGCAGTAGCCGGCCTCATGAATGGCCTTACGGACGACGAGTTTCATTTTAAATTCTCTCTCTCTCTGGAACCCCCTAAAACCCTTCTTGAGCTCTTGCACAGAGCAGAGAAATACATCAACGCCGAGGAAACCATGTCGGCCAGATTAAGCACAGAAGACCATAAAGATGACCCACTAAGCCACAAAAGGAAGGGGAGAGAGGACGAGAAAGACCGGGGAAGCAGGAAGTTCGGTAGACTAAATGGCCACCAGGCCAGGAAAAGCCCAGAAAGAAAGGGCTATCAAACTTATACTCCCTTAAACACTACAAGGGAAAGAATTTTAATGCAAATTGGGAAGGACCCTCAGCTCAAGTGGCCAAGGCCAATGAAGCCAAACCCACAAAGGGTTAGAACTAAGAGGTGTGCGTTCCATCGAGACCACGGCCACACGACCGAGGAATGCACTGACCTCATGAATGAAATAGAGAACCTAATCAGAAGTGGTCGCCTGAAAAGGTTCGTCCTAAATGAAATGAGGCAAGACTTCAGAAGAGGCGGATACCAGCAAAGGAATTTCAACAACCGGCCTCGAACAGACTACGGAAGACCTCCACCAACATGGAATGCAGGAGAAAGGGGACAGGGGCAGAACTGAAATGAAGAGAGGACCGGAGGTAACACAAACAGGCCTACAGCAGGGATAATCAACGTCATAATAGGGAAACCACCGGCTTTCACAAGAAAAAAGGTCGGCCAAACAACCATCATGGCCATAGGCTCCTCGGTCAAGAAGCCCAGATCTTGGAAGGACGAGCCCGTATCCTTCTCTGCCAGGGATCTTGAAGGTATAGAATTTCCCCACGAAGATGCAATAGTTTTCAGCGCAGTCATTTACAACCACGTGGTAAGAAGGATTTACTTCGACAATGGAAGTGCCGGAGACATCCTGTATTACGAAACACTAAAGAAAATGGGAATCAATGATGATCGGCTAAAGCCGCATCCGACGCCACTGGTCGGGTTTGGCAATGAACAAGTCCCTGTGATCGGCACCATAGTCCTTCCACTAACAATGGGTACGGAGCCGAGGACAGTGACGGCAATGGTAGAATTCATGGTGGTTAAAGTCCCCTCCTCCTATAATGCCATTATTGGCCGACCCAGCCAAATGCAGATGAGAATGATCGGATCAGCTCCGCATCTGAAAATCAAATTCCCAACCCCTCATGGAACGGGGGAAGTCCAAGGAGATCAGGTGACTGCCCGACGATGTTACATGACCGCAATAAAAACAAAAAGAAAAGCCGAGGAGGCCATGGCCATAGAAGTATCCGACCAGCGGCCCGAGCAAGGACGTGGCCGACCACAACCAGCCGAGGACCTCATCAACGTCCCCTTTGATCCAGAGGACCCCACCAAGCTAGTACAGATTGGTTCAACTCTCGAAGGAAAGGAAGAGCTAGTACAGCTAATCAGAAAAAATGCCGATCTGTTTGCATGGAGGCCTGAAGACATGCCAGGGGTAGACCCAAGTGAAATCGTCCTCCGCCTTAACGTGGACCCAGAAGCTAGACCAGTGAGACAGAAGAAGAGATGTTTCGCAATCGAAAGACAAGAGGCGATCAATGAGGAAGTGACGAAGCTCCTTCGAGCAGGATTTATCAGGGAGGCCCACTACCCGGAATGGTTAGCCAACGTAGTAATGGTGAAAAAGCATAACGGAAAATGGAGAATGTGCGTTGATTTCACCGACCTTAATCGGGCTTGCCCAAAAGACAGCTTCCCTTTACCAAATATCGACAGATTGGTCGATAATAGTGCCGAGCAAGGGCTATTGAGCTTCATGGATGCCTACTCCGGGTATAATCAGATCAGAATGCTCGAGGAGGACGAGGAGAAAACCGCATTCATCACAGAAAAAGGTCTATACTGTTACAAGGTTATGCCTTTTGGGCTAAAAAATGTTGGTGCCACCTACCAGAGGCTGGTCAACAAGATTTTCAAAGAGCAAATCGGAAAGACCATGGAAGTCTACGTGGACGACATGATTGTAAAAAGCAAGGAGGTCGGGACACACCTGCGAGACCTGGAAGAGGCCTTTGAGGTCCTCAGGAAACATAATATGAGGCTCAACCCCCTAAAGTGTGCCTTCGGAGTAACTTCGGGAAAATTCCTAGGCTTCATGGTCAATCAGCGAGGCATCGAAGCTAATCCAGAGAAAGTACAGGCCATTCTAGACATGAAACCACCGACCTCAGTAAAAGAAGTGCAGAGGCTCACAGGTAGAATAGCCGCCCTCAACAGGTTCATGTCAAGGTCAGGCGATAAATGCATTCCATTTTTCAAAACGTTGAAGAACGTACGAGAGTTCAGATGGACCGAACAATGTCAAAGAGCCTTCGAAGAACTCAAGGCTTTTCTCTCCTCCCCACCAGTTCTGTCCAAACCACGGATCGGGGAAATGCTATACTTATACCTGGCTGCAACTAATTAGGCAGTGAGCTCAGTGTTGATAAGGGAAGAGACCGGAGTGCAAAGGCCGGTATACTTTGCCAGCAAAGTACTATAGGGGGCTGAGCTCAACTATCAGAAAGTGGAGAAGCTCGCTTATGTTCTTGTCACCTCAGCCAGAAAACTGAGGCCCTATTTCCAATCACACCCGATCACCGTCTTGACCGATCAACCGCTCAGACAAATCCTCCAAAAGCCAGAGCTGTCAAGAAGGCTAATTAAGTGGGCAGTGGAGCTCAGCGAATATGATCTGCAAATTAGACCTCGGTCATCCCTCAAATCTCAAGTGCTTGCTGATTTTGTGGTGGAGTATATGTCAACAGAACAAGCTACGCAAGGAAGTCCGGAGATGGAAGAACCAGAGGAAGAGAAGGCATGGAAGCTTTATGTGGATGGATCGGCAAATAGCAAGAGTAGTGGGGCCGGACTAATCCTAGTCAGCCCGGAAAAGGTCAAAATACAGTATGCCCTCAAATTCAACTTTAGGGCAACAAACAATGAGGCTGAATACGAAGCACTCATCACGGGGCTGAAGTTAGCAAAGGAGTTGAAGGTGGAAGAGCTAACCGTCTTCAGTGATTCCCAATTAGTGGTAAACCAGGTGAACAAAGAATTTGAAGCCAAGGGAAAAGCAATGATTAAATATTTGGAAAAGGTCGGACTTCTACTCTCAAATTTCAAAAAATACAAAGTGAAACAAATTCCAAGGACCAACAACACTTTGGCCGACTACTTATCCAAAATGGCCACAGGTTCCAACCTGGGTCCTACGCCAGGAGTTACAGTGGAAGTAGTGGAGCAGAAAGCAATAGCTGACGAGCAAGAGGTAGGCCAGATCGTAGAAGAGGCAGGATCGTGGATGACCCCATACATAAGATTCTTGACTACAGGAGAAGAACCAGAAGATCGGACCCAAGCTAGATCCATGAGAAGGAAAGCCCCAAGATACACCCTCATTGACGGAAAACTTTACAGAAGATCATTTAGTTTGCCTTATCTTCGATGCCTAAGCCCGGTCGAGGCAAACTACGTTTTGAGGGAAGTGCACGAAGGAATCTGCGGAAATCACATCGGCCCTAGAGCCCTCGCACACAGAGCACTGAGGCAAGGTTACTACTGGCCCACAATGCATAAGGACTCAGTCGACTTGGTAAGAAAATGCAACAAATGCCAAAGATTCACACCAATCCAACATGTTCCCTCGAACAATCTCACCTCGGTCACGAGCCCTTGGCCATTTATGCAGTGGGGCATGGATGTGCTGAGACCCTTCCCACCAGCTACAGGACAAAGAAGGTTCGTTCTTGTCACCATCGACTATTTCACAAAATGGATTGAAGCCGAAGCCCTCGCAAATACCACAGAGAAACAAGTTCAAAATTTCTGTTGGAAGAACATCGTCTGTAGATTCGGGCTCCCAAAGGCAATTGTCACCGACAACGGAAAACAATTTGATAATCCAAAATTCAGGACTTGGTGCGAAAACTTGGGCATACAGCTGCGGTTCACGTCGGTAGCACATCCTCAGGCTAATGGGCAGGCCGAGGCGGCCAACCGAACAATCTTGGAAGCCTTGAAGAAAAAGTTGGATGACAAAAAAGGGAAATGGGCCGACCTATTACCCGAGGTCCTCTGGGCACTGAGAACCACGAAAAAAGTCCCCATGGGGGAAACTCCATTTAACCTCGCCTTTGGGACCGAAGCGGTAATCCCCGTAGAAATAGGTATGCCAAGCTTACGTGTACAGTTGAACACCGAGCTCGGGAACGAAGAAGCCCTGAGAAACAATCTGGACCTTTCCGAGGAACACAGAGACCAAGCACTCGTCACAATGGCAGCCTACCAGCAAAGAATAACGGGGTACTACAACAAGAAGGTTCGAAAGAAGCCAATCAGACAGGGGGATTTAGTCCTAAGAAAGGTGGAAGCCTCAAGAAAAGATACGGCCGGAGGAAAACTGGCCCCAAACTGGGAGGGCCCTTACGTGGTTAAAGAAGTAGTCCGCACAGGAACTTACAGGTTGAAGGACATAGATGGCAAAGAAATTCCAAGGACTTGGAACGCCGATAACTTGAAGGTCTTTTACCAGTGACCAGCCGATATGAATCCTTGCTACCCCTATTATCAGCTCAGCCAGCTCAGCTGCTCTTTTGTTAGCGTTCCTACGCTCATCTTAATTTTGTTCATCTCACGTCAGCTCAGCCAATGTTTGGCCCTAAGATATGTAAACCATTCATGAGACAAAGTTGTTGAAAGGAAAGAGGCTGATCTTTTAAATAAAAGGATAATATCCATGAAGCATTACAAAAAGTTCCAATTCAAAAGAAATTCACAACGAAACACCAAAGTAAAAGCAGTACAACACAACTATAGAAAGAAAATCAAACAGCAGCATCATCCTGAACCTCTGCCCCCACATCTTCAGTCTGAGCCAGGGTGGCAACAGTAGCCTCGCCGTCAGCGCCATCATCCTCGGCAGCCGAAGGTTCATACTGAACTGTCTTAAGATTTTCAAGAGAAATCATAGACAGGTCCAGGTCGGGATACACGTAACCGACCTCACTAATAGCCAAGGCAAAGGCACCTCTCACCCCTTCTGCGTTTGCGCGTTTTGCTGCTGCATCAAACTGTGGGTATTCTGAAAATTGGCTAAGGCCTCCTCGGCCCCAAGACGTCTGGCCTCTTCCTTAACCTCTTCAACTCAGCTCAGCTCTTGCTTTTGTTTTTCCACCTCAGCCTTAAGCTCGGTCAGTAGCTGCTCGGACTTGCGCCCCTGGCCCTCCAGCTGCTCTACCTTCTTCGAAAGAGAGTGGCATTTCTCGCGATAGGAACTGTAATCCTTATGCAACTTCTTCACCTGATCCTCGGCCCTTGTAGCGTGGGCCAGAGCAAGCCAAGAGTGATGAAGGCTGGCGTTGACGTTCACCGAACAAGGGGAGTTCATCTTATCCTTATCTGCGCAAAGAAACGAACTGAGTACCACAGAATAACTAAACGAGCAAATGTGAAGAAGAAAAAGCTGACCTGCCGGAGGAAGCATGGACTTGGCTAGTTTCCGCGCCACGGACGCACTCTTGAAAGCACTATCCGAGGAGGCAAGCTCCACGGTAAGCTTGACATTTTTTGGGACCTCGGCTCCTGCTTCCGGAGTGTCAGAGATGTCCTCCACACCTCGGGCCCTTTTGGGAGAGGGCTCACTCACCTCGGCCTCCGTGGTCTTCCTCTTCGACTTGGACTGTGATCGAGTCTGTCTGGACCGAGATGGAGGTGGTTGGCTGGCACCCTCAGTCGGAGGCTGAGCTGCAGGACGAATGTAGTCGAAAATGTTGAAACGTCCAGACATATCTGCATAAAAGCAAATGGAGTTTAATAATCAGACCAGCCATTAGAAAAACTGGAACCAAAACCAACTAATTACCAGGTCGGTCTCGAGAGCCGAGCTTTGTCAAAACTTCGGGGGAAGTCAGAAGTTTGGCATCTAAGAGAACCCTACCATAGTCTCTCAGCTTATTTATTTCGTGATGGGCTCTAAGCTCCTCACCAAAGATATCACTCATATCGTCAGCCCCCTCTTTCATTTTACCACGGCTATTAGTCACTTGCCACTCATCAGGGCTTATTAAACTAAAAAAATGAAGTTTCCAGATTTTATTTGACGAAGGTATATTACTAAACAGTTTTTTACGGAGACGAGCTGTTGTGTAGTACCAGCTCTTATCTACAGGGCTGACCTTTATGGAGAAGAACGACTTGAATAACTTAAGGGTCAACGGAAACCCCAAACCCTTACACAAAACTAAAAAACCGACGATATGACGCCAGCTATTTGGAAGCAGTTGAGAACGTGCTAAACCATAGAAGTTCAAGAGCTCAACCATGAAAGGATGAAGGGGAAATCTAAGACCAGAAAGGACGGCCTCCTTGTAAACCCACAATCTGGATTTACCTCGATCTTGTGTGACCCTATCGGTACCACGAGGTGGATCTATCTTAAAGTGGGGAGAAATATATTGGTCTTGGCAGAGATCGGCGAAGTCCCTCCTTGTAAACAAGTTAGGACACGCCTCAGGAAGAGCCCCACCTTTCAGAGCTTTCATAACCGTCAAAGAAGCTTGACGAGAAGTGGAAGGCCTACCCTAAAGTTGGCCGAGGTCATGAATTTGAACCCCAGAAGCACGAAGGCTATCCTCTAAAGCCTGCTTCTCTTCGTCTTGCATAGGCTGGAGCCACCAAAGTGCCTTAGTCCTACGTTCTGAAAAAGGCTCGGCCGAGGCCACGGTAGCCGAGGCCATGGAAGCTCTATCCTCGGATACCTCAGCCTGTTCGGCCTGATCGGCCTACTCATTTTGACTATTTAATCCTAACCTAATCTCAAGCTCACGAAAACTATCCGAGCTATCCCGGCTAGGAGGAGTAATAATCTCTACCGAAGAAGAAGACATAGGGAAGAGGACTTACCTAAAAAAGCTCAGACTTATGGGGGAAGCTTGGAGCAACCTGAAGAGAAACGAAAATCGAAGGGAAAGAGGAGACGAAACTTTGCTGAATGAGCAAAAATGAAGGAGACTCCCCTTTTATAGAACATCCGCGGAAGGTAAAAGGCCACCTAGAGAACCAAAACGATCTACTCGGGATACATGAGGAAAGATCGCCCTTGGATGATCTTGGAACTATCCAGAGCATATCTATTCCTACGGTCAGGATGACACCGTCCTCGATTTAGCAGATCGAGGAAATCAGACTTTAATGTTTCTGACCTTTTTCTCAACCACCTCGTCAGAGCCTAACTATGGAATCCCAAAAAACTCAAGTACTCTCCAGAATAACCAAACTATTCTTTTCTCAACCACTCAACCTCCCACCAGATAGCTCGGTTCCCCCGCATGTGCATCCGAGCTCTTCGATTCGCACGTGGCACGTGACGACCGAGCTCTTCGACCCGCACTTGACGTCCGAGCTCTTCGACCCGCACGTGGCGTCCGAGCTCTTCGACCGAGCTTACGGACCGACTGCGAGGGGACAGAGTGATGAGGGATATTTAGGCATAAGGGCACTTCGGTCCTTCAGCATCTGTGGTCGATTTGACCTTACTAGAACCCCTCCAGAGCTGACACCTGAACATGCCAGCTCTGCCATCATCATTACTATGGAAGCATAGCTCGGCCCCTGACGCGCCGGTCTCCAGCCAGGTGTCATCGGTTACCTCGGGACCGACCACTCTCCTAGGGAATCAGCGTACGCGTGAACGCCTTGGCGGGAACCTGACGGGGCATCCACCAGCCGACCTGTATCATCGAACTGACAGGTCAGCGCCCTACTATTCGACCACGTTTCTTCCACCTGTGCCGAGGTTGGAGACTGAGCGTGAAGTACCTTGCCTATAAATAGCCCCTTCATATTCACGTCGAGGGGGTAGAATCTAACTCTCCCGAAACTCTGTCATTCTTGACAACAACGGGATTTAAGTGCTAAAATTTGATTTTAGAGTTGTTAAATCTCATCTCTTAAAAGTAACTACACGGATCAAATGAATTAAGTCTTATTCCTTGTTTTCTTTGACCATTGAATTGCCTTAATTATTTTTTTCTTATATGGCATGAATATTAATGGGTCTTAATATTGGGTAACATGCTCATATTTCTATTGTCCACTATGGATCCTTTCCTCCTGGCTGGTTATATTTTGTTGCGTGCTGTGTTAAGGTGATGACTTTTTTCAATCCCTTACCAATTTGGTGGCAACTTGCAGTCTGAATTTTGTGAGTTTTTCTAGTCAACAACCTATAGTGCCTAAAAGCAAAGAGCCATAGTACCCTCCATGAAATCAGGGATCATTTTCTTTATGATTTCTATTCGAAAATCTTTGGTAGCTATTATATTGTGAGTTAGTGTCAATTATAAGAATTAAAACTAGTTTATTATGACTAATATTTTTTTTATAGAAAATTAGTAAATTCCGTTAGTAACTAATTAATATAAAAAATAAGGTTAATAATATTATTTAGACATTTAAACCCCAACCCTCCTTCAACCCTTGGAATACATAACTTCTGCCATTGTAACCAATGAATACCTTGTTGGTTATCACCATAGCGCCACCACAACTTTATAACCAATTTGTTCAAATCAGCACAGAAAGAATTCGAAAATTTAAACACTCATAGCATAATTTGGGAGCGATTGAATCACAGCTTTGATCAAAACTTCCTTCCCCGCCTGAGACAGCAACTTCTCCTTCCAACTTGAGATTTTCTTCCAAACAAGGTCTTTGATGCTACTAAATAGTCTTTGTTTTGAATGTCCCAAAATTGGTGGCAGACCAAGATACCCTTCCACATTTTGGACTCCCGGAACAGCTAGAGAATTGAACAAAATATTCCTCACCCTATCTGTTGTGTTTCGACTGAAGAATAAACTGGATTTGTCCATATTAATTTGTTGACTTGAAGCTGTGGCATATAAAGACAGAATCTCCTTAATTCGACCACACTCTACTTCATCTGCTTTAAAAAATAGAAGAGAGTCATCAGCAAAAAAGAGACTGAAAATAAGAGGAGCATCGTGACAAACCAATACACCAGATATTAGATTAGCTGCTTTTGCTTTCTGAATCATCTTTGATAAACCTTCCACACTTAGTATAAACAAATACGGAGACAGAGGATCTCCTTGACGCAACTCTCTTTATGGATGAAAATGACCAAATTTCTCCCCATTGAACTTAACTGAAATTGAAACCGAACAAACACAAGGCATAATTTTCACAATCCATGTTGCATGGAACCCCATAGATCTCATGATGGATTCCAGATAAAACCACTCTATGCGATCATAAGCTTTTGACATGTCCAGTTTTAAAGCACAATGACCAGTTCGACCCATCCTCTTGTTCTTTAGACAATGCCAAACTTCACAAGCAATGAAGAAGTTATCTGTTATCAATCTACCAAGGACAAAAGCACTTTGTCAGTTAGAATCACAGTGGGCAGAATTTCTTTCAGCCTATTAGCAAGTGTCTTTGCAATAAACTTGTAAATGACATTACACAAGCTAATTGGCCTAAAATGCGTCATATCCTCTAGTGTTTTAATTTTAGGAATCAGAACAATATGGGTGTAATGCACTTTTGAGATGTCTAGCGAACCATTCAAAAACTCAAGACAAAAGCCCACCACATCTTGGGAAACTAGATGCCAAAACTTTTGATAAAACAACACGGGCATACCATCTGGACCCGGGACCTTTTATAGAGACGTACTGAATAAAGCATCCTCTACCTCTTCTTTAGTAAAAGGCCGAAGGAGTATATCATTCATATCCTCAATCACAGTTGCATCTATCGATTGTAACACCTGATTTACATTCTGAGTTGAAGTAGCAGTAAATAGATCGGTGAAGTAATTTACAGCAATAGAGCCCATACCAGATTGATTTTCATGCCACAAATTATTGGAGTCTTTCAACCATAGGACAGAATTAGCCTTTCTACGTGTAGACGCATGAGCATGAAAGTACTTGGAATTGCTATCACCATATTTTAACCAGTCCACCCTGGACTTTTGTTGCCACATTCACACTTCCCTGGTCAGCAGCTCATTTAAAACTGACTTTAACCTTCTCTCTTCATTAGCGGTAGCATCAAAAATATCCAAAAGTTGTAACTGATATAAAGTAGCATTTGTCTCCTTGATCTTCTGATGTGTGTAATCAAAAGATGTTTTATTCCAAACATTCAACTTCATTCTAGTCTATTTAATCTTATCCAACAATTGCAAACCATTTGGATTTTCATTAAGATTCCAAGCTTCCTCTACTACCTTACCACATTCATTTGAACGCAACCACATAGCCTCAAACTTAAAACAACTCCTCCTCCTTACAATAGATTCAGCTGCATCATTGAGAATAATTTTTATCAGGGCATGATTCGAGAAAGTTGATGGCAAATTATACACCAGATAATGTGGATATAACTGATGCCACTCCAAACTACTATACATTCTGTCAAGCCGGAGTTTAACAATTTTCGTACCATCACGACCATTCCACCAACTATGAAGAGGTCATGTATAGCCAAGATCTTGTAGACCACTAGTGGAAAGAGCCTCCCGAAACAATTCTATCTATCATTGCAGTCTGACTAGCCTCCCAAACTTCTTTTCTTGCAGCAAAATCTCATTAAAATCACCACCACATAACCAAGGAAGTGAACTCATACTAAGCCTTCGAATGAGCTCCCAGCCTTTGAATCTGAGATGTGTTATGGACTTACCGTAAAAACCAATGAACCGGAACATGTGATTTGTTAATGGTAAGAACCTGTATCTTGTGCATTGGAAATGCTCTGTGACGGTTACACAAATTTGGTCTATCCTGTAACTTCCACGTCCATGGTGGTTGTTAGGCTGTAGTCAGTCATGTCTTGACGTCGGTGCAAGTCCTGTTATCATACTATCTTCTTCTTCCTTTCTAATCCTGTTCTCTTCTCTCTTATTTCTTTCTTTTCACAAAATGGATGGCATAGATACTGTATTACATGAACATTGGAACCATATTTCACTGACTGAGGACGAATCAGAGGAACTTCTTGTCCCTGCAAATGTTATCCAGCAATCGAATATGGCTAGTAAATAGAGTTTCATTGGTTCTCTCCTTATAAACAGGTCGTTTAACCATGACATAATGTTTTCAACCTTGAAGCAAGTCTGGAGACCATCAAAAGTGGTTGACTTTACGGTTCTAGATGATAATATTTTCCTATTCCAATTTTTTGCGAGAGGAGACCAAGTCAGAGTTATTGTAGGTTCTCCTTGGTCTTTTGAGCGTTGTGCTCTTCTGTTGAAACAATATGATGGTTCAAAACACCCAAAGGATTACAAATTTGATACAATCCCTTTATCGATTCATGCATATGATCCACCTCTTAATATAATGACTAAAGCTGTAGCGGAATAGATTGGTTCTTCTTTAGGTTTCCTTCTAGATACTAATCTCGGTTCTAGTGATGGTTCTTGGGGTAGATATCTGAGAATTAAGGTGGAAATAACCAATGGTAAAGGTTTACGCAGGGGAATCAAAGTAGCAGATGGTAGTACAAATGGGAAATTTTGGGCAGATTTAAAGTATGAACGTTTGCCAAACTTATGTTACAGATGCGGTAAACTAGGAGATGTTCTTAGAGATTGTGAAATCTCTCCAACAAAAAGTGCTGCTTCTTCTGAACCTTATAGTGACTGGATTCATCCATCTCCTTTGAAGAGAGCAAATGTTATGGTTAGGAAATTGGATGATAGTCCTCTCAAATTTCATAGCAAGTCTATATCCTATGCAAGCTCTAATAAACGCCCAAAGTCTTCTCACATTAAGGAGCAGAATACCCTGGTGAGTATGCCGGTGAGTAAGAGGGTGTCTCGTAAGTTGAATATGAATAAACATATGAGCAATATGGATGTGGATTGCATTGGGGTATCAAATGTTAAATCTCCAAATAAAGAGGTGGGTTTAAAACGTAAGGTGGATGTTCTTACACGGGCTGTGGGTCAGGACACTTTGACTGTGAAGAAATCTAAGGCTGATCCTATATATCAAAATCCAGGTATTGCTGAACAATAGGTTGCTCCTATCATGCTTTGTGATATTACTAACACACTTATTGGCGGAAGCAAATGCGAGTCTCCTCAGCCTACAGCCATGAGTATTATCGGCCTCAACTGTCGTGGTTTGGGAGATCCATGAGCAGTTGTAGGGCTAAGAAAACTCCTCTTGCAGGAAAAGCCTCATCCAGTTTTCCTGTGTGAAACTAAGCTATGGAATGCAGAGGCCAAAAGATTGAAACATCGCTGTAACTACAATTATGTGTTTTGTGTTATTTAGTTGACAAAATCCGGTCATTATCATATATAATTTGATGATTAATGCCAACATTATGGTCCATGATTTCACATTAATTTCAACCGATTCACTGACCATGTATAGGAGTCACAATTCTATGATGGTTTGAAAGTATGGATTGAGTTGGTCAATTTTTGAAGCTCTAAACTTAAAAACCATAGAGCAAACCCGATCCCCTAGCACATTCTGTTCTATTTTACGCCATCTAGTGAGCATTAGGGTGCTTGAAAGGCTTGGGATTGATTAGAGTAGACAGACAAGCACGAAACAGTTCAACGGCAAACTTTACAGAGGTGTAATGGCTGGAGGTTAGATCATGTTACTTCCGCATTATGATTCTTTAACATGTTTCATATTGTGTAGAAGCATGTCTAAGTCTGTATAAGTATTTACATTTGGCATCAGAGCTTTATTAACCTCTATCTTGCGTTAAGATATATACTCTGTAATTTATTAATCTGCTAAAATTGTCTGCTTCTGTTTTTATAAGTTTTGGTTATAATGAGGCCGAAACCAAGGATTTCTGGAAAATTGGAGTTATGTTTTAAGACATTTTCAGTCAAAACCAATTTAAAAAACCTGTTTTCATTTCCTCCTAGTTGATTTTGGTTCAAGAACCATTCAAATCGAAGCAAGGAAGGTCGGTTTTTTCAGTCGGGTCACAATTTGAGTCGAAACCAAGCGTTCGGGCAAAGAAGATGGTGTTTTCGATGAAGAAAGAAGCTGCAAACGACGTCAATCGCCGCTCGCTGTAGGAAAGGTGGGCGAGATTATTCGAAATTAAGTTCTACTTCCTCGATCGCCGTTCGCCATAAAGGAAAAAGGCGGTGCGATCGTTCGCCATTAAGTTCTGCTTCTTCGATCGTCATTTGCCATAAAGGAGATCGAGGGCACGCCGTTCTCCATTCGGTTAAGGAGGAATGGTGGGCACTTAATTCGCCATTCAACTAAGGGCAAAATGGTGGACACGCCGTTCGCCATTCAATTAAGGCAAAATGGTGGGTACGTTCGTTTGCCTTAAGACTAGATCGTCGTTCACCATAATGACTCGCTTGGAAATTTAAAAAAAAATGAAAGTGAATTTTGGCATAATTTTTTAAAATTTAAAATTTTCATGAATTGTGTGAATTATCATTTATGAATTTATGTGTAATTTAGAATTTGATAAATAGTTCATAAATGAATTGTGGAGATAATCATGAAAATTTATAGAATTTGAATTTGGATACTATGTGTGCTTATTATGATTGTGTATAATTTTTGTTATTTATATACTGTGATTGATTTTTAAGCACATATGATAAAGTTTATTCATATTATTTGGAATTAAATTGCCTTGTGTTAATTACAATATTTTAAAATATGAATAAACTTAAAATTTTGAAAATATGTCTAAATGATCCATAATTTGTTTAATTAGAACTTAGCCACAGCAACCTTAATTGAACAAAATTATATTAGTTAGAATCACATAATGATATTAGACATAAATTGCGATTAGTTATAAGGTTATGATAAATTTTATCCCACGGGAATTTTTATTATAATTTTATAACTAATTAGGATAAAATATCAAATTAGTTTCTTAATTTACCCACAGGGATTAGGAAATGATATAATTTGATAGTTTTATTATTATGATATGAATCTATTAGAATTAGAACTTTAGCCTACAGGCAAGTTTATGTCTGAGATTCATAATTGATTAATAAAATATATTTACATTGGTAGACATAATTAAGTTTGCCTCAAAAATTCTAGATACACAAGCATGTTATTTTTCTATATGCAATGTTTCCTCAGGCTAGTATTAACCTGGAAGTTCTCGATCTAGATGGAGAGAACTACAAGGTTTGGAAGGAGAGAGTTCTCCTCCAATTAGGGTGCATGGATATAGACTATGCTATAAGGAAAGACGATCCCGTATTGACTAAAACCAGCATTCCTACTCAAGTAGACTTACATGAATGCTGGGAGCAATCCAATCGCCTTAGTGTCATGTATATTAAGACAAAGATATCTGCTGGGATACATGGTTTTGTCGAACAACATACTAACGTTAGAACCTTGCTGAAGGTCATAGATGATCAATTTGTCACTTCAGACAAAGCGTTGGCCGACACCCTAATAATGAAGTTCTCATCAATGAGGCTCACAGTTGTTAAAGGAGTGCGCGAGCACATAATGGCCATGAGAGATATAGCGGCCCAACTCAAGAAGCTGGAGGTGGAGATGTCTAAATCTTTCCTTGTGCACTATATATTAAACACTCTTCCAAAGCAGTACGGACCATTTAAGATATCCTACAACACACATAAGGATAAGTGGACCATTAATGAATTGATGACCATGTGTGTTCAAGAGGAGGGAAGACTGCTTATGGAATCAGGTGAAAGTGCATTTTTGGCAAGGCAAGGAAAGAACAAAGATCTAGCCAAGAATAAGGGAAAAGGGAAAATCCCTGCCCAAGCTGACATTAAGAAAGATTCCAAGTGTTTCTTTTGTAAAAAGAAGGGACACATGAAGAAGAACTGCGACAAGCTTCAGCAATGGCTCGTTAAGAATAGTAATCCACTCTCCTATGTTTGTTTTGAATCAAATATGGTTGAGGTTAGTCATAACACATGGTAGATTGATTCTGGATCTACAATTCACATTTCGACTTCCTTATAGGGTATGATAAACCTAAGGAAGCCAATAGGAAATGAGTAGAGCATCTATTCAGGAAACAAGATCCGCTCACGTGTTAAAGGCGTTGGAACGTGCACTTTGGTTCTTAGGAGTGGTTTTTGTTGGCTCTACCGAGAGGGGGGGTGAATCGGTTTTTCTAGTTATTTCTAATTTTCCTAACTCTTAATGCACAATTAAAACTAAATAAACAACAATGAAAAAAATAAGTGCAGTAAAAAAAGTAAGGGAAAGAGAAGCTCACACAAGTTTATAGAGGTTCGGCCAATCTCTTGCATACGTCCTCTCTCCTTGAACCCCTTGTCAAGGTTTTGATTCAGCTCTTCCTTGTGAATCCTTACAAACCACTTGAAGGTGTGGCAAGACCTCTTACAATTTTTCTTGAGACTTTAGAAATCTCCTTCTAAGCCTCTACCCTTGTATTACTACCCACACTCTACAATATCAGACCTTACAAGGATAGCTCACCCTTTTGAATATCAGAATTTTCAGTGAATGGGTGAAGAACAACAAAGAATCTCACAAATGAAGTTACACAATAAAGATTTTCAGATTGGATTTTCTTTCTTGAAGCTTGAAGATTTTTGAGTGCTTGTTCTACCTCCAAACTTCATAAATGCCTCTATTTATAGTCCACCAAACAGTTGGAACGGTTGGTGAAGCATTTAATGCAAATCCTCCCGTTGAAACCCTCAAAAACTAGCCGTTGGAGTCAGATTTCGAGCGAAAGGATCGATCCCTTTTTTGGGGGGATCGATCCCTTTTCTCCATAATGCATTCCTAGCCTTTTCTGGGCCTTTTCCAAGTAATCTGCCATTTAGGGATCGATCCCTTTTTTCCAAAATACCTTCCTGCACCTATTTTGCTGCAAATTGATACACATTGATGACTTTTGTGATTCTAAGTCAGTTCAAAACCTTCTAACACTTTCCTAAGAATATTTACTGACTTTTTCAATTGAGATCACAATCCAAAAACTTTGTTTAAAATATTTTCTATCATTGAGTTCATTCAAAGCAAATTTACTTTTGTAATAAAATCATTTTTAAGCTTACTTGAGTTTTGTCATTTCAAAATACTTGTCAATTTAAAGCTAACAGTTTTGTTTTGCAATTAGAAAAGACCTTTTATATTCCTAGTTTCTCAAGAAATTTAATCTCTGTTTCTAGGCTGGTACCTTATGGATATTCCTTTCAATTTTCAAATAAATCAGTATTGATGTATTTTAAGTCTGATATTGTTGGGGATGGTACCTTATGTGATGGTATTTTCTCTATTGATTTGCAAAATGACACTGCTTATAACGCCTTGCATGTCCAAACTGGCACTAAAATATGTGTTATGAAAGAGGACTCCTCCATGTTATGGCACTGGAGATTAGGTCATATCTCCATATATAGAATTAAGAAATTAGTAAATGATGGAATACTTAGTACTCTAAACTTTACTGATTTCGACACTTGTGTGAATTGCATTAAGGGTAAGCAAACCAACAAGTCTAAGAAAGGTGCCATTAGGAGTTCAACTGTAACGACCCTTTTTACCAAAATCTAGACTAACTTTTTCCTTTTTCTTACAGTTGGTTGGGTTGTGTTTAGTATCTCAGATTTATTCTTAAGCTAAATTTACATTAGCTAAATCAATATCCTATAATCACTTTGGTCCCAGTTCAAATTTTCTAACTAAGCATGCAATCACATATTAAAATTATACTACTTAACATTATTCATGTCCACCAAGATTGCATGTATCATTACTTACCATAAATGTATTAAGTGTTTCCTTTATTTACATCCCCCTTACTATAAAAGTACTGAAAAGCAAGTCTGAATATAAAATAGATATCTGTACATCATGTACCTTCAAAGACGACACAAAAACCTCGAAGGACGTGTCAGAACCCCTCGTACAGATCGCCTACTGCAAATAATCTGGAAGGTGGAGAGGGGGGTGAGCTTTTTGGAAAGCCCAATAAGGAATACATATAAAGAGACAGATATCGTAAGCTATATGCAAGTATTCTAAAACGATTAATAAATTTTAAATCATAAGGGATATTTCTAAAATATGGCATCTTATCCAGCAAGAAATTCGTGTATTCTGAAAATCATATGTAAACCAAATCAATACAACAAATCACTTTAACAAAGTCATGCCATGCAAATATGTAAACAGTCGTCTTCAGAAATCATGTCATATTTCAAATCGAATCATAAAAATCCGTACAAAATCATTTTAAGATTTCAGAATTCAATCATATCAATCTGTATCATATCATTTTCATATTCAGAGTTCAGAAATCAGATATTCAGAAATCATTCAGAAATAAAAAAATAACAGAAAGTGGAGACATGGCAGTAACTCGGTATACATCAAGCAACAAAGATATCCCGTAGGGATAATAACAGATAGACGTATGACCATAGTCCAAGTGGTCTACAGTGAACACTGATCAGGTGTCATCTGTGACCGCTGCGAACTGGATCAAATCACACAGCAACATAGTGCACAAAATTCATATCAGATACAAATACTGTAGGCCTCGAAGGTCACACTACGGCCAGATACTATAGGCCCCGAAGGTCACGCTATAGCCAGATACTGCAGGCCCCGAAGGTCACGCTACAGCCAGATACTGCTGGATTCAAAATATACAGCAGTCCAGATACTGCAAGATGACGGTTAGCCAGTGTCTCAAAACATAAGTTTCATAGTTCAAAGTTCAAATCCGTAAGTCAAAACATACAGATATTTATAAACGTTCATAAAACAAATCGTTGCATAAAATCAGAATTATTTTCCAAATATTTAAAAACTTAATAATTTCCAAAATATATAAAGAAATAGGTTTTAGTACCATAATTTATAATAAATCCATAAAAACCAAATTTAAGCTAGAAAAGTCATAAGTCTTTAAAATCATGCAATTTAATAAGCTTTTAATAAAAATTGAATTCTTTAGATAATTCATGCTAATGCAGAGTTTTATAATCCAAATTCGGAGGAGTATTTTCAGAACTCATAAAGGTTCCGAAAATCAATTAAAATGCAAGGAATTCCAAAAATCCGAAAACTTCATAACTTTTCATAAATATTTCTAAAACACTAACTTTAGGTAATTTTCATAAAATAAAATAAAATCTACTTTGAAAATTCATGAATATACTAAGATCATGCAATTTAATATTTTCAAGACTGAATTCCTTAAAAGTTCTATTCTTAAAAAGTTTTATTAGCCTTTTAGTCGAAATCGCAGAAATCAATATTCTTACAAAAATTCGATAGCATGACGGTATCAAATTTCTAAAATCTCTTGCAAAGCATACGTAGTTCATAAAACACAATGCAATTGATCTTAAAATCATTTCAGTATCTCCTACGTTCCGTATACATATCCCTTACCTAATAGTCGTGACGCAGCTTATCCAAATCAGTCCAAGAAATTAAAGTGCAGTTGCGAGTTTAATACCACCCAAATGCCAACTCACTTCCTGACTGCAGAAAAATCATCAAAACACTTTAATTCCTAAAATTAGCTTTTCATTCCGAAATTTTCCTTTAATATTTTTCCAAATATTTCCTATACCAAAATTACATACATTCCATATCGTATTCATCAAAACTTAATTATTGATAGTACTCAATATATTCGCATTGCTTTAATGTGCAACTATTTAATGAAAATCCTACTTTGTTCTTCTTCATCAAGTTCATGGTATACATATACTTATACCTATACACAATATATACATACTCCACCTTATCCATACTTATGCACTCATACTCATCTAAATGTTATTCAACCATATCACATAATAATTGTACAATGTATTTTAGCACTTCCTTGTATCTATTTATATTTTTTTCCTCTTAGACTTATTTCAAATAAATATCATTATCACTATTTATTTATCTTTAAAACTCCCATTATCACAATACAATTTACTTAAGAAAATGATTGCAACAATTCTCTTACCGTTAAAAGCTTCCAATTGGACCTTCTCCACCCTTTAGCTCCCCATTGTTTTGGAGCTTTTATTTTCTTCCAAATGCAGCAAATCCTACATTCATGTAATGCCTTACAATTAATCTACTATCTTTACAAATGAATCTTAAGCTAATAAGCATTTCTTACCACAACACTCTATATGACCGGAACCTTTAAAATTTTAGGCGTGCCTTTCCTGCTTTAATTGGCTGCTACAACAAGTATCCTTATCATTAGCTTGATCGTTCAGCTTGTTAGCTGATTTCACGGTAGCAATATTCTCCTGTCCCCAACCTTCAAGACACTCTAAATGCAGCCACGAAATTCAACCCTTAGCCTCTGTTTCACGCCTCACAAAGGGTCCACTACCACCATGTGTTTAGTCATTGGTTCTGACCCCTGTACCTCTTCCTTCTTGCTTATGTTTCCAGCCCTAAAAGACACATAAATTATTCACCAGAAGCAACTGAACAACACCTTTGCACGTCCCTGTTCAGGCTACTTGAAGGCTCCCTCATGTCCTCTCTCTTTCTCCTTCGGTTCAACCTCTACTGCTTCTTTCTTTTCTATTCTTCACCTAATGGTTGCAGCTCCTCTTCTTTCTCGGCTCCTTCCTTCGCTGCAGCTTTTTGATCTCTCTCTTTTCTCCGCTGCTTTACTGCCTTCCTATTTGCACCGAGAATGAGGGAAGGCTAGTAGCTCCTATTGTTGGTCTATATATATATATATATATATATATATTCAACAGAATGAAGTCAACATTCCCTACTGTTGCCCTGATTCAAATTGAAGGGAGAGACATCGTTTTACCCCCTGTTCGAACGCACCAGTCGACGTCTCCAAGAGCTTGGTTTTTCAGCCTCTTCTTCTTACTTGTTCCTTTCAAAACACAAGAACTTCAGTCTTCTACACAGTCTGTCCAAACAGCCACCCAAAACAACAAATTTCATTTCTTTTTCTTACTCATTTTAACCCGAGACCCTTACTTCAGGCAGCATTGCAAACGCCTGGCTTCATCTCTTTCGCCTTGAGTTCTCCTTCCTTAAACCTTGGCTGTCGATGCAAATAAGAAAGCTAAATGATGATACAATGGTGAGGAAATAGTGGTCTTGGTACAGTGGAAGATAAAAGATAAGAGGAGAAAAGGGTGAGTGGCCAACGTTGATGATGATGGACGGTGATAGTGTGAAGATTTTGTGGCCGGTTAGGATGAGTGCTAATGGGGTTTTGTGCTGCCTTAAGCTTCTTCAAGAAGCCTTGTTATTTTATTATTATTTTTCTATACAGAGTAGGGGAGGTTTGCATCGGGTTTGGTTCTTCCCTACTTACATATATATATATATATATATTTATAGTAGAGATGGTGAGTTGGTCTATCTCATGGCAGACGTGGGAAATGGGAAAATTGGGTTAGGTGTTTGCTTTTGCAGACATTAACCAACCGAACAAGCTTCAGTGAGAAGCTTGTTTTCTTTTATATTTATATATATATATATATATATTTTTACTCATATATTTATTTATATATGTTTTATGTGTGTGTAGATATATATACACATATACACTCACTTATATATTTCTTATTTCTTAATTGATATATATATGTATATATATATATATATATTTGCTTAAATTATAATTCCCTAGTGCTTAATATAATCGATCTCCTAGAATTCAGAAATCATTTAATTAAAATAAATCCCCATGTGATTTATCAAAACACTTTAATCCAAATACTATTTTCAAAAATCTTAAGTCCATCAATTTGCCTAATTCTTCAAAGAATTTCAAAATAATCATTTACTCCAAATTAATATACTGATTTCTATTTACTATGGTCAAAATTTACGGTTATCACATCAACCATATTAGAAATCATACATTCTGATATATGCTGTCCAGACATTGATGCATATGGTCAGATATGCTTCATCACCTTTATTGACGATTACTCGAGGTTTATGTATCTCTACATGCTTCATAACAAGAGCGAAACATTAGACGCCTTTAAAATCTTTAAGGCTGAAGTAGAAAAACAATATGGAAAACCCATAAAGATAGTAAGAACTGATAGAGGTGGGGAGTATTACTATAGATACACTGAAGATGGACAAGCACCTGGACCATTTGCAAAGTTCCTTCTGGGATTGTTGCCCAATATACCATGCCTGGTTCACCATATCAAAACGGTGTTGCAGAAAGAAGGAACCGAACTTTAATGAAAATGGTGCGGAGTATGCTTAGCAATTCGAAGTTGCCTAAGTCTTTATGGATTGAAGCTCTTAAAACGACAGTGTATATATTGAACCGGGTTCTAATGAAGGCTGTTCCAAAGATGCCTTTCAAATTATTCAAAGGTTGGAAACCAAGTTTGCGTCATATGCGCGTTTGGAGATTCCCTTCTAAGATAAGAGTTTACAACCTACAGGAAAAGAAACTAGATCCTAAGACCATAAGTGGGTATTTCATTGGATATGTCGAACGGTTCAAAAGCTACAGATTCTATTGTCCATCTCATATCACTAGAATTGTGGAATCAAGGAATGCCAAGTTTCTTGAAAATGACTTAGTTAGTGGGAGCGATCAATCTCAAGACCTAGTTTCTATGAGAGATCAACCCTCTACCTCGAGTCAAAGATTGGTTATCATAAACAATGTCCATTCAGTACTGCTAGACATTGAACAACCAATCATTAAGAATCTACAAGTAGTTGATAACTTATCAGTAGACGAGGCTACTCTGGATACACCAAAATTGAGTGTGTAATCAGTTGGACAACATGATCCTTCGAAGAATGTTGAACCAACATTAAGAAGGTCTACTAGGGAAAGGAATTCAGCTATTCCTAGTGATTACATTGTGTATCTACAAGAATCTAATTTCAATGTTGGGCCCATTAATGATCTAGAGATGTTTTCACAAGCCATAAACAGCAAAGAATCAAAACTTTGGTCCGATGCTATGAAGGATGAGATGGATTCGATGGCATCTAAAAGAGTGTGGGATCTTGTTGAGTTACCTAATGGGGCCAGGGCTATAGGCTGTAAATGGGTCTTTAAGACCAAGACTGACTCATTAGGCAACATTGAGCGTTATAAGGCAAGACTCGTAGCCAAAGGATTCACTCAAAATGAGATAATCGATTACAAGGAGACCTTCTATCCTGTATCTAAGAAAGATTCTCTCCGCCTCATAGTGGCACTTGTTGCACATTTTGACTTAAAGTTGCAACAAATGGATGTGAAAACGGCATTTCTCAATGGTGATCTAGAGGAAGAGGTTTACATGAAACAACCTGAAGGTTTTTCCTCTACTAATGGTGAGCATTTGGTCTGTAAGCTGAAGAAATCCATATATGGGCTGAAACAAGCTTCCCGCCAATGATATCTAAAATTCCATGAAGTCATCTCATCATTTGGTTTCGTTGAGAACATCATGGATCAATGTATATACCATAAGGTCAATGGGAGCAATATTTGTTTCCTTGTGCTATATGTGGGTGATATTCTGCTTGCAACCAATGATAAGGGGATGCTATGTGAGGTGAAACAATTTCTTTCTGAGAACTTTGATATAAAGGATATGGGGGATGCATCTTATGTCATTGGCATTAAGATCCATATAGACAGATATATAGGTATATTATGTCTGTCACAGGAAGCCTATATCAACAAAGTCTTGGAAAGATTTAGAATGAAAGATCGCTCACCAAGCCTAGCACCCATTGTGAAGGGTAACAAGTTCAATTTGAACCAGTGCTCAAAAAATGATTTTGAGTGGGAACAGATAAAAAACATTCCATATGCCTCAGCTGTTGGAAGCATTATGTATGCACAAGTCTGTACCAGGCATGATATTACTTTTGCTATAGGAATATTGGGTAGATACCAAAGTAACTCGGGGATGGACCACTGGAGAGTTGTGAAGAAGGCGCTTAGATATCTGCAAAGCACCAAGGATTACATGCTTATGTATAGACGGACCGATGAGTTGGAAGTGATTGGCTACTCTGACTCAGACTTTGTTGGCTATGTTGATACCTGGAAATCAACATCGGGTTATATCTTCATGCTTACCGGCGGAGCTGTTTCTTGAAAGAGTGCTAAGTAGACACTGATTGCCACTTCCACTATGGAGGCCGAGTTCGTTTCTTGTTTTGAGGTTACCTTACATGGTGTATGGCTTAAGAGTTTCATTGGTGGGGTTAGAGTTGTTGACTCCATATCTAAGCCATTGAGGATATATTGTGACAATTCAGCTGCGGTATTCATGGCTAAGAACAATAAGAGTGGAAGTCGAAGTAAGCACATCGACATTAAGTACTTAGCCATTAGAGAACGTGTTAGAGATAAAAAAAAAGTGGTCATTGAACACGTTAACACTGAATTGATGTTAGCTAATCCTTTGACTAAGGGCATGCCACCGTTTAAATTTAAGGATCATGTAGAGAGGATGGGACTTAGTCCCACATTGTGATTGTAATTGAAACTCTTATTAATGATATGATATTTCTTATTTTGATTTGTAATTGAAATATCCTTATTGCTTTGACTGAGAATAAACATAGGGTTTATTCATTAAGTAAGAATAGGTTGATTAGAGACATTTTACATAGTAATACATGAAAGATAATACTCACTACTAGAAGAACTATCGCCATGATTCATGTAATTTGTTGAGTGAAATACATGGACCAAGTGGGAGAATGTTGGCATATCCCTTTATCACAAGACAAGATCGGATTATTTAGTTGACAAAATCCGATCATTACCATATATAACCTGTGATGATTAATGCCAACATTATGGTCCATGATTTCACATTAATTTCAACCGATTCACTAACCATGTATAGAAGTCATAGTTCTGTGATAGTTTGAACGTGTGGATTGAGTTGGTCAGTTTTTAAAGCTCTAAACTTAAAAACCAGAGAGCAAACTCGGTCCCCGAGCACATTCTGTTCTATTATACGCCATCTAGTGAGCATTAGAATGCTTGGAAGGCTTGGGATTGATTAGAGTAGACAGACAAGCACAAAACAGTTCAATAGCAAACTTCATAGAGGTGCAATGGCTGGAGGTTAAATCCTATTGCTTCCTCATTATTATGATTGTTTAACATGTTTCATATTGTGTAAAAGCATGTCTAAGTTTGTATAAGTATTTACAAATCTTAGTTCTGATTCTTCTGAATCCGTTATTTCATAATAATTTAATGTTTGTTTATTCATATTAAAAATTATTTAATATTTATAAATATTTGTTTTATGATAAATTTAATAAATTTAACTTTTTTTGAGTAGTCTATTTTCATTAGAAGTTGCATATTACAATTTTTTTAATTGATAATTATAAAATCACTTGGTTAAACTAAATAATTTAGTAAATAATTAAATTAAACTCAAACTTACACAGGATAAGATTTGAATATGGGATATCAAAATTCCAAGACTTGACCTCGACAGTGTTAACTTGATTGTAAATAAAGATCAAGTTATCTTCCATTTGCAGTGAACATGGAAAGAGATCATCACTAATTCCCTAAATTTAATAATTTTTTAAATTGATCTATGCACAGTTTTTTTTTTAAGCAATGTATCATGTATTGCATGAAAAATTACCATCATAATTAAATATTATATTCATAAAATTTATAATCATATAAAAATTATTTAAATAGTTTAACTAATAAATAACTATGTTCAATTACTAAACTAAAAACAATAAAATTTAAATTAGAACCTCAAAGACTCAAAATCTACCCATTACTACCATATATACCAAAAAATATATTATTAACATTTTTTTTAAAGTAAAAAGCCTTATTAATGTCTACACAGTTTTTAATTCTACACAATCAACTACATTACTACCAATCGTTCAAAAAAAAACTACATTACTATCATATAGATCTCCTTTATCTATTCAATTAAAACATGCCTAAATATAAATTCATTTTTCTTATTTATATATAATAATAAATCACGAATTTCTTCGAGCAAGTTCACCAAAAGCTTTTTTTTTTTAACTCCTTGAATTCTTCAGCTTCGCTTCTTTTTCTCATCACTAGATTTCATAAAGAAAAAACTATAATCGTTCTTTTTCTTATCACTAGTTTTCATAATGAAAAAACTACAAGTATTTGTTGGACCAAATGTCAGCTGCCTATTACTTGTCTTCAGATTTCACAAAAATATATGCAAGCTTCCTTTTCTAATCTCTTTTTTTTTTCATTAAAATAATTTCTATTAGTCAATTTCTTGTTGCGCCAAATGTAAGTTCCCTGTTACTTGCATTTAGCTTCGCCGAAATATAAATACAGTGTTTTTTGTCTACTTAGTTGCTTCTATTTCTTTTTGTCAACTTATATTACTCATTAGAGTACTTATTTTTCTCTCTAATTAGTTGATAGTAAAATATCTATTATTAAAAAAATTAGATTTATCAAATAAATTAAGTCTAAATTTCTGAATCCTTTTCTCCTAAATCTTCCATATGAATAAAAAATTTAAAAAAAGTTGTTAAATTCTTAATAAAATATTTGAAATCTCTAACCATTGTCAATCAATTTTTTCTTCTTTTTAGTCTTACATTTCCACTTGTACCTACTTATGAATTTAAAAAAAAATTAAATCTTAATTTTGGTTTTTAAAATTCTCAAATTAATTAAAATTTTATTTTTATTTTAAATTTTAATATAATTTTTATTTCTCAAATCCTAATTTAGTGACAAAAAAATTATGCTAAAAAAAACCATTTTTATGTTCTTGGAATTAAAAATTTTTATAAAAATGTATTTATAAAATAAATAATTTTTATTAAAATACAAAACTTTAATATATATATATATATATATATCTGAATTATAAAAAACATTCTAAATAACATTATTGACCTAACCTTAACTTGGCTAATACTAGATCTCTAAATTTTAGATAATATTTAAAAAATAAATGTAATTTTTATTTTGTCCCACTTAGGAGTACAATTATAGAGTGTGCTTATTTCTCATACTTGCAGTTAAAGGATTTGTTTCTATCGTACGAGTGAAAAAGAACCATTAAAGCAATCTAAGCAATACTCAACATATCCATGTGTATTATGTCTTATATCTTTATAAAATATAAAACAGATATAAAAGAATTTTTCCATTATTGTTTATTAATAATAGTGAAATTATACTAATGTGATATGGAAATATTGCATAGTTTAAATAAAAAATAATGAAATTACCAGGGCATAATAAAAAATAGGCTTAATAGCCAAATAAGCCCTCAACCTTTTAAAATTATGCAATTAAATTCAAATCCGTTAAATGACACTAACTGCAGTTAGTATTGCACACGTGGCATGCCACGTGGCAGCCAACTAAGCTATCCACGCCAGCTTTCACGTTAGATATACTAACGGCAATTAATGTCATTTAACAGATTTGAACTTAATTGCATAATTTTAAAAGGTTGAGGGTTTATTTCCATCAAAATAAAAGTTTATGGACTAAATGTCACGCGATAAAACGCTAATGGCTGAATTCCATTTTGGGCTAAAGGTTGAGGGCTTATTTGGCTAGTAAGCCTAAAATATAAAAAGGAACTTTGACACACCACCGTTGATGAAACACTAAATCTGCTTATAACTTATAACAAATTTTTATATTATTTATAAAAAAAATCGAAAATTATTAAGCACAAGCAAAATATACAGTAACATTTTTGGAAGTATTAAAAGAATTCACTTAACGTAGAACTATGCATCGTGTTCGTGTTTACGATTCAGACACGTTTTATAATTCGTGTCGTTTAGAGCCATGACATGGAGACATAAATTGCCAAGTCTACCTACACATAACTATACTCCTAAACCCAAATTTTATTTTCACGGCCTCAAAAATTATTTTTTAATAAAACTTAATCAATTTTAAAATTTTATTGAAAAAATAAAATTTTTAAATGACCAATCACACCTAATCAAAAGAGATTGGTGGCGACTCTTTTTTTTTTATGTTTCTAAAATCGTCAAACGATAGAGTCCTTGGACAAAATCGTTACAACAGATGGCAAACAAATGAATTTCCTATCACAAAAGGGGTAAGGCTAAGTTCATTCTTGTTCGCTATAGTAATGGACGAACTAACGAAATCCATTTAGGATAAGGGGCATTGATATATGATATTTGTAGATGATATTGTTTATGTGCTGAGACTAGAGTTAACATCAATGTAAAGTTGGAATTATGATTAAAGGGCGTTGATTTATGATATTTGTAGATGATATTGTTTTATGTGCTGAGACTAGAGTTAACATCAATGTAAAGTTGGAATTATGATGGACACTAAAATCAAGAGAGTTCAAACTAAGCTAAGTGAAGATACAATATATGAAATGTAAATTCAGTTCAAATGAAGAGGAAGATCAGAACATAGTGATGGCGTTAAATAGGGTGGCGATACCTAAGCGAAGTTATTTATGATATCTAGGTTCGATCATATAGATAGATGGTGAGATCGATGACCTATAAGATCCAAGATAGCTAAAGCAAGTGAAGAAGCACTACAAGTATGTTGTGCGATAAATGAATTCCTATAGGATTGAAATGCAAGTTTTACAAGATCATTGTTAGACCAACACTGTTATATGGTGGTGAATGTTGGGCAATTAAGAGATTGCATACACAAAAGATGAGTGTTTCAAAAATGCAAATGTTGCGTTGATATTCGAATTTGCAAAAAAAAGATAATATAAAAAATGAAGAAATCTAAGAAAAGTTGGAGTGGTACTTATTAAATGTAAGATGAATAAGAGTCCATTAATTTAGACATAAAGAGAGTGGAGGCTATGAAGACAAAAGAAGAATCAAGGTTAGAGTAAGACAAAAAAAAAACTTGAAAAGAAATCATTTGGAAAGATAAGGCGACACTAAAGTTGGAAAAACTTATTACTTTAGATAGAAATGAATGAATGAGAAGAATTTATATTGAGGACTTAACGTGAGTTCATATACTAATACTGTACACCAATCTATTATGATAAAAACTTCGATGATAATGATTGAAAATATTTATTATTAAATCATAAAAAAATATTACTTATTCATATTTATTATAAAAATATTAAGGCTTAATAACCAAAAATACCCTCAACATTTTGCACTAAATAGATATAAGTCATCAATATTTTATTGCATAAAAATAAATCCATAATCTTTTATTTTATAGTAAATAAATACTTAACCTTTCAAAAACATGCAATTAAGTTCAAATCTGTGAAATGATATTAACTTTCATTAGTATTGCACACGTGACATGCCATGTGGTAACCAACTAAGCTATCTATGTCAACTTCCACGTAAGATGTCCAAACAGTAGTTAATATCATTTAATAAATATGAACTTATTGTATGATTTTAAAAGGTTGAGGGTTTATTGACAATAAAATAAAAATTTATGGATTAATTTTCACAAGATAAAACGTTGAGGGCATATATCCATTTTATCTAAAAAGTTGAAAGTGCATTTAACTATTAAGCCAAATAATAATATAAATACATAAAATATAAAAATAATAGACTTAATACTCAAATATGTCATCTACGTTATGTACAAAATGAATTAAATTTTTAACGTTTAATTGCATGAAAATCAGTCTTAAACATTTTAAAATAACAAATTAAATACATTTTTGTTAAACCCCTCTAATTGCTATTAAATTTTATTACTATGCAAGAGTAACGAAAATTAAAGAATTTAACAAAAATATACTTGATTTTGTTATTTTAAAACATTCAAGTTTTAATTACTTAAAATAAAACTTAATAGATTGATTTTCATTCAATTAGATATTAAGAGCTTAATTTCATTTTGTAACAACATAAGAGGGCGTTTGGTTCAAAGAATTTTTTATTCCGGCCAGTAATTTTTTTTCTATAATATGATTAACTTGTTTGGTTGCAAAATTTTCCCCCACATCAGTAATTTGATATTCCCAACAGTAACAAAAGGGGGGAAAATAGGGACGAATCATATTACCTCTATCTCCTGAGGTATTTTAGAATTCCTGGGGGAAAATATTTTTTTTTCAATTTTGTCCTCACTTAATAATGTTTTTGAATCACATTATCCTTTTTAGTCACTAAAAATTACAAAATAAAAATGTTTTATTATTTCACAATCTTACACCCCTCTTACATTATTAAGTAATATTTCCAATCCAACCATTAAATATTATTTAAATATTATTCACGTGTTAAATAAATAAATAATTTACATGTTAAAGAATATAAATAAGTAATTTATACGTTAAACAAATAAATAATTTAAATGTTAAGTAAATTGATATATAATTTACATGTTAAATAAACAAACAATTTACATGTTTGATAAATATATAAATAATTTAAATGTTAAATAAATTAATATATAATTTACAGGTTAAATAAACAAACAATTTACATAAATGCTATTTAAATTTGACTTAATATAAATGATAAAAAATTATTTAAGCATAAATTTTTAAATATTATTTACATGTTAAAATAAATAAATTACATATTTAATACTAAATAATTTAATATGTTAAATAAATAAATAAGTAATTTATTTTTGTCATGACTTATTCACTTAACACAACTACTGATATATAAGGGTAATACAGTAAAATAAATCATTAGGTAATTTTATATTCTCGCAACCAAATACAAAAATCTTATTTTCCTTCTAATCAAACCAAACACAAAAATTTAATATTCCAAAGATTCACAGATGTACAGTGTTTTGATGATAATCAAATTCCTAAAAGTAATTTATTTTTTTGTGAACCAAACACCCTTTAAAAGCATATTTGGGTATTAAGTCCAAATAATATATTTGAAATTAAACATATTAAGAAATAATTAAATTATTAAAATTATCAAAATAATAATAATAACTTATTGAATAATATTAATTAAATAAAGACATTTTAAAATAATTTATTATTTTGTTATTAAAATAATAATATAAATATATTTATTATTAAAATATTAAATATTTGTACTTAATAATTACAAAATAAAATGTATTTAAAATTAAGATATCAAAATTTTAATGTTTATATTTTAATTTTTTAATTAAATTAAATTAAAAAATGGTGTTATTTTATAATAATAATAATATTTTAAATTGGGTTAAATTGATTTTGAGCATAAAAAAAACGCAAAAATCTGATTTAAATAAAACTGTGCTTACAACTTAATAGATAGCATATAATGTACCAAACAAAAATAAATCTCCACACATAAACAACTCTGTTTTGAGAAATTGTTTTTGAAATGGAAAAAGACAGTTTCCCAGATAAGAGTTTTTTCTATTAACCAATAAATCATTTTACGTAAACTAATCAAATTTTTTTTCGGAACAAACATAAAAAAATATACAAAAACTTCTGAAAAAATTTTTTTCCTATAAGTTATTTTTAGCCAAACAGACTAACCCTTAGGCTGAATTAAAAGAGTTTAAATGCATTCACATTTTTTTCTTTTTACACCCATGCTCTTAGAATTGAAATGTATAGAAGTGAAGAAAATGAAGTGTAAAGAAAAATATATTAAGGTATTTTTAGAAATTCTCAACCTAAAATCGCTACAGTAAGCGGTCAGCAACGGAAAAAACCACTTTAGCAACCCACGAAATCTTATTATCGCGGTAAACGAGCACCAAACTAAGCACATGCTTTTGAAGGTTAAGAAATTTAACAGTCAAAATACAATTTAATCATTAAGTAAGCAGAAGAATAGCAAACTCCCAGAACATAATGTCACAAAAATTTAAAGCATACCATTCATGTGCTATGCAAAAAAACACATCTGACTTCTGAAAATTGAACAACCAAAATTACCTCACCAAGCAGTGCACAACGGACCAAAATACAAAACATTGTGGCACAATTAAGCTGCAATGGATGGCTTAGAAGCAGCAGACAGTCTGGACCTCTTTTTTGCCAAGCTCTCACTCCTACGCTCTCGTTGCTCCTTCAACCGCTGGGCAAGGAGTTTCTGGTACTCAGCAGCATCAGCCTTGGCCTTTGCAACTCTCTTCTTCTTCTCTGCAATTCTCGCACGCTTCCTCTGCAAGGTTAAAGGAGTCACCAGCCTCTGAATTTTGGGAGCCTTGCTGGCTTTCTTACCTGCATTTCATGAAAGTGATTTTGATTTTCAAATTGAGGGCAACTGCTGTCATTAACTTATAAGAGTTTATTTTTTTTTTGTAAAATCACAAATAAAAAATTCATTCCTGACAACTTCAGCACAAAAAAAGATTGCACACTCACCAGACTTTGTTGTAAAGTTTCGGCGATAAGTATTAACATACTTCCGAACATCATCCTCCTTAGAGAGGTTGAACAACTTCCTGATTTTTGATGCTCTCTTTGGACCCCTCATTCTTGGCTTCTCAGTGTCAGTCAATCCAGGAAGATCATTTTCACCCTTCTTCACAATAACTAAGTTCAGAACTGAAAGATCTTGGCTAACAATGCATCCACGAACTGACTTCCTCCTACGCTCTCCATTTCTCCTTCCATACCCACGGAAGCAGGGAGTACCTGTTCAAAGAAGAAAAAGTAGTTCAATGACTCAATACCCATACAATAAAAAAAATTCTATACAAATAAACAAAAGTAACAAATTCGCAGTGCCTACAGACCTCTGTGAAGCAAAAGACGAACACGGCCAGGAGTGAGAACTCCTTGCTTCATTGGAAAACCTTGCTTGTCACAACCTCCCATGATCTTAAATACATAGCCCTTAAACTCCTATTAAATGATAATAAGGGAAGAGCAAATTGCAATTAAGCCACTTGCACCAAAGAAATTTGACACAAAAAAAGAAGCTAAACATAGCTTGGAAACATACTTCACCCAGGGCATCACCACTGACTTCTTGCGAGATCCTCTTGTCAAAAAATGCTCGGCTGCAATTTCAAAGTTCAAGGTGAGAAATTTTTCTTCTCAAAAAACAATTACAACTTGCGTTGCAAAAAGGGAATAAAAAATGCTTAAGAACAGAATCACAGCCACATCAAGATGGTAAAATGTATAAATGCAATGTGTGCAAGAAACATCTATGAACAGTTTAATTTTCTTCCTGTCTTCTTCGAATTAGATAAACAAAGATGGAATTTTGAGAAGAAAACACCATTGCACACATAAGAACTGGTGCCAAAAGAAACTCCTATTAAACAAAATATAGGCACAAAATTTAACAGATGTGCAATCATCTTTTCTTTAACTTGCTTGTCAATGTTCTTTCATAGTATAATAACAGCTACTGCATCCAGTAGGACAATCCACCATTATTTTCTAAGTCCAAACTTCACCCTATAAATGAAAGAGAAAAGATTTATGAATAAAATCAATTAGCTCATGTTTCTTTCTGCTAGATTTAGGAAATAAATAACAATTACATTTCGGATACCAAGACCCAAGTATTAATGAAATCTCACACATTCATCACAATTGTTCTACTCTTTAACAAAGTCTAAATTTCCTCAAAACCAAGTCTTCAGATAAAAGGAGAAAACCGTAAATAAATTGATTTTTTCCCGCCAATGTTGCATACAAATTAATGCCTCAAATCCCACTCATCCAAATTTCATTAGCAAATATTATACATTTTAATCTTTTTCTTTGTTTGCGCCTGCTCCAAATACTCTACAAAATTCATTCACACCCAATATAATAAACTTGAACAAATAATTTCCCGAACATAGATAGACAAAATAACAAAAATAGAAGTCATACTTTCATCTGGGTCTTTTCATAATTTCATTGGCTATAATAACAATCATTGGCTGAGATTGAAAGCAACAAAATAAACTTTAACCTGACAACAAATTTAAATAAAAAAAGGAGAAAAGAAAGTAAAATACAGTTTCTGGTCATCGTCAATTTCCAGCTTCTTCTGGCAACCAGTGGTTGGATTAGCAATGTTGAACTGAAACAAACAAACAAAAAATCAAGAAAATGAAGAGAATAATCAAAATATCTTTTTTATTTAAAAAAAAAAGAAAAAGAAGAAAACCTTCATTTTTCCCTGATGGGTATTTTGGCTGCGGCCCCGTGGGAGAAATGCCGCTGCTGCTACTCTCCTGTGGTGTAGGGTATCATCGCAAAAGACGTTTAGGGTTTTTGTGGAGGTTTATATAGAAGAGGGGGAATAATTTGGTGTTGTTAAGAAAGACCACAACGTTGTCTGACTCAAATTAGATTCATACACGTGGATTTTAGTAGGGCTGGTTTTTTGTAGTTTGGGCTTTGGGTGAATCTATCAAATGGGCTTGTTTGGACCAAACACACTCACATCTTAATTTCTTAGCCAGAGAAATATTGTTGTGGATGAAATTATTTTTTCTTTTTACTAAAATAGTATTCAATAAAAAATTCTTTTAACCAAACTTTTCAAAATCTTTATTGGCAAAGGACTAAAATTGTAATAAAAAAATTTTATAATTATCATTTTTTAAGGGAAAATTTGACACTTATCTAAATGTTGTGGACATGTGTCGAGTAAGAGTATTGATTTATAAACAGTATTAGATTAGATTAGTTGAGTTTTCAATGATGCTAAGTGTTTGAATTCCATTTGGCTTGAGATCATTTTAATATTTTAGAAATTGTCATACAAAAATATAAAATGAAATTTTTATTTAAATACGTTTTATATTATCATTATGTATAAAAAAGTGTAAGTTAAATTTTAAGATTTTATGTTAAAGATTAAATAACAAACAACGCAAACAGACAAAATATATAAAAATGGAGTCTTCGTTGAGGACAAATGGTACTTTATCACTCGAATAAAATTTCAATTAAAAAATTGATTATTATCCTATTCATGGCTAATGAAATTTTTTAACTTCACAAGTGAAATTAAGATGATGATATGTATTTTTTAAAAATATTAAAAAAAATAAAAAATAAATAAAATATAAAACATGTCATTATCCTAACCTAACTTATGGAGTTAAAAATTTTCACCGGCAGTGGAAAGGATAATAATCATTAAAAAATTAAATAAGAAGAACAATTAAAAAAATTAAAGAAATAGAAAATTAAAAATGTCTTGGTTAAAGGTCTAATTGAGTGACATTAAACCTTCAATTAACGGACTTCCTTTAATCGAAAAAAAAAAACTCTTGAATCATTTGATTTGACTTAAATAAGTCTTCATATTATTATTGTACACAAAAAGCCTATATCATTTCAATATAAGTTTTTAATGTTTTATTACATGCAAATCAATTCATAAACTTTTATTTTTTTATAAATAAACCTCTAATTTTTTAAATCATTCGATTAAGTTCAAATTTGTTAAATTTCATTAACTTTTGCTTTATATTATACATGAGGCATACAATGTGACTACTCAAAAAACTATCTATATCAGTTGTTGTGTATGATGTCCAAACAAAAGTTATTGACCTTTAATAGATTTAAACTTATTTGCATGATTTTAAAACGTTGAAGGTTTATTTACAGTAAAATAAAAGTTTATGGATTGATTTACATGCAATAAAACATTGAAAGCTTTATATCCAATTTGTACAAAAAGCTCAGAGTATATTTGTCTATTAGAGTTATTTTAAATAAAAGATTATTTATATTAAAAGCTTATTTAGGTATAAATATGTTAAAGTGTCTATTTTAGTAAAAATAAAAGATTAAGGATTTATTCTGATGTAAATTAAAGGTTAAAAGTTTATTTGGATGTAGTAAAAGTATTATGACTTATCTAAGTAAAATAATAAAATTTAGGGACTTTGTTATTATTTTAGCCATTTTTTCATTATGAAGTTAAGTGGTTGTTTGAAATTGTTATGAGTTTTTTGTTTTATGTTTTCAGAAATTTTGTTTTGATTTATTTTCAATTTATTGAAATTGAAAACATGTTTGCTTGTTAATTTTTTGTTGCCAAAATTTGAAAACAATGAGAGGTAAGTTGAAGCAGGTAGAGTTTAAGTAAAAAAAAATGATAAGAGTTTGAATCTTATTGCTTACAATTTTTTTCCAATTTGTTGGGTTTTGGCTAGTTTTTTTAGCCCAAATTTTTTAACGGGCGTTGTTTACTCACGTACTAACAGTACAAAAAACACTTCTAAAATATTGAAAACACTAAAGTCTTCTTTCCATCTATTTCCAAAATTATATTTTTGTTTTCTATTTTTTAAAACAAAAACATAGCCACCAAACATAATTTTTGTTGTAATTTAAAAAAAATAAAAACATAAAATATAAAACACAAAACAGAAACAATCCCAAAACCTTACATTAAACCTTAAACTTTACATTTCAATAGAGGTAACAAAGCCAATAATCTTTTGCTAGAATCGGTAAAGAAAAGAGAGAGGGTTATCAATATATCACTACAAAGTTATGGATTAATGTCGAGGTTATTTCTTTTGTTATTATTTGGGTACATTTTTATGAAAGAGGAAAAACCGATTTTCTCAATCACATGACTAATAACATGCACATCTCATGCTTGTGAAAAGCCAAATTTGTCCTTGTGGATACCCATTACAAAGAGTATAATATGAAACAAATTATTTCGTAAAATATCTTTGATGTGCCATTTTCTAAGAAAAACTAGAATTGTTCTCTCTTATTGTTGAATCTGTTGAGAAAAATATCCCTCAAACCAAACACCCACAAAATAGAGGAAAGCAAAAACAAACACAATTTTTTTAATGTGCTTTGGCCCAACCAAATTGGCCTACAACCACCCAACCAATCTAATAACCAATCAAATAATTACAACCGTGCAATTTTTAGAAGAGAAAAATTGCAAACTCCTTACAAACCTAACCCAACTACCTAAAAAGCCAAACTACACCCTTTTATAAAAGCTCAAACTCTATAACTCTTTGGGATATTTTACAAACCAAGTTTGACACTTTATTTATAAGGGAATAGCCCTTATAACTTCTCCTATACTTTCGATGTGGGATTCAAGGCAAACCCCAACAAATCCTCCCTTGACTTAAATCCCCAAACTCCCCAAACTGCTCAACAACATCTGAAAAACTGACATACATCTGAAAAACTGACATGCCTCTGAATCTTCTTACTCTTAGAAACAACTTTATCCTTCGCATCATCAAGCAAATATAGTTGTTTCTCATTCCTCTTTCCATGCAAAACTAAACCACCATTCTTGTATACTTTGCAACAATCATTGTTACCAACATATGTATACTCACGTGAAGCTAACTCACCCAAAGAAATCAAATTGTAGCTAAAACTGGGTACATACCTCAAATTACGAAGAGTCTTGACATCACGATCATGAAGCTTGAGTTGAACACTCCTAATACCTTCAACCTTCACTCTATTACCATTTCCAACCGCAATATTACCTAATCTTTCAACCTCTTTCAATTCATCAAACCGATCTTTATCATTGCAAATATGCATCGATGCAACTGAATCCAAAACCCAACTTTTCTCACAAGTATGAGACCCATCTAAACAAGTTGCCAATACATCATCATCTGAATCAGTCAAAACAACACATGTTTCATTCTTCTTTCCATCATCACTCTTTTGTTGAGCCTTCTTAAATGCAGCCATATCCTCTCTTAATGTCTTGCAGCGTGCTTGAATATGACCTTTCTCTCCACAATAATAACATTCCACCTCACTATAATCTCTGAATCTTGATCTTGATCTTCCTCTTGATCCACCATGTCTCTCATTAGTCCTCCCTCGAGTGGAATCTTCCACAGCAGCTAGTACATCTCCCACAGATGAAGAATCTTCTTTGCCCATAAATCTTTCATTCTCACGCAGCACAACAATCACGTCATCCAACGTCAAAGTAGTTTTACCTACCAATAAAGTCTGAACTAAAGGTCTATAAGACTTGGGCAAAGATGACAACAACAGCAATGTCTTTTCTTCTTCTTTCAACTCTTTAGAATCAATAGCTAATAATTGTGAAACTAATCTATTAAATTCATTTAAGTGATCATGGAGACTCTTACCTTCATCCATTTTCAGAGAATACAAATCCATCTTCAAACACAATCTATTCGTCAGCGATTTTGATGCATAAATGTCTCTTAGCTTCTTCCACAATCCAGTTGGCGTCATCTCAGTCAATACGTTATACTTAATCTCTGGAGCAAGTGCTAATCTAATTGTGCTCACAGCCCTCTTCTGAATTCCAATCCAATCCTTATCAGACATTCTATCTGGCTTATTTTCTTCTAATGTCAAATCTAAACCTTGTTGTATTAGAAGATCCTGAATCGTACTTTGTCATAACATAAAATTACTTTTACCATCAAATAAAGGAATTTCAAACTTAGGCATACCTCCAGACATAGTTTCAGTCATAGCTTTCCTCATCTCGCAGGATCACGAACCTTCAGCTCTGATACCACTTGTCGGGAAAAATATTCCTCAAACCAAACACCCACAAAATAGAGGAAAACAAAAACAAACACAATTTTTTTAATGTGGTTTGGCCCAACCAAATTGGCTTACAACCACCCAACCAATCTAATAATCAATCAAACAATTACAACCGTGTAATTTTTAGAAGAGAAAAATTGCAAACTCCTTACAAACCCAACCCAAGCTAATAATAATCAAACAATTACAACCGTGCAATTTTTTAGAAGAGAAAAACTGCAAACTCCTTACAAGTCCACCCATGCAATTTTTAGAGAGAAAAATTACAAACTCCTAACAAAGTCCAACCATGCAATTTTTAGAGAGAAAAATTGCAAACTCCTAACAAAGATCCCAAAGCCCAACTACACCCTTTAATAGCCCAAACCTTAGCTATTCTATCGATGTCTACAACTCTTTGGGATACATTACAAACCAAGCCTGACACTTTATTTATAAGGGAATAACCCTTATAACTTCTCTTATACTTTCGATGTGGGATTCAATGCAAATCCCAACAGATTCGTGCTCTGCACCTCCAAAGAAATGGGAGAGAGAGAGAGAGCCATGGTCACCATTTTTGTACTACCATGAAATATGCAGCATCTAAATTTGATCACAATCTCGGTCAATTTAACTCTCTCTCTCTCCCATTTCCCACGTATATATTAAAAAAAAGGGTAAAACAAACTGAACACTATTGAGTGTGACTCCTCATCGCACTGTTGTGGGCCAAAATGACACAAACTATGTTAAAAATCAACATTTTATACAATTGAATGGTTGAGTAGTTATGGATTCCACAAAGGGATATACTTTTAAAATGGGATTTGACAAACATCATGATTTAATATATAAAAATATTGTCAATCCAATTCCCCAGCCATTTCAACCTTCCCTCCGCCACCTAGCTGTCAAATTTATTCAGTTCTCAACTACAGATTCATGTTTTCATCGTTGTAATAAAAAAAGAAGATAAGGCTGCTATTAGTGTCACGTGTCCTTTTATCCTCTCAAGGCATGTAATTCTCACATTTGTATGTCAATAATTTTATTTATTTGATATAAGATTGAGTCTAATATAGTTATTTTTTAAAGCACATACGTATGGCGATATTTTTTTCATTTAATCGCTTAACATTCTTGTTTCAATTGATCAATTTTGTCCATCTCATCGAAATGCTTGCCGTCATATAAAACGATTAAGAGTTGACTCAAATGCCACTTATCCAACCACAATTTTCCACCCAATACTGAATTGAAATAACATCCACCGAGCTTGGACGACATTTAACAATTACTAATTCTATCACTGTTCTTGTCTATATTGAAGTACATACGCATAACTTTTTCTAATGATCGTGACATTCATTCATAAATCATTAAATTATATTACTATATTTGCCATTTCTTAGATTAGCATCGAACGTCAACGCATAGAGATTTCTTCATGGTCGTTTTTGCCTAGAATCACAATTTCAAGCTTATCTAATACTCCACAATTTCTCCCATGCGCGCAGAAGCCACTGAAAAAATGCTAATAAAAAATAGAAACAGAAAATTTTTGAGAATTTCAGAGACTTGAAATTTCAGAGGCATTTCAGCTACTTAACAGAAAACAGGCTTTCATGCTAAGGAAAAGCAGCAGCATCCAACGAAATAGATTCCTTTAGCCATGAAAAGAATGCCTTACCTTCAAACTGCAGTTTCTTTTTTTTATTTTTAATAATTTTCAGTAAGATTGATTTGCAAAGTTACACTCGTAATGCACAGACAAAATCACCGCTAGTCTCTATATCATCTATATCTGAACCAGCATCTATGTCATCAAGATCCATGCTACCACCAAGTAATTGACCTCCAGCTTTGAGGCCCTCAGCAGGTTTCCTAGCCTCATCAATTATCGATAATATCTCTGCAATACTCTGAGATTGATCGTTTTCATCTTCTGTTTCCAGGTTGCCCTCCTCTCCTTCCATGAATTCTATTGGCAAGTTCTTTAAAAACCATGGGTGCTGCTTGATTTCTGGTATGGTTATTCTCTGTAACAAACGTAAGAAAGTGGATAAGCATAGGAAGAAAAGTTGTCAAAGTATCTGAATTCAGAAACATGACAAATGGTATTTACCTTTTCGGGATCAGCTACAAAAATCCTGGATAGAAGATGTCTGCACTCCTTGGAAACTCGCACGTAATCAGGAATAGAATAGTGGACACTCAGAATCCGCTGCCATAATCCAATTACCTTTATTTTTAATCTCAGCACAATAAACTACGATTTCTACAAGCTATGGAAGAGGGCTTCTACCGACTAACCTGGAGTGTTTTTCTGAAGTTTCTTGGATCGTCAGAGTCTTCGAAAGGATAAGCCCCAATCAGCATGACATACAAAGTAACCCCACAAGACCAAACATCTGCAATCTGCAATTCTCAAAGACAAAACACTGATCATGGATTTCTTAATGCGATAACAGTTCAACAAAGGAACGAAAATTTACCTTGCCATCGTATTCTTTTCTAGACAACACCTCAGGCGCAATGTAGGCTGGGGTTCCTACGGTTGATTTGGGCTGGGAATGAAACAGACTTGACTGAAACATGCATGAAGTAGAAAGTTAATAACTGGATTTATATTGTTAGAAGATCAGATGCTGAATAATTTGTAGGTTCACTGCCTTAGAGTAGCCAAAGTCGCATATTTTCAGTCTTGGTGCAGTGCTCCCATCTAGCAGTGTGTTTTCCAGCTTAAGGTCTCTATGACAAATTTGCTGTGTAAATGGAGGAAAATCTCAATTTAGATAGGCCAAAATGGCAAGTTATTTTCAGAATTTAGAGGGTTTAGTAGGCAGTAAGGCTATACCATTGCGTGGCAATAACTCACTCCAGATATCAGTTGCTGAAAGAAAAATCTTGCCTGGTGAAGTAAAGCAATAACAGTACTTTAACCAAAAATGATAATGAAAGATATAAAAAGGAATGAAATTCAATAAAACACTGCATAACATGTGAAAATCGGAAAATGTTTATAAAATATACCTCATCCTCACTGAATCTACCAGCATTGCATATTCTTTCAAAAAGTTCTCCTCCAGCAGCATATTCCATGACTATGGCAAGATGAGTTGGTGTTAACAGGACCTGAGCAAAACAAAATGAAGAAGAAAAGCCACTTAGAAGGCCTGCTAAATGTAAGAATTGTGAAGTAATTTGGAACTGAAACGATTTTTCAGTCATAGCCAGCAACAGCAAGACAAACAAGTTCTACTTTACCACTTCAAGCAATCGATAAACATGTATACTTTATCTTATATTTTTTTTTCTTTTCAGCTGGCATTGAAACATTCAAATAGTTCTTTTCTGTTTAGGATTGCATTAAACATATCAAGAAACCATTGACTTGCCCTGCTCAACTCGAAGATCACAAGCCACCATCTCCCTCTTTGAAATCTTTTCAAGTAAACTTAATCTCAATCAAACACTGATGAAGAATGAGCTTCTGATCACTATTTTTTGGATACAGTTCTAATCACCTGATTTACAGAACGGAGCTAAGGCAAGAAATTGAAAACTACATATCTGACATGTAGGACGCTATATTAGAAGTGAGAGGGTCAAGAAACAACAGAAACTAAAACAGAACAAAAGAAAACAATTAAAGCTTGTTCTGTTCAAGCAACTCTGATTTTCTCTGGAAGTTCATGGGAAAAGTTGAAGTAAAACCATTCAGTCCTCCATTCAAGGAGCTCTAAAACTTATACAAGTTACGCTTTTATGAACGCCTTTAACATAAAAAAACTATTTATATTTACCTCCTTGAATCTTATTATATTTGGATGCTTCAAGGAGCGATGGTTCATAATCTCCCTTTGAACATGCTCATCAATCTGCATAACCAAGAAACCTTATAAAAAATCAATCCATAAACTCAAAAAAGAAACCAAAATTAGCCTACAAGTAAACAAAGCCAACAAACGCAAGATCATGAACATTATAAACCTTGGAGAGAGCAAGTGACATGAATTGCTAAAACGACATCTAATATACCTTGGGGCCTCTTTCAATATACTTGACAGCATAAAGCTCACCACTCCATCTATCCCTAGCCAGCTTGGCAACACCAAAGTTCCCTGATCCAATATCTTTCAGTATCTCATAACGCTCCATCTTTCAAAGCCAAACTCTCCCAGAAAATATATAAAAGAAAACAGCAGAGTTATATAAAATCTTCTATATGAATTTTCTATGTTGGGGTTTCTTCTTCTTATAACTTGCAATAATAAAGTTTCCTCTGTTGTTTTTGTATGTACTGTATTGGTTTAGAGTAAGAGAATCTCCATGATTTGCGAGGCCTTTTGATTTTGTGGGATAGCTGAAAGCAAAGGCCACGGCCACGATGAAATTAAAAGAGTGTTAAAATGGTGTCAACGACAGAGAGACAAGAACAGCAGACATTACACGTGGCTGATAATTAGAGGTTAGGATTTCGAGCAGAACTCGAACAAGTTGCTCAGCACACCGACGACGTAGCTTGCTTCTTGGCTATCCTCTCGTTTAGGTTGCCTCCACCAACTCGATTCCTGTTGGCTGCTTCTGTTTTGTAGCAAAATGTCGTCATCCTTTTTCCGTTGGATAAATATAGAAAAAAAATAATCACAATTAAATATTATATAAAAAATGTTTTAGAAAGCCTTAATAATATCAAAAAATTAAATGAAAAAGATTATATTTTAAAAATTATGAAACGAATGAAATTTATGGCGAGAAACTATTACTCATTCCATTCTAAATTGTTAAATATTAATTTTGATGCATTTATAAAATTGATATTTATGACTTTTAGTGTGTCAAAAAAAATAATCATGAAAAGAAAATTTGAAATATATAAAATTAAAAGTTTTACTTTTTTTTTTGAAAAACGAATATATATTTTTGAAATATTAAAAAAAGAAAAAAAAGAATAAGATGGAAGGAATACATTTTAGTATGTAATTTAAAATTGCTTAAAAAATAATTTTAACAAAAAATCGTAATTTTTAGTGATTGGAGAAATTGTTTTTTTTTTTGTCGAAACCCCCCGGTTCCATCTTCGGTGACTATTCTGGAGGCGGGAGAAGCAGAACGTGGTTAGGCTTGTCCCCCTCCCAACACTAGCACTCCATACACAAGCCAGGATTCGAACCCTGATCTTACTTAAGGGACAACGGACGAGGGTCGCTTGCCACCCACGCCAACTAGTTGTTGGTGAGAAATTGTTATCAACCATCATTTATGAAAAAACGAACAGCGAGTACATGAAGTTTGGTAGTCGAGGCGAGTAGGGAAGAAATTTAGAAATAAAAAATTGAAACAAAATTCTTCTTCATTACGAGGAGAAGAGCATAAGTGACAGAGGGTAGAACAGAACAATGACGTGGACGATAGAGAAGGGATGATAGAGAGAAATGGACAATGGTCCCTAACCATATTGGTTTTTTATTTTTTTTCTCATTTTAGTTTAATTTTAGGCCTCATTTCCTATCTAGAAAAGCAAAAAGATATTGAAAAAGATAGCTAAGAAAGAAGCAAACAAGAACAATGTAAGTATCTTTATCGTGAGAGAAAAGAAGCTTCGAAAAAAAATTGCACACCAAGTGCTCGATCATCGATGGATTTGACTAAGAACTCTAAGGGAACACGTTCGATTGAAAAAGAAGATCTGTTGGCTCGTCATACTAAAAGGATTAAGGCATCCTTGATTAGAGGTTGTGAGGATGATCAAATGGAGGATAATGATGGTCAGTACATTCCATCCTTTAAGGAGAAGCTTATGGGTATTGATATTTGCAATGCTTCGCAAGCGAATAATGATGTGGAGGATTCGTTAATGGATAGTGACGCAATCTTAGTTTCAAAAATGAACTCTTAGCCTGGTTTATCAATATCTAATCGATATCGAGATTTCATTCGTCAACCATGGCAAGATTGCATAATCATCAAGTTATTAGGAAGGACTATTGGTTTTAAAACCTTAGATGATAAGCTGAAGAAATTGTGGAATCCTAAAGGGGATTATGAACTAATTGACCTGGGTGAAGGATTCTATTTGGTGAAATTTGCATCTATCACTGATTTGGAATTTGCTGTTGAAGAAGGCCCTTGGCTTATTTTTGGGCATTACTTAACTATCCGACATTGGCAACCAGCGTTTGGACTTGCTAATGCAACCATTGATTCAACAATAGTGTGGGTGAGGTTCCCGGGATTGCCAATAGAATATTATGATGAGAAATTATTGCTTGCAATGGGTAATACCATTGGCACTTCTATTAAAGTGGATCGGACAACACGTTATGCTTCAAGGGGGAAATATGCTAGGGTTTGTGTGGAAGTGAATTTGAACAAACCACTAGTTCCTAAAATCTTCCTAGATGGTCATTGGCAACCGGTGGAGTATGAAGGACTAAATCTTATTTGTTTTACTTGTAGACGTATGGGACACAAAGATGCTTGTCCCTTTCACAATACAGGAGAAAAGGCCATGACGAGAGGTAGAGATGAACCCTGTGACATTGGTGTTGGGGCTGATGGAGCGGTGCATGGTGCAAAAGCGGGGAACGTTTCAGATGACTTTGGTCCATGGATGGTTGCCCAACCTCAGAGGCGACGTAAGACAGTTAATGGAAGTTACGCCAACTCTGGGCAAGTACAAAATCGTGGCTCACGTTTCAATGTTCTAATGGATGAAAATATGGGTAACAGTGAGGGTGAGCATTACCCGGATCTAAGTGGGGTGGTGTTGATGCAAGGTCAAAACAAGTCTTTTCCTCAGAAATTGAAGAATGTAAAAAAGGCCACATTGGGCCGGCAAGAACCTCTGAATGTACCCTCCACAGTTCTGCTCAGCTTGGTTCTTCAAGTGGTAAGCCCTTACATAATAATAGCCCAGATACGAATGTCTTGATGGGTGGTCAGGCAGGTGAAAACGCTGGCTCTTCTTACACTGAACTCCATGATAGACGAGGGGAACAAATGGGACCTTTTGACAGAATGGAGGTTCAGGATACAAGTGATAATGTAGTTCCTTTGTGGTTGCCCGATAAAGGGAATGATAATAACATGGATTCGAATCATAGAGACAGGGATCCACCCGACTCTTTTGTAGCAGAAACCCAAGCTGATTCTTCTTTAAATCATAAAGAGTTAGCTTTGCCTTGTAATGATATGGAAACTATGGATGTTGTGATACAGACTTCCCCTAGAGAGTTAGTTATTCTAGGGAATCATAAGACTGATGTTAATGAATTTCCTGCAATGGAATACTAGGGGTGCAGGCAATAGCACCTTCCTTTATAATGCTAAAGAGTTGATTTGCCGTTATAAGCCTAGTATTTTTGTGCTAGTAGAGACAAGAGTGGGTCGTCGAACAGCAGAAAAGGTAATTTGTCGACTTGGATTCCAAAATTGGTTTATTATTGATCCTATGGGATTTGCTGGTGGTATTTGGGTTTGTTGGGGACAAAATCTTCAATTACAACTGCTGCACTCTTCAAATCAAGTAGTACATTTGTGTGTTAACTCGAAGGAGCATTCTAATTGGTTGTTATCGGCAGTGTATGCTAGCCCGACTTTGGAGGTTCGGAAAACCCTATGGTCATCTTTAGAAGAGTTTTCCTCTTCAGTTAATATTCCATGGCTGCTTTTAGGTGACTTTAATGATGTTAGGGATAGCTCAGAAAAGTCTGGTGGTAATGGTATCTCAATTACTCGATGTACGTTGTTTAATAATATGATTAATTCATGTAATTTGTTGGACTTAGGCTTTCAAGGGCCGCAGTTCACTTGGAGTAACAAGCAACCTGGTAGAGCACAAATAATGGAAAGGTTGGACAGGGCCTTAGCAAATGAATCCTGGAAATTCATGTTCCCTGATGTTAAGGTTCTGCACTTGCCTAATTCTTATTCTGATCACTGTCCAGTGTTAGTACAATGTGAGAAAATGCTGCAAGCTAATGTTTTGAATAGACCCTTTAGATTCTATATGATGTGGCTCACTAATCCAATAGTGGATGATGTGGTTATATCTACTTAGGAGAATACTATCGGTACGCTTTGTAGGAAGACTATGAAATTGATTGAGGAGTTATGTGCATGGAATCGGTCTAGTTTCGGGAATATTTTTGAAGCTAAACGTAGAGTGTGGGGTCGATTAGCAGGGGTTCAAAAAGAGTTATCTTATCGTTGGTCCCACCAGTTACATATTTTGGAGGCTAAATTGAGGAAGGAATACAATTTACTCCTTTAGCAAGAACATTTGTTGTGGCAGCAAAAGTCCTGGGTTAAGTGGATACAGGAAGGAGAGAGGAATACCAGGTTCTTCCACCTGTCCACGATTTGTAGGAGAAGTAGAAATCGGATCTCTATGTTGAAGGATGATGCAAATGTTTGGAGTGAAGACCATGATGCTTTAAAAAGTCTTGTGCATCACTTTTATAACAGTTTATATACTCTGGATTCTGTGGAGGTTTGTGAGTTGACAGGGTCGAGTCCAACACGCCTTTTGGTGGAGCAAGCTGAGAATTTGAGCAAACATGTTGTTCAATCAGAGGTTCATGATGCTTTATTCCAAATGAAGGCTTGGGCAGCTCCGGGTATTGATGGATTTCAGGCGGGGTTTTTTCAAAAATTTTGGGATGTTTTCCAAAAAGATTTGACTGATTTGGTGTCGGAGGCTTTGGAACATGGACTTTTTCCAGAGGAGTTGAACACAACTTTGCTTACACTTATCCCTAAGGTGAGTGCTCCTGAAAACATTAAACAGTTTCGTCCAATTTCCTTATGTTGTGTGGCCTACAAGCTAATTACTAAGGTGCTTGTTAATAGGCTAAGGCCTTATTTAGATGAATTAGTTTCACCGGTACAGACAAGTTTCATTCCAGGTAGGCAAGCATCTGATAATGTCGTGATAGCACAAGAGCTAATTCATACCATCCGTAGATCACAGAGTAAGGTTGGATTGATGACTATTAAGATAGACTTAGAAAAGGCTTATGATCGTATCCGTTGGGATTTTTTGGAAGATACTTTGACTGTCTTTGGTTTTGCTTGCTAAATGGATTTCTCTCATTATGAAATGTGTGTCTGGGGCGAGAATGTCCGTTTTATGGAATGGGGAAATGACTGAATTTTTCTCTGCACAAAGAGGAATTAGGCAAGGTGATCTTCTCTCACCATATCTGTTTGTCTTGTGCATGGAAAGACTTGGGCATCTCATTGATACGGAGGTCAGATCAGATTCTTGGAAACCTATTATGGTTAGAAGAAATGGCCCAGGTATCTCCCACTTATTCTTTGCAGATGATTTATTTCTCTTTGCTCGAGCTTCTGCCCACCAAGCTCAGGTGATTAAATCAGTTCTTGACAAATTTTGTAAAGCTTCGGGAGCCAAAGTCAGTCTAGCCAAGTCCAAGGTTTTTCTGTCTCCTAAGGCTTCTTCTTCATGTCGTAGAGCTGTGAATTGGATCTTGGGGATTGGAATTACCCGATCTCTTGGGCAATTTCTTGGCGTACCGCTTATACATGGGACAGTCACAAAAAGAACTTACCAAGATATTGTCGATAAAGTCTATGGTAGACTAACAGGGTGGAAGTCTAGGTTACTGAGCTTGGCTGGATGTGCTACTTTAATTAGTTCTGTCACTGGAGCAATCCCATCCTATTATATGATGACTACGGTGTTGCCAAAAGGTGTCTTGGGGGCCTTAGATAAAATGAATAGAGGCTTCCTATGGGCCACTACAGAGATGAAGCGTGGTCTTGCTTTGGTGAAATGGTCTGAGGTCTGTGTTCCAGGAAAATATAGTGGTTTAGGCTTGCGCAAGATGGAAAGCCACAACTTAGCCCTTATCCAAAAAACAGTCTGGCGGTTTTTAATGGAACCAGACAGCCTTTGGGTCAAGGTCTTGAAATTAAAATATGGTGTTCAGGGGGATGTTGTTCGATTCCTTTCCTCTAAGAATTTTAAATGGTCTAATTGCTCCTATACGTGGAAATCAATATTACAAGGTTTTTAGCTTTTATCTGAAGGGTTGAGAAGAAGAATTGGTGATGTATCGTGTACTCTTTTCTAGAGAGATTGTTGGTTAGACAAACCTATAGATGATATGCCACAAGTTGATTGTGGTTCTATGAATCCAGATGCCTTAGTGAAGGATTTCATAAAGGCTGATGGAGATTGGAATACAGACTGGTTGTTTGAGCATTTGCCTCCAGATCTAGCATTTAGAATTATGGGTACACCTATTTCAAAATTTTCAACCTTAGAGGATATGTGGATTTGGAAAATAGTTCTAATGGCAAGTTCTCTTCTAAATCGGCATATCTTTTGGCTTGCAAAAATGAACATTTTAATGAGGGATGTCAATGGGGTTGGTTATGGAAATTACCAGCTCCTAGTAGATGGCTTTGTTTTGTTTGGTTAGCACTTAAGGAGAGGTTGGTGACAGCCAAACTTCGATTTAATTGGGGGTTATCTTCATCATTAGTTTGCTCTCTTTGTGGAAATTCAAAGGAGATTGTTTTGCATGTTCTTCGGGATTGTAACTTTGCTACTTCTGTGTGGAAGACCTTAGTGCCGATGAGATACTGGCAAGCCTTCTTTGCTGAAGATACAGAGAATTGGATGTGTAAGAACTTGAAGGAGAGTATGATTACTTTGGATGCGGACAGAGATTGGCATTGTTATTTTATCACTGCAGTATGGAGACTTTGGAATAGACGATGCTCTATTGTGATTGGTGGAGTTGATGCCCAGAACTTTGTTCTTAATCAATTCATTTTTAACATCAGGAGTGATGCTTTGACAATCCAAAGGAGTTTAGTTAGTTGTGCTCCTAAGCAGCATAACCAAAAGTTAATCCATTCGCTTCCAGCACCAGCTGGTTTTGTTAAGTTAAATACAGATGGAGCAGCTAGAGGCAACCCTAGTGCTGCTGGTGCAGGGCGGCTAATACGATCTTCTACTGGACGATGGTTAGTGGGATTTCAGGCTTACTTGGGCATTTGTTCCAATGTGGTGGCTGAGCTTCAAGCCCTTAAACTGGGCCTTCTTCTAGCATGGGAAAAGGGGTTTCGTGTTATTATTGCAGAACTAGATGCTAAAGTGGTTATTGATTTGATTGGTTCATCTGATTTTTCATTTCATCCATTAGGCCGCTTACTCACCGATATCAGAAAGTTGCTCCAGAGATCATGGCAAGTTACTATACAGCATACTTTAAGGGAAGGAAATTATTGTGCAGATAAGCTTGCTAAAATGGCTTGTGATCTAGATGTGGAATTTGAAGTTATTAGGAATCCTCCTCCTGAATTACCTAATTTATTAGATGCTGATATGAGGGGTGTTCTTTTCCCTCGTGGTTTCTAGTTGTAGTTGTTCTTTCATTTCCATTGTAACCAAAAAAAAAAAACAAGAACAATGTATCTATCAACCATCAACTATCATTGAGTGTGATTGCTCTATTAATTTATTAATGATATGTGTTGGCTCTTATAGGCTATACCGAGAGGGGGGGTGAATCGGTTTTTAGCTAACCTTATGTTCGTTTTTCGGTTTCTCTAAATTCTCTAGCCTATATTGATATTTTCTAAGTTCTCTAGGCTACTCAATTATGCAATATAAATTCAAAGCAATTAACACAAATATAATTGCAAATAAGTAAAGAGAGTAGGGAAGAGAAATGTACGCAAGCGATTTATAGAGGTTCAGCTACCTTGCCTACGTCCTCTACCTTGAGACGCTCCCAAGGATTTTCCCCAAATCCACTATCTTGAATTTGTGATTACAATCCCTCTTTTCAAGGCTCAAGAGTAACCTCCCTCTTTTTCTAGGCTCAAGAGAAACCTCTCTCTTTTTCTTAGGCTAAAGAGTAACCTCCCTCTTTTTCAAGGCTTAAGAGAAACCTCCCCTTTACAAGGAATGAAATGAGTTTACAAATGAAGTAATCAAAGAAGGCCTCTAGGTAGGCAAATGATTACAGAAATTAAGCACAATGAAAAGCCTATACAAAGTTTGTGCTAAGTAATACAAGAAATAGATGAATGATAGAAGATGAAGACTCTTTATCTCTTGAATTGATGTTGAGGCTTGAGGAAGATGAATAAGATGATGAAAGATGTTGCTTAGTTGTTCCTCTGCCTTCCTTTAGCTTCTAGGCCTCTATTTATAGTCCCTTGGATGGTTTGTGGACGTTGTTTGGAGCCAAAACAGAAACTAGCCGTTATGTCTCACAGAAACTAGCCGTTGGGGGCTTTCTGGCACAAAGGGATCGATCCCTTTCCTTAGGGGATCGATCCCATGCTTCATTTTCTTGCTTCCGGGGCATTCTGCCAAAAAGGGATCGATCCCTTCCCTTAGGGGATCGATCCCATGCTTCCATAATGTGATTTTCCTGCACTTTTAGGTTAGAAATGATGTGGTCTTTGATCCTAATTCAACCCAAAACGTATTGGCACTTTTGTGAGAGTTTTTCTTGACTTTCTTTGATGAAAACATTGTCCAAAAATTCATTAAGTGATTTTCTAAAATATTCAAAACATTTATAAAGAATTAAGACCAATAAGGATGTATCATTAAATCATGGCCTTAATGTTGATATGATCACTTGAAAATGGATTGAGAAAATCATGTGTGATAAGGCAAATTTACAATATGAATTAGAACATTAAAGCTTACTTAAGTTTTTGTCATTTCAAAATATATATGGCAATTTAAAGCTAATAATGATATGTTCTTTTATGGCATAAATCGAAAATTTGTTTCCTTCAAATAATTTTATTCGCCTTGCCTCTAAATTAATCACATTAATTAAAATAAATGTTATTGGGTTATAGAAAAATATAAAAAAAATCTAATAAATGAAATTGATTAACAAAAGATTTGAAGACGGTTGAGTCTGTTAAAAATAATTAACTATGCAATTAATTTGCATACTAAAACATTATTCATTTTAGAAATGTTTGAATTTATCATGATTATTTAATTTTAATTGTACTTATTTATAACAACAATTAAGATAGCTATTGGTGTATAAATCTTATGCATTATTATTAAATCATCTCCTCATATTTCATTAATTAATAAATTTAATAATATTTATTTTTAAAATTTATGAATTAATGAGGTGGTAAGATATAATTTACTAACAATACATGAGTTGCATAAAATATAAATCCAACAATTAAATTTTTTAAATGGCTAATAAGAGCTTATCTCTCAACAATAGAAGAGTTTAAATTTGATACACTGACCGCAACTATACACTGTCAATCAACTACAAAATGTTATCTCATTTTTTAAAAAAAAATTAAAAATATATATAAGCCCTTAAAAATAAATATCTATAAATTTTTTCAAGTTTTGATATTTATTTTTAAGAATATGCATCTATTTTAACATTACTCATTGAAGTAACACAGTTGATTAATAATATATAACTAACATAATTTGTCAGTATATCAAATATAAACTCATAATATATTTTTTTCATAAAAAGTTTACGAGTATGGAAGGTTACCCCTTCTTCAAGCTTAGGGCAAACTGCCAATCAATTACTGAGATTTACGGATCCTTGAGTTTACATTTGTAGATTTTTTAGAATTTACAAATCACCTACCAAACGAGAAGTCGTGAGGAATTGGACTCGAACTTAAGTGTTTTGTACTCAACATTCAATTTTTGACCACTTTCTCCACTCCTTTCTTGTACTTTTTATGAACCAAAAGAAAATTTTTTGACCACTTGTGCCATTTTCCATTAGAAAAAAAAATATAAAGAGAAACCTTTGAATCTTTAAATCTTTAAGTTTAGTGTGAGATTTTCAAACTTTACGTTTAAACTTTTCCAATTATATGCCATAAGTTTGATTGTTTTGTTTAAGAGCCGTTTGGGATTATGTAGTGTTTTTTTGTTTCCTGTTTTGAAGCATTTGCTTTTATTTTATTTTCAAAATTTGAAAAGCATAAAACATAGGCTAGGATATATATATACACACACACTTTATTCAATTTATTATTATAGTAATCTTCACTTACACATGATATTGTTGGAAAGAACACGAACACCGATTCTTTGCATTGTAACTTGTACATATTAGCGAGCAATTTGTTTATGATTGTTCAAGTACGACAGCTTTTCGGCCACGTTGAAATTAAAGCTAAAGTTGCAATCAGGAATTGAAGGGTTTTATATAACTTGTGTTTACGCCTTTCCAAGCGATGGTGTCTCCAATGGGGATGCAAAGGAAATTCTAAAGTCCGACTGATCGTGTTTGGAGAAGTGTGTCCTTGTGACACGCCGTGTTGTTTCAGTAAATATTCCCCTACAACTTAACTTGTCCTCAAACATTCATGAACCTCGTAAATAGGCTAAAACTAGCCTCACTTTCGGTAATCAATATTTATTGTTTTGGAGATATCATGCATGTTGCTAACGTGCATGTTTAATTATATATAATTGCTTAATTAGTTTCAAATCGTGAGAGAAAAATATATTAATAAATCAGTAAATTTATATAATTTAATTTTTATTTAAAATTTTATAATATACGAACAACCCATGATTTCTGTCTTCTACATTTTTTATTTGTATTAGTATATATTAATATAATAACTAAAAAATTATATACCAATATAATTATACAATTTGGTCAAATTTAAATAAAACTCATATAATAATTTATTTAATCCAAATAAATTATAAACAAAATTCAATTATGTCTTTGATTTGAAAAAATTGAAAATTTTTTAAAATCAATCTTGTGCACATTTTTTATAATTTATCAACAAAATTCAGTTATATTTTTAATTTGAACAATCTAGTCTTAAAGTTAGTAGTATCTCATATTTTTGTAATTCGAACCTTCAACTTTCATTGATCTTTTATTGAAAAATATTTATTTCAAGTAACTTGTTATTCTATTATATAGAAAATAAGTTTCAGTACAAAGAGAAGTTTCCTTGGCAGATTTGGAAACTTTGACAAGTAATTAAAAGTAGAATATGATTTATACAATAGTCAAGGGATTTTCTGCAAATGGAATCTGTCATGAGTGACTTTAGGCTGCCATTGCTCCAGTAATTTGTTGACCGTTGGCTGATCATTTGTTGTATGCTCTATATCCTCTTTCCATACTTTATTACTTGAGTTAATTGAGACAGGGAAGAGGGGCTGAATTGTTGACCGTTGGCTGCTAATGTCTTGAGCATCTGTTATATGCTTTGTAGGCAGAGAATGTCTTCCTTTATCATAAAACAGATGCTCAAGACAAAATAAGGTGTCTACAGCTGCCCCTCTTTGCGCATTTTCTGAAAATCAGGAATTGTGCAAAAACAATTAGACAATTATTTTGTACGGAATTTTTTTTGATTTTTTTCCTTTTTTACAAAATATTTACAATTTTTAAGACACATTTAGTTTCTCTCACCAGAGGCTGTAAGACTTTGAAAAATAACCTTGTGCTTCTCTCACCAGAGGCATTGGAACTTTAAAACATAACCTTGTGCTCCTCTCATCAGAGGCATTGGAACTTTGAAGAATAATCTTGTGCTCCTCTCACTAGAGGCATTGAGACTTCAAAACAACCTTATGCTCCTTTCACCAGAGGCATTGGAACTTTGAAAAATAACCTTGTGCTCCTCTCACCAGAGGCATTGGAACTTTAAAACATAACCTTGTGCTCCTCTCACCAGAGGCATTGGAACTTTGAAGAATAATCTTGTGCTCCACTCATCAGAGGCATTGAGACTTCGAAACAACCTTGTGCTCCTCTCACCAGAGGCATTGGAACTTTGAAAAATAACCTTATGCTTCTCTAACCAGAGGCATTAGAACTTTGGAAAATAACCTTGTGCTCCTCTCATCAGAGGCATTGGAACTTTGAAGAATAACCTTGTGCTCCTCTCACCAGAGGCATTGAGACTTTTTGAAAATAAAGAACTCCTCTCAACAGAGGCATTGAGACTTTTGAAAATAAAGAGCTCCTCTCAACAGAGGCATTGGGACTTTTGAAAATAAAGAGCTCCTCTCAACAGAGGCATTAAGACTTTTGAAAATAAAGAGCTCCTCTCAACAGAGGCTTTGAAACTTTTTGAAAAATAAAGAGCTCCTCTCAACAGAGGCATTGAGACTTTTTGAAAATAAAGAGCTCCTCTCAACAGAGGCCTTGAGACTTTTGAAAATAAAGAGCTCCTCTCAACAGAGGCATTGAAACTTTTGAAAATAAAAATTTCATTTCAGAATGCCAGCTTTCATGGGTTTGACTAGGCTTAACTTTCATTTTGATGCCAACAATATTAGGCTTCATCCTCCTCTAAAGTGCCAGCTAAACTGGGTTTTATTCTTATCTAAGGTTTTTCAAAAAAAATATTTTTCTCATCATCTTCTCATACCTCATTATTCTTTCAAATTACCATCTCTTATATTTTCATCCTATCCATGGTATTCTTACACTTTCTCTTTTCTTCAAAATTTTCATCATTTAGAACTTCTTATCCTAATGTCTTAACAAATAGTTCAATGTCAAAATGCAGTAATGAAACGTCATGCATGTCATGAACATAATGAATGCCATGAATACCACAATGCTATGAATGTTATGCACATGTTAATGTCATGCCCCCTGAATTATTCCATGAATGTATGTAAATGCAATCTCCATTGTGGTAACAAGATTCTCAAGCTCATCTCATTTTTCTCAAGTCCACTCAATTCGTTGGATTCTTCTTATTTAAATCTTCTATCTTCACTTCTTATCCCATCTCCTATTGAGTCTTGGTCCAATTATGCTCGAAGACTTGCCATTATGCTTTCAAGTTTATATTTTCATCATTTTTTATTGTTGTTTCTTTCTCTCTCTTAGTAATGCAAGATTTCTCAAAAGAATATATTTTTTTCAAAACTTTACCCAAAAAGAGTTACCAACATTTATTTATTTTCCTTCCAACTCGACCACCAATGTAATGCACTCAGACATCTTCTCAATTTATTACACGGGTGGAATGAATTTAAAACAATCATGAAAGATATGAGTATTCATTCTTAGAAAAGGAACATGAAATCAAGAAAAATCAATGGGACAGTTTGGAATAGGGTTTTCAGTATCTATTTAATAAACATTCTGACAATTTCAATCAAGTCAATTTAAAATTCTTTTCCAAAAGCCCACTCTTATTAATATGTTCTTTCATGTAGTGTCTGCCGATCTTACCCTCGTATCAGAACTTTTTGATGCTGATATTTTCCTAAGTCGCCTTTTCAGGTTTTCAACTTAGGTTCCCCTTTCATTTGATTCAAACTGCCCTTTTGGGTTTTCAATTTTGAATCCTCCTTTTTTTTCTTTTTTTTTCATATTTTTTTTTCATTTTCAACTTCATTGGCTTTGACAAACTTCAACCTTCAGTGCTCAATCCAAATTCATGCCCCTAAGAGGCGTTCTTGATTTTGATCTAAGATATCTTCTAAAGCTCATAGGTTTCTTCATTCAACTTGATCTACTTCCTTCAAAAGATCATTATCTCATTATACAAACATGTCCTCATTCAATACATGATTCTTCAATTTGAGCATTTACATTTGATCAAAATAGGCTTTTAAAGGCATGTAATGTAGGCTCAGGTGATGGTTTATGAAAGAAAGGGATAAAGCAGGCCCAAAATGTGTTTCAGAGTTTATAAACCAAAGGATCACTTTTATTTAACAAGTAAAACACTCAAGCATTTAGTACCTTTCTAGTTCACTCATTTCTTTTCTTGCTTCTTCTTCTTCTTTTTGGGTTTTCTTTTGAATTTAAACCCTTTTTCTTCTTTTTTTTGTTTCACAAAACTAGGTTTTTTTTTTGCCCCTCGATTCATCATGAACACTTTCATGAACACTTTCATCTTTGCCCCCAAAATTGCTTTATAAATGATTTTCATCTTCCTTGCCCCCAGTGTGGAGGGTGATCCTTGGTGGGTTATAATACAAAAATATAATAGGCTCAAAAGGGGTAATCAAAGGATAATTTTACTCATGCTTGAAGGATAGTGAAAGAAGGTCATTTATCATTTCAAATGTAAATACTCTCATTAAAAATTGTTTATTGAACAATGACAAACTTGTTAGAAGCCTCTGTGAGAGATTCACCTTTCTTGTACCATTTATCAAGTGCGGATGGTGAACAACCTTTCCTTCATTTTCTTGCTTTCACCACATTAGCAGACTAGTAATTCATCAACAGTAGTAGTTGTTTCAAAATTGAATCCTAGATTTATTGACATCATTATCATCATGTTCATTATTTGGATACTTGTGAATAAAAAGTAAAGGTGAGTATGTGGGAAATGGCAAATGAACAGAGAGAATGAGAAAATGACAGTATATCACACTAGTCGCTTTATTGAGAAAGGAATATATAAAAGTTAGCCCATACATAAAACTTTATCTTGTGCTTATAGGCTTAAGCACTTTCAAAAACTATCTTGCATTACTTAAAGAAGCAAAAACAAAACTAGAATTTATAAATCTTCAAAATCGCATGGCTAGAACCCTTGATGCCCCTATAAGACAATTTTTTTTTTTAACTACAACTTATTCTATTACTCCCAAAATTTTCAAAACTTAATGATTTGGGCCAATTGCCCCCATATATCCTCTTGAGCTTTTTCTATCTTCTCCATGTGAATGCTTTGTTCTTCTTCCATAACCCTAGCTTGATAACAAGTGTGATATGAATGGACTTTTGCTTGAGCTATCTTTGAACCTTTATTATCACAATTAGAGTTCATCATTTTTCATGTGGTGATGCTTCAAAAAGTTTGAAAATGCTTTGTTTGAAAATAATGATTGAAGATGAGCAAAATGAGATAATGCTACATGTGTATGAATGGGATGGTATGGTAAAAAGTTACCATGTAATAATAATGGATAATTGATGCATGAAAATGTTTTGGTGAAGAACACATGGTACCCTTTTTGTGTCTTATGTATAAATCAAAATCAAACAAACTTGATAAAAAATGTCTCCTAAGTAATGGGTATTTCCTATAGCATGGGTTGATATGGCTCTATTTTACAATTGGTCTTCCTAATTTCATTATATGCATGGCTTTAGATAAAAGGGTTAAAGGTTCCCAAATTGTTCCTCACTATCATCCACTCTGGACTAGTAAGGCACCCTAATCCTCACCCATGACAGGCTACAAATGGAAAAGGTTCAACTTGGGTGGGAGTATTTTGCTAGCCCATGCGGAGGTTATCACCTCACGAGAGCGGTAGGTACTCTACTCCCTCCTAGAAAGAACTGAGCTCGGGTCGAGAGCTTTATGCATGCAAATGCAAAGTGTGGTGTGTGAGAAAGAACTTCATCTTATTAATTTCCACAAAACACTTAAGAAGTCAACAAAAGAGCATCAAACAACATCAGAACTTTCCAAATTTAGACCATTACACTTAGACTTAGTATAACACAAGATTAAATTATGGCTCAACTCTCTTAATTTTCCCCAGTGGAGTCGCAAGCTGTCATAACGTTTCCTAGGGCTAAGACGCTAGACATTAAACAAATGGAGTCGCCACCAATCTTTTTTTTTAACCTAGGTGTGATTGACCACCTAATGACTTTAAAAACCGGTCTACATTTTTAGTTTTGGGTTTAGGAGTTCATTTACATGTAGGGAAAGTTATAGCACCCCTACAACGCCCAAAATTGGTACCATTTTAATCTTGTGTTATTTTAACTTAGTCTTAATTATGTGGTCTTTTAATTTTTTGTTTAAATATTGAAAATTCTTTTAAAAATCCTCCATCATTATGGATGAACTCTTAAAAGACTCTTCTCACCTCAAGAGTATTCAAGGAGTACCATTCGACTCCCTTAAAGAGGCCCCGTCGTCGGAAGTATTTTAGAATTTTTATTATTCCTTGATTTATTTTTTATTTAATTATTTTATTACTTTTATTTATTTATTTTAAATATTATTATATATTTTTAATATTTTTAGGATTTTTGGTATTTAATATTGAGAATATCTCCTAAACTTTCTATCATTCTGGATAAACTTAGGAGAACCCCCCTCACTTAGAAATTCCTCAAGTGTTACTCATTCGTAATCGCCTTGAGGATTCCATCATCGGAATTAATTATATAATTTATATTTTATTATTATCTTAGCCTTCTATCATTATTATTGTTACACAAATTATTTTATAATTATTTTTTTTATCTAGAGAATAAAGTGTCAACCTTTATTTTTGAAAATACCTTTTAAATTTTCCATCATTCTGGATAAACTTAAAAGGATCCTCTCACCTAAGAATTCTTCAGGTGTTACTCATTCGTAATCGCCTTGAAGATTCCATCATCGAAATTATTATTTTATTATTTATTATTAATTTTTATTTTATCTTTATTATTTAATTAGAATATAAATTTTATTATTATGTTATTATCTTTATTATTTATTTATTTATTTATTTTAAAAATGTCTTCTAAATCTTCCATCGTTTTGGATAAACTTAGAAGGATTCTCTCACCTAAGAATTCTTCGAGTGTTACTCATTCGTAATCACCTCAAAGATTCAACATCGAATTTAATTGTATAATTTATGTGTAGACACCTAATTTTGTCCGAATTTTTCTTTATGTTTAATTTTCAAATTAGTTAATTAATTAAAAAAAAACAAAAAAATTAAAAAAAATTAAAATAATAATAATAATTAAAAATTAAAAAAAAGGGGAAAGAACTGGTGCCGTGCACGGCACCAGTTCCTGCCAGCCACCAACCCTGCAACCCCATTCCCCTTCCTGCCAGCCACCAACCCTGCAACCCCATTCCCCTCCCTGCCTACTCCACTCATTACCGACAGAAACCCTAATCCCCTCTACAAAAATCGACCATTTTGGTCACTGTCGGGAGGACCCTCAACCCCAAAACCGAAGCTCTCCCCACTGACCAAGCTCTCCCCATTCACCCGAGAACCACCAGACCCGACCCCCCTTTGTCAACCGAAAACCCAAAATAGCCCTACATCTAAACACACACCCATCTGCAAAAGAAAAAACGACAACAAACAACCAACAGCAAACCAAAATCACAAGCCAAAAACCATCCGAAACCATCAACAAAAAAAAAAACAAAACACAAAAAAAAAGAGGGAAAGGTTCTCGGAGAGAGCCAGATCTGGGTGGTTAGGAGGCTTTTTAGGAGAAACGGGAGCCGGATTCGGGCTTGGGAGGTTGAGAGCCTCCGGAAAGTGTCTCCCTTTTTTATTTTTGGCCACCGCCGACGGCGGCCGACGGCGGTGCACGGCGGTCCGGCGACTGCCGGAAATCGCCTGGGGGGGAAGAGCTTCAAAGCTCTGAAATTTTTTTTTTTTGAAGAAGAACGAAAAAATGAAGAAAGAAAAAAAGATAGGTTTTTATAGTTAAAAAAAAAAAAAAAGGAAAGCCGTTGACCCGACGCCCGACCCGCGCGTGACCCGATCCGCAACCCGTCCGTGGCTTGTGTCCGGCCCAGCAATTCCAGCCCATTCCAAGTGCTATTGGGCTTTGACTTTTGGGCCAAGTTCAAAGGGCTCCTTTGGGTTTTAAAACCCAATTAACATTGGTATTTTTTTTTTCCTAGCCTTTTTATTTTTATTATTATTATTATGTTTTTAGTATTATTATTATTATTATTATTATTATTATTATTATTATTATTATTATTATTATTACTGTTGTTGTTATTATTATTATTATTGTGTTTTATTGTTATTATTATTATTTTAGGAAAATGTGTGGATTATATATGTTAAATAATAAATTTTGAAAGACACATGGTTAGTAGATATATTATATAAATATATATATTTTTATAAATATGAATAAAGGAAGTATGAAAACTATATATTTTTCATTTATTATATTATTCAACAATGTTAAAATTAAATATTTCCGATGATGGGATGCTACGGAAGTCACAAGTAGTGATTCCTAGCTGATCCCTAGGTGAGAAGAGTCGTACTAGATGTTGCCAAAAGTATTGGAATATTTAGTATGATTTTTCAATAATTTAATTTTTTTTTTTTGTTAAAAATAAATTTTTAAAAGAAAATTAATAATAAATTTTATAATTCAATTAAATGAATTCCCGATGATGGGATGTTACGGAAGTCACAAGTAGTGATTCCTAACTGATCCCTAGGTGAGAAGAGTCGTACTAATTATTGCCAAAAGTATTGGAATATTTAGTATGATTTTTCAATAATTTAAATTTTCATATAAAAAGAAAATGAATAAGTTTTTCTAAAACAAAAATATATAAATAAATAAACAAATAAATAAGGAAATTTAAAATTAAAAATTCATTTGCATCATATATTATCTGTTTGCATCATATGCATTCATGATAATTTTCGAAATGGGTGTGAGCTTTTCCGAGGATGAGATTCTGTAGAAGTCACAAGTAGTGATTCTTAAGAAATCTCTAGGTGAGGAAAATTATTTCGAATGTTGCCAAAAGTATTGGAGTATTCGATTTAATTATTCGATACAAAAGGGTTCATACTCACTTTCGATAAATAAAATCTAACATTTTTCTTTAAAAAAAAATAGAAAAAAATAATGTTGATAAATAATAAAATGCTTCAAAAATGGAATAAAAAGAAATTAAGTTTAAATATTAAATTGAGACCATTTCATTAAAACAAAAAGGATAACACATGATTATCATGGTACCGTTTTTTTTAACGGGCGTCGTGGGGGTGCTAATCCTTCCCCACGCGTAACCGTACCCCCGAACCCAACTTTGTTTTCGCAGACCAAAAATTTGTCTTTTTAATAAAACTTAATTAATTTTGAGATTTTATTAAAAAGATAAATATTTTTAGGTGACCAATCACACCTAGTAAAAAAGATTGGTGGCGACTCCCCTTTTGTTTTTAAACGTTTTTCTCAAAATCGTCGAGCGCGAAGCCGTTACGACAGCTTGGCGACTCCGCTGGGGACGCTTTTTGAGGGTCAAGCCATTCATTAATCTTGTGTTATCCAAAGTTTTAATTTAATAGTCTTGATTGATATTTAAACTTAATTTACTTGGATTTTGAAAATGATTTTGTTTGCATTTGCATTTTATGTTATTCATTTTATGTTTTATATTTGTATATATTGTTATTAATAAATTGTTTGGATGTATAGCATTAGAGTCGTAGTGTGATGAATGATTGGCGTGTTCCCTCATGCACACACTTGCACTTGCATCTGCATAACAAGAGCTCTATACCCGGGTTCAGTCCTTCTTAGGAGGGAGTAGAGTACCTTTGCTCTCGTGAGGTAATCACCTCCGCAATGGCAATCGAAATACTCCCACTCAAATTAAATCTTACTAGTCCGGTGTGGATGACAGTGAGGTATAATTTGAGAACCTTTAGATCTTTACAAGTCCCAACCCAGCATGTAGAAGGCCTTAAGAAGTCGATCCTAGCTAGAGCCATGTCAGATTTTTGTAGAAATCATCCCGAGATTAGGACACATGGGGAACATTTTTACTACTTTTTTTTATATATCATAACTCTAATAATTTTTCAAATTCATAATCTCACAAAATCAAGAGATATTTGTTTTCAAATCAAATTTTACAATTTTACGACTTTAGAGAATAAAACAAAGATTTATTCGGTTTTTCTTCTTTGTCAGAAATAACATGAAAATATTCCTTCATTCTTTAATACAATTTGAAAAATAACAATAATGTTTTTTTTTAAAACCAATGCATAGATTTTAAAAAGAAAGAGGAATTTTGATAAGAAAATAAAAGGTAAGTGCATCGTCACATTCCTTTAGAAATAAATTAAATAAAAAGGGAAAATTAAAGATAATAAATTGTGGTGTGAAAATAAGATTTTTTTTAAAATAAAAAAGGAGAAAAAGAAAAGTTTATTCTTTACAAAAAAAGAGAAATCATCGAAATTTAAAGTAAAGAAAAAGGAGGGAATTCATTCATTGAATTTAAATAAGAGAAAATTTTGATTCTTTAGCATGTCATATTTCATTACATTCATGCATTCACATCACATAATAAGGAGAGTTTTTGTCTTTTTGGATTAAAGGAAGTCAAAGATATCGGAGATCAATTTGAAGCTAGACTTACTACTTTGGAGAATAATCAAGAAGAATTTTGCTGACATGATACACGAGAAATGAAAGGAAAGCAAGCTAGGATAATGCAGATGTTTGATTTTCAAGGGTCGTTGTCGTTTCCAGAACAATTACATGTTGAATCATTAGCAAGTGGAAACAGATCGACTTTTCATGAAATGGTCAACCAGGAATCTACAATGCTTGATTTGTTTTTGAAAGACTTTGAATGTTGAGGGCATTAGAATAGGGGAGAGTTAGTAAGGAATTTTTGGATCTTGTATACAATTCCTGTATGAATATGGACGTTACAAGATTTTATATAGGTTTGCATTCACTTCATTCATATGTGCATGATACGATTTTGATAGAAGAATAATAAGGCTAACAATAACTGTTTCCTTAAAGAAAAAATATAAAAAAAAAGAGAGAAAGAAAAACAGTTGATCAAAACAAAGGAATGGTCAAATTACAATTTTCAGTTTATAATTTCCCTTTTTGTTTCTTTTTAGTATACAGCTTGTGATACTCTGAAATAATAACAAGATTGAATTTTCTTTTTATTTATTTCACAATTTCCATACAATAAAAGCTTCATATTAGCATGACAAGCATGACATCTAACTTGGGATTATGACAGATTAGGTGCCAAGTGGCTAGAACATTGGAAAATTTTGGAAATAGTTGTGGACCATGGAAGAGACACAAATGAGTCGAATGGAAAGAATGGAAAAAGCTCAACAAGAGATGAGAGAGCAATTGTCACAGATGGCAGGTTTGTGGGAAAAGCTGAACAATAGAAAAATGGGAGAATTAGCTACTCAAGAGGGGCATCAGTTGCGAAATGCCGAGAATTCTTTTTGTCCAATTAACAACGGCTCACGAGAAACCCAAACATCTCAGGAGCCACAAGCAATACCCACCAAAGATTATGTATGCCTTAATATGCCATCTTCAGTCGACCCTAGTCGGTTTCAAGGGCATGCAACTCCTACAATGAACCCCCTTGAACCAATTCATGTTGCTAATTTGGATAGTCACAAAGAGCAAGGGATGCCACAAGTGAAAGAAGGCTCAAGTTCCCAACAGAAGATAGAGCTTATAGAGGAAAGACTTCGGATCGTTGAAGGAATGGATTTTCATGGATCTCTAGATGCAGCCAAATTATCTCTAGTACCTGGTGTGGTCATTCCTTTAAAGTTTAAAGCTCCAGAATTTGAGAAATACGATGGGACCACTTGTCCAAAGGTCCATATCACTATGTACTGTAGAAAAATGGCAGCACATGTGCATGATGACAAGCTGTTGATCCATGTTTTCCAAGACAGCCTTAAAGGATCTGCTGCTAGGTGGTATACACAATTGGGCAGGGGCGATGTTCACTCATGGGAAGATTTGGCAAGGGCATTTGTCGCCCAATATAAGCATATCGTGGATCTAGCTCCAGACCGTTTATCTTTGCAAACCATGGAGAAGAAAGCTACTGAAGGCTTTAGAGAATATGCCCAGAGATGGAAGAATATTGCCACCCAGGTCCAGCCTCCCCTCACGGAAAAAGAGTCTGCAACTCTGTTTCTTAGTACCCTCCAAGCACCATATTATGATAGAATGATTGGGAATGTTACTAAGAATTTTGCCGACATGGTGGCCTCCGGAGAGATGATTGAGAATGCAATCAAGAGGGGCAAGATCAAGATAGACGACATGGCTGATAACAGACTTGAAGGAAGGGAAGAAGAAGTGCAAGCTGTGACATTTAAGGGGCAATTTCCCAGAAATCCCACTCCACATAATCCCTATTTGGCTCACCCATCATACCGTCCAATCTTGAACAGTGTCTCCTATGATCCTTATCTTTATTCACCAATCCCACAACCAGGATGCCAAGCAAATTCTTACCCTCCAACGGTTGCTCATGCGCCCATCTTTATGCCCAGGCCAGTAACTCAACCTCCTCAACAATCAATAAACAACAGAAAAAGATCGAGAAGCAACCAAAGAAAAATTCCGATTCCAATCTCCGATCTTTTGCCTTTTTTGGTGAAAAACCAATATTTGGCTCCTATATCTTTGAGGACAGCACCAAACCCATTGGCTAAGAGCTATGACCCGAACAGCAAATGTGACTATCACATGGGGGCAATTGGGCATGCAACAGAAAAATGCAGACAGTTGAAGGAAAGGATTGAAGAGTTCATCAATGGTGGAATCTTGACTCAAGAACTCATGGAACAGTGGAAGTCCACTTTGGTGTAAAATCATGACATTTTGGCAGATCAATCTGGAGGGGAAGGAAGAAAGAGATTGTGAGATTTTGAAACCTGTATTTTGTTGGAAAATGCTTGTTGTTTCCGTTGGCATAGGTGACAATTGTATGAGCACAACTTTTTGCATAATTTATTTTCCAGTGGCATATGACGAGAATGTGTCTTTTCTTCACATTAATGATAAAAATGATTCCAAGAAAACTGGTGATTACTGTCAAAGATGAATGTATTGAATCATTCCCGGATCATATCTCAGCGAAACCTAAGTCAGTCGAGAGCTAAAAAGCTAAATTGGGGCATAAGATTTTGAAAGTTCTATTTTGTTCATGACAGTGTTTCATTGTAAATAATTTTCAAAGAAATAATCGATTTGCAAAACCTTTTGAGAATAATTTGGAAATCAGTGACAATCTCTAAATATTCTTGATATTGATAATTTTACACTTGACAAGATCATTTTGAAATACCTTTCCACCAAAATTCTTGTACAAATCCCAAACTCTTCAATCTTGTACTCCCAAGATGCCTTTCACCCATGATTTGGAGCAAGACAGCAAAAAAACAAAAAAAAAAAAAAACCAAAAACCAAAGTCAAGGATTTTTCCATCAATGTCCATTTGCGTAATACCTCGAGCTGTGCATCACCTTTTTCCTCAAATGATGATGTGGTGTGTGAGGTCAAGCTCCGTCATATTAAAGTGTTGCATTACAAAAAAAAAAAAAACAAGCAAAAAAAAAGAAAAAAAAAGAAAGAAGAAAAAAAATGAAAATGAAATTGATTGCGACATCATGCAAACATGATATTCAGATGATTCCAAAAGCCAAAAGAAAAACTTGCCCTAAGAATTGCTTTTCAGTATAAGCATCTTAATTTGAGATGATGAATGGCCGTCTTTCATATTCCATTCACAAATATAAACATTATCCTTTTGCTACCCCTTTTGAGCCTGATAATTTCTTTCATAATAAACCTCTTCCAAGGATCACCCTCCACACTGGGGGGCATGTGTGGAAAATATCTCTTCAAAGAAGATGAATGATTCAACTTTTGTTTTTGATCAAATAAGATTAACTATTGTTGTGGGACAATTTGGGGCAAATCGTTTTTGAAATCTTAGACATGAATCAATGAAAGAAAGAAAGAAAAGGAGAAGAAGAAGGAGAAGAGATACATGGAAAATTGGAAAAAGAAAGGTGCTTCGAAGAGTGAAAATGATGGACAACCATAAGAGAAGAAATGATCCTTGGATTGATCACCTTCAAACACATTTTGGGCCTATTTATCCATTCTTTCAGAACCCTGAACCATGGCCTACATTACGTACTTAAAAGTCCATTTTGATCAAATATGGATGCTTGTATCGAAGAGCTCTTCTTTGGAAGATTCTCGCCATTATTTGGTCTGAATGAAATTTGAATTCTTGAATGCATGGTGGAACAATCAATCAAACAAAGAAATGAAAAAAAGAAAAAAAGAAAAGAAAACAAAAGAAAGAATGAGGCTCTAGGGTGAAAACCCGAAAAAGGGCAGTCTAGAGCGAACAATGAACTTTTCATGCAACCAAGTCGAACAGTGACATGAATTGAAAATGTGGAAAAAGAATTAGCAAACCTTGAGAGATCCTCGAGATATCCAAAGAGTTTGATGTCATTTGATTGCCCGACATTTTTTGAAAAAGTTTGAACCTTACTTCTTGTAAATACTCTTCCTAAGTAGGAAAGACGTCAGTCATTCATGCCCGATCTTGGCATTTGTAGAACGTCATTATTTGAGAATTTGAGAGATTGTCAAACCAAATTGAAAATATTTTGTTTCTTTTCTCATTCAAAATTTTGTTTAAAAAAAGAAGGGAAGAAAAACGATGGTATTTTAAGAAAACCATTTTGAGCCAAGAAAGGAACCATTGTTGTTAGATAAGTGGCAAAGTATTCCCCAAATAAAACACTTGGCGCATCAAACTTTCAATTGTCCAGTTGAAGAGATCCGAGTAGGATTTATGTCACTCATCTTGAAAAGTAATCACTAATATTTTGAAAGAATCAAATATCACTTGTGAAATTTAGATTCAATTCCCTCCTGGAAAATAGTTATGAGAAAATTTTCAGTGCTTTTCGTCAAAAGGCTATGATGAGCACCAGAATCCTGCAGAAATGGGAAACAGAAAGGAGCTTTCATGATCATGTTGGGGGCAAAGGAGACAAAAAAGGCATATGATGTGCCTCTTTGGCAAGATAGAAAAGAGTTTTGAAGTCAGAAAATGTACAGGATTGAGTGTCATGCATACATGCATACATACACAATATCATACAGCATCAACATTGAAAGTTTTTGTGTAAAATTTTGAGATTAAAACATGTTTCTCAAGTTGAAGACTCAACACCATTCAATCAAGATTTTAAAGGTTATGCAACCTTTTCCAAAAAAGAAAGAGAAGAAAAAAAGAGGAGAAAGAAGAAGAGAAGAGAAGAGAGAAAAAGAAGAGAAAAGAGAAGAGAGAGAAAAAGGGAGAAGAGAGAAAAAGAAAAGAGAGAGAAGAGAGAAAGAAAAGAGAAGAAAAAAGAGAGAAAGAATGAAAAAGAGAGAAGAAAACAGAGAGAAGAAAAGAAAAGAAGAAGAGAAAGAAAAAGGGGGGCAAGTTTGCTCATGATAAAGAAAATTTCAAATCTAGTTTTACCAGTGCAATGTTTAATCAAGATTAAAGTTTGATTTTCAGAAGATAAGCAAATTCTAAGTCCTCCGGGCAAAATTTTAAAGTGTCAATGCCTCTGCTGCAAGAGGAGCACTTTTCAGAAAAGGCATTTAAGTCCTCCGGGCACAAATCATAAGTCCTCCGGGCACAAATCTCAAGTCCTCCGGGCAAAATCTCAAGCAAAACCTCAAGTCCTCCGGGCAAAATTTTAAAGTTTCATCGCCTCTGCTGCAAGAGGAGCACTTTTCAGAAAAAGCATTTAAGTCCTCCGGGCACAAATCATAAGTCCTCCGGGCACAAATCTCAAGTCCTCCGGGCAAAATTTTAAAGTTTCAATGCCTCTGCTGTAAGAGGAGCACTTTCCAGAAAAATCATAAGTCCTCCGGGCACAAATCATAAGTCCTCCGGGCACAAATCTCAAGTCCTCCGGGCAAAATATTTAAAGTTTCATCGCCTCTGCTGCAAGAGGAGCACTTTCCAGAAAAAGCATTTAAGTCCTCCGGGCACCAATTCTAAGTCCTCCGGGCAAAATATTTAAAGTTTCATCGCCTCTGCTGCAAGAGGAGCACTTTTCAGAAAACAAATCATAAGTCCTCCGGGCACCAATTCTAAGTCCTCCGGGCAAAAATTTTAAAGTTTCATTGCCTCTGTTGCAAGAGGAGCACTTTTCAGAAAAGGAATTTAAGTCCTCCGGGCAAAATTTTTAAAGTTTCATTGCCTCTGCTGCAAGAGGAGCACATTTTCAGAAAGGAATTTAAAGTTTCAATGCCTCTGCTGCAAGAGGAGCACTTTTCAGAAAAAGCATTTAAGTCCTCCGGGCACAAATCATAAGTCCTCCGGGCACAAATCATAAGTCCTCCGGGCACAAATCTCAAGTCCTCCGGGCAAAATTTTTAAAGTTTCATTGCCTCTGCTGCAAGAGGAGCACATTTTCAGAAAGGAATTTAAAGTTTCAATGCCTCTGCTGCAAGAGGAGCACTTTTCAGAAAAAGCATTTAAGTCCTCCGGGCACAAATCATAAGTCCTCCGGGCACAAATCATAAGTCCTCCGGGCACAAATCATAAGTCCTCCGGGCACAAATCTCAAGTCCTCCGGGCAAAATATTTAAAGTTTCATCGCCTCTGTTGCAAGAGGAGCACTTTTCAGAAAAGGAATTTAAGTCCTCCGGGCAAAATTTTTAAAGTTTCATTGCCTCTGCTGCAAGAGGAGCACATTTTCATAAAGGAATTTAAAGTTTCATTGCCTCTGCTGCAAGAGGAGCTTTCTCGAAAAAATATATAAAAAATAGAAATTTAAAGTTTCATTGCCTCTGCTGCAAGAGGAGCACATTTCGAAAAAAAAAAAAAAAAAAAAAAAAAAACAATTTAAAGTTTCATTGCCTCTGCTGCAAGAGGAGCACATTTCAAAAAAAAAAAAAAGAGAAAATACAAAAAAAAGAGAGATTAGGTTATAAACCGAACAAAATTAGTGTCTATTATCTTTGCTCTATTCCTGATCCTCAGCAATGTGCAAAGAGGGGCAGCTGTAGACACCTAATTTTGTCCGAATTTTTCTTTATGTTTAATTTTCAAATTAGTTAATTAATTAAAAAAAAACAAAAAAATTAAAAAAAATTAAAATAATAATAATAATTAAAAATTAAAAAAAAGGGGAAAGAACTGGTGCCGTGCACGGCACCAGTTCCTGCCAGCCACCAACCCTGCAACCCCATTCCCCTTCCTGCCAGCCACCAACCCTGCAACCCCATTCCCCTCCCTGCCTACTCCACTCATTACCGACAGAAACCCTAATCCCCTCTACAAAAATCGACCATTTTGGTCACTGTCGGGAGGACCCTCAACCCCAAAACCGAAGCTCTCCCCACTGACCAAGCTCTCCCCATTCACCCGAGAACCACCAGACCCGACCCCCCTTTGTCAACCGAAAACCCAAAATAGCCCTACATCTAAACACACACCCATCTGCAAAAGAAAAAACGACAACAAACAACCAACAGCAAACCAAAATCACAAGCCAAAAACCATCCGAAACCATCAACAAAAAAAAAAACAAAACACAAAAAAAAAGAGGGAAAGGTTCTCGGAGAGAGCCAGATCTGGGTGGTTAGGAGGCTTTTTAGGAGAAACGGGAGCCGGATTCGGGCTTGGGAGGTTGAGAGCCTCCGGAAAGTGTCTCCCTTTTTTATTTTTGGCCACCGCCGACGGCGGCCGACGGCGGTGCACGGCGGTCCGGCGACTGCCGGAAATCGCCTGGGGGGGAAGAGCTTCAAAGCTCTGAAATTTTTTTTTTTTGAAGAAGAACGAAAAAATGAAGAAAGAAAAAAAGATAGGTTTTTATAGTTAAAAAAAAAAAAAAAGGAAAGCCGTTGACCCGACGCCCGACCCGCGCGTGACCCGATCCGCAACCCGTCCGTGGCTTGTGTCCGGCCCAGCAATTCCAGCCCATTCCAAGTGCTATTGGGCTTTGACTTTTGGGCCAAGTTCAAAGGGCTCCTTTGGGTTTTAAAACCCAATTAACATTGGTATTTTTTTTTTCCTAGCCTTTTTATTTTTATTATTATTATTATGTTTTTAGTATTATTATTATTATTATTATTATTATTATTATTATTATTATTATTATTATTATTATTACTGTTGTTGTTATTATTATTATTATTGTGTTTTATTGTTATTATTATTATTTTAGGAAAATGTGTGGATTATATATGTTAAATAATAAATTTTGAAAGACACATGGTTAGTAGATATATTATATAAATATATATATTTTTATAAATATGAATAAAGGAAGTATGAAAACTATATATTTTTCATTTATTATATTATTCAACAATGTTAAAATTAAATATTTCCGATGATGGGATGCTACGGAAGTCACAAGTAGTGATTCCTAGCTGATCCCTAGGTGAGAAGAGTCGTACTAGATGTTGCCAAAAGTATTGGAATATTTAGTATGATTTTTCAATAATTTAATTTTTTTTTTTTGTTAAAAATAAATTTTTAAAAGAAAATTAATAATAAATTTTATAATTCAATTAAATGAATTCCCGATGATGGGATGTTACGGAAGTCACAAGTAGTGATTCCTAACTGATCCCTAGGTGAGAAGAGTCGTACTAATTATTGCCAAAAGTATTGGAATATTTAGTATGATTTTTCAATAATTTAAATTTTCATATAAAAAGAAAATGAATAAGTTTTTCTAAAACAAAAATATATAAATAAATAAACAAATAAATAAGGAAATTTAAAATTAAAAATTCATTTGCATCATATATTATCTGTTTGCATCATATGCATTCATGATAATTTTCGAAATGGGTGTGAGCTTTTCCGAGGATGAGATTCTGTAGAAGTCACAAGTAGTGATTCTTAAGAAATCTCTAGGTGAGGAAAATTATTTCGAATGTTGCCAAAAGTATTGGAGTATTCGATTTAATTATTCGATACAAAAGGGTTCATACTCACTTTCGATAAATAAAATCTAACATTTTTCTTTAAAAAAAAATAGAAAAAAATAATGTTGATAAATAATAAAATGCTTCAAAAATGGAATAAAAAGAAATTAAGTTTAAATATTAAATTGAGACCATTTCATTAAAACAAAAAGGATAACACATGATTATCATGGTACCGTTTTTTTTAACGGGCGTCGTGGGGGTGCTAATCCTTCCCCACGCGTAACCGTACCCCCGAACCCAACTTTGTTTTCGCAGACCAAAAATTTGTCTTTTTAATAAAACTTAATTAATTTTGAGATTTTATTAAAAAGATAAATATTTTTAGGTGACCAATCACACCTAGTAAAAAAGATTGGTGGCGACTCCCCTTTTGTTTTTAAACGTTTTTCTCAAAATCGTCGAGCGCGAAGCCGTTACGACATTATGTTTTTTATTTATTATTATCTTAAAAATTTTACTATTATGTTTATTATATATATTTTATAATTATGATTTTTTTACGTGTTATTCTTTTTTTAATTATTTGGAGAATACAGTTTAACCTTCATTTTTTGAAAATACCTTTTAAATCTTCCATCATTCTGGATAGACTTAAAAGAATTCTCTTACCTAAGAATTCTTCGAGTGTTACTCATTTGTAATCGCCTCGAAGATTCCATCATCGGAAAGGTCTAGCTCATCCTCAACATTTATTATGTCATTATCTATTAATTAAACATCTATCTTAATAACTTTTATTTATTTATCTTTTTAATTATTTTTTATTTTTTACTTTTACTCATTTACAGTTTGTTGTCTTATTTAATTAAATTTTAACTTTATTTATTTTTTCTATTTTTGTTATTTATTATTCTTGATTTTTTAAGTTTTAAACTCCTATATTTTATTATTTTAATTATCTTTATTATGAGAAAAGCAACCTTTTTTTTTAACAATATGAGAAAAGCAACTTAAAGTATCAAATTCAATGATTAACCATTAATAACAAATACTAGATGTGGCATCATAAAAGTGCAAGAACAATACTTACCTTGTAATTTGATTGGCCAAAGTAAAATAGTTTGAGCTCTGTAGACTAATTACGTGATTTGCTCTTGGAATTGATGGCCGAAAGGCAACCCCTTTAACTCGATCCTAGCACTGCTTCGTCTGCCTTCCTTAGCTTGATTCCTCGTGGTTCTTCCTTTCACCGATTCTTCCTTGTCGTCGCTGATGCTGCTGCCTTGTATATTTTTTGTTATTTTTTCTCAAAATTGTTCCCCCCTGATTGCTTGTTTTAGCTGCTTCCTAGCTTTCTTCGTGGAGAGACTCAAAAAAAGCTCTTATGGTGCTACTGCTTTTCTCTACTCTGAATAATTCTCTTTTTTTTTTTATGCAAACTGCTTTTTTTTATGAATTTTTTCTCTGAGTATTCTTGTCCCAAGTTATGGGGTTTGACCCCTTTTTATAATCATAAATTGTTAGAGTCCTAATACAACTAATCTATTCTATTAATTATCTCTTATTTTTAATATTTTATCTATTTAATTCTTATGTTAATACTAATCTAACTTTATCAAATCTAAATAATTATCCTAAAAATCTAATTATCCTATTCTAAAATTAATTTTATTTTCTTTTCTTATCTCTTCCCTTTTTTATTATCATTCCTAAATCCTATTTTAATTTTAATTTTCTAATTAATGTTAATTCTAAAATCTAAAAAATTCTCATTTAATTCTAGCCTAATTCTAAATTGTTAAATTAAAATACAATGTCATACAATCCAATTAATTATTTTTACAAATTAAGATTCCGGACAAAATAAGGTGTTTACACTCCTTTCACTCGATCCAATATACATTCGTATTAAGTCACACTTATATACAAGTAAAAAGTTGCCATATTTATAAAAAAAAGTTGATTCTCCTCTTCTTCACTTAGAGCTCATACCCTGGGAACTTTGAGTTTTGGGGTGCAAGCAGATCAAACCAGAGGCAGGCTGTCCCGGCAAGTCCTTGGAAGAGAGAATAGGCATGATCAGCTCCGCAGGCATGCCCCAGCTTCCTTGCATTATGATACAAGAAGCTTGCAAATGCCTTTGCCCTTTCTTCGTATATGGCCTCCCCTGTGAGACGATGAAGGGAAAGGAAAGCATAAGCATTTCCTGCAATACCATCAGCTAGTCCCACCTTCTTGACTAACCCATTCTTCCATACAACCTCTCCGGCTTCTATGGCATCATGCTGGAATTCTCTATCACTTGGATAAACCTTATAAAAGCAAAGCAAAAGTTCTATCAACTCAACAATCACAAGTTGTGATGGGAGTTGTTAACCCTCATCAAATTTGATAATCTGAACCTATAAAATGTATAACATGCTCATTTATGCTATATATTAACCTCAGAAATGAGCTGCATTAAGTGTGCCAGAGTTGCTAACCTGTGATGCCTTGGCCAGAGTGATTGCCATGCCAGTTGCACCATGAGACCACTGCACCAACTTGTCCCTCGGGTTCCCTTCACTTGAGGGGTAATTTCCACTATGTTGGAACCTGTTACTCATCATGTATCTTAAAGTTCCTTTTACATCCTCTGCGTCGTCTTCAGAAAGAGGGAAGTGCAGTAGCACTTGCAAGATTCCAGCAAGACCATTGGCTGCACCCCAGTACCTTGTGCCATGCCATCTATACATAAGCGGACAGGATGGGTGATCAGAAGCCCCTGTCCTGCCCCCAGCTAATATGGCATCAATAATTGGCATAAGAACATCGCTGGGAACCTTCTCTTTCCCAAGATGCTTGTTTAGGAACAATGCAGCCCATAAGAATCCAGCTCGCCCATAAAGAAGATCATATGACATTCCAAAACCACCTTCTTCGGGTCCTACCGGGAGGGCTCTTTCTTGTCCTAGCTAAATTTTGTTAATTGAAATGCATAAGTTAGATATAATACAAGTTTATAAATATTTCCATGAACGTCATAATGTTTAGGCAATGAAACTGATATTACAATTAGAGATTCATAGTCAAAACATGGAGATCATAGAGAACTATGGATTTTATAAACACGAAGAAATGGCTTCATGAATGTACCATATTTTACAGCATCAAGGAGAACAATTTTTGCTAACTGTTTTGCGAATGTAGTATATTTTTTGGTTCATCGGCATCAAGGAATACAATTTTTGCTAAAAAAAAGATATACACACACACACACACACACATATATATATATATATATATATATATTGCATATAATAACTTTCTCATAGTAACCGGCCTAAGCTTTTAAGTTTTGTTGTTCTTTGACATAAAAAAAAAGCAATTAAAAAGAGACATGAATAAGTTATTTCTTATGGTCTATTCACAACCAATTTTTTTCTTTTCACAATCATTTTTTTAATATTATAATAAAAATACCCTTCTCTACCTATAACTTCTTAAAAAACCCAAAAATCAGCTATGGTCATCGTGTTAGCCGCCCACCATGGGTGCTGAAAAATTCGAAAATTTTTTTCAAAAACTTCTCTCAAACTCCCCTTTCTAATTCTTGGATCACTTTTGCAAAATGATACTCCTATTTTCCTAGATCTATAAAGATATATCCGAATATAGAAGTTAGATAAAAAAATTTTTTTGAAAAAAGTGATGCAAGAACTAAAAAAAAGAGCTTGAAAAGATATTTAGATAATATTTAGAGTTTTTTGACATTGACAAGTGCCAATCGACGTCGAACAGCCGATCATCGATTCTTGAGTTTTTTAAAGAGTTACAAATAAAAAAAAGATATTTTTATCATAACAGTAAAAAAAACTTGATTGTGAATAGAATTCCTCCCTATCTATATTTGGTGACTACCAAATTAAGTATATTTGAAATAAAAACTATTACAACTAAACAAGAAATGGCAGTACCATTCTGTTGCATAATGTCTAGGTTGTTGTGCTGTCCAGCACAGTAACGGCCCAACAGAATATCAATCATGGATTCCTTATGTCACCAAATTGTCTACTTAAAGCATAGAAGCACCGATAAATAAAAAAAATTCCTTATGTCAACATTACATTTAGTTGGCACTGTCTGCACTGAAACAAATAGTACTTAACAAGAATGTAAAACCAACAAAACTAAGGATTTCAATTCCAATACCTATAAATAAAAAAAATTCCCACATACAATGAATGAATGGGGGCCACGTAAACCTTATCAAAGGTAAAATTCTTATCCTATGCTGCCACACTTACTCCTCTGAAATTTTAATCAGAGATCTTGTTCGAAAGGCCACCAAACACGCATTTTTCATTAACGAGGGGGCATATGATACTTAACAATTATTGTTTAGGCATGTGATTCGGACATTTTTATGATTTTTTTTCATGTGAAGTCATATGAAATGAAACGAATTGAGAGAGCATAATTAGATTTTTCATCATGTATTGAAATGGATACCTCATGGAAGAGATTTAGGAACAAGTCAAGCCTCTGATGGTCCCCCATGTAATTAGCCACTACAGCTCCCAGTGAATAGACCCCTCCTCTACCACACAAAAATGTTACATGGCTGCATAAATTGATAAACATGATTTTATTATATCAATATCTTCACATTAAAGATTAAAGATTCATGATTTTTATTGACTAAGATTTCTAGCAATTAAATATACCAGAAAAGACAATAGAGCTAGACTTTTTTTTTCCTTACTATAAATGCTTAAATTCGAACTTTAAATTTACAGATTTCACACACTACAGACTTTCACTTCAAAAATGAAAATATGATTGTTTAAATTAATACTCGCTATCAGCTAAGCTTATTTTTGATCTCCCTCCAAACACCAGAACAATTAATCTTTCCTTATATCTGAACAGTAACTAAAATAATTAAGCTTTGGGAGCCTTAATAGTTTTTTTTTTTTTTGATGGGAGGGAGCCTTAATAGTTAATACAGTGCAATCACTCAATTTCACTCAGTGAAATTTTGTTGATTTGGGAAGGACAGAGAAAAGTAAAACCCAACTACTTCCTCATAGTACTTTCTACCTGCAATTTGTACACATCAATCATCATGGATCATCTTCAAAAAAGAAAAGATCCACTATGCTCAATCACCTTTTTTTTTTTGGTAAAAGCTCAATCACCTTAATGCAATGCTGGAAAGTAACCTTTAACCCACTTTCAAGTTAAAATAATTGCACTGTTGACATTAAAACAAATAAAAAATAAAATCCGTACAAAACAATCTGGAGTTTTTAATACAAGTTTGATTCGTTAAAGATATTTTATACAAAAAATCATAAAAAAAGGGAAGATGGATTATGGGTAATTGCCCATTAGGCAATATAGTTTAAGAAAGTGACAATTTCAGCTACCTTCCACATGAAAAATCTGTTAGGTCACTACCACAAATCCAGATTTCCTTTAATGTATTCAAATTCACATGTGCTATTTTTTAATTATTTTTTTAATTTTTTTATTTTAAAATATCCAAATCTAGAAATTTATTATGAAATAATTTGTTCATTTATAATTATAGTAGAACAGCCGGAAAAAAAAAAGAGCTTACCGAGTGGAGGAACTTGCGACCGAGGCGCACGTGTCAACGATCTCAGCGGACAATAGCAAGTCCTGCTGGTTACCGGTCGCCTCGTATGATCTCAAGCAAGTGAAAGCTGTCCCCAGCAGACCCGTATATACAGTTGGGTCTATTACAGTACCCGACCCGCCACAACCACCACCGTCGCCTTCTTTCCACGTGGCGTCCACCACCTACATCCAACCATACAAAAAAAAAAAAAACTCAGCTTTAACTTCTCCCTTATCCGACATCCTTCAAAAAACAAGTTTTCGAGCCACCGATATCTGTATTTTAGAGATATGCTCGAAGTTTAAATGTAAGATTTTTTTTTGCCAAAAAAAAACCCAAAAACAATAGAAAAGAAGAGAAAACTTCTTTTGCGTGAGTAACCAACCCACCTGGTTCTTCAGAGCTATGGCAGCTTTGAGGAAAGCATCAGGCGAGAGTGACAAATTAGTGGGAACCGTTGGATTCATGTTAAGCAAATGATCTAACCGTTCACTGTTACCCTCTTTATGGTTTTCTTGAGATGCTGCGAACTCCATCACTGGAGACATTGTTTCTTTTTTTTCGGTTGGCTTTTGTTAATTTGGTTTGGAATTTAAGTAGGCAACGTGAATTTAAAGAAAGAAAAAGAGAATTTAAACAGGCAAAGTGAGATGTTCTGTTGGGCTGTGGTTGTATGGAATGACGGTGCAGCGAACAGTTTGGTGCACGTGGCCTTTTCTTAGGGAATTATTAAGATTAAAATCTTTAGCCGTTGACATGCAGTTTTGCACGTGGCTCACATTCTTTTTTTTTTTTAATCATGATATTGGTACGAAGTATCTATCGTCAGTAACAGTGACTAATCTCCGTCGGGGATCCTGAGCGCACACAAGGTGGGTAGTCTCCTCCCAACATAATTTGCTCCATACTCAAAGCCAGAAATCGAACTCTGAACACTTGATTAAGAAACGAGAGCCGCTATCACTCACGCCAATCAATGTTAGTACGTGGCTCACATTTGTATATACTTAAAATCAGATCAGATGATAGGATAAGGTGGGGACGAGGAGGAGGACGACGGTTCGGTACTGCTCTCGTTTCAAGAGGAAAGATTAAAAATGTAGGGTTTTAATTTCAGTTATTAACATTAAATTTTGATAGTTTAAAATCATAAAATTTTTATTTGATTTGATTTTTTTTATGTTTTAATTTAATAATTTTTTAAAAAATATAAATATTTTTACGGATGATCGAGCAGATGTTGTCCATGACGATTATGTGCGCCCCATGTTTGGTACAGTTGAGGATAATAGCACGTGATTTACGATCTATTCTACTTGTTTGATTTAATCTTATTTATGGCATATAGGATATGATTTGTGTTTGTGTGGTTTAATAGGTTAGTAACTTAGGAGGAATTTATCCAAGAGCATGTAGATCAGTTGGCAGGGAGCTGTTCTAGTTTAACTAGAGGTCTCGAGTTCGAGTTCTTGAGTATGCAGCTGTGTTAAAACTCTTGAAGGCGAGTTTTGCCGCCCTTTGGGTCCTGCTTGGCTCGAATCCGGATTAGTCCTATACCAAAGGTATGGGGATACCAGATGGTCTAGACTAAAAAAAAATTTAGGGGGAATTTGATCTGTCAAAAAAAGTTGGGGGAATTCTACCCTTATTTCAAAATTTTTTATATTAATGTAAATACATATGATTCAATGAAAATTTAGTGTTAAAATGTGTAAATTATATTAAAAGTATTATAAATACATGAAAATGAATATAAACTCATCTTGTAGTAAAATTATCATGTGTTTACGTTTATTAACATTAATTTTATTTTTATTTTCATATGTTTATTACACTTCTAACATATTTTACATCTACTTACATTAAATTTACATTTAATCATATGTGTTTATGTTAACCTTACAATAAAAATAAAAAAAAATTTGACTTTATCATAAAAGTTCATGTTAAGGGAAAATTGTTTTCCTTACTTAGTGAGACTCAAGCAATGACAGGTTAGTTTGGTGGCAAGGAGCATTAGACACTTTGAGGTTATAAATTTAAGTTTCAGTGTGTGTGAATTTAAGTTTAGTTATAGAGTTTACTAATTTACTAAATTAATTATTTAAGTGATTTTTATATGGTTATAGGTTTTGTAAGTGTAATGTTTGATTATGATTGCAATTCGAAACTTTTCATGTAATGTACCATTTAAAAAAAAAAACCTCTATGATCATTGGCAATTTGGAATACCGATGGTTATTACCAAGGTCATGGAGAATTGAATATCAATGTAAAAATAGAAGTGTAAACAAATTAAATATTCGTGAGTTATTTGAATTGATAATGATTACTCGAATTTAAATTTTTTTTTCAAACTCAAATTCGAATTATTTGAATAACGAATGAGTTAAGTTTAAATATTTTACTATCCGATTTGAGTGATTTGTGTGTCTAATTGAACTTGTTTTAATATATTTTAATTTTTTATTATTTTATAATTTTACTTTTATAATACATAGTTAAAAAATAATAAATCAAATTTAAAGAGTTGAGCTTGAATAATTTGATTATTTTATCGAGCAGGATTTGAGAGTAAAGATTAAGTTCAATCGATGTTAAGTTGAGTTTCGAATTTTGAATTTTTAATCTAACTCAAGCTTAGTATTAAGGTCTTATGTGATGAGATCCAAATAACAATTTTTTTAATTATACCGTTAGGGTGTATTTGGATTACACCGCACCAATGTAAATGGGGGGGGGGGGGGATGGAGTTTTTCACTAAAGGATGCAGTAACTAGACCCTATGGTGGGAATTTATTTCTCATCTAGTCCTTTTTTCTTTTTACTTTAATATTTTTATTAAATCATTTTATTAATTTTTATACATGTCATTAAATTATTAACTTTTAATAAATTAATATTTTTTAAACTTGTTACTCTTAATATTCTTCTTTCACTTTTGATATTTTTTTACTTTATTAAATAATTTTATTAGTTGTTAATTTACAAAAAATTAATATAAAATATTTTAATAATTGTCAATTATTTTACTAATTTTTTAAATCTAAAATATATTATAAAATTCATTATATATAATTTTTAACATAAATGTCTTTAATAGTTATTTTCTTCTTTCACTATATTCGATTCATCGTCATCGTTGCGATTGCATATCACTATTTCACTATCTAATCTTATTATTACCGTAACTAATTTTGCCGCTTTTATTATTTTCAATTTCATCAAAACTAAAATTACTGTTGATGTAAACTAACTTAAATCATTTTTATTTAATTTGTTTACACTTTATTCAATATTAAAAATATATCACTTGTTTTCCATTGACATTATTTAAATTGTTCAAATAATGTCAATAATATTGTAATCTTTTTATAAAATTTTAAATTTTATTTATCCAGATTTAATTCCTGACATCTTAAATTAAGAAGCGAAAACATTCTTAGGTTGTGTTTGGATGAGGAATTTCAAGGAAGGAATTCATTTCAATCAAGATATTTAAAAGTCTTGTTTGGTAAAAATTTTTGAAGAATTTGAAAATTTAGGAGGGATTTAAAAAGGGAATTTGAAATGCTTAAATTCTCTTTTGAAAATCCACCTAAAGAGGTGATTTTTCAAAATTTTTTATTCTCTTTCCTACTTTATTAGATATGACCCACTATTAAATATAGCGTTAAAAACAAAAAACATATTATTTTATTTAAATTTAATATATATCTTTATTTTTTATATTATTAACAATATCTATATATTTTTACAAATCTAATTATACCCATATTGCATATTTTATTTGATATTTTTCTTTTTGTAATATATAATATTATTATTTTTCTTTTATAATTATTTTTTATTTAATCAAATTTTAGTATCCAAAAATTCTTTCTAAAATTTTTTTATCCAAACAAGTCAATTATAAATGCTAATATTTTAAAATGATAAATTTTAAAATGCCTTCATTTTAAAATACTTCAAAATTTTAAAATTTCTCATCCAAACGTATTATTAACGTACATTTTGTCGAACAATGTACAGGAATTACTATTTTAGCTTGTACTTTCAATCAACTTTTTTATTAAGAAATATTTGAACGGTATCAATTTAAAATATATTTTTTAAGATTTCAAGTTAGAAACTTAAAAGAAAAATTAATAAAATTTTTTATATAAAAAATCATATTTTTCATTTTTGTAGCCCTTAATAATGTACATCGAGAAAATGGTAATAGTAAGAAAACTTGTTGAAAGTTAATAAGAGTATTCGTTTATAAGGTCTGATTTAAGCTTAAATAATTTGTAACGTCTGACGATTCTTTTTTAGTTTAGATTTAGACGAAAATATAATAACAATGTTATGATTTAACTTTAATTTTGTTGTTATTTTAAATGGTTCTGTAAATTTATTAAAATCAATATTATATTTATATTTGTCAAAGCTCATAAAAAATGTTGTATTTAAGTATTTAACAATATCTAATATATATTATATTACAAACTACATAGTAAATATAGTAAGATGCTTACATAAACGCTTACATGAACTGTCTCTTTAAATGACAAGTAAGACAAGTAAGCATAATTAATTTCATGTCCACCTAAAAAAAAAAAAATAAGTATTAACTTTTTTACTTTTCCGCTTTCTTAAAAATTCTCTAATCCCTAGAATTTCTCAATCTTTTTTAAAAAATATATATTAAATTAATTTTAAATACTATCTAATCCAAAAATATTTAAAAAATATATAATTTTAATATTATTTATTTGAAAAACTAAATAAAATATTAATTGATATCTGTTTATATTATAAAATAAATAATTTTAATTTATTTAAAAATATTTTATTGTTTAAACTGAAAGTATAAAAATAAACCCTCAATATCATGTATACTATTTAAATATTTAAAATTATTATTTTTCTAAATAAATAAATCTAATTTAATATACATATTAAATTACAAGGTACATAGCAAATTTGGTAAGATGCTTACACAAAAGCTTACATGGATAATCTATTTAAATGACATGTAAACATCATTAATTTCTTGTCCACCTAAGTTAAAAGGAATAATAAGTAAAGTTATGTATAAAACATATAAATTTATAAATATATATGTTACATACATATTTAAACAAATAAAATTAATTTGTGCATTACACAAGTTACTATGATTTTATATACAAATATAGATACTTTTATGTTATAATCATTTATATATATTTAAAAGAATGCATATTTGTATTATATGTATATAAAATGCATATTTATAATAATGATTATTTAGGTCCATAATAAAAATATGCCTCAAAATGTTACTCTAACACTTGAAATTGTTAAAATATACTTTTAAGTTCTATTTTAACATTGTGTTGATGTGCTCAATAATATTATTTATGATATGTTTTTATTTTTTATTCTTCTTAATATTTATTTATCTTCTGTTTTGAATTTTATAATTTTTTAATTAAATATTTAATTCTTGATTATATTAGATATATTTTATATATACTTTAAATAAATTAATTAAATGATATTATTTTATATATTTATAAATTTAAATAATTAAAATTAATTTGCGTATCGCACGGGTAAAAACTAGTGTTAACTATTTCCACAAAAGATTTTACATTTTTGAACCTTTCAAATTCAGTAGAGTATTAGTACAATTTACAAACCAGAGAATATGGATGTAAACCGAATATACCAATTTAAAACTTACAGGTAACGAAAATTAATTATTTGCAAAAGAATATACTTAGGTTAGGCAAGATTACACTGAATTAGATAAGTCAAATTAAAATGTATTTTTTATTTAAATCTGACCACAGATGACAGACCACAGTTTTCTTTTTCTTTTTTTTTTAATCACTGACCACAGAATTTTTAAAGCCCGTTGTTTCTTGATTTCACTTGAAATTTCCTATATCAAGAGTCTTGTCCCGCGTTCACATCCATCACCCAAAGCGGCAATTTGGCCTTTCCCATCTTGCTTTTTTTCTAATCGGGATATACAGCATTCCTTCAAATAAAAAAGATTTAAGTTTTGTTTGGTAGTGTGAAAAAAAAAAATTAAAATGAGGAAAAAATGAAGAGATTAAAAAATATTATTTTTTTAGATGTGCTTGATAGAAAATATGAAAAATGTGAAAGAAAATTATATTTTATTTTCTTTTATTGCTAGGTAAAGTTGAAGAATGAAAAAAAATAAAGTGAAATTATATTAATTTATCATTATATCATTAATGAGTTATGATAATAAAATAAAATTAAAAAATGAAGGATAATTTTATAATTATACATACTTGATTCAAACAACTTTTTCATTTTCTCTCTACTAATCTTTTTAATTTGAAATGATTTAATTTTGTTAATAAAAAAAATTGTAATCTTTTTTATTTTCTTTCCACACATATTTCTTTCCTACCGAGTACCAAAAAAAATCATTTTCTTTCCATTTACTCACTCCTCTTTCCATCATTCCACTTTTCCACCCTACAAAGCATACCCTAAGACTTAATAATTCCACAGTTTCTTTTTTTGGCATAACGTCTCCCAGTTAAGAAAAAAAATCTTTTTGCCTCTTTTTTTGTGTCATTTTAACTCTTATTTTTATTTTATAACAATTTAACTATCAAATAATGTACAACCTGCGTCAAATACCAAATAACTTATTATGGCATCGTTATGTAAATTTTTAGAGCTTTATTCACACCATATAGAGTACGTCACATATGGTTGGTATTGGTCCAAAAAAAATTTAACCTGATGAGAATTCGAATACGAAACTTTTTATTATGAACCATCTTCATTCAAGAACTCAGTGATTCTTTAGTGCCTTACGCTACAAAGTCAAACCTTTGGGTTCTTTCTAGTACTATTCCTTACAACCTATTAAATCAAATCTTTTATCTATTCTACCATCTCAGCCTAAACACTCCAAATCCTCATGACCTATCTTCACTCTTCACCTTCTTCAGTCTTCAACTCTCTTGAATCTCTTCAATTTCTGTTGAATTTCTTCAAATTTTAAAGAATATAAGATAAATTTTTAAATTTCTTGAATCTCTCGAGTTAGGAGAGGATTATATTGCATTTTGAGTTGAAAAACAAAATGAAAATAGGGATTTATTTCTGGATTTGATGCTAACCTAAAAACCAAATTTGTCAACGTCGAATCCCTCACGGATGCATGAGGAAAGTTTTGCTTCCGTGAGGGGTGCTGTGATCGACTCATCTTGGTTTAGAGTTTGGTTGCTTAGAAAGCTCCCTCCTCTAGTTGGTTATGCTGCTTCTCCTTCATATGTCTTTGACTTTCTTTGTTACAATCTCTAAAATAGAGGTTGACGGGGACGAAGGTTAGAAATCTGAAATTAAGGTCGATGTAGCTACAAGAGCTTTTCCCAAGAATCACTCCATTGCAAACTGAGATTGAGTTTAGTTTGAGACCTCAACTAGCTTTATTCTTTTGGTAATGAGCGTATTGCTTTTGTTGCTCCGGAAGTGTCACTTTCGAGAGCCCTTTGTTGCCTTTTTCACTTTTGAAAGTTCATTTTAGAGGGCACGGCCGTGTCAAATTGGGATTTTTGAAGCTATAAGAGTAAATTTATGTTTTCGTTTAAGCATATTTTGGTATTAAAAAAATTAAATAGTGTGTGGCATATTCTATTAGTTGTGAATATAGCTTCTTGTAAAATTTTTTTTTGGTCTAGACCATCCGGTATCCCCATACTTTTTGTATAAGATTAATCCGGATTCGAGCCGGGCAGGACCCAAAGGGTGGCAAAGCTCTCCCTCAAGAGTTTTAACACAGCTGCATACCCGAAGACTCGAACTCGAGACCTCTGGTTAAGCTAGACTTCTTGTAAATTTTTTATGCCATGTTATCGTAATATAAGTTTTTTTGATGACCTGTTTGATGACGTGGCGATATAATGTGATGAACGTGATAGTTTTTTTTTTTAGATAGGAGCCATTTCCTTTTTAGATTATCCAATAACATCCTCTTGTAACAATTAACTGATACACGTTGGAAGGTAGTTAAAGCTCCATGATATCAAAATCTATTTCATGAGCCAAGTTTGCCTAGTAACCCACACAAGGATTGACCTTTTTGGAAAAAAGGTTAATCAATTTTCAATATAGTTTGACATGCATGTATTACTTGAAATAAAAGCACTTTTTTTTAGCAGGTTGTTTAATTTTTTGCACGGATAAAGTATATTTGTAGTCTCCAATCTTTCACTTGAGTTTTATTTTAGTCCTTAGCTTTAAATTGTTTCATGAAAATCCCAAATCTTCTAAAAAATGTCAATAATGTCCTCTCCTATAAAAATAAGAGAAAATCATAAAACATGACAATGGATTTATAATTATTATTTTTTACTGTCACACTAAAATATATTTATTAAAACAAGAATAAATTTTTTTAAAATTTTAAAAATGAATTCAATAGACTTGTTCAAGAGTCGGGTTATTCATCAAAACTTGAAGGCCAATTCAAATTGTTGGCAGGTTGGATAAAAATATTAACCCTGTTAAACAGGTTAGGCTTAGAAATAAGGCTGAATGAAAAATTGGGTTGAGCTTGGATTCATCATTTCAAGTCCAAGCTCAGCTCGGCTCAATAATTATAAATTTTTAATATTTTTTATACTAGTTTATTTTTTAATTACTTTTAATTATTTTGTGCAATTTAATTTGAACTTGTAATATTTTTTAGACTCTAGTTTTAATTTTTTATGTTTCTTGTAATATTTTTGTAAGAATTTATTTTAGTGTAATTATAATTTATTTAAGCATATTATGTTATACTTATTAACTATTATTTTTTAATATTTTAATATTTCATTATAATTTTTTAAAAAATATTGATAGTATTTAGGCGGATTTGGATGAGTTTTGGCTTATTCATTGTAAATTTATATGTAAATATGAGTTTTGACAAAAAGCTAAGCCTGAAAAGTAGAGTTGGGCTAGGTTTGGGTTCATCATAAATCCCTTATTACTTTACGTAAACTCGACCTAAAATAAATAGTTAATAAATATCTTAAATAAATAAACGGGTAAGGTCTGGTGGGGCTGAGCTTAGATAAGGTAATAAGAGATTTACAGAGAGCTCAAGTCTGGTCTGGTTCAACTTTTGGTACTTAACTTTTTGCCTAAGCTCCCTTTTGCATACAAATAAATAAATAACCCCAAACTCATACGAAGTAGCCAAGTACTATTAATTTTTTTTAAAAAAAGATAATAAAATATTAAAATAGATAATAGTTAATAAGTATAATACAATATGTTAAAATAATGGATAATTAACCTAACAATAAATTCTTACAAAAAAATTATAAAACATAAAAATTTAAAAACAAAGTCTAAAAAATAATACAAGTTCAAATTAAATTACACAAAAATAATTAAAAAATAACTAGCATAAAAATATTAAAAAATTATAATTATTAGGCCAAATTGAACTTAGACTTGAAATGGTGGACCCGATCCCAACCTGATTATTCATTGGGCCTTGATTTTTAAGCCTAGTCGGTTTAACAAGCTTAATATTTTTGTCCAAACCTTGAATAAGTCAATTGAATTCATTCTAAAAATTTTAAAAATTTTATTCTTGTTTTAATAAATAGATATTAATATGGTAATAAAAAATAATAATTATAGATCCATTATCCTATTTTATAATTTTCTCTTATTTTTATGGGACATAACCTTATTGACACCTTTTTAAAAGGTTTGAGACTCTCATGAAACAATATAAAGATTAAGGACAAACTAAAACTCAAGTGAAAGGTTGGAAACTATAAATGCACTTTACCCTTTTTGGCATTGCTAATCGAGAATCCGATTCAACTAACACCTTTCGAAAACTCAAAATTCCAAGCTAGTAGAAGTCTCGAATCATCATCATCATCAAAGTCTTTATCCTAAGAGATTGGGGTAGACTATATGAACCAATATCTAAACTCACGTTAGATCGTCCATATGTATTCTCCTCCACACATTCCTATCCAAGGCCATTTGCTCTTTCAACTCTAATACCTCCGTATCTTTCTAAATTACCTCCTTCTAAGTCATTTTCAGTCTTCTTCTAGTCTTAACCCTTCTCTCAACATCCATAGCCTCTATTCTCCTAACTAGAGCATCTACAAGTCTACGTTGTACATGTCCAAATCAACGTAAACGACTTTCACACATCTTATCCTCGATAGATACCACTCCAACCATCTTACAAATATCTTTTCTCATTCTATCTTTTCTTATATATCCACATATCTACCGCAATATTCGCATTTCTGTTACACTTATCTTTTGTGTATGTATCATCTTAATTGCCCAACATTCCCTATCATATAACAATGTTAGTCTAACAACTGTCCAATAATAGTTGCCTTTCAACCATACTTTATCGCACAACACACTTGTAGCACTTCTCCACTTACTTCATCCAACCTGGATCTTATAAGTCACATCACCATCAATCTCTCCATCCATCTGTACTATCGATCCTATATATAGAAAATGGTCCCGCTTAGGTATCGCCACCCTATCTAACGTCACTACATTATGCTTTTCCACTTGGTTAGAACCAAATTTACACTCCATGTATTCAGTCTTCACTCTGCTTAGTTTAAATCCTTTTAATTCCAACGTTTGTCTCTATAATTCCAACTTTGCATTGATCTCTGCTCTAGTTTCCATACATAAGACTATCATTTGCAAATATCGTACACCAAAGCACCTTATCTTGGATGGATTTTGTCAATTTGTCCATAACTACCGCAAACAAGAATGGACTTAACGCTAACCCTTGGTGTAATCCCATCATGATAGCAAACTCATTTGTTTGCCCCCCCACATATCATCACATATGTCCTTTACGTCTCTATATATGTCCTTAATTAGTTCAATATATTTCAAAGGAATTCTTTTTTTCATTAAGGACCACCATAGTACTTCCCTAGGCACTTTATCATATGCTTTCTCTAAATTTATAAAGACCATATGGAGATCTTTACCCAGTACTCAAAAGCGCTCCATAAATTGTCTAAGCAAATATATTGTCTTCATAAATTGTCTAAGCAAATATATTGTCTCCATAGTTGATCGACCCGACATAAAACCAAATTGATTCTCCGATATCTCTACATTCTTTCTTAATCTCCGTTCTATTACTCTCTCCCATAGTTCCATCATGTGACTCATCAATTTTATGTCTCGATAGTTGGCTCAACTTTGAATATCTCCCTTGTTCTTATAAAGAGGTATCAAGACACTCTTCTTTCATTCTTCAGGCATTTTGTTAGTTCGCCAAATCTTATTAAACAAATTTGTCAACCACCTAACTCCTACGTCTCTAAGGCATTTCCAAACTTCAATTGGAATGTCATCAGGTCCAACAGTTTTTCCGTTCTTCATCATCTTTAGTGCCTCTTTTACCTCAATCTCTTTGATTTTACGTATAATGCATCGATTCAAATCCTCGAGAGGCACTGAGATATTATCCGAAATTTTATTTTGTATAAAGCACCGATTAAAATCCTCCTATTCATAACCTCACAAATCTCAGCTAACTTACCACTAAGCGTATCTATAATCTAAGATCCTAACCTAAGCTTATGGTTATGGACTAACTTTTTTACCTACCCCCGTTTATTGTGGTATGGGAACCTTTCCCTATTTAACACCACATCTAAGCGTTGATGTGGTGCGTTGCTTCCAGGCTACGGCCTAGCAACCCTTACCCACTTTTCACTACACTCGGGCTCTGATGCAACTCGTCACTGAGTAGGGGACGACCCAACGATGTTATGATATTGGTTCATTTCATGAGATTGGACTAGTTTTTATGGCTATTTGTCCAAACCTACTGCCACCATCCTCTTTTATCCGGGCTTGAGACTGGTTGCGTTAACTCACACAGGCGGAGTTTAGTAGAAGTCTCGAATAAACAACAAAAATCTCTATGCTTGTAATACAAACCCCAGCCTACTTTTTTGATAAAATCAATCATTCATATGTTAAAATGTGATTAAATTGACCTAAAAAAAATATATCAAGAGATAAAATGACTCAAATAAAAAAAGAGGGTCAAAATGATCATTTTTATTGTAATTCAATGATAAAAAGATTATTATAGGTTCTTTATTTTCTATTGATAGTTTGCATTAGAAGTGAAAAATCTCATTTCTTTAAACACATAATAAAGACAAATAAAAAATCAATTATGAAAAAATTTATTGACTGCGAAAATCATATAAACAAGTGCAGTAACTAATAACAAAATGAAATCAAATATACAAAAGATTTTCATTTTCTTCTTTTTTACTCGAAAGATTGCTCCTTCTTGTGAAAACTTGCTCTCCTTAAAAGATCACCAAACCTACTTAACAATGCTCTCTTCTTTCGGGAGCTCCTATCACTTTCTTCATCGAAATGGCCTTTATCAAGATGATCAAACTCCTCACCGTTCATTGCTTCGTCATCTATTGGTAAAGAGAAAGACTTCTTCCTGTGATGGGTTGGTACTGGTGAAGCGTGTGGGCTTTCAGCTACATCAAATTTGGAGCCTCTGAGCGGGTCAGAGAAGTCGGAGTCTGAATTATCATCACTTTCTTTGTTTGGGATTTTGGGTTCTTCTTCTGCTTCCTTGTATTTGATTGGGAATTTTAGACTCAAGCAAGCGCTGCTGGATTTATGATGCTTTGGTTTCTTAGCTGGTTCTTTCTCATCCTTATGCTCCTTCTCTGCTGAATTCACTGGTTTTTGTTTCTTACCTTTCTCATGATCCTCCGTTTCCCACTCCTTTGTTGCCGATGTCGCCGTCGTTGTTGCTGTTGCTTCGCAAAACAATAGCTTCAACTCCCTGATGTTCTCAAAAGCTGCTGCTTCATTAATCTTAAGGTTTTCATTCTCCTGGGAAAGGAAATTCAAAGCTTCATCCTTTTTGGTTACGACATCCTTGAGTTGGGAATTCTCCTCTCTAGCAATGTTTGCAGCTTCTTTGGCTACATTTGCTTCATTTATTGCCTGTTTCATGATGTCGCGCAGTTTCTGATTCTCTTCCTTGGCCTTCTTGTGCATGTTTTCAGCCTCTTTGAGTGATTCAAGCAGTGCTTTGCTCTCTTCCTGTGCAGCATTCCTTTCGTCTTCAGCATTTTTAATGCAATCAACAAATCCGGTCTCTCTCGCATTCCATGCTATGAGGGATTCTTCAGCTTCTAATCTTAGTCTCTCAGAAGTGTTCTTGAATCGGTCAGCTTCTTTCTTTGCTTCATTGTACATTTCCTCGACCTTATTAAGCCTCATCTTCAAACTTTCTGTCTCCTCTTTGGTTTTCTCAAGCTCAGCTGTTGTCAAGGAGAGTTTCTCCTTGGCTTCGTTTGCTTCTGTTATCACTTCTTTCAATGCCAAGGCTAAATCATCCATGGCCTTCTTGTTGTTTTCTTCTGCCTCGGTAGTAGCCTTCAGTTCATCTTTTAAGGCGCTCACCTCCTCAGCCAGATTCTTGGCCTTCAATGAAGAAACTTTCTCATCCACCTGAGCACGAGCCAAATGCTCTTTCACCAATTGAAGCTCAGACTCAAGCTTCTCTACATGGTCATCCCCCACGGAGCTCTGAGATGCAGCCTCGCATGAACATTCCAATTTCTCCAGATTTTCAAGGAGAGACTTGATTTCCTGCCTGGCTTCTTCGAGTGAAATCTTCGTTTGCTCAAACTCTTTGGTTTGGGCAACAAATGAATCATATATCTTCTTTTCGTTTTCCTTCCCTTTCTCAATTTCTTCCTCCAGTTCATGAATTCTCTTCTTCCCTTCAGACAACAAATCCATGGCTTCAGACTCAAAGGATTGCACCTTAATCAACTCCTCTTTCAACTTACAATACGAAGCTTCTTTCTCTGCCAATTTCACCTCCAACTCCTCAGCATTCCCGAGTTCAATTTTCAAGGATTCAATATACCTATCCTTGTTCTTCAATTCTTCAATTGCACCCGTTAACGAGTCCTTCACCGAGCTCAGTTCTGTATGGATGTCTGCAACCTTCCCTGACGCCATTGGATTATACCTCTTATTCAATATGCCTTTGCCTTCGTCAAGCGCTTTCTCTCTTTGTTCTTCTTCGGCAGACGATCGCCCCATCATTCGTGTCGTCCCCTCCTCAAGCTGCCCCATATCTTGTTCTGTCTCTGAACCCCGAAAAATCCTTTTCTAGCACAAAATTCACCCCAAAAAACAAACAATTATCTTGTTAGACAATATCCTAAGCAAAACCATGAAAATTTCAGGCTGTGATCATTGAAAACATGTCCAAGAAGAGCAAAATACTAGCATGACATTGAAGTACCTTGATTGAATTGGAAATGTTTGAGGGTTTCTTCAGAGAGACAGGAAAGACTTGGGAATGATCTCTGATAACGTCAAGAGACTTCCCTTGTCAAATGTTGAGGCAGAGAAGGTTTATGAATGTAAGCAATGACAGGGGTTCTTCTTTTTGAAAAACTCAATTGACCGAAAGTTGTAAAAATAAACAAGATTTGGTGATTGGTATGATACGGACTGCATCTAAAAATAGATACAAATAAAAGAACAGTGGTGTGAAACAAACAATACAAGAAGGTCTAAAAATGGTTAAATTAAGGTCCAAGAGAAAAGTCCCGCTGGAGAATATTAAGAGGGACCAAATCTAGGGAGAACAAGAACAAGAGCAGGGAAAACAGGGTTGGTTTCGTGGAAACATCCGAAGTTGGCGGGCATTCCACAAAAACCGAAGCTAAGAAATAAAATATTTGGAATCTTTGCCGCAAATGCAACAATGGAAGAATCAAAGAAGGGATGGGTGATTTGGAAAATTAGGATTTCTTGCTTTCTTTGTTTAAGTTTTGGCTACTTTTAGCCGGCTGACATGGTCTCCAACGATTGTTCCTACTTCAAAATAACAAAATCAAAACAATTGCGTTGGCCTTGTACACGGCATCTACTTAATTGGGAAGATTTGCAGGCTATCAAGGTATTCAGTTTGTTAGTTATTGGTGCCTAAACTCTTACATTTTAACATGATCCTAAAATAATTTAAACTCTAAAATATTAACTGTGGATTTGATGTTTTAGATCAAATGAAACATTCAGTTTTCTTGCTACTTAATTCTTTTTCTTTTAATGGCTTATCGTTGATATAAATTACTTAAAACGGTAGAATCATTTTGTTTTTTTCCTTTTTAACTTTTTGCTATTTGCTATGAGAATAACATATATTAAGATGATTCTAAAAAATAGGTGTTTTAAGCATCAATAATATAATGACACATCATATTTATTTTAAAGATATCTTATAATTATCTTACACTCATCCTCACCAAATCAATTCTGATTAGATTAATTTTCTCAAAAGTCAACTCTCATTAAATCATTTGTAAAATGCAAAAGGGAACTGTGTATGATAGAATGTTTGTGGAAGTAGTTTCAAATGTAATAGTATAATTTGGTTGGTGCTCCAAAATATGATATCTCTTTAACCCTACCAAATTAATTTTTTGTTACTTTTAAAATTAATCTTTTTGTTAAATGTTAATAGATTTTTGTTAATTATGTGAGTTTTTAAAAGTTTCATTAATCTAAGTTAAATAGGTGAATAAATTGATTTAATAAGAATTTTTTTAGTACAAGATTTAATAAGACTTGACTATGAAGTAAATTAATCTAATCAGAATTAATTTGGTGAAAATAAGTGTAAAATAATTATTAAATATCTTTAAATTATTATGAGGTGTCATGATTTTTTTGATACCTAAAACACTCACTTTTTAGGATCATCCTAATATAAATTATTCTCGTTTGCTATATACAATAGATTGAAGGGGTAAGAATTAAACAATCAAGGCTTGGCATCATAATTGTTATCCCTCTTTTAAAAAAATTAGGTTTAAGATTCAATTCTCCACTCTCCACTTGTACCTCCAATGAACAAAAGAAAATAGGAATTAAATAAGATTATGGTAATGGTATGAATTTTGGACAATTAGATTGAATGATATGAGACCACATCCAGAGACATATTACTTTATAATTTTGAGAGATACCGATGAGATTTTGATTTAGTGGTAAGAGAAAAATTCTAAAACTTTAAGGTTCAAGTTTAAATCTTATCTTATTTGTGTAAAACTTAATTATAATTGTAATTTTTCATGTAATGTAAAAGAAATAATAAATAAAAAAAAAACCCTCGAAGAAGAGATCATCTATGCATAAATAAGATGTCTTGTACTCAAGTTTCTTGTGACATAAGTCCTGTTGGCCGAATGGTCTCAAGCGTCCGGCTCGAGTACAGTTTCTCTCTCTTTTGGTATCTCTAGATGAAAAGAAACTTTATGTGAAACCATATTCAAGTCTTTACCGTATCATAAACTGACAGTAATCTAATTACAAGGCTTTTGGAAATATAAAGCTGACACAGATGCATACTGTGTGGTCTCATCTCGTGCACTGAAATTGAAGGGTGATTACCTAAAAATGATTGTATATAATAGAAAGTGGATTCCCAGTTGCTTGTACATTCCCCTGTTCAATTAAGTAGGGCTATCAAGTTGAAATGAAAGAAAAAATGATTGCAGAGAACAGTTTACATAATTCTCGAAAATGATTAATAGAGCAAAAGCAGTTCGTAATCCTCATTGGACAAAAGGAAAAATAAAATTGTACTATGATTTGCATTTTATCACTTGCACGTTCACCTTAATGGTCCACATTAATTGGCTTATAATGTGTAACCTACTATGCAATAAGAAAAAAAAATTAAAAGCTAAACTACTTGATGTTCAGATTATTGCAACCAAGAAAACCTAGTAACTATACTTGAACAATCAACAAAGCACATCATGTTCATCTTCTGGAAACTGACTTTTAAAAGCAGAACATCCTTAGTTTAACAGATATCTTATACAACTGCAGATGATCATATTTTTCCTCTTCTATATTGCATGTAAATATACCACTCAAGTAGTCCCATTTCTTCGGATTATTCAACTGATTTCTGGAATGATCACTTTCCGTATATAATCTTCAGCAGATATATGAAAGAGCCCCTGCGTTTTCCCATTCCTGCAAAGGTATGATGCAACAAGTCAGAATCCATTGAAGGTGCAAGCACCACCTGGAAGATCAAAGTCCACCTATCTTATATAGATGGTACACAACTAATTGTCCAGACTCCAGAGTCTGAGTTAATGCCTCTCATCAGTTCCACATATAGCTGATATAAAAAAGGTGTCCCCTCCTTGGTAGATCTTTTTTAAGACATTGGTCACAGGTGCCACAAACGACTCAGCTTCTATTTCATTATCTTCGAGCATGAAAATTCACCATCAATTTCATTCCTTAGCAGATAACATACAGGGTGAAGTTATGCCAACATAGCTTCTCTCAATGTGAGTGAAAGTGTGAGGAAAAATGTCTCCAATGTTATCAAAATATTTGGTGTACATAGAAATAAGCAAAGATTCATTGGTTGTAAATGAATATCTTCCAGTGTCTCTGCTCTGCACAAAACTTGAGGCACTCAAGACTCCATGATTCATTGATTTAACAAATCAACCACTTCAGTCACAATCACAAACAGAGCAGCCGAATGTGTTGATAGCAGATAAGTAGAATAGCAACAAACTATGTGTAACAACTTGCCTTCACAAAGTTACCTCAGTAAGTTTGATGACAATCTGCAACTTATAAATATTGTGGCTTCCCTGCTTCTTCTGAAATTTTGTGACTAGAGAGGCACTGAAACCTGTATTCTTTTCCATTGCCATAAGAAATCCCTATTGGTTTTAGCAAAATGAATGCAGATATTCAATCTGGAATCACAACTCATGCTCAGATATATGTCAACCAAAACCACTCCAAAACAAATCACTTTCTGCAGTAGTAACCAGTGCTTTCATTTGTAAACTGATACTCTTAATCTCTAAATGAATCTTATCGGTGTTTGGATGAGATAAATCCCCTCCAAGGAAGTGATGCACCTTGTTATCAATCTCCATCCAACTATATGCACATTGTTTTTTTACTCCTTGCTCTTTCATCTGTAGCCTCACTCTTGTCACTTCATCCCACATGCCAGCTGCAGCATATATATTGGACAAAACAACATAAGCGCCAGAGTGCTGTGGATTCCATTCCACAATTCTCTTAGCTGCTAACTCCCCTAATTCTACATTCAGATAAACACTGCAGGCAGCTAGAAGAGCACCCCAGACTCCAGCATCAGCTTCAAAAGGCATCTCTCGAATTATCTCAGATGCCTTTTCCAGCTGACCTGCTCGACTCAGTATATCAACCAAGCAAGAATAATGTTCAGGTCTGGAGTGAATCCCATATTTTTTTACCATTAAGTCAAAAAAATCCATACTTTCATTTACCTTCCCTGCATGACCACAAGCAGATAATAAACTAAGAAAAGTTACCCCATCTGGTTTAACACCAACTGCTTCCATCTGGTTGAAGAAATCAACAGCTTTTTCATAGAGACCATGCTGTGCAAATGCAGCAATGATTGTATTCCATGAAACAAGGCCTGCTGGCCCTGCTACATTCATTTGCCTAAAAGCTTGCTCAGCATCAACGATGCTACCACATTTGTTGTACATTGTAATCAAGGAATTACACAAAGAAATATCCAATTCAAACCCATTTTTTATAACAAGCACGTGCATTTGCCTTCCCTCCTTAACTGATGCAAGACCAGAACAGGCAGTGAAAACAGAAACTAGGGTCAAATTATCTGGTTGGATACCCAGCTTAACCATTTCTGAACACAACTTCAGTGCTTCCTCTCCAATCCCATTTTGTGCATAACCTGCAACATGTAAAAGCATATTATAATCACCTTATGGTTTTACACTTTTGAAAAAGGGTATTTCTTCATGGCTTCCACTTTTTATTTGAGAAAAACTAAATGCACTCCCTTTTTTTTATCTTCACATCCACAACTAAATGCACCTCCTTGTTGACCTTTCATATCTTGTAAGGTGTGAAGAGAAAACAAAGGGGTACTTTTAGTAGCTTTCCTTTGATTTTCTGGGAAAGATTCTTCTTTCTAAAATTAGAAAGAATCTTTTGCCTTCTGAGACCTAAAGCAAAATTTCCAAGTTAACTAAGACATTTTTGTATGAGATGTTTACAGACCCTTTTTAAACCGTATTCTGCATCAACTTTTACATACTAAGAATTTTCCCTCAAGAAATGAGGGGTCCACAATGCAACTATATTATATTCATCTGATTCAGACCAAAGAACAACTACTGTAAATGTATTCCATTTTTTGTCATTACATAATCATCAAACATACCAAAATATGCACTCTATAGTAGATATATGAATTTGAATTAGCATTACCTGTTATCATGGCATTCCAACACACTAGATCCTTATGTCGAATTCCATCAAACAAGACCCTTGTATCCTCCACCCTCCCTTCCTTAAAATACCCTGTTATCATAGCCGTCATAGCAACAATATTCTTATTAGGCATCCGCTCGTACAAGTCCCTAGCTTCTTCGAACTTGCCATTATCAACATACCCACTAATCATCACCGTCCAAGAAACAACATTCCTCCGCCGCATCCCATCAAACAAAGCTCTGGCTTTCTCATCTTCCCCTATCTTCATATACCCATCAATCATTGCCGTATAAGATATCACATCCTTTCTAAGCATTTCTTCGAAAAGCCCTCCAGCCTCTTTTACCCTCTCCCATCTCACAAACCCAGATATCATCGCATTGTACGATGCTGTATTTCTCTCAGGCATTGCTTGAAAATACTCGAAAGCTTCGTCCACGCTGCCGTTCTCGATACAACCGGCGATCATGGAGTTCCAAGAGACTATATTTCTTTCAGGCATTAAATCGAAAAGTCGCTTTGATTCTTGGAGACACCCATTTTGCCAGTAGCCGGTAATGATAGAGTTCCACGAGACGACATCGTTGTTTGGCATATTATCGAACAGCTGGCGAGCAGCTTTAATGTTACCGGCCCGTGATAGTTCTCCGATCCTGACGTTGCAGTTATAGACATCGCGAGTAGAGAAGAGATGCTTAGCTGGGGCTAGAAGGGAATGGCGGGTGAAACTGAAATGACAGTAAAGAAAATTGAAAGGGAAATGTATTTGAAATATGGGTAAAAGAATAGAGGGAGAGTTGATGGGGGTGGATTGGAGGGAAACGCGAAGAAAAAGCATGAGAACAAAGAGGAAAAAAAATGGACAAATTGGAATAATTGTTGGTTTCTTTGGTTTGGTTTGGAGCGAGGTTATTTTTGTCTTTTGAACTTGTGCAAGAAAG